>CAJNDS010000569.1:220513-890131 GCA_905221605.1 Symbiodinium natans | reverse complement strand
TGCCAAAGTTCGTGTACAACATGTTGGGATCATCATCTGCTTCAATCCAATGAAGGGCCTTCGGGATTAAGCCACAACAGCTTGAACCATTCTCAGGAGACCTTCTTATAAGGGAAGCCAACCCTGAAGCTGAGACTTTCCTGGAACCGCCAAGCTGGCCTGGCACAAATGACACACGGCCTTGCGCGAATAGTCGCCTGGTTTTTGAGTTTGGTGCGCGCATCTTCAGCGCAGAGGTGTTTGTAGGGTTGATGGGGCAGGGTTTGGCGGTTGGAGAGGAATTGTTGTATAAAGTCCGAGGCAAGCTACAGTCTTGAGTGGGCTACGAACATCTAAGGGTTCTGCGTTTAGAGGTGTGTGTGTATACACTGCAGATCGAAAACAACCCCCTAGGAATTAGTTCGACCATGTGCTGAACGAGGTTCGCTGCAACTGAAAGGTTTTCTTCAAAAACTCCTGGTCCGCTTGGACCCCGTCGAACACCCCAAAGAAGCCGCCAGCCAACTTGCAGCCTGCCAGCTTGCGGCGCTGCGGACAGTAGGAAGACGTAAAAGGTCGTCCCCACGGGTCGCACGCGGGGTGCTCCCCCTTACCTTATAAAGATCGACGGTTCAAAGATGTTCAAAGGTTTCAGGCACTGACCCTCCACACAGTCGAGGGTCCAAGAGCTTCAAAACTCCATTCGATGACTTGCAGGATGGTATCTCGGGACTGGCTCCCGTGGTAGGACATGTTCATGCATGACAGCCTCAGGTCGAGACTTCTGGGTTCGAACATGCATGGTAGCCCTGTGTACGTATTACCTGCGACCGAGTAACAAGAATCGAGACCGCCAAGTCGACGAAGTTTCTGTGTCGACCGCAGGCAGTAGCAAGAAAATCTCGAACTTTTGGCGTTCTTGGATGCACGAAGAAAGCACCAGATCGAGCAAAGGGCAGATTGACACTCCTTATATGTCATATGTTTCAGAATAAGACACTTGTTGCTTCAGCACCATCACCATATATCCGAAGAGGAACAGCATAAGGCAGAGCATTTGGGTCCTGAGTTTAAGGGGCAGTAAATCACCAAGATCTAAAACTGGAGTCAAGACTAGAGACGAGGCTAAACAATTCGATCGTCTATATATACCTCAAGATCCAAGGCACCTGCAGATGAGGATGCTGCTGGAACCATTCTGTCGAGGACTGCGACTGCCAATATTCGACGAGCGCCTTGGCTTGGGAGCTTTAAGTTCCAGATAAATTGAGGGCACATTCAACTTGGAATGGTCTAGCTTTCAAGACCAGCGGCAGACCCATGCCCAATCAGCATGTGCATTGAACCAGATTTGTAGAGACTGGCCAGGATGTCATGCGGCAAAAGCATATCATGGGGACCCTCCTTCTTCACGAGGTTACCATGTGCATCTTCATATTCCTCAGGCCCCCAATACAAAACCCACCAGTCATTAAACGTGTTTTTTAAAGCACTACCCCAAAAAGGCCAAGCCGCAGAGATCAGTTGCACCCTCAGATATATATCGACAGGGACATTCCACACGTGTGTGGCAATACATAATGTATTTTATATCTAGAAAGCGGAGATGCGTGAAAGGCTTCGGCAAGACCTGTCCTTAGATGGCGGGAAACCAGAGACCAATCGAAACCACCAACCCCAAACCCAAAACCCAAACCCCAACCCAGCCCTATATTTAGAACCCTAAAGTAACCCCTCAACATGTAGTCATTGAGAAACCCTTAGATCCTATCGACTGTAGGAAAAATTATACACGGTCCCTAGTTAAATCCGTACAAACCCCAAACAAATGTTCAGCGAGCGTCCCCAGGGCTGCCGATCGAACCACTGTCTTAGGGCCCGGAAGGAACCCCATGAGCCAGCATCAGCAGCACCAAAGGAGAAAGCCAGCTGAAGTAGGTCTGCCCTTGTGTGTGTTCTACATGCCAGCACATGAACTATGCCTTAATTCACCAACAGCGTAGCAGCCAAGCATCGGGACTAGATCATGCGGTAGATTTCGCAATCGGCCCAGGACTGTCGATAGCTGGCTCAGTGGCACCTCGCCGCGCACAATCAAGGGTTGGGGTGTGAAGAGGGTATTTTCTGTCTCGGGATCAGATTCGGGCAGCGCCAACCATGAAAAATGCCCAGCCTGCCCTTGACTCAAAAGCCTCAAAGCATCATCCACAGTTTCCTGAACGAAGTTAGTGGCCCATTGACCAGCCGCAGGTCCATTGCAGGTCAGCATGCAAAATCCAATATATGTTGCGGTTCTTCACTTTTGCTTTGATGAAGCATATAGGGTTTAGGGTTTAGGGTTTAGGGTTTAGGGTTATAGGGTTATAGGGTTGAGGGTTAAGGGATTAGGGTTTAGGGTGGTCTTGTTTAGTGTTTACGGTTTAGGGTGGGGTTCAAAAGTTTAGGATTCGACCCTTATACGAGTTGGGGTTTGGGTTAAGTTTTTAGGGCTTATATGGGTTCTAGGTTTAGGAGTTAATCCTTGGAGGCCTGTGTGTTCACGATGCCAACCAATAGATAGCCCTGTCCATACAAAGTAAACCATGCTGCGAGGAAATCAGCAACGGACGTGGTTGCTGCATGGGACATGCCACACGGCCGGACTTATGCCCTGGCAGTTGTGATCGTTTTCGAGCTTCTTTCGGAATTTGGTTCGAAGCTGCACCTGAAATCCTGCGCCCCACGTGATGGCAATCCATCACCGCATATATCGTGAGGTTTGCAACTACTCTGCTCGATCTAGATGCGGTAGCCGTGTGATCTTCGACCCCTGAAACCCTTGTGTTGTAGAATGGGTGCGTTATGAGAAATGTATTGTTTCGCATCACACACCGCACAACAAGCAGATAGACAAACCTGGCCCCAGCTCATCTTGAGCTTCACTTGCCCCGCCGCCTTTTGGCGGGCGGCAACTCTTCCACCTCTTCATCTTCCTCTTGCTCTTCCTCCTCCTCTCCTTCATCAGCTTCCTGATCCTCAGCATCGGTCTGGGCAACCTTTTTCTGCTTCTCCAACTCCTTCTGCTTCGCCTTCTCTCTCTTCCTCTCTTCTGCCGCAAGTCCTGAGACGTATAAATCTTCGACCAACATCACCATCCAAGAGATATAGGTCTTGGAAGTATCACGCGCACATATATTCATCGATCCAAGGCACTGCGCTCGTGCGCTTGCACCGTGGTCTCTGCTTCGACGACAGCCTCCTGGTACTCCTGCACCGAGGGTCGCTATAGAGTCGGACTTTCAGGTTTAGGGTTTAGGGTTTAGGGTTTAGGGTTTAGAGTTTAGGGTTTATCTACTTCGAACAAGTAGAATTGCGTCCTGAAGCTTCTTCTTGCGGTTATCGAGGAATTTCTTGCAATCTTCGATAGGCGTTGGGAGGAAGATCATGGCGCGGACCCTCAGGTGCTCAATGTATTTCCTCGTACTGATCTCAACTAGTAAGACATGAAAACCTGAATTCGTATCAAGTGACTCAGCGTGCAGGGCATAGCATTGGTCGGAGATCTTCTGCAGGTTGTCCAGGCTGTCCTGGTGTGCTTGGCATCTTCAGGGCTTCGGTGGTTTAGAGCTGGGACCGACAATTGTAGGGTTTAGGGTTTAGGAAAGGCTTTGGTAGATTCTACACTATAAAGCCCCGGACCTTTGTGTTTCTCATCTTCAACTTGGTCATAGTGCCGGCGACTGTGCATGCCTTGTCACCCAATGTGCGGATCCTTACCAGGAATAGACACATGCAATCCCATATGGGCAGGCAGCATGAACCCGATTCACATTTTCTAGGCAAGGCGCGCAGCGTGGTCCCTCTCAAAGTCTTTCTTCTCCTTGTCTGCCATACTCATCTCCTGGGTCTAGCTTCTATATACGCATGTGCTCTAAATTCGAGCAACACAAACAGGCATTCACAAACGCAAACCTCTCCTTGTCGACCTTCTTGCTAGGCTTGGCTTTCGCCCCACCACCCAACCCATTCCTCGACCAGGCTGTAGCAGTCTTTGCCTCCAATGCCTCGACCACAGCAGCCCGATCCGCCTTGCTTGTTGCAGCAGTCGAGGAAGACATGCGCTGGCCCACGCGCGTGGCATTCTTACCTGGTCGAGTCCGCTGGAAGCTTGCATCGAAGCTCTGTGAGGTTTGCAAGTTCAGGAATTCTGGGGCGTGTTTATAAACATCTGCGCGACCAGGTTGCTTGTGTGGTCGGTGGTGACGTAGACCTTGTAGAGCCGCATGCTTGGATTGTCCGGCGCTTGTGGGTGCGCGCGTCCCTGCTGTTCTTAGTTCCAGATCGAGCATAAAGCTTGACTCATAACATGCAGCGCCATAACATGAAACAACTTTGCTTGCAAACGGAGGTGCTCTCAAGAAGGCCGGCCAAAAACTTCTGGCCCTCCTTGCTCTTGTACTGGTCTTGCAAGATACAGAGAGGTAGCTCACTGAACTTCTCCTTGGAAGCGGCTTCAGCCAGCCTTAGCATGCATGCATGAGCACACATATACGTAGCTACATTATGCTTCAGCTCCAGAATGCATAATTTCTGTCCAGCAGCTCCTCAAAATACGGGGAGATGTCGATCGCACCCATATCTCTGTCGAGCATGAAGGCTTTCAGGTAAGCAAACCTGAGTCGCCAACGGCATCAGTGATATAGTCTGAGTCCAGAGTCTGGTTTAAGGGTTTTGGGGCTTAGGGTTTGTTAAGGGTTTTTAGGGTTTAGGGTTGATATAGGGTTTATTTAGGGTTTAGTGTTAAAAGGGTTTAGGGCCGGGTTTAGTGCTGGACATATTGAGGTTCTCACTTCTCCGTTTGGCTGCTCGCGGCAGCCCACTGCTGGACGAGGCCTGGCTTCAAGCCTTGCATTGGGGCGGCACTGCAGACATGTGGTGTTCAACCACGCATGCATGGGTGCAAGATAGATAGTCATTTGTATAGGTACCGGGCCCTTTCCACTGTTCATCCTTCTCCGAAGCCGCTCGTTAAGTTTCTTTCGCTGCACCAAAGGGATTTGGCCGGGGGTCTTCAGGGCCTGGATCAGGAGACATGCAAAAAACCCATAAATATAGACATGAAGGGATCGAGGGCTATGCACAGTCAGCCTTGATCTTTTCCACCTCCTCAGGAGTTAAGGGCCGTACGTCCTGCAGAGCAAGAAACTAGAGTACATGAAAACATGAGTTCTGCTTCGATCAGATCACGTGTACGATGCTTCCTCGTTGGGGCCAGTGATCAGCGGGGGAATGTCCAGCATACCCTCTCCATCACTCACTTGGCTGACCATGGTCTCGTGCGTAGTGCCCCTCCGAAGGATGCCCCTTATTGGACAGACACGGTTTAGGGTTTAGGATTTAGGGTTGAGGGTTTAGGGTTTGAGGGAGTTTATAGGGTTTAGAAGGTGTGCATGCATTTGTCACGATGACAGTTTTTTGAGCCAAGGAGCTTCCTGTCGTCGTGATCTGAACCCGACGTCGTCGAATGGACTGCAGTCAGGCATGCAATCTTTATGTTTGCAGACATGTTTTTTTGTATATATGGTTTGCACGATCCATGCCTGAAACACGGTCTTCGAAGGATAGCTGCCGGCAGGGCTTCTTCACAGCGGTGGGTGGGGTCGGCGTGAAAGCTGGCTGCTTTCTCTTTGCTGGTTCGGGGGTCTCCACTGCAGACGTTGGGGCTGGGGAATTGGTTGGTGCCGCCTGGCCATTGTTGCTTGCGTGCTCTGGATTTCCGTTGCTGCCCTTGCCTTTGGCCTTTCCTTTCTGGTTGTTCTTGCCCTTCTCCATGCCCTTGCTGCACTCATCTGGCCTGGCGCTGCTGTCGTCTCGGCGTGCCTTCCCCTTCTCCTTCCCCTTCCCCTTTCCCTTTTCCTGGCCCTTGCTGGACTCGTCTGGCCTGGCGCTGCCATCGTCTTGGTGTGCCTTCCCCTTCTCCTTCCCCTTGCTGGACTCGTCTGGCCTGGTGCTGCCATCGTCGAGGTGTGCCTTCCCCTTCTCCTTCCCCTTCACCTTTCCCTTTTCCTGGCCCTTGCTGCACTCGTCTGGCCTGGTGCTGCCATCGTCTCGGTGTGCCTTCCCCTTCTCCTTCCCCTTCCCCTTTCCCTTTTCCTGGCCCTTGCTGGACTCGTTTGGCCTGGTGCTGCCATCGTCTCGGTGTGCCTTCCCCTTCTCCTTCCCCTTCCCCTTTCCCTTTTCCTGGCCCTTGCTGGACTCGTCTGGCCTGGTGCTGCCATCGTCTCGGTGTGCCTTCCCCTTTCCCTTTTCCTGGCCCTTCCTGGACTCGTCTGGACTGGTGCTGACACCGTCGAGGTGCGCCTTCCCCTTCTCCTTTCCCTTTGCCTTTCCCTTTCCCTTTCCCTGGTCCTGGCCCTCCGGCCTGCCCTTGTTTCCTTTGCCCTTCTCCTGGTGGCCCTTGCCCTTGGACTCCTTCCCCTTGCCGTGGCTGTTGTCTTGATTCAGCTTTCCCTTCTCCTTGCCGTGGCCCTTGCTGTTTGTCTCCTCTAGTGCCTCGGCCTCTTTCTGTCCTTCGCTGCTGTTGGCCACCTTTCCCTTTTCCTTTCCTTTGCTTCCCTTGCCTGAGGCACAGTGACCCTTTTTGCTTTTGCCTTTTTTGCCCTTGCCTTGCTTCGCCTCAACCAGCACATAAGAGCGGGGTGATGTCTCGACATACGTGCCATATTCATCCTCCAGCATGTGGGGGTCAGTCGCAGACATGTTGGATCAGAGAGGATCCTTGATATGCCCAGTCGATGCAGTCGATGGGCCCAAAATGTCTTCGGCCAGACATTCGTGCAAATGGGTTTGGGGATACGCGAGATACACGGGATACACGGGATACACGCGGTTGGTGGGTGGGTGGGGGTGGGTGGGGGTGGGGTGGGGGGGGGGGGGGTGGGGGTGGGGGGGTGGGGGGGTGGGTGGGGGTGGGTGGGGGGGGGGGGGGGGGGGGTACACGCTGATACACGGAAAAGCCTTCTCAGAGAAGCCGGTTACATGCAAATACACGGGGATACACGCTCCCATTCCGCCCCACGCTGTCCAGGATTTTTTGGTTGCCCCTTGAAAGCGTTTAAGCTGACATGTACACGGTCCTCGTGTCGAAGCACAGCACAAATTAGAGAGACGGTCCCATCAGAAATCAGTCTCCGTGGTACAAAATAGACTCCAAGCCGGAGTCATCAGAATCGCTGCCCACATCCACCAGTTCTCGGTGGGTACAGTGGCGCAAATTTGCTCGAATCGGGGCCAAGTGCTGATCGAACAGCTCTGCTACCTGCAATCGACCGACGCAGCCAGCTATAAAGATCATGCATGTACACGCAGCGACTCTCGCACCCAGCGCTTGCCTTGAGGGCAAAGAGGCCAGGATAGGCTTGACTCGACTTTAAATCTTTTCCTCCAGCCTGAAATGGGTTCATGAGGGTTTAGGGTTTAGGGTTTAGGGTTTAAGGGATTAAAAGAAAAAGCTGCACGCACACGAGATCCCGAGCCCAGTTCGTCTAGCGGCGCTTCGTTTCTTTCCTTTGCTTTGATACGACTTGTAGACCTCCAGGCCCAAAAATGATTTGATCCTCTTCATTTGGTGCCTGCCAAGCTTTCGAGCTGTGGGCATGAGAGCGAGAGAGAGATCGGGGTTTTAGGGTTTTATATACGAGAGCTAGAGAGATCGATCAGAGAGACTCGAGATCTGAGAGAGATAGATCTAGATCAGTTATAACGTAGAGAGAGAGAGAGAGAGAGAGAGAGTTCTAGACACGAGCCTTCGAACACCATTCAAGGCCGTCTGCAGAGATCCCAGCCATGGCACCGTACCATATAAGCAAACCTGCGGGCCGTGTGCCCTATGTAACCCGTGTAGTCCGTGCAACCCCTTACCCTATTAAGCCCAGGACGACGTGCCCGTCTTGCCCCGTGTATATTACCTACCCCGTGCACCTTGTGTGCCCCGTGTGCCCCGTGTACCCCGTGTACCCCGTGTATATACCCCGTGCACCCCGTGTACCCCGTGTGCCCCGTGCACCCCGTGTACCCCGTGCACCCCGTGTACCCCGTGTGCCCCGTGTACCCCGTGTGCCCCGTGTACCCCGTGTACCCCGTGTACCCCGTGCACCCCGTGTACCCCGTGTACCCCGTGCACCCCGTGTACCCCGTGCACCCCGTGTACCCCGTGTGTACCCCGTGTGTGCCCCGTGTACCCCGTGTACCCCGTGGACCCCGCACCCCCGTACACCCCGTGCACCCCGTCTACCCCGTGTACCCCGTGTATACATACCCCATGTGCGTACCCCATGAAACCCCCATATATATATATATATATATTATTTTTTTGCCCCCCCCCCGCGTCCTTGTATAAGTCCACTGCATGTGCGTACTGGACCATGTATATAAGCCTTGATCCAAGGCACAGGCTTCGGTGATCTGGCGCCCAGAGCTCCAAGCATCAGATGAATGCCACGGGCACCATGACGTTTCAACGTTTCCTGGCAAGAATTAAACCATGTTTTAGCCAAAGAGTTTCAACAAGTTGTTGCAAGGGGTGTTGAAAGAAAATGCCGCCAAAGATCATGGATCGGTTTGAAGAACCAAAGACAGGAGCCTTGTGGATTTTCCAAGACATAGGTTCCCCCTGACCTATAGATGAACTCCATCCTTAGATGCGACCAGGACCACGCAACGAGTAGTCTGCAAAAAGCCTTCTATTTAAAGGTGCCGCATGATTCCACCAAGCCACAAGTAGACTATTCTCACGGCGATGCGGTTCGCCATTCTAACACTGAGAAGTTGCCGAGCTCCTGCACTTCATTTAGATCTGTGTGCAAAAACCTCTTTAGAGCCTGCGTATCTCAGATCGCAGCCAAGGCTCCAGAAGCACAAAGTCGTCGGCGACGAGTCGTACCTTGGGACCTGGGAATCCAGATTTTTTGGGTTTATATGGGTTCAGGGTTCAGGGTTATATAGGGTTACATATTTTGTGTACGAATGTTACACACATGCTTTTGCAATTGCATCGAAGCACATGTCCATGTGCACTTGTTATATATATATATACACACACGTGCGCCTGTATGTTTGCAGTCGAACCACATAAAGCACCATGCGTTGCACGGCAACGCTATCCAAACAACGCCGTTCTGAACAAGTCGAGCGATCTCAGGTGAAAACAGCTGGAGCGCTGGCTACGAATATGGAATTGCAATGGGCGTGCAGCGAAAGAATCCTGTCTGCAGCCATGGGGCGGTAGCCAGGGTCAGCAAGAATCCGAAATTGGTTGTGAGGTCCATCTTGCGGGAGTAGCTGAGATCCAGGGCATGCGTTGTCCATCCAAGATCTGCTATCGCTGACTTCAGCATATGCACTCCTGCAGTTGAAACATCAACAATTATGAATTGGGGTCACACGAGATCTCTATTCTACAAGAACGTGCCTGCAAACAACTCCAAGAAGTGCAGAGTGTCATTTGGATCCTGAGGCCCGAAGCCTTAGATCAAGAATTTAAAACCAAGAACCAACTGGTCAAAGATCGATCATGATCGGAGTGACTCAAACGATTTGAATGAGGAACTCTTCTCGAACGATGCCAGCACCTTCTGGAGCCGGGAGAACTTCATGGTTGTGATCGAGGCGAGGCACGGGAATGGGCTGATATATGTACCGTTTATAACTACGGTTTAGGGTTTAGGGTTTAGGGTTTATAGGGTTTAGGGTTACATAGTGCGATCATGCGCGATGATGCGAGCTGTTCTATATAGAACTGGGCCAGCAGAGCTATCGTCCTTGGACCCCAAGTCTGCCACCATGCAGCACAGTATAGCACAGTGGACCACGCACACCCTAGAGCAAAGCAACGTCACAACTGGCATGGCGCATTGCAGTTTCTTTCCACCTGCTGCGGACATCCCCTTGCGCAGCTGAAAGCTAGAGTGTGTGCCCTGAAAGACGGGCACGAGGAGTCATAATAAAGAGATCACTTGCAAGCTTCTGTGCGCAAGCTCAAAGCAAACGCCGGCGGCGTAGATCTGTCTCATCAAACGTTTTCAAGACGTCCTGCCGCTCCTGGCTTTCGTGCCACCACCACTCGATCTCGGCCCGAGACAGCTTGCCATACTCCTGCATCAGCCTGAGTTTATGACGACACGTGTAAACCAAGCAGTCAAAACACAATACTTTGGCGTTCCATAGATTTGAATTAACTCATGCCCAGGAACATTTTTTTGTACTCATCCTTGGCCACACCATACGCAGTCTTGTTCTTCGCGGAGCCTTTTTCGCAAGCCTTGGCCTTGGCACCTGCTGCCGACACCTTTGCTTTTGCTTTGCCCTTTGCCTTTGCCTTTGCCTTGCCCTTTGCTTTCGCCTTCGGTGCCTTGCCCTTAGGTGCACGCGCGGGCTTGTGAGCAGCTACTAGAAGACGCTGTGCATGAGGGTTGATAGGCTTTTGAACGCCACCTACACATGCCTTCTGAACATTGAGAGGTAGGAAGTCTGCAGTCGCCCCAAGATAAACATCGGGAATGTGGAATTCCTTAGGGTTTATACATTCCAGTCATGACTCACCAGCCCTCAAGGTACACCAAATTCGCCGTGGCGCTGTGGGAGCATCCAGCTTGCGAATCTTGGCACCAGTGGCCTGGACACGCAAGAGTCTGCAACATTGGCGGCATACATTCTAATTCTGCTGGGCAAGTCAATATATATAGTATCCTAGGGTCATGCCACCTGTACCTACCAATTTTGACTACATCATACAACACCCCACGTGGGCCTCATCAGCAATATGGTCCTTGTCCTCGGCGTCATCTTCGCTATAGTCGTTCCTCGGCTCTGGCGAGCATTGATTGCGTGATGAAATTCGCGTCGCGAAACTTTAATAGAAAAATGAGAGTCGAAGGCTTGGTCTTATCTGCATCATCGTTATCATCATCAGGATCATCGGGCGGCCAATCGAGCTTTGTCGTCTCTGGCTCAATGTTGTCCTCGAGAAACATGATTTGTGTCAGCTGCAGACAGACCAATTTTCTTTACACATCAAAATCGAATACAGAAAAGGGGCTTGGGAGTCCTGCAGGGGCCAACCTGGAATTGAACAACAGTGTATTAATAATGTGTATATTTTTTAATACATATACATACACCCATACATTGCGACATATTTATTTGCTTCAAAAAAATTGCAATTTGGCAGCCTTCGAACCACTCTGCAGATCGCCAAGCCTGGAGTGGCACACGCGCTCGACACAGAACACAAGCCAAACCCTAAACCCTAAACCCTAAACCCTCAACCCTCAACCCTAAACCCTAAACCCTAAACGGGTGGGCAGTATAAGTCCCGCACGCCCTCGTGGCCATAATCCTTCTCATCCTGGTCGATCAGGGATACTATGTGAAAAAAACGTACATGGACATAGAGCGAACATCGCAGAAATCGGTCATCATCATCGAAGGGCCTCGTTCTCCATGGGCCCAGTCCAGCCTTCATCCTTCTGATCCTCGGCAGAAATCGATCTAGCTGTAAATGATGTCACGGAGCCCTATACTCTATCCCACCTCAGCATCGACCGGGAAGGCTGCGTCCATCATGGACTCCGTTGGGCTGGCAGGCCATCCATCCGGATTCACCTTAGAAACACACGGGAACCATTGCCTGCATGTCACCTATACCAAATATTGGGCACATGCACATGAGTTCTTTCATTAGAATCCCACCGCAGCATCACCATCAACCGGAAAGGCTGCATCCATGAAGGACTGCGTCGGGCTGGGAGGCCATCCACCTTCATCTGCCTCACATGGGATCCATTGGCTATGCGTTGTTTGCCTGCAGACCATGAAATCAACTAGCACCTGCTGACCCGAGGCCTCGTCGAATTTCTCTTCCAGCTCTTGCAGCATGTCGGTCGTGAACTGATCGCGATTCTCATCCGTCACCTATACAGTAATTACAACTCTAGCACGGGTTCCATGCTCAATCTATCATCATCTCAGCTGCCTTCCAATCTTCAGGGTCCTGATCCACGCACACAGAATTGCTACAACCCAAAATTGTTTAAGATATGCTGTCGTGGCACGATCGGGGTGTCCTGGCCGCAGTGGACAACCTGCAAGTCCGGCGTCACATACTATAACCCTGGAGCTCTAAAGCATGCGATGTCTACACCCAGCGCTCATACAGTGTCAACAGCAAAGCCTTTGAGGATGGATCGGGTTCCCAACAGCCAGGCGTCGCCTGAGATATTCCACAGACAAGCCAGAGCACAAACAACATGCAGTGTCATGCATGGTACATTTGTCCAGTCACTTCCGCGCCCCAAGAGTCATCGCCCATCCAGTCAGGGCCCCAATCAGAGTCGTCACGAGGATTTCCCGCAGACCAATCTGCATGGTGAGCTTCACCTCCTTCAAGCCATTCGCCATCTCCAGCCCACTCATCAGAATTGCAAGCATCCTGCATTTCGTCAGCCACTGCACGTGGTGCCCCATCTACGTATAAACATGTGACACAACACTGCGTGTGCGGAAACCATTTAATGCAGGCCGAGCTGGCTGGCACACAGAGAGTCCTTAAGTGTGATGCGCTGATTTGAGTCTGTGTCGATCTCTCCTATATGCGCATAAATGATCCGAGCTGCGCTTTGCACCGAAGTCGTTTGGTAGGGCGGATCACAACGTCCTATGGGCGAGAACAAAACATTTACAATGTGCAGCATAGCTCGCGTGTGCAGCACAAACTGATTCGAATCGAGACTCTTCCGATCCAGCTGCCGATCCAGCTGCCATCGACTCCTTGAAACAGGGACATATTGAACCCAAGCTGCAACTAAACAGGCAAGATGTCGACCACGTCTCTCCTGCGATCGCTCTGGCGTGGTCGCCGGCGTAGCTTCCTCCTGCCACGATGAACAACATATGTTGGGGGCAATAGCATGCCATGCAAAATTATATACACACGCCGAACCACAAATGTCGGTCCAGTCCTCTGGCCAAGGCTGCGTTTCCAAATCAGCCATGGCGCCAGTGCACTTCCGGGCACGCTGCAAAACTCTTACGATCACACCCGCCTGGTTCAGAATCCAGCTTTCTTCATCAAAACCAGGCACATTAGGAAGTGCAAAGGGCTTTGAGATCCTAAGTAGCCTCATAGCTAGCAAGACCCTTTTGTAAGTGAAGTAGCGGTCAGATGATAGAGCAAGCACCCATTTCAACTTTCGGCGTGTACTCCGGAACTTCAGGGATGTAGTTGGCAGGAGCTGTCCTGTTGCTTTGATTCGAGCTAGATCCTCATCCGAAGTGCAACAGGAACTTTCAAGTTTGCTTGCCAAAAGCTGGGAGCGGCTACGCAAGTGTGGTCTCCAGTGGCTCATCCAGCCAGCCCAGAAATATTGAAATGCCTAACTCTGTAGACGAAATTGCTGACGCCTCCCACATGTCGCAGCCGCTCCCTCGAGCCACAGAAGAGGCCCCTGCAGAAGAGCACCAGTTCAACTCCTGAAGCATGCATGTGCATGCGTATACGTGGTCACAACCTTGCACACGCAATATATACGCAATGAACCTGCAGGATGCTATTTGCAGAACTGACTACAATTCGAATTGCGCAGAAAAAACCCAGGACCATGCAAGTGCCTTAGATCACCACATTGTACTGTATCGAAGGCCTTCCACCACATATTTGCAAAGCTGTGTGCGACGAACCGAAAGCCTATCTTCAAGGAAGATCGCCTAGATTCAAGACGCGACCGAAGTTTCACCGAAAGCCTATCCTCAAGGCGCAGCCGAACTAACGCCTATGAAGACACAACCGAAAGCCTGTTAGCTGCAAGACACAACCGAATTAAAGCCTAAAGGCACAACCGAAAGCCTAGAGGCACAACCGTTTAAAGCCTAGAGGCACAACCCGAATAAATCCGAAAGAGGCACAACCGAAAGCCTGGTGGCACAACCGAAAGCCTACAGAGGTACAACACGATACAAGCACTTCCCTAGTTCAGGATCCTGCGTGAGACCTCACCCAATTATATATAAAGGCACACGCAACCGTATACAAGGCCCAACTGAATGATAAGCCGTATAAATAGGCACAACCGCAAGGAAGATGCGGAATTTACGGTCTGACCCGCCCCCCCCCCCCCTTCCCCCGAAAAGCCTTGCGTCAAAAAGGCGCCAACAGGCTAGTGTCAACCGAACCTTTAAAACCAAGAATGTGCAACTCCTAGATCGAAGAAGGCCCGAAAATATAGCCTAGCCTCAATTCGAAAGCCTATCCTGGACAGCACAACGTGTACTGCAGAGCAAGCCTTGTGCTACCACGCGGACCGGAACTTTAAAAGCAACATTCGATCCCTATATACAACCCGGATACCGCGTAGAATGACAAATTGATCTAGCTTCCAACGTACTGCTACCACGCGTGCGACCTTGCATAGAAACCACAAACTGCATGCTACCACGTGTCCCACGTATACATATATGCAAACCACGCGTGCGACCGCATATGTGACGCATGCTGCGTGCCGGTCAAGCAGGCAAATCATGCGTCAAGCAAGCAAATCATGCGCCAACGCACAGCGCCATGCATGCGCGCGCAGCCACACGTGTGGCGACCGATCAAACCATGAACATCGATTCGACTAGGTAGATACATGCAATCCACTGAGGGATATATACAATCGCTAGCTGGGTAGAATGAAATTACAGGGGACCCGCAGGTATAGGGTTTTATAGTCATGCATGCATCCTTCGATCGGACAGATCCCGGCCCCCATGTCATGCATGTTCGCCACGCGGTATACCCGTACCTGGCCAATGGCATATGGCGGGGATCTTCATCCCAAAAATCTCATCCTCGTCGTACGTCAACCAGATGGCGGAACCGCGCGGGGATGGGTGGCCTTGTGCCGCAGCTATAAGTACATAATGTGTCATGGCTTCATAGCGCGACCTGCGTGGGCAATCACGTCCTCGTTAAGCTATCAGATTGACCGAACCGCGTGCATGCATGTTTGCCACTGCGTATGTGTGATGTGGATCGATATAGCTCAGTCCGGCAGCGACAGCTGCAATATATACATATAGGGCGCATGCTCCCAGGGGTATGTAGGATGTGGGATCACAACCCAAGCCTGCAAAAATCTCAGCTCCAACAGTATTATATATATATAAGTTTACCTGCTAGAATATACACAGACATGCATTAATAGTTATATATATATATATATATCGCAATATTGTATAATTCTTTGCATGTCGATATATAAAGTATACGCACGACCCCATTTGCACCCAACGTGTTTCACTAGACCCCCACGCACGCACGTGACACAACAAATCGAGACCACGTGCGGACATAAAAATCCGAAAAAAAACATGTATTTCTTTAGAACACCACTGAGAAGCCGTTTAGCACTGAGAAGCCGTTTACCACTGAGAAGCCGCTTAACACGTCCTGGTAGGGTTTAGGGTTTAGGGTTTAGGGTTTAGGGTTTAGGGTTTAGGGTTAGCGTCTAGGATAGGGCACTTCAAGAAACATCGGCCCTGCCTCACTTCACCACACCTCCTGACCTCCAATTCTTCCCAGGGATCTGCAACCCACCATGTACAAGCCGGGATGCACTCGTACGGCGATCGGGGTCGGAATAATTACTAATAGTCTTCCCTTAGGTCCCTCTACACTTATACGATAAGAATCCCCAAAACCGTATTCTAAATATTCAGGCCATTATTGCATTGGGCTGAGCCATGATGAGCCATTGTCCTTTGCCGACATCTCATTGCAGGTGTATGGAGTTTACTCATCGCAAAATTACCGGCAAGCCGCGACCTCAGCCTTGCCATCCTGACTCCTTGCCTTGGGAAGCAGAGCCGCCCTAAACCCGGAACCCTAAACCCTAAACCCTAAACCCTAAACCGTCGGACCCAGGAGGGAGGACAAGTTTGAGTAGTGAGTTCGGGAAGAGTCGTAAGAAGCTCCGCAGCGAACGGTGCAGCCGTCAGAGCGCAAGTGCACAAGCAGCGCAACATCTCGTGACTGCGGCTCGCGCTAAACCGACTAAACCCTAAAAAGCCTATAGCCCCCTTAGGAATATATGTATGTATATAATCCCCAAGGGAATATTCAAAATAATACTGCAACAAAGGTTCTAAAGGGAGCGTAGAAACTCGAATCCCTAATCTTGGAGCCGCAAGAAGCGAAGTAGGGGTCGAGGGCGCGTGGCCCTCAGTGTGGCGATGGACAGCGCGGCTAAATCCTGCCCGCTGCCGATGCCTCGCCAATTAAATTTCCCGGCAGTGCAGGTTGCATGAGAGAAAAGGTATGCTTGCTCCGGTCCTTGATGTTGAATTATCCGCCCAATCATGCTTCATGCACCTGTGCCGCTACTTCTCAAACCTCATTGTGGGGCTGGAATGTTAAGCCGTCGAGCATCCCTGCAGTGTCCACGCCCGGCGCCCCAGAGAATTCAGAAGCCCGCCGAGCATCCCCAACGAGAGAACCCTGCCGAGAGTCCTGCCGAGTTTCGCGGTGTCCAACTCGCTGGAGTGCCCACCCCCGAGAACAGAACTCCCACAGGAAAACTCGCCGAGTATTTCTGGAGTGTGAACCCCAGAGAAGGCCTGTGGTGCCGCGTCGGGAAATCAACCGCAAACAGAAGCCTGATTCCTCTCCCGCACCGGTTACTTTGTGGTACTTTACTGTGACTTTAGATCTTTACCTTTGTTGTGTTTTTTGGGTTTCTTAATAAGGCAGCTAAAATTTGAATTTTTAGCTACCCTCCTAAGTGTAGCTAAGGTTAATTGTAGGAGGGGATAGCCAAGGTAAGTAGCGTTTGTTTTGTTCTCCAAGTGTTGGTTGGTGTTTCCTTAAGATATCTGTGTTGTGCTTGCTCGCGCAAACAGCTCTCAAGCGTTGGTTGGTCTTTGCGGCAAAGACTTGTGCTTGTTAAGACAGGGCTCGAGTGGCAAGGAGCATGCGGCTCGTTCCTGATTGAGATGGATGGGTAGAGCTCACAAGGCCAGGGGAGCACCCTGGAGCTTGCCCTTGGTGAAAGTCCGTGTTCCAGTGCAGGTTCGCCGCTGTGGGTGGTTTTGATGCTGGGCCCCTGCCTGGTTTCAATTTGCTATGAGTGCCGTGTCTTCTGCGCGGGCGGGCGGAGCTGGTGCAGGGACCCTTGCACAAGGCATGCGTGCAGGCAAGCCTACAAACATCGTTGCCCAGTTTTTATCTGCCGACTAAGGATGGATGCGCGAGGTGTGCGAAGGCAGAATGAAAGGTTGCCTCCAATCTTCGATGAGCGTGCAAATCTACCTGCGCAATCGTGCGTAGAGTCCTGAGACTGGGGCCGTCATCACGAAGCTACGTGCGCGCATACGCGCCCCTTTTCAGACAGTGGAAAGCTTCACTGTCCTCACTGGTTGGCTGACATTGGTTACATGCCTACTCAGCTACAATGTGCTGGTGCACACACCTGTCATGTTTCAGACATGGAGTGGCCCAAATGCAACACAAGAATGGGTTGAAGTGCCGAGGAGGAGCGCCTTTTGCCCCTGCGCCAACTAGACAGACCTTCACAGATCGTTTTGTTGTCAGCAGTTGCGGTTATGAGGACATTTTCCGTGGTTGCTGAACCAGCATGCGCACCCTGAAGACAGTTCATTGCAACAGCAGGTTTGGAACCACAAGCCCATACAAGCCCCATCAGCGTACAAAGTGGTGGCCACACAACTTCTAAGTCTATACCGAGCAGCACGGTCAAGCATTTGAGTTCTTGTCATTCCTGTAAGGTTGGGTGCGCAGTAGTGGATGACTTCAATCCAAGACACCCCAGAATCTGAACGAGATGCCTCATTCCATGTTCTCTGGCTTGTGGTTAGTAAGCTCTGGGCTTGGGCTTAAGGCGTTCTGGAGATTTGAGGTTCTTGTCGGCCTCCCACAACAGGGTTTAGCACTGAGGGTGTCGTGAGCGTGGATGCAACAAAGTTAGGGCATTTTTGGGAGGCTTGTTTGGCAGTCGGCATCTTTCTGCTTGCTTAAGACATGCCAAACAATTCTAAAACATATTCTTCCTTAATTATGTAGCCTACTATTTGCTTAAGAGCCCCCCCCCCCCCCAACAGAAGCAGGGCCGCCCTAGACCCTAAACCCAGGAGGGGGACAAGTTTGAGTAGTGAGTTCGGGAAGAGTCGTAAGAAGCTCCGCAGCGAACAGTGCAGACGGTTGCCCGGGCACAAGTGCAGCCTGCAGCTGCTCAGAGCACAAGTACGCACGGTTGAAACATGTTGCATCTCAAGGGTTTGAGGAAGGAGGCGTCGGTGCCCGGCAGACTTCAGAGGCCCGGATGTCAAAGGATTCGAGCACCGGACCAAATCTGAGTATAGGGTTTGTGGACGGCACTATTACTGAGTTTGGTCAGCTCAGTGATGCATGGGCTCGACAACTTGGAGGCCCTGATACCCTCAGTTTTCGACACGCAACAGAACACGCCATCGACCAAGCAAGGCCACTTGAGTTGTGAGTGACTTCCGGATTGGCAACATGCGGCTCAAGATTGCAGTCCAACGCTTGATGTCTGGCACGTGCGGGACTGTGAAGGGTGCAGGTGTTGCTGACCGACTTCCGGAGACCGCATGACCCGCACGATCAGGTGGACGAAAAGACACTTGTGGGTTGCGCCTGCCCACGCTGTTTGGAAGGCCGGGGGGCGCCAAATTTGGGCTTGTCATGACATAGCACACGTGGAGACTCACATCTGACATGATATACGCTACATTGCAGTATATGCTGTTGGAGCAGAATAAGTAAAAGAAAAGCCAGAAATCACTGCGACACGAAGTGTCAATTGAAGTGTCAATTGTAGTTTGAAGCACAGTTTGCAGAAGGTTCGCCGATGGCGGTGGCTTCTTCTTTGGTCAGGCGTGTCTAGCCTTTGCCTTGACCTGGGTGTTGACCTGCTGGACTGGACTGGTGGTACGTCTTGCGCCTGGCATGCGCTCAAGCATCTCAAGCACAGGAGCAGCTTCAGTCAACCAATTGCTCTGAATGGCAGCGGCTGCAAAGTTCGAAGTGTAACGATGGAAGTTCGAAGTGTAACGAGGGCGCTGGGGCCTTGGAGAACCCCAACTCCCTGTCCCGGACGTTAGGCAAAGGATTGTAGCAGCTGGATGCAGCTGGGAGCTGTGCGTAGAGAGAACACGCCATGAGACATGTCTAAACTGGCACCCAAGGGCCCTAGAAGTTGGCCTCAAACTTGCATGCTGAGTGAGGATGCCTCTCTCCGCCGCTGCCTGCAAAAATGACCCTGTGACGTTGCTTGCAGAAGCTGAGATGCGACCCCTGGCGTGCAATGCAGGATAAGTCATGGAACACATCACATTGTTTTCGTTTGATTTAAAATTTAGTTTGTTTTTTGTTTTGATTTGTTTCTTTTTTCTTCTTTCCTTCAAATTGTCCTTTTTTTTGTTTTGTCTTGTCTCTCTCTCTCTCTCTCTCCTTCTCTCTCTCTCTCTCTGTCTCTCTTTCTCTCTCTTTCTTTCTTTCCTTCTTTCTTTCTTTCTTGCTCAACTTGCCATCATTCCTCGAGGACGTGATGAGGCCTTCATGGAACGTCTACAGGGCCTAGCAAAGGAGGCCCTATCCTGGCCCTTCCTCGAGGACCAACAGCGCCTGATGTGGGCTGCAGTGGTGGAGTTCCATGCGGTGCCCACCCAGGAGCATGGCCGCAAAAGTCCTTGCAAAGCGTTAATTTTGTTATGATAACTCTCCATTCAAAGCGTTATTTTGTTATGATAACTCTCCATTCAGGAGCTGCCGCCATGGTTCCTGGAGCGTCAGAATATCACTCGCAGAAGCACAGGCAGGCAAGAGCACCCCTAACCCATTGCTGTGGACATCTTTCGGCTGGCCTTAGAGATTGACCCCTTTTGGTCCCCACCTCTTCAGATGTCCTCTTCTGCCACGGCTTCACAGGTCTGATCTCCTCAAAAATGTTGGCCACAACGCCGCACAACTATGCCATATGCAACCTCTTACCTGCCTCACAACACTCTGCCTAGGCCCTTCGGCGAACCCCTTTGGCAAACTCAGGATGCAACTTTGTAGTTGCAAGTAGCCTCTATTGAAGCTTGTTCGCCAATTATGCCAAGAACAACTTTGTGTCTGGCTGGATTTGTGAGTTTTGGTTCGTGCATATTCGTGCGCTTGAGTCTTTTTTTCGAAGGTTGTCTCATCTCTCAGAGCTACCCGGCAGCTACCCCATTGTGAATACCCCATAAGCCGGAAAATGAGCATGCCTGTTTACTAGGTCCAGGTGCCCCTTAGCAAGCAGTAGGACTAAGCCCATGTCGCATTTCGATTTTGGATTTTGACTTTGGACTTTGCCATGTTAGAAATCATTTTCAGGCCCCTCCTCTCTTTTCAGGATCATGTGGGTTTTTCAAGTAGTAGTAAGTGCCAGCAAATCCAGATCATGGATTCTCGACGTAGGTGTGGACCTCCTGAGCCTTGATGGTCAGCGGGCCATGCTGTGCTGCAGCGGAACTGTGCTGCACGGGAAGGTCAAGCGCTTCCTTCGCACAGCCCGTTACGTCTACAAGGTCCACCGTGTGTGAGCTTTACATACATATATACATACACATGCACGCTGGCTGATACTTCTGCTAACAACCCCTCCCATGGCCCGCCTGTCCTGTGAGGTGATGTTACTTAAACAACACCATCTTACTTGAACAACACAATCGAACAGGAGCTTCAGAAGTCGTTTAATCGAATTAACCCTTCACCAAACATGAATCCAAACGAGTTTGCTTTGATCATCCCCCGTTCTGCCAAGGATATACCAATGTCTTGAATCCCAAGAGCTCCTACACAAATATTATGATGGCACCTCGTGTCGGCCCCCTGGGCCCTTAATTATACACTTTGCGCATACTTGTACTATAGTTCATGCTTATGCGCAAACAATATTATTAAGGAGCTCCCGGAGAATTCATAATCAAGAGTTACCACAAGCCCCAGTTCGCGAGCTACCTTCACGCCACACCCGAAATATATATAGTTTTTATCGACTCGACAATGAGGACCGGCGAGAAGGTTAATGTTAGGGCTTGGGAATGCAACCTCACTTTGGAGAATTGAGGCAGCACTGCCCAAGCCAAGAAACCCAAAGCAGAACACTACCCTGGTCTATCCTGAAAGACAGGTTCTTTTCCTTGAGATTGTGTTGGTGCAAGGCTCCGGAGACAAAGAACAACACATGCAGCAACGTTCGAAAGTCAACCGGGGCTGCTCTTAAGACACATGATGCCTAATTTTGTTTGGCTAGGTGTTAAGTCATATAGGTGCTGAAAACGAAACGAAGGTTGTCTTTTGTCTTGCTACGACTCAAAAGTCCAGAGTATGCAGCAGTCCTTTAGCGTCTTTTTGCTTCGCCCATGTCTATTGCCCGTCGGGACACGCCGGAAGGCCCAGGGCCCAGGCAGTGCAAGATCAAGCTGGCTCCTCGTCTTCCAGCAGTAGCAGTAGCAACACCAGCAGCAGTGACAGCAACGCCGAGTGAAACCGGGCGCATTTTGCAATGCAAGCGCGCCTGTTCAGGAACCCTATAGTCCCACAGAAATGCTGCGGGACAAAGAACGCATTTTCCCCAACTTATGGGGCCTGGCTTTTGCTCGTGATCTTTTTCTGGCTACAACAAGATGAGGACTATTTCCTTCCCTTGTGCCACAACAAAGAAACGAGACAGCCCAAACAAGCGATAAAATCGATATTGCGAAAATAAACAAGGCTCCTGTGGGTTATGCATAGACATGCATTTTCATATGTACTTGCATATATACATATATATATATATATATATATGTATGCATGTCTTTGTATTTAGCACAAACAGGCGTTATACGGCAAATGTGCGCGCTGCACACGTGCTGTCGTCTTTCAGTGTTCGCATCTCTGGCTTGGAAGGTAATGGACTACGTTGTGGTGACGAATGAAGGCTGCAAGTTGGCATCTGACTCGAAGAGATGGCTGTCCCAGTACAAGGCTGAGCAGAAGTATCTTAGCAAGCATGCTTTGCGCCGGCTGCCTGACATTTCCGACAGGGCCACAGTAGGGCCCTCGGTCGACCTTCCCTTGCGGAGTTGCCAGATGGCCTGCTTGGAGGCCTGTGTTCAGGGAGCTCGTGTCGTGGAGATGGCTTGTGGGACGGGCAAGACTCGAATTATTCGAGAGCTTGCTGAAAACACATCGGGCAAGGCGCCTTGCATCGCAGGGGGGTGTGAAAGGGTCCAATAGAGCAAGGTCGGAAGGGACGCCTAGTTAGTAGGCCCCAATCTCACCAGATCTTCGGCAATCCAAGTGCAGCCTGAAGTTTTTTACGTTCCTGCCTGACCTCGAAGAAGAGGGGTTTGCACGTACAGGGATGTGATCCAATTGGTCATGAAGTGGCTGAGGTATTGATCTCCGTGCCATCGCGCGTATTGTTGGAGCAATTCAGCGAGGAGTTTCCAAAGTTCTGCAAAGTTGGGACAGGTTACAACGACAGAGTCGATCTCGCTGCCGAAGGTTTTATAGCCGTCACTGAATCCATCCACTTGCTGCAGACAGTGCAGTTTCAAACGATCCTGGTGGATGAAGCACATCACCCTTCGCCAACGGGAATGCCAGTGGGACGGCAAGTCTTTAAATTTTCTGCCACTCACAGGGAGCCTGCTGATTTCCAATACACGATGGGCGAAGCAATTGCCGACGCAGTGTTGTCCGACTATGACTTCACAGTGCCAATTACAACCCAAGGACAGTCGTATCTTTCGTTGGCACAGCTGCTAAGTACCCAAGCTGGCCATTTTAGGAGGGTGCTTGCCTATTGCAACTCCGTGCACGAAGCCAGGCGGTTTCGGCATGTACTCGAGTCAGCTGGCCTAGCCGCCTGGCACATCAATGGAAAGACGACACTCCGCAAGCGAAGACAAGTTGTGCGTGACTTTGTTGGGTGCTTGCGGAAGCCTGTGCACATCCTCGTGACAGTCCAGGTGTTGGGTGAGGGTGTAAACATACCAAATGCGGACACCTGCTTATTCGTCCATCCGCGGGACAGCTATGTAAGCATCATTCAGGCCATGGGAAGGGTGCTCAGGACAAACCCGAGAAAGCCACTGGCCCACGTGATATTGCCAGCCCAAACCATCGTCTCAGAATCTTTACAAGCCGGGTGTGCAGAGGATGCCAAGCTGAAGATCAACCATGCCGCGCTTGCTGACGCAGCTCCTCGAGATGAAGTGGTGCCCTCCAACACGCGCACAAGAAACATCGGGGACTGCCAGAAGCGGAGAGAGGTGCAAGCCGTTGAGAAGAAAGCCTCAGGCTGTGGTGATACTGTACTCCCATCACGCCGATGGCTTAGCCAGGTTGAAAGTGCGGAACTGTATGATGCTGCAGGTGATGCTACTGCAGCTGCCGGTGACGCTACTGAGACAGATACCGACAGCGCAACTGCATCCTACCGGTCATACATGGCGACTCCCTCCAAAACATCCCCACATGGACGAAAATGCTTCACCAGGCGTGCTACTCATGGGGCTCCGATCATGCTAGACCAAGGATACGGGTCTGAGCTGCATCGCTTTGTGGCTGCGATTTCTCAGGCTGATACTCGTTTGCGACAGCATCCCCTGCACTTTCGCGCCTCGGTGGTTGATGTCAGAATGGCTGTTTCAGACAGTTCTGGATACCGCTGCAGAGACTTGCTTGCGCAGCTCTCCGACGTGATTACATACCACGACCCATGGGAAGTCCGCCTCCGCTCCCTGGAGCGCTTTGTTTCAAAGCACGACCATCTTCCAAGACGGCAATCAGGGGTCGAAGCAGAGGCCACCCTAGCACATTGGCTTCACAATGCAGGACAAAAATTCAAGCTGCGGGGCTTGCCCTTGCACAGGCTTCAGAGACTTGAAAATTCTTCGTGCGCTTTGCTTCGGTACCGAGTTGAATTGTGGCGAGACAAGAATTGGGCTTTCCGAAAGCGATGTGAGGCTCTGAACCGATATGTTTGCAAACACGGCGCCGTGCCTTCCACCAGTAGGACTCAGAGTCGTGGCGTCCGTCAATTGGGCAAATGGTTTAGCGGCTTAAAGACAGGCAATGTTCGTGTCAGTGGCGTGAGGCTGCAGCTGTTGTGGGGTCTACACCCTCTGGTGGATCAGCATTTTGCCGAATGTGCAAAGCACCCCCAAACATCGCGGAGAATGGGGCAATGGAAGCAGATGGCACGTGCATTGACTGACTTGGCACGCCAGCATGGCAGACTTCCACGGGACAGGATCGTCCAGGAAAGGACACTGTTCCGCTGGCTACAAAGACAAAGGCTGTTCTTCCCTTGGCTGCCACATGAAATGAAGACGCTACTGCTGTTATCTCCCCTGCTAGTTTCGCATTTCGATGCCACTTCCCATCGCCAAGAAAGAAGCCTTGCAGACCCACACCCGCAGTACGGTAGTGCAACATTCATGAACCGTTGAGTTGTCCGACTCTGCACTAAAAAAAATGAATCCCGGCACTCCACCGGAGCTGCCTCGACAGGTTTCAACGCAGGTTAGTCTAGCAGCAGTGCCCAGTTCGAGTTTATGCCAGGAAACACTACATGAGGAGGGCGGTTGGCTCTTTGTCGAGCTGTGAGGAACAGCGGGACACTTCACAAAGATCAGAAGCATGCATCGTGCACCTGCGAATCATTTTCTCAGCCGAGAGTCCAAGTATGCACAAGAGTCTCTCAGCTCCCTCTACATTCAGCATTGCGCAGTGCAGTTCGCAGTGTTTTTCACGAACTGAAAGCAGCATAGTACAGGATTCGACAGCTGGCCGCGCGTCATGCAAGGATCTGCACGTCCAGTGATTCTGAATTTCTGAAGTGCTGGTAGTTTGTTGAGGCTCGCTTTGAACGTGTGCAGCATAAATGGCTTGCAGGTGGTTTTCCTAATCATGCGTTAAACCGCATCCCAGCAGCATATGGAGGACATGAGGACTGACATAGAGCCTTTTTTCCATGCCCTTAGTAGGAAGGTGCAACAGAGCGCAGTTCAGTGTGTGCTGAGCATGAACTTCAGCATCATGGCTTTGGATAGCTTGTTGTATTAATGTGCATCAAGTTGCACCAATCTTCTTGTTGCCGGCCTTTCACTATTCTCTCTCGCTGTACGTCCCGCCCAACTTTGTGTTTTTTCGTGTTTGGCGATTAAAGCTTGCCTACAGACTTCAAAAACAGGGAACAGTGACCGACAGAGCAGAACTGGGATCCATAAGAAGGCTAAAGAAACAATGTAGTACAGTATACGCTGAACCACCGCAGAGTCTGAATGACGGGAGTAAGTGCATACTCTTTGGCCGTGTTGTGGGGAGTGCCTGTTTGGCTCGTGTCGGGGAGATGTGAGCTTCTTTGGGATGTGCTTTGGGATGGGTTTGATTTCCTTCCCCTTTCTTCGTATGGCCTCCCTCCCATGCATACATGTTTTTCAGATGGTGTTAGGGTCTCGGCATTCTTTCGGCATTGCATGGTAGTTCGGCGCCTTCCTGCTTGCTTGGCTTGACAGCGCTGGTCTGACGATCTGGAGATAATTCAAGCATCCACAACAGTCGCATCTTTGCTTTGAGCATGCAACATGTATGGGTTTAGGGTTTTGGGTTTTGGGTTTTGGGTTTAGGGTTGTGTCCCTACAGCGTCCTTAAGGGGTTGTGGGCCCCTGACCGCTCGTGAGTCGCCTCATCAGTCCTCCTGGCCGCATTTTCTCCGATCTTCCCCATGGCGGCTTCAGGAAGCAGTGGTGCCGTCCCTACCTGTGGCCGATTATTTGCTTAAGAACCCCATCGACAATCCTGGTATAGCCTGCTATTTGGTTAAGAGCCCCTTTGGAGTATAGCGGCCTGCAATCCCATGAGAGCCCAACGCCCATTCGTGAACGATGACTCCCTAAGTCACATTAAGATCCCCAGAATAATCATGTTCAAGAGCTGTTCCTTGAAATTGAAGGCTCGCGGGCTCTCTGATATCATCCTGTGAGTTTGTTTCCGTGGCTTGTTGCTTCTGGAAGGTGACACGCAAGCCAACCTCAAGAAGGCACGTTGACGGCTGTTTTTTGCTTCTAGTTTTCATATTCTCCATGCGTGTTACCAAACAGAGGTTTCTGGACAACCCGATCATGACAGCGCTCTTCAGCTCGTTTGCCCCGTTCCTGCTTTTGCTTTGTTGCGTTCAAAGGCCAAACCCGAAACCAAAACCCTTAACCCTAGGTCACAACCCTCAAAATCCTAAGCTCTTGAATCCACTGAGATCCTCTGAGTAGGCGGGCGACGAAAAGAAGCCTCCGAGTACGCACGCAACGCTCGGCCTACTTGAGTTAGCTTCAATGCCGCATCAATACCACGAATAACAAACTCCTGCTGTCTCTTCACCTGAATGAAACACCCAGGCCCTTTCTATGTGGCAGTTAGATGTACCATGCTTCTTGCATGTCAGGCCTACAGCACCATACGGACGGCATGGAAAAAGGGACCGGGCTCGGTGCTGTGTTGAGTGCGGGAGTCATGCTTCCAGGTTCCTTGCTGTTCACGTTGAGAAGTCACGGGTGCCTCTCATGGTCTGCGTCTTTAGGGTTGAGGGTGTTGGGTTTGTGGTTTTTGCCATGTTGGCCTATGTCTGAGAGATTATTGCATGAGGGCGTCCTTGGGGTTAGCGTCGATAATTAGAGCAGGGGCAGCCGTTCGTTTGGAAGTAAACGCGGCCATTTTATTATCTTGCTAAATAGCACGTAGAGCCGAATACCCTGCATCCTGGGCTCCCCGGAAATTGTGTAGGAGCTACTCTCAACCCTAAAGTGCAAGTTCCTACAAAAAGTTAAAAAGCCACCAGCCCCCATACTGCCTATAAAGGAACATGTTTGGGAGAATTGCTCCAGCCTGGAGTCGAACAGGGTTTAGGGTTTAGGGTTTATAGGGCTTGCTGCAGGAGAGAGCACTGTCAATGTTGATTCCAACCAGTTGAAGCAGATCCTTCTTGCTGCCTGGGCCCAGGGATGATGTTGACAGGCGTAGGGTGCTTGAGGTTTCATGCTTTCAGGTTGATGGTCTGCAGATTCAGGGGTTCGAGATTTGCGGTGCATACCACTGACTAGGATGCCAAGTAGTAGCCCCAGTTCCGGTGAAAGCCCTCTGGACCAACCTATTGACCAAAAGGAAGCCCTTTCCTTCCTCGGTGACTCTGGGGCACAGAATCTCAAAGCATTTGTTCCGGTTTCTGGGACTAGATTCAGCGTGTTTTGCACATCCCTGGGCTGAGATGTTTCGCTTCACCGAACGTGTATGTTGCGTTTATTTCCCAGCATTTATATGATATGAATATATATATATATATGTATGTATGTAGGTATGTATGTATGTATGTGTATATATGTATGCACACGCACGCATCAAGCGAGTAAACAACTCTCCGCTGGTACGGCGCTCTTGCTGCTGCAAGCGGACGCTCTGTGACTGCGAAGGGAGACGAACCTCATTCCTGAACACCGATGTCGCACGAACGCTCGACTGTACTCGCGAAATCTCTCCCAATGGAATCCCAAACCAGACCAAGCAAGAAGGACACCATTGTCCCACAATACTGAGATGGGAAGACTTTCCCTTAGAACCACAATATAAAGAAGCATATTCGCTACCTGAGCTACCCGTTCTATCTAACTAGGCCCCTTTCTTCCCCTAAACCCTAAACCCTCTATAAACCCTACACCTTCGTAAACCCAGTTGTGAGAATTCAGCTAGGCGGGTGGCAAAAAAGACAACAACAATATTTGAAAAGGCCCGCCCCCCCCCCCCCCCCCCCATGTGACAGACATCCTAAACCCAAAGCCCTGCTAACCCTAATCCCTAAACCATTGTCCCCTCTCTCGGTGATAGCTGGACGTGGGCAAACCGCCGCCTCGTTATGGCAGGTTGAAGGTGTCGGTGGGTTTGGCGAGGCCTTACTTAGGGGTGTAGCTAGGAAGTTCATGCGACGTGGTGCTTTCAAGCAGTTGTTCAGTGTGGACCCTGTGAAGTAGTCCCCGCGGTGCGCGCGAGTGCTGGGCGGGCGGCAAGAACCCTAAACCCTGAACCCTCAACCCTAAACCTTAAGCCCTAAACCCTGAACCCTAAACCCTAAGCCCTAAGCCCTAAACCCTAAACCCTAAACCCTAAACAGCAACTCAAAAGTCGCAGAGCTGCAGGCAGCAGCGCAGCTGAACGAGAAGGGCGAGGTGGCTCCAGAATTTGCCCTTTAGGGCCTAAAGTAGGCGCTCATTGCCCTTTTTGGGGGTTTAGGGTTTAGGGTTTAGGGCTAGAACCCAGAGTAGGCCATTGTTCGCTTTCTTGTTGTTTAACGTTTCCCGTCTGTCTAGTGGTGCTGGCACGTCGGAGATGCCGGTTAGAAAAACCAAGGGTGTTTTGGGTTTAGGACAGATCTTCGTGGAAGCATAGAATGTGCGGCTGGCGCCTTTGTCTATGGACTGGTTGAGCTCAGATGCCTCGCCTGTTGGGGCCATGGGTTTCAAAAGCAAGCTGTGCAAGAGCCTGCAGTGGGCCCCATACAAGGCTTCCCTGGAGCATCACATGCAAGATACAGGTGTGTGCTGCTGCCCTAAACCCTCGAATCCTCTGGACCCTCGAACCATATCTTCACTGGCTTGTGCCAGTGTGCGCGTCAAAGCCCAAACACATCTGCTTGATCTACATGAATCCAGGGTTGAGGAGGCAAATCGTGAACTACTGCTCGTACGCTCTTCAGGTTTAGGTTTTTGGGCTTAAAGCTTTCGGCGTTGGGGCTTTGAGGGAAAAGGTAAACAGTAGCCCTCTGGGTCTCCGCACTCCCTAAAAAAGAGAGCGCCAAATCCCCAAGCCTTCAACACGACCCCTGCTTCAGACACCCTCTGCGGCTTCTGCCGAGAGCCAGTCGAAACAGGCGCAGCTCAGGTTTAGGGTTTAGGGCTTATGTAGGGCTTACAGGGCCTATGGGGTTTAGGGTTTACGGCTTATAAGGTTTAGGCTGTAGGGCTGAGTTGAGGGAGTCTTCGAGGATGGGGTGCTGTGAGATCTTCACAGCCGAAAGCCACGAGTCGCCCAAGACCTTTCAGTCTCCGATGCATGCGCCCTGTAAGCCCAAAAACTCCCAGACAAGACCTGGGACTCTTTACCTACAGGGTTTAGGGTTTAGGGTTTAGGGTTTAGGGACAGTGTCATGGCCTATACGAATTCACTAAGGGGTAGTTACTGCGAAACTGTAGGCAAGAGCCTCAGGTAAACTCTAAACCCTACGAACCCTGGCAGACCTGCCCTTGTGGCAACATCTACGCGGACGACGCGGTGTTCTGCCGGAAATGCGGCCGCAAGCGCAATGAGGTGCGGACTTCTGTGGTGGAAGTGCAGGAACTAGAGTGCTTGCTTGTGGTGATGAATGGAGTTTAGGGTTTAGGCAATAAGGGAATGGTGAGTGGTGCATGGTGGTGGTGGTGGTTGTGGTGACCTGGTGTGGTGGTGCTGGTCTTGATGGAGAGACATCGTAAGATACACCTTAAACATGCCAGCGCCGGGGATCGAACTCCTGAATACGGAAGCCTCGCAGCGCCCGACGGCCCCTGTGAACCCCAGAATTCGGTTTAGGGCTTAGGGTTCAGGGTACCCTAAACCCTAAACCCCAAACCCCAAACCCTAAACCGGCAGGATTGCCCAGCTTGCGGCAACGTTTACATGGACGACTCCCGGTTCTGCCGGAAGTGCGGCCACAAACGTGGTGAGGCGCTTCAACGTCCACCTGTATCCCCCTTGGAGATTATTTTCATTTTTTGCTTATATATAAAACCCAAGAGGATGTTAATACTATTATTGTTATTGAGGTTCTAAGGAGAGTATAGCCACTGGTCAGAGACTGCCAGACCGCCAGACGTGGGTTTGGGGCGAGTCCCTGGCAAAACTGTGTGACCAGATCACTTCTAGTTGTTACCCTAAACCCTAAACCCTATAGGTTTCTAGATCACTGCTATAGTGACTTGTGGCTACTAGTTTTCTATAGTGGGGGCAAAACTTCCGACCGTCCAATTTGGCGTTCGAAGCGTCCCTTTGCCTTGGTATTACAAGCTAAACAAGTCATGTGTTGTAATCCTTCATATGTATTTTCATCGTGTAATTTCAGGGTACATGGTACGAAACAGGATTGCAGCTAGGACATGTTAAGGAAGTGTGATATCATCTAGGGTTTAAGTATGATTCTGGACCCCAAACATTGCCCCTAAATGCTGGGCCCTCATGCGCCACTCCTGCACAGGGTGACACGCCGCAGCCAGACAAGCCCGGATCTCAATGTATGCAAGCTGTGGCATTTCAAACAGGGGTAGCCCCCTAATATGCCCGAAAATACTTCAAATCCTTGTACTAGACACAGCACCCCAAAAGGGGTACACCCCCCAGATTTCGAGATTTACGCATCCAAGTCTGGCCTGCGACCTTGGGGGTGTTCGATATTGTTTAGGTGTCTTTGCCAGACTCCCTGCTCAGGGTAAACGAGAAAAGCAACTTGAGGGGGTTTTAGGTTTTCCTTACGGGTGCTATATAAAGGTTTTCCTTACGGGTGCTATATTCGGATTCCTGCTAGGCGAATTGCAACCGTCGGGAGCTCCCGTTTGCGCAGTACCCTTCGCCACTAGGTTTAGGTTTTAGGGTTGAGCGTGAACTGCCCTTTTTTTGATAGTTACACTGTAGGGTTTAGGGTCAACTGCCCAAAGAGATGCCCCTTCGAATTCAATAGAAACCTCGATATTACGCCCTCCACGGCCCGCGCGGCCCTTTTGACCTCGAGCCTTCGTGGCCCCCGGCGCCAAGCGCTCCCCGCGATTTTCTTGGCCTGTGCTGTAGACTGGAAGCCATGGCCCGCGACAGGCGCTTGGGGGGCGTCTGTGAAGTGAAGTAGAGGGTTCGAGTCTTGTTCTCTACACAGAAGCTTTAGGGCGGCTGTAGGGTTTGCAGGGTTTGGGGGCTTTAAAAGGGCTTTCGTTTCAGGGTTTAGGGTTTGGGGCGTTGGATCAGAGGCCTGGATGTAGGGAAATGACTCATGTAGAGTGTAGCAAGAGGGGATGCTGGATTGACCGGAAGGGCTTTGGGTTTTTGTTGGGGTTTGTTCCTACACCCTGAACCCTGACCCGAAATCCTAAACCCCAAACCCTAAACCCTAAACTACATGTAGGCGCATGTGGTACCTTTGCTAGTAGGGTTTAGGGTCTAGGGATCCCAAAACACCCCTTAGTTTGGATAGATCAACCAACATGTTGCTTCAGCGAGGTTCTCATAATCGAGACGTTGTCGCGTCCAAGTGTTCGAATCAGAACCTACAAAAAAAGTAGGTCTTGGGCTCTTTGTCGAGGTATACCAGGAATACAACCACAAAGAGCCCCCCCCCCCCCCCCCCGGCAAAAAAAAAAAAAAATGAAAAGGGCTGTCCCACAATCTATTAATTGCTTCAGAACCCCCCCAAAAAAATTCTGTATATATATATACACATATCTTTTATATATATATATATATAAGTCTTCCTTTTAAGGGTATACTATGGTGATTATTATCTTTTGTTGTCTTGTGTGTTTTTAAGCAAACAGTAGATATAAGTACCCTTCAACCTCCGGGCAAACCCCTAAGAGCTTGGAAGGTGCGCAACGGGAGACCTCTTGGCCATTGCTGGCACGTTGACCTCCGCACCTCAGCTGCGGGAGTTTGCGCCTTTTGTTTGGGTTGAGGGTGGCGTTTAGGGTTCAGGGTTTAGGGTTTGAGGGTTTAGGGTTCAGAGTAATACTGCTAGTACTCTCTCATGGTCCCTGTATCATTATACCCCCGGACCCTTATAAGGGACCTTACGGGTTCTTTGGGGCTTCTGTAAGGGCTACTTGGGCATATTTGGGGACAGAAGAGGTCCATATCAGGGTTCTCTAGGGGAATAAGATGAAGGGTCCCTTCTACATAATCAACCGACCCACCAGGTCATGACCGTTATCATTGGCCTCATCTACATCTCGGCGAAGCCGCCATCTATGGAGTGGAAGCAGCCCGCCTGGCTTTTGGGGTCTAGGCTTTAGGCTTTAGGCTTTAGGCTTTAGGCTTTAGGCTTTAGGCTTTAGGCTTTAGGCTTTAGGCTTTAGGCTTTAGGCTTTAGGCTTTAGGCTCTAGGCTCTAGGCTCTAGGCTCTAGGCTCTAGGCTCTAGGCTTTAGGCTTTAGGCTTTAGGCTCTAGGCTCTAGGCTCTAGGCTCTAGGCTCTAGGCTCTATAGGGTTTTGGGGTTCGGGGGCTTATAGGGTTTAGGGTTTAGGGCTTACAGGGTTTGGGGAACCAGCTTTCGGAGATACGGCTGTTTTGTAGCGAAGTGAGGTCAGGGAATTATGGCTTCCTAAGAGCACCGCATGTATGCTCCATCCTGCAGTTCGAGATGTTGGGCCTACAGTCGCATGAGTTTCAGCATGTGGGTTATTTCCCAAAATAGGGGGTACCCCTACTTTCGGAAACCACCTTGTGTCATCGGAGGTGAGGTACAGGTCTGAAGTTTGGGTTTTCTTATTTCGCTTTGGACTCCAGTGTCATTGACAGGTGGAGTGAGTGCGGATGGACGAACCCAGATGAGTACACGCTGTGGGTTGATTGCAACCAGAAGCGCCTCGTCACAAGGGATGGAGGGATTCGGACTCTGGGTTCGGCGGAAAGGATCGAAGGCGACAGCTTTCAAGTCGCGCAGGGTAGGTGGTAAGTAGTGGTCTTCCTGAGAGCCCGAGTCTCATGAGTCTGGCTAAGATTCCAAGTACCTGTGCAAGGTATCAATTCTTGGGGTCTCAAGTACAGTAGCATTTTTTGGGTCTGGGTTAGGAAGTTTGGGTTTAGGAAATCCGGTCTGCCGGTCTCTGGTGACAAAGCGCGGGCCACAGTCCTAACTTCCAGGTTCACAGAAGGAATGCTAAAGTGGACCCCCAAATCTTTGTGGTGCTTTACTGTAACTTTACATCTTTAGCCTTTTTGGGTTTATTGGGTTTCTTAATAAGGCAGCAAGAAGCTTAATTTTTTGCTACCCTCCTAAGTGCAGCCAAGAAATAGTAGGATTCCCTTCCATTAAGATCCCCAAAAAGGTACGCCTAAACCTTAAACCCTAAACCCTAAATCCTGCTGCCCTCAGGTGGCAAACCAGCTGGGGGATGACGGCTTTGCCCAACTACACCGCCCTCATCATCGGAATCATTGGCGTCGCCATGTTTCAGCCGATGACCCTCGAGGTCGACATTCGGGTTTTGGTCCCGGAGGGTTTTGGGTTTAGGGTTTTAGGGCTTGACCCGTCCCCCACCTCCCTGCAGCTTTGTAGAGTAGCTAGGATTTGCAAGGAAGGCTCTCTCGGCAGCACGTGCAGTCAGTATGCACATCGAGAGACGAAGAGTTCCTCAACCCCGAAGCCCCATTCACGACAGGTCTGCGGATTCCCACGCAACTTCGTGCCGCCTGGCAGGAGCAGGGTCCTGTCTCTCCTTGAGAGCTGCGGCAAAGACTCTTGTAGCAGTATTCCGGTCCAAGAAATGTACTTGGTGTGGCCTTCTGCCAGGTCTCAGCGAGCTGTTGACCTCAACTCCCGCCTTTTCCTAGCCCGACGAGCAAATCAGATCCAGCAACCAACATCACGCGCACTAAGAGAGAGCGCACTCAAGCAGAGCATCTGATTCGTCCCACTGGCATTGCAGACCCACAAAGGTCGCCCGCAGTTTCATGTTTCGACCAAACTTGCCTCCTGAGGCAGTACGGCCTTTGGCTGTTTCTCCAGGCCTTCGTAGGGGACTTCGGTTACTGCGGCAAGCTGGGCGTCACAGTGCCCTAGCAGACTTTGGGGGTCCATTCTGTTTGCACCGAGTCTCGAGAGGCTACGTTGGAAGGTTCCGGGGCCCTCTTTGCTTCTTTGGGTCTCCATTGTTGAATAGTCTAGGGCCCTATAAACCCTAAACACTCCTGCGGGCTCCTAGTACCGGGCTTTGGCTGTATACTCTGGGTCCTCTTGAACGGGGATTGCAGGGGGAGATCTCACCTGGGCGCAAAGGGGTGTTCCTCTAGTGGACATTGAAGCCTTGCCTGCCGTGTGGGAGTGTGAGCGTCGAAACCCTGCCACGAACCCATTGTTTTGATCCCTGGCCCGCCGCTCTGTTAGCCGTTTTGTCTTGCTGACATGGAAGGGGGGAGTTATAAGTAGAGCTATAAGGGCCCTACATGCTGCATGGTTTTTCCTAAACCCTCGCATGAGGTGAATTGACTGGACTGGTCATGACAGTTCATTACGGATGCTGGAGTGCAAGATAGTTTGCAAACCTCTTGATGGCTCTGCATGTGCATGTCTTGCGTTTTGCCCGTATCTCCATGACACCTATCTGAGTAGGAGTCTGAACCCCATCATGACCCCCCCCCCGAGCTCTTCCACTGCTTGGAGGTTCATGGTACTTATTAACCAATTATATCTGTACTTAGAACCCACTCATAAGCCCCCTAAGTGCCCTAACATGGTTGCAAGTTAAAACCCCTAAGTGCCCTAACATAAGCACAGCCATAACTGCCCAAAATATTTTTGCAAGTACAGTTAGAAGTACAGCTACAGCTGGTTCATAAGTACCATGAACCTCTGAGGTCGGCTACGTGTCCTGCATCCTCGGCGTCATCTGCATGATCGGCGGCTGGTTCAGTATCAAGTCGACGCGCATGAAGAAAGTCGAGAAGGACCGGGGGCAGGTTACAAAAAGGGGTTGGAGGAATTACATAAATGGTATTTTAATATAAATGATACTATAACCCCCCCCCCCCCCAAAAAAAAAAAAAAAAAAAAAACAGAAAAAAACTGTTCTAATTATTTCAGGCCCCTAAGAAAGAGGGCCCTGGGATGATACATAAACAGCACTGTGTCCCTCTGATGGTCCCTTGATCTGGTCCCTTACCTACATTAAAGGGTTCTGAAGTATGGGCCCTTTGGTGTTAGAGGGTATATAAGGGGTTCCCGTTGAAGGGCCCATGCTAAGGGACCATGTAGCTACTCTAAGAGTGTCTACACACCTTGGCCCTTGGCACCATCTTGGACTATTCCCACGATATGCAGCTCACTGTGACGTGTGCTTGGGGTTTGTGGATATGAGTGTTGGTCAAACCCTAAACCCTACACCCTGCGGAGTGGGCCCTCGGCATTGCCTATGCGGGTGGCAAAAGAACGCTGCGGTTGGCTCTGGGTTTCTCATGCCCGCTGTGAACTTAGGGTTGCTTCCGAATGCTTTTTTCATGTTGGGGCACTATAACTCCTAAGAAACAGCTTTAAGAAATCGCTATGGTTCCAAGTGACGGGAAAGAGGGGGAGGGGGCGGGGGGGTTGTCGATGTTGGAAGAATGCTCCTGCCACAGGCCTTCCCCATGCCGTCGGATGATGATGAGGACCAAGCATGCCAGAGATCGCTGCCGGACATGCCAAAGCAATTCAGGGTAATCATCATCACACCCTTTCAACACCCCTAAACCCTAAACCCTAAACCCTAAACCCTAAACCCTAAACCCTAAACCCTAAACCCTAAACCCTAAACCCTAAACCCTAAACCCTAAACCCTTAAACCCTAAACCCTAAACCCTAAACCCTAAACCCTAAACCCTAAACCCTAAACCCTAAACCCTAAACCCTAAACCCTAAACCCTAAACCCTAAACCCTAGCTAAGCGGGTGGCAAAAAAACCCTCAACCCTAAACCCCAAACTTCCGAGGCCTCCTTGCTGGTTCTCAGTGGAATCAGCTGCGGCTGAGAGCACCCGCCTTTTCTGTTGATAGATGAATGGGGCGTAAGGTCCTTTGGGTTTAGGGTTTAGGGTTATAGGGTTTAGGGTTTAGGGTTTTTTGCCTCATTTCCGCCCTACCCGCAGTGCTGTGGCTAGCCGGGTGGCAACAAACCGTAAGCCCTAAACCCTAAACCGTAAGCCCTAAACCCTGGAATACCCAACCCCCGAAATCCCCACAAGCAGGATGATCACATGCGGCTTGGTGCAGCCTCTCCTGTTGCCGCAGCTGCTGCAGCAAGTCCATCACCTGGCTTTTGGGCGAAAGGGTCAGGGTATAGGATTTAGGGAAAAGGGACAAAGGTTAGGGTTTAGAGTCCATAGGGTGTATCCCTGGATTTTCGCGCCCAAATTCCCACGTGGGGTCCTTCCAAACGAGGGTCTCTTGCCGGTGGCCCTTTTGCATCAAGAATCCTATTATTAAAGGTATCCTGGCCCTTGTTTGTCTGGTAGGCTCCCCAAGAATCCTGTACCCTAAGCCCTAAACCCTAAACCCTAAACTGTAAACCCTAAACCAGATTGAAGTTGAGGGTCCTCGGGTTTATTCTGTGAAGGGTTTTGGGGTTTCGGCAGGCCTGTGGTAAATCCAGAGGACTTGATGAGTGACTTCGGACATCCACATCTTACAGCTACGCAGTTTGACGGGCACTATTGGGATCATGTGGGACTAGGGTTTAGGGTTGGGATCTTCCACTTTTTCCGAACAGTCCTGAATAGGGATGAGAATAGGGGTATGATAATCCCTACTAAGGACTGTGAGCATACGGGGGAACATCCCAAGCTTAGCCCTAAACCCTAGACCCTAGACCCTAAACCTTAGGGTTTCGACTAACTCTCTATACATACGGTCTCTACGGGATTCTTTGGGGCTGTGTTCCAGGCTTCCACTCTTACTTTATGATTACAGATACTTTATTCTACCACTACTATTTTCATTGGCTATCTATCTGTATATTTATATTCATATTTATAATTATTTGTTTAGAAATGTTTTGGTTTTTAAACGTTTTCTTTTTTAAGTAACCCGAAGCCTCCAGTCTCGTAGGCGGCAAAAATAATGTGCAGTTCTACACTCCCCTTGTGTGGGTTTGTTTGGGTAGAGGTCTAGAACCCAGAGTGGGCCCTTCATTCCCCTTTCTTTTACGGTCTTAGGTTCCCTTACCCAAAGAAGGATACCCCTAAACCCTAAACCCTAAACCCTAAACTTCTTGGTATTCCTAGAATGCTCTTGGGTCTGGTGCTCTGGCAACCGCGGCAAGGTGCTCAGTCGATGTTCCAGAAGTTGGACACGGAGCGACGGGCTGATCGGTGTTTAGGGTTTAGGGTTCAGGGTTTGGGGTTCAGGCATAGGGTTTAGGGGTTTAGGGGTTTAGGGGTTTAGGGGTTTAGGGGTTTAGGGGTTTAGGGGTTTAGGGGTTTAGGGGTTTAGGGGTTTAGGGTTTAGGGTTTAGGGTTTGCCCTTCTGCTTCAGAGTCTGGCTGGATGTGGGCTGTGGGATGCCGTGGTGAATTTTGGGCTGTCTTTGGTTGCTGAAAAGCACATGCCCCACCAGACGTCCCGATGTCCCGATGCCCTCACTACAACTCTTCAACCTATCACCAATGACCCTTTCTACAGAATCAAGGGATCAAAGGATGAATCCTGATAAGGGACCTTAGGGTGTTTTAGGGGCTACTTTGGGGCTACTTAGGTATATAGGGACTACATGCGGTACATATGGGGTGGACTACTACTACTACTACTACTACTACTACTACTACTACTACTACTACTACTACTACTACTACTACTACTACTACTACTACTACTATTCCGCACGAAAGCAATCCAAGCAAAAACCTCCAACCGCTTGCGGCCCCAAACCCCTACACTAGATCCCGAGTGTGCGCGGAACACCCTAAACCCGAATAAACCCTGTAAACTGAACCGTGGAACCTCAGCTGTAAACCCCAAAGCCGTAAACTCATATCATGTATAGGGGTCGGAATACTTCCTAATGGCGTTCCTTTATGGTCGATATATAAGTAGACAAGAACAAACCCCAAAACCCTAATATTCTAGTTGTAAAGGCCCCTCTCTTACCCTAAACCCTAAACCCTAAACCCTAAACCCTAAACCCTAAACCCTAAACCCTAAACCCTCACAGAACGGCGACGGAACCGTCTCGCGGGAAGAGCTCCAAGCTGGCGGCTTCATGCGCTGAAGCGGAGAACAGGCGCGAAGCTGGGGTTTAGGGTTTAGGGTTTAGGGGTTTAGGGGGTTTAGGGGTTAGGGTTTAGGGTTTGTCGTGATAGCATGTGAACAGTATGTTTTGGGTTGTTTAGTTGGTCTATTTCTGTTTGCTCTGACTAAGCGCAAGAGAGTCAATCCCCAAAGGGTTGCGAAACCCAAAGCTCTACAAGTCAACAAGCTGAGAGTTGAGGCGGCAAATGTGGTCCCATGAATGTACCCTAAAACCCCAGAAGATTTTAATCCTGAAGCCCGAAGAACCCGAAACACCCCAAAGCCCCAGAACGCTGAGCCCGAAACTGTAAACCCCAAACCCCAAACCCGAAAATCTGGCCAAGAAGCGCAGTGAAGTCCGAGCCCAAGCAAACAACGCCGACTCGGACTTGATTAGGGTTTCGGGTTTAGGGTTTAAAGTCTTGGGTCCAGGGTTTAGGGTTTGGAACCCAACCTCCTGAAACCCTCACCTCATAAATTAGCAGTCGAACAGGTCAGGCTGAACCAGCAATCGAATCCAAAGGTACTGTATCTCGTTCCGCTATGGTGAGTTGGCCAGTCCAGATCAAACTTCCGTCCCGAGCCTCGCAGGATACAGGAAGGATGGAGAAGACGTGAGCGAAATAGGACGCCAGCCTTTAACGTGGGTATACGCCCACCATTGCCAAATGCCAATCTTGCTTTGTGCCCTTTTCCTGTTTGACCTGCCGTACATTAAGCCAGACTGGAACTGTCCAAGACTCGGCGCAGCATTAAAACGTTTGGTGCTTCCGGTGTTTCGAGCCAAGTGTGTTGATGGATGTGAGCAACGCCTTTCACACACCTCAGACCCCTAGCCCCTCAACTTACATCAGGTCCATGGGTGCAAGCCTTCCCAAACCCTAAACCCTAAACCCCTTCCTGTCGCATGAGCTGGCCCGCCCCACTGCTCTCAGAAAGCCCTGGGCTGGACGCTGCCATTGTCTATCGAGATGAGACGGTCGCTCACGGTGCTGACCCTGAATCCTCTTGACTCCAAAAACACATCACTGCGAAAACCTCTCTCTGAATGAACTCGAAGTGTACGCAGTCGAGTATTTGAGTAGCAGAAGTCGGGTTCTGAGAGTCTTGTTGGGCAGCGAACCTCTTCTCAGCCTGTGCTCTTTCTGTCGAAGATGGCCCAGACACTGACCACCGACCAGCAGATCAGCACAGGAAGTCCACGCACATGCCAGCCACACAGGGAGCGCTGGGTAAGGCGCTTCGGACAGCCCGAGGACCCTAAACCCTAAACCCCAAACCCTAAACCCTAAACCCTAAACCCACTCTTCCCAGAGTTGCTCGGGCCATTCTCCGGCAGCTTAGATGCCGGTGTAGCCGCTCAGATCGCCTCTGCCCTTGACCTCCCATCAGATCCGGAAGCCGATGCTAGGCATGGTCAGTTCTTTAAATTGGGGGTTAGGGCTTAGGGTTTAGGGCTTAGGGTTTAGGGTTTAGGGTTTAGGGGATCTGCTATTTTTTTGCTTCTTTGGGTTTGTCAGGGAGGGAAAATAAGGGGACTCCGAAAATCGACCCCCAAATAGTAGGATCCCCTTATAACAAGCATCCAAGGTACCCCACTAGTTTCGGAAAGCCCCCAGATAACACACACTTCCGTCACAGGGTCTTATATATCCATAACCCCCTAAAAAAGACCTAAGCCCAGAAAACAACCCTAAACCCTAAGAACAACCCTAAGCCCCAAATAAACATGTTTCATAGGGTTTTCAAAAGGCCAACTCAGGAGAGGCCCAGGCCGCCTCGGCCTGCAGCGGACTCGCTGGCGCTCACCTTGGCCACCCTGGGCTCGGCAGACTCGCGCATACTCCGTGTCGGAAGCCGCAGGTGTGGGGGGAGGGGGGGTTCCGAAATTAGGGGTAGGGTTTAGGGTTTAGGGTTAGGGTTTAGGGTTTAGGGTTTAGGGTTTAGGGTTTAGGGTTTAGGGTTTAGGGTTTAGGGTTTGCCCACTGAAGCGACGCGCCTCGACCCAAGGGGTCGTGGGCGGCGCGTCGCGCGAAAGCTAAAACCCCACCCCAAGACCACCCAAACCTTACTCTGTTAGGGTTTAGGGCTTATTTTTTGGGATAGTTCTCTTGTTGCTTTGTATTCTCTGCTCTAGTTGGTAGTTTAATATAAATCAAAACGAAAAGTAAAGCAGAGGGCAATAGTCTGCTTATACGTTGTGTTTTTACGCGCGAGTAGGCCCGGCAGGGGCAACCGATTCCGCGCTCGGGGCCGCGGCGCCATCGCTCGTTGTCACTGCGCTCCGTGGCGCCGCTGTGTACAAGAACGCTCCTTGTTCTCTCGTTGCTTTTGTATTCTCTGCTGTAATGGATATCTTAATAAAAATCATAAACGTTTTACCCCAAAAGGGCCACAAGAGTACTAGAAAGCACCCACGAGGCCACAAGAGCCACCAAAAGGCTTCAAAAGGCCCCCTAGAAGAAGGGGACCTCCAGGGTTTGCTCGGGCCCGCAATGAAAAATGCTATTTTTTAATACAGAAATCGATGGTGTTGGGCACAACGAAAAGTAAAGCAGGGGGCAACAGTCTGCTTATACGTTGTGTTTTTACGCCGAGTAGGCCCGGCAGGGAGCACCGATTCCGCGCTCGGGGCCGCGGCGCCAGCGCTCGTTGTCACTGCGCTCCGCAGCGCCGCTGTGTACAAAGGCCTCTGGGAGGCCCCTGGAGGGCCTGGGAAGATCACCCTGGAAAGCCCCTGGGTGCCCCCTGAGGCCACTGCGCCCCTGGCCAGCTTGGGAGCCCCTGGAAGGTCTTGAGATCGCTAGAAGGCCCCTACAGGCCCCTGGCAAGGCGCCTGGCAAGGCCCCTGGCAAGGCCCCTGGCAAGGCAAGGCCCCTGGCAAGGCCCCTGGAAGGCCCCATGGAAGCCCCAGCGCGCGTGACGCCCGTGACGCGCGTGACGCCCGTGACGCGCGTGACGCCCGTGACAAGTAAGCGTGACGCCCGTGACGCGCGTGACGCGCGTGACGGCGCAAGGCCCTGAATCCTAAACCCTAAAGGCCCTGAATCCTAAATCCTAAACCCTAAAGGCCTGAATCCTAAATCCTAAAGCCTAAAGGCCCTGAATCCTAAACCCTAAAAGCCCTGAATCCTAAACCCTAAAGGCCTTGAATCCTAAACCCTAGGCCCCGAATCCTAAACCCTAAAGGCCTTGAACCTTAAACCCTAAAGGCTCTGAATCCTAAACCCAAAAGGCCCTGAATCCTAAATCTTAAACCCTAAAGGCCTTGAATCCTAAATCCTAAACCCTCAACGCTCTGAATCCTAATTCCTAAAAGCCCTGAATCCTAAACCCGAAAGGCCCTGCCCCAGGATTTGGCCGGACCCCTAATGAAAATGCGATTTTTTAGTACTGCAAACGATGCCTTTGGGTCACCCCTGGCAAGGCCCCTGGCAAGGCCCTGGCAAGGCCCCTGGCAAGGCCCCTGGCAAGGCCCCTGGCAAGGCCCCTGGCAAGGCCCCTGGCAAGGCCCCTGGAAGGCGCCATGGAAGCCCCAGCGCGCGTGACGCCCGTGACGCGCGTGACGCCCGTGACGTGCGTGACGCCCGTGACGCGCGTGACGCCCGTGACGCGCGTGACGCCCGTGACGCGCGTGACGCGCGTGACGGCGCCAGGCCCTGAATCCTAAACCCTAAAGGCCCTGAATCCTAAATCCTACACCCTAAAGGCCTGAATCCTAAAGCCTAAAGGCCCTGAATCCTAAACCCAAAAAGCCCTGAATCCTAAACCCTAAAGGCCTTGAATCCTTAAATCCTAAATCCTAAATCCTAAATCCTAAATCCTAAATCCTAAGTCCAAAAAGTCTTCAAAACGCTCTCTAAAGGAGGAACCCCAGCATCTGCCCTGGCCGCAATGAAAAGTGCGATTTTTTAGTACTGAAATCGATGGTTTTGGGCACCCCTCCATTTTGCCCTAAATCCTAAATCCTAAATCCTAAATCCTAAATCCTAAATCCTAAATCCTAAATCCTAAATCCTAAATCCTAAATCCTAAATCCTAAATCCTAAATCATAAATCCTAAATCCTAAATCCTAAATCCTAAATCCTAAATCCTAAATCCTAAATCCTAAATCCTAAATCCTAAATCCTAAATCCTAAATCCTAAATCCTAAATCCTAAATCCTAAATCCTAAATCCTAAATCCTAAATCCTAAATCCTAAATCCTAAATCCTAAATCCTAAATCCTAAATCCTAAATCCTAAATCCTAAATCCTAAATCCTAAATCCTAAATCCTAAATCCTAAATCCTAAATCCTAAATCCTAAATTTTTAAATTGGAAGGAAGGGGGTCTAGGCTTTAGGGTAATAAAATATGCTTTAGGGCTGTACGCCCTGTTCCCTCTTTCAAAGCTGTGAGGAGTGCGTTACGGTGCCAGAAGCTAACTCTTCTGGCACTAAAGAGAGCATCTGCCTCCAACTGCTAGACTGTCGCTACTCAGTTGTCGGCTGCCGTCGCTAGAGGCTCGGCGGGCTCGCTGCGGCCCGCTGCCTTGCCGGCAGCTAATCAGGGGCCTTGCTCGCAGTTTAGGGTTTAGGGTTTAGGGTTTAGGGTTTAGGGTTTAGGGTTTAGGGTTTAGGGTTTAGGGTTAGGTTTAGGGTTTAGGGTTTAGGGTTTAGGGTTTAGGGTTTAGGGTTTAGGGTTTAGGGTTTAGGGTTTAGGGTTTAGGGTTTAGGGTTTAGGGTTTAGGGTTTAGGGTTTAGGGTTTAGGGTTTAGGGTTTAGGGTTTAGGGGTACCTTATGGTACGTTATTGGGGTCCTCCTCATCATAAGGGAACCCTACCTGTTTCGGGGGGTTCTACGTTCGGGGTCACCTAGGTTCATCAACCCCCCCAGGTCGGAACAAGCTCGGCTCCGTCCTGCGGGCTATTGCCTCTTTGAATCCGGAGGTCGGGTATCAGCCCCAGCTTGCGCTCCTTGGCAGCCCAGTGGTACCCTTTCCCCCTTTTTTTTTTTGAGCTCCGGGTTCCCTTATAAAGTAACCAACCCCAACCCCATCCCCCAAAAAAAACAAGGGTGCCCTAGGCTGGGCTACCCAGGCTCCTGACTGCACACATCATGTCTGTGGTTGGGGAGGAGCAAGTGACGTGTTCCGGAAGTACCACTTGCCCGACTACTTCCAGGGCACGGCCGAAGATAAGGCTGCCCAAGTCCAGCATGATGCAGCCAAGATTCTATATCCTCCTTGGGAATGATTTTTAAGTCTTAATATAAAACCAAAGAGGATGTTAAATATGCATTTTTTTATTCAGGTTCTAGGGGCAGTATAGGATTTGGGATGCGGCGAAGAAGAATTTTCTTAACTTGGCCATTGCGTTCCTCCGCTTCAACCAGGCTGAGCTGTTTCAGTCCACGGTGGCGTCGCTGCTGTCGACCTTGCTGACGGGGACTTACCGCCCCGCCATGCAGGGCTTTGAGCATCATGTCCGGCTTTTGCACTGTTTCCTGGTCCCGGCCGGGAAGTACTGCAGTGAAGATCCTCGAGCGCAGTTTCGCCGTCTGGTGCGGCACATCATGGCAAGGCATGAGGACGCATTCCTTCAACGCAGCAGCGCCAGTCAGCTCACAGCGATGGCGAAGGACATCGAGCAGTTCGTTCATGTGGATGACGTTCTGCTCAAGATGCTGAAGTTCAAGCACAAGTTGCGGGGCGACGGCTCCGTGTGGCCGCTGGCGCTCATGGCCAGCTTGGGTGCTGTGCTGGCTCAAGACATATCAAGCCCATTTGGTTTGGCAGCGCATGTCGTCGGGACCACCTGTGGGGCCATTGCTGGCATTGCCGTCGGAGCACAGCAGTCGGCGTCGTGGGGTTTAGACGCGGCGGTGCTCACAAATCAGGCTTTGTTGCATGACAGCGGCGATCTGAACTCGGATCTGTCGGACCTCGACCTAGACCTGGACACGGCAGGCCCCGTGCAGTAAGCAGTCTCCCACTGGTCATAGCCAGTAGACAGCCCGATGCTATTTCAAGTGGAAAATTCTCATGAGACAAAACAACGCCAGCCGAACACAGGCACGGCAACTTGAGATGGGTTTCTCGAAGCCCCACGTTCGATCCGAGGGATTTTAAATGATAGGGTTTAGGGACTGAGTTTAGGGAAGTTGCAGCGGGGCCTTGATATCCCTTCTACTCAAGCCATACAAAGAAGGCCCGCCTTCCGGCGGACCTTTCCAGCAGGGGCCCCCTGGTTATATGCGGAGTCCAGAACGGCCATTACCTTGAGGTATTGAAGTTACTGTACGTTAACCCTAAACCCTACACCCTAAACCCTAAACCCTAGACCCTAGACCCTAGACCCTAAACCCTAAACCCTAAACCCTAACCCTAAACAATGTCAGCATGATGGCGAAAGTCCATTAACGAAGTTCGTCTGTCTGCAGCGACATTGGCATGTACCAAGGGGGGGGCCCCCTCCCTTCAACACTGCAACGGTTTAGGGTTTAGGGTCTAGGGTTTTTAGGGCTTTTAGGGTTTTTAGGGTTTTTAGGGTTTAGGGTTTTTAGGGTTTAGGGTTTAGGGTTTAGCCTTCCGAGCCTGGGTTCAAAAGGGTTTAGCCTTCCAGAGATGGCCAGCGAGGTTGCTATTTGACCGTTTCGCGGTCCTTTGCTGCAGTCACACCGACGTGCGGCATGTGCCTTTGCACACGTTGCAGTAAACTCCTCATGAAGGCTTAGTTCACGAAAGGTTTTGTGTTTTTGGAGCTCAAAAAAAGGGGTTTTGGATGCAAAGAAAGGGTCGAGTTTGTGCTGAAAGGTGAGGAGCCTACCTCTGCCAGGCACAAGAAGGGGCCGCCCGGCTATAGGGCCCCTAATTAAGTTGGGTGATAAGTGCGGTCATGTTATATAACACTATACTGTTGCAATTTGTAGTGAGGGAAACCATCGTTGCATGTATCACATTCTGAGCTGCGTGCTTGCATGTCGCGACAGCGTTTTCTTTTACCTACCATCCAGTGTGCATTCGTGTTGTGATCCTGCTTATATAGCTTGAACTTGAGGAGGTGTGTGGTTCTGAAGACATGCGAAAGCGTTGCCAAATTTTCAGCCTGATCAATGATCTCGAGGAGTCCCTGCGGAGTGCCCCAGGCGTCTGCTATGCGGGTGGCGGCAGTATAATACAGGGGTCGGAATAATTACTAGTATTCCCTTATGGTCCCTTTTGAATTATACTACAATAACCCCCCCCCCCCCCCCCAAGTCTAATTCCTAAACCCTAATTCCTAAACCCTAAACCCTAAACCCTAAACCCTAAACCCTAAACCCTAAACCCCCCCAAAACCCTGTTCGAATTTTGAAGGCCCCTATACTATACTAGCCAGCTAGCCGCACGGCCATCTGAGCCTGGGGAGGAGGCCGGTCTCACTGCCAGTGGAGAGTCCTGAAGCCAAAGCGAACCGAAAGGGTTTAGGGTTTAGGGTTTAGGGTTTAGGGTTTAGGGTTTAGGGTTTAGGGTTTAGGGTTTAGGGTTTAGGGTTTAGGGTTTAGGGCTAGGGTTTAGGGTTTCTGCTGCACAGTGCCAGGGTGTCATGCAGGGAAGCCGTAGAAGGACAAGAGCTGGCGCTGCTGGGATCCACACCCTACGGGCCCTACGGGACTATTCAGCACAGAAAGCCCCTGAACCCTAATCCCCAAACCCTAAACCCTAAACCCTAAGTGCCGAGGTCGTCGCAGATCGAGGAGCTGACGCAACAGTTAAAGTCGCGACTCCGCCGACAAAGGATTTTTAGGGTTTAGGGCCTTTAGGGTCTTTAGGGCCTTTACCCCATCAGTGTCAGGGATCCTTTTTGCTTTTTGGGTTATGGGCTTTCTTATATATGAACAAAAAGGATCCTTTTTTCTTCCTAGGGGAACAGGGATTAAGTTTAGTTTGGTTACATTCCTGGGAGTCGTTCACAGCCCAGTTGCCATTGAAAGGGTCCCTGCAAGTTTTTCTTATGTCAAGGTAAAGTTGTGCCTGTCGAATATGTTCCGCAGAGCGTAGTATTCTGGAGTCGATGACCCCAAGCCCTAAACCTTAAACCCTACTCTTCAGAATAGGAAACTTGAACAAATAATAGACACCAGAGACCAAGGGATCTTGAAGCAGCTGTCGGCTGACGGCTGGATCCCCAATTCCAAAGCCTTTTAATTAAGGTTTAGGGTTTAGGGTGTAGGGTGTAGGGTTATTTAGGGTTTAAATTTAGGGTTTAGGGTTTAAAAGTTTAGGGTTTAGGGTTTAGGGCCCTTGAAGGTTTGAATTCAGGGGTTGGCCGAGACTTCTGAAGGATCATGCTGTCTATTTTGGGTAACCTTTGAGGCCTTGGCAGCCCAGTGGTTACGCTTTTTCCTCTTTTGGGTCCAAGGTTCCCTTATCAAGTAGGCCAACGCCCCCCCCCCCATTCCCAAAGAAAAGGCAGAAAAGAGGGCGCCCTTATAAGAATCTATTCTATTGTAATAGGGGTACCCTTCATATACCCCCAATACGATAATCCGGATTCTTGGAACCCCCCCCCAAAAAAAGGGTACCCCTAGCAACTATGGGAAACACCCATATGGTTCCCGGGCTACCAAGAGTACATGTCTTGGCCCCAAGAATGCCGAAGTGCTAAGAGGCAGTCGACGCAGATGGCCGCCGCAGAGCAGCAGGCTCCCCACCACACACATGGGCTCAGGGGCTCTGACCGCTTTGGGCTTAGGGTTTAGGGGTTTAGGGGTTTAGGGCTTTAGGGGTTTAGGGGTTTAGGGGTTTCGAGGGTTTAGGGGTTTAGGGGTTTAGAGGTTTGAGAAGTGTCCATCTTTCAGTGTGCTGGCGCCGACCTCAGACCATGCTTCAAACAAGGGGTTTACGGGTTTAGGGGTTTAGGGTTTGGGGTTTAGGGTTTGGGGTAATTGGCTTCCTTCATCATGTTAGCCCCTTACCCCTGAAGGGGTTTAGAGGCCTTCAAGTTTATTGGTCTAAGGGATCCTGCGCTGGGAATACTAACAGTCCTTAGCACGGATTATAATAGGGGGGGGTACAAAAATCACCCTAAACCCTAAACCCTGAACCCTAAACTGTGAAGGGCTGTTAGTACGAGCGGGAACATCCCAAATCCTGCGCATGACCATGGGAGGCCCAGGACCTCCAGGATGAGCTCACGAAGCTACAGCGAAAGACCCGTGGGGGGGGGGGGGGGGTTAGGGTTTGGGGTTTGGGGTTTAGGGCTTCGGGCTTAGGGCTTAGGGTTTAGGGTTTAGGGTTTAGGCTTAGTAGCTGAGTGGGCAACCTTAAACCTTTTGGGGCATATATCATAATTGAAAGGTTAAAGTGTTTTTGCCAAGGGTATTCAGCAACTAGGTAGGAGAAAGCAGCACTTGGCTGTAGAGTAGCCGTAAAGGTTTTAGGTTTTGGCTGGGCCACTGGGGTATAGGAGGGCTGTATATCGGTCCGGTGTATAATGCAGGGTAGTAAGTAAGATTCAAGGTCCCTTCAAGGGGTCCCACCCAACAACATCCCTGAATGTATGGGTTGGGCGCGCATATGGGTCTTGAAGACATGGCCTGGCAGAAGCACGGTCGGCTTAGACCCAAATTCCCTAAACCCTCATCTCTAACTGCTGTATCCTAGGCCCTAAACCCTAAACCCTATCCCTAACCCGCATAAACCCTAAACAGCCCTGAAAGATCTCCGGAGGAGCTCAGGGGACCAAGAGACGGCGGAAAGGAGCATCCGGGAGCCTCGGCGCAGACAAAAAGGATTTAGGGTTTAGGGTTTAGGGTTTAGGGGCGTTGACCTATAAACCCCAAACCCAGCAACTCCATCGCCCAAAGGAGAATGAAGAAGCATGGTAGTTACTCGTATGATTTACTCATCTTAGGGTTTTTTATGGTTTATAGGGTTCATAGGGTTTATAGGCTTCTAGGGTTCATAGTTTTGGCGCCATGAAGGACACACTCCAAACACTCCTCCGCTCCAATTCCTAAAGCCCGAACCCCATGGATCAGCTAGGCAAGTGGCAAAGGAAACTAACCAATCATGGTCTTGCTTTCGAATATTGAGTTTCAACGTCATCCATATTTGAGATTTTCATGTACGATCCTTGCTGGACATAGATATGAGCTGTGAGCTCCGTATTGACAAGTTGACATCTGTGAGCTAATATTAAGAAAGATGTTTGGGCATGAACACTTCATTGTCAGACTCTGCCTTGACACCCCTAAACCCTAAACCCTAAACCCTAACCCTAAACCCTAAACCTTTTTAAACCCTTTTTAACCCTAAACCCTAAATCCTAAACCCTAAACCCTACAAAAACCCTTAGGGTTGTTAGGGGGCCCGAAGCAACCGTAACACCGAAAATCCAAGGCCCCAAGACCCCAGCCCATGTCAACCACAAGCCCTAGAATTGCGCTATACCCTGAAAATCCTAACCCTATAAACCCTAAACCCCAAAACCCGAAAACCCTTAACCCTATACATCCTATAAACCCTAAACCCTAAAACCCTAACCCCCTTAACCCTATACATCCTATAAACCCTAAACCCTAAAACGCTAAAACCCGTAACCCTTTACATCCTGTAAACCCGAAACCCTAAAACCCTAAAACCCTTAACCCTATACATCCTATAAGCCCTAAACCCTAAACCCTAAACCCTTAACCCTATACATCCTATAAGCCCGAAACCCTAAACCCCTTAGCCCGCCTCCTCAAAGGACCTCGAGGCGCAGGTCGAGCGCTCGCACAAGCGGGCGGCCAGCTTCGAGAAGGAGGCAGTTTGAGGGCTCGGGGGGGGGGGGGGGGGGGGTGTGGGGACCCTAAACCCTAAACCCTAAACCTCAGAAGGGTTCACCTGGGACTCTATTTACGTACAGTTTAGTAGTGGCTACCCCCTGAATTCGTAGGTAGAACCCATTGCAAACTGTAGGTAAGGAGGGTGCCAGGCAGGGTTTAGGCTTTAGGCCATGCCAGGGGGCGGACCCTAGGACTCTAAGCCTCGGAAGTCTTCACGCCTTAGGTATGTACATCCTCTGGGGCCCCAAGTTGATTTCGCCTCGAGGTCAAAGAGTGGCGCGAAGAGGCCGAGTCAAATCGGCTGCTCAGCACACATTGGAAGGATGAAACAGGAGGTTTTGCTGCCCAAATCCGAGGCGAAGCCCTAAGCCCTAAGCCCTCAACGTAGCTACTTAGACCCTAGACCCTGCGAGACAAAAGGACAGCAGACAGAACAGTTATATACATATATATATATATATACACGTCAAGGTCAACAAGGATAAGCATGAGTTATATAGTCCACATAGCTAATATATATATATATATATATGTATGCATATATACAAATATAATATATAATATATATATACATATATACATATATAAATATATTCATGTATAATAGTCATCCAGTGACAGAAAACGATCGACCAAGTCCCAGACTTCCCCAGAGGCCTTGCTTGCGGGTTCAGGGGAACTTAGAGGCGTGGTTTAGGGTTTGGGGTTTAGGGTTTAGGGCTTAGGGTTTAGGGTTTAGGGTTTAGGGTTTAGGGTTTAGGGTTTAGGAAGCAAGGTTATAACCTGATCCCTACTTAGAATTACCCTACGGACAACCCTGCTGACCTGCCTATCACCCCTACTTACCTACCTATAAGCCCTACTTATACTAAACCCGAAACCCTAAAACCTTAAAACTCTTAAACCCTAAACCCTGAAACCCTATAACCCTAGAACCCTAAACGCAATTACCCTACCTATGACCCTCGTAAAGACCTTTCCAACACAAACAAAACCCTAAAACCCTAAGCCCAGTTACCCTAGAACCCTAACCTTTAAACCAATTGCCCCACTCATAACCCTCGTAAAGCCTTTCCAACACAAACAAAACCCTAGACCCCAAAACCCCTAAAGCCTACAACCCTAGAACCCTAAACCCTAAACCCCCCTAACCCCCAAAAACCCTAAGCCCCCAAAAAACCCTAAACCCCTGAACCCTAAACCCTAACCCCTAAACCCTAATTAAACCCTAAACCCTAACCCCTAAACCCTAGAACCCTAAACCCTAGAACCCTAGAACCCTAGAACCCTAGAACCCTAGAACCCTAAACCCTGAAGACCCAGGAGCGCCGCCTCGAGCGCGCAGCCGCTCTCGAAGGAGGCTGAGGAGCTCCGAGCAGCCCTGGATCCATGGCTCCGCCTTTTAGGAGGGTTTAGGGTTTAGGGTTTGGGGTTTAGGGTTTAGGGTTTAGGAGGTTTGGAGTTTAGGGTTTAGGGTTTGGGGTTTAGGGTTTGGGGTTTAGGGTTTTAGAGTTTAGGGTTTAGGAGGTTTGGGGTTTAGGGTTTAGAGTTTAGGGTTTAGGAGGTTTGGGGTTTGGGGTTTAGGGTTTAGGAGGTTTGGGGTTTAGGGTTTCGGGTCTAGAGTCTAGGGTTTAGGGTTTGGGGTTTAGGGTTTGGGGTTTAGGGTTTAGGAGGTTTGGAGTTTAGGGTTTCTTGTTTAGGGTTTAGGGTTTAGGGTTTAGGAGGTTTGGGGTTTAGGGGTTAGGAGGTTTGGGGTTTAGGGTTTCTATAGCCCCCTTAGGGATCATTGTCTCTTCTTACTTATACAGAACCCAAAGGGGATATTAAAATTCCTTTTTCCTTCGGGTTCTGAGGGGAGTACAGGTTTAGGGTTTAGGGTGCTAGGGTCTGAGAGTGTTGCTAAGACTTTCCGGCCAGGAACTCCTAGCCCGGATGCAAAAAAGGGTTTGGGGCTTTAGGGTTTAGAGTCCAGTTGCAAAAAGGGTTTAGTGAGGGTTTATGGTTAAGGCCTGCTGCAAGGATATAATATGGGGTTTAGGGTCTCAAGAGCCCCAGGAAAGGAGGTACAGAACCCCATGGATTGGGATGTTCCCCCTTCTACTCGCAGTCCTAGATAGGGATGAGAATAGGGGGCACTATACTCCCTATTATTAAGGAGCTGGATTGGGATGTTGCCCCTTATACTCACAGTCCTTAATGGGGACGATAACAGGGGGCACTATACTCCCTGTTCAACATCCCAACCCACGGACCCCGGGGATGAAGCTTCGTAGCCCCTTACGCACCCCACAAAATCGAACCTCTGCTTGACGGGTGCTCAACGGTCATCGATACACCCCTAACCCTAAACCCCAAACCCCAAACCCTATACCCTATCAGCTATACCCTATACCCTATAAACCCTAAAACCTGACCCTAAAAGCCCGAAACGCTGTTTTGGAAATGGCTTTGGGCCAAGGATGCGGCCAAGACCAAGATTCGAGAGCTCGAGCTGGACCTGCACCAGCAGCGCAGGGACCTCGGCAAGGGCTTAGGGTTTAATGTTGCAGTGGCTTTAATAGACAGGACACCCCCCCCCCCAAACAAATTTGGACCAAACAAATTGGGGGGGGGGGGGGGGAACCGCCCTCAGGGCCTCAAGCCTTTCGGACCTCAAGGCCTGAAGCTTTCCAGCCTTTAGATTCCTGGAACCCAAGGGCCTCAGGGCCTCAAGCCTTACTGCGTAAGCCCTTAACCCTAAACACAAACCCTTTAAAACAATCATCCGGAAAAAAAACTCTGTATTACCGTGGGTGGCCAGACAAACTTACTAAAGACAGTCTGGGCGGCCCGTGGGCTACCTATCACAAAATTTGTTTCGGGCCTCGTTTCGTAGTGAAATTCCTTAAGGCTGTACATGGAGCTGGCCGGCTTAGCTTTCTGGATTCTCCGGGCTCTGGTTCTTTAAGATTCCTGGAGCCCAGGGCCCTCAGGGCCTCAAGCCGTACTGCAGAAGCCCTAGACCGTAAACACAAACCTTGAACGCCAAACCTTTAAAAACATGCCGGCAGACAAAAAAACTTGTGAGCTTGGGAGAGTACGTTGTCGCCAGGCGTCTGTGCGCCCCTATAAAACGCCGCGCACACACACACACACATGTGGTTGATGCAATTACCAACCTTAACATCCGACCCATCTAATTATGCCCCCAAAGCCCCCCCCCCCCCCCCCCCCCCCCCCTCAAAAAAAGGAGTTGCACTGCACTGCCCAAACAACCCTATCCTAAAATGGATAGTTACTCCGGGACATTCTCTATATTAGGGTCCTTTTTTCAAGGACCCCCAAAAAAAGACCCGAATTTAGGGAACTACATAAAGTCCCTTAAGCCCTAAACCCTAAACATTCCCCAAATTTTGAATTCCTCGAGACTCGCAAGCCTCCAAGTCTTAGGGCCTCCTGTTGGTAGCTGCGAGGTTCCAAGGCAGACGAGGCCGAGAGGCGCGCGCTGGAGACGAGAAGACTACGACTACAACGACTCAATATGACTACTAGTACTGTACTATACTACTAATCATAGTAATAGTACTAATACTACTAGTAGTAGTGGGGGTTTGGGGTGTTAGTTTGGGGTAACCATAAAAAGTACATAGGAAGAGGAATTACCGGAAGACTAATCATAGTCGTTGTTGTTGGTTTTTTAGTCTAGGGGTAGTTACCTGGTCCCGTAGTATGGGCCTTTCAATAGGGACCCCATACATAGAACCATATAGAACCCTTTACAGAAGGAAAGTGGCCATATTAAGGGACAGTGTAACTATTTAGGGTTTAGGATTCAGGCCTGGGGGTGCGCTAGAAGGGCCCTAGATATTAAGTGGCTTTCAGTTGGGCTATCAGTCTGGCAATGGCGGGCATGCGTACCTAAGCCCTAAACCCTTAACAAAAAAGTCCCCTTACTACTGTACTTCTAAGTACCGCAAGGGGAGGGCCCCCTATGCCATTATGCATATCGAGTACGTAGTTGAGATGTTGCGGTTCCTTGGGAGGCTTTCACGAGTTGGCCAAGGACATCCCTTACGAAGCTCTAAGGTTTTGGTTTTATAAAGGGTTTAGGGTTTATAGGATTTAGGGTTTAGGGTTTAGGGTTTAGGGTTTGGGGAACCTCGAAGCCTCAAAGCGTGGAAGGCTCATGGTCCGTGCTTGGGCCATGAATTTACCTTCACGAGGTAGTCAAGGAAATCTGAGCATAACCTAGGCCCTACAGTGGCTTGGATGATGGACCCCAAAGCCCCTACTCCTAGCCCTAAACCCTAAACCCTAAACCCTAAACCCTGAACCCTGAACCCTGAACCCTGAACCCTGAACCCTGAACCCTGAACCCTGAACCCTGAACCCTGAACCCTGAACCCTGAACCCTGAACCCTGCCCCGACTTTACCATGAGTGGGCAGCTCGCTTCGCAGCCAGGGCTTGCCGAACGCAGCGCATTGAGGCGGACAAGCAGCGCGCCAGCGCTGAGACATGCGACTCGCTGGCAGGTTCTCCTAAGAGTTGAGAGGGTTTAGGGTTTAGGGTTTAGGGTTTAGGGTTTAGGGTTTAGGGTTTAGGGTTTAGCCAAGGCTGAGCCAACTTTAGAGCCGTCGGCAACCACGAGACGTCACGTTCTACGAACGAAAAAGCGTATCACCAACCTGGAGGGCAAGTTGCAGTTACGACTTTCCAAGCCTCGACACCCGATAACATCCCAAAACCCTAAACTCTTGGCCGCCATGTACATATACATATATATATATATACATATGTGTACAAAGCAAAAACAAATAATGCACACACACACATATATATATATATACATGTATATGTATATGTATATGATTTTACATGTATACATACCACGCCAAAGCCTCCCTCTCAAACGCACCCCCGTTCATTTGCCCCCCCCCCCTCCCCCCCCAACATAAGAATACTCCAAGCCTACCATAGCCCAGCCTACCCGCTTTCCTCAACCCCCCCTCCCCCCCCCCGCCTCCCCCCCCCCTCTAAGTTGCGTTACACGAGTCAGTTCCGAGCCGTAAACCCGAAACGACCCAAACTCCCTTTTAGCCAGCAGGCTGGAAGGCCTACCACGATAAGAAGGAGGAGTTGGAGGCAGAGATCCGAAACCGCTTCCCCAAGCCCGAGGCGCACGTGGCATGTGGGGGGACAGGGAGTTTAGCAATAGGGTTTAGGGTTTAGGGTTTAGGGTTTAGGGTTTAGGGCACAACCTATAGGGCCTTTACAACTCTACTTTGAGTCGGGGGGGAGGGGGGATGTTTGCAGAGCTCAAGGTTTAGGCGGGCGGCGGGCTTGAATCGTTCGAAAATTGATCCAGTCGTTCGATTCTGAAACCCTTTCCTTTTGATAAGCCGGTTTCGAAGACTTGTATTAGCATCTAGCCAAAACTCATCTAAGTTCAGTCGAATTACCACATGGCACTGCCACAAGGCTTTCGGGCTGGGTTTCCCAAGCCCACAGCCCCTCACTGGAAGAACATTTCCGGCCCTGGATCCGGATTTCTGCATTGCCTGCGCCAAGCGCCCCGAGATCACATGCAAATCCCTTTTGACAACTGCAGCTGTTTCAATGCAGGACGACCCAAATGCACTCCCAACCCAGTACGAAACTGTTTTGCCACGAAGGTGATTTGGTTGTAGGGTCCATATAGGGCCGAAAACTCGAAACTTACCATCGTTGCTGCAGTGGGTGATGAGCGGCCATGTGCCTGGTCATGGCAGTGTGACCTTTGATGAGCTGGCCAATATCCTCGATGCAGGTTCCATTGATGCCCTTCGGTCTTCCAAGGACAGAACTGTGGCGCTGGACGATCGCATGTCCATCTGGGAATTGTGCGAGCTGGTTCGTGAGGCGAGCTTCTCCGCCGTTCCTGCGAACGAAAATGGCAACAGTTCGTGTTGCTCTGACGATGGTGCTGCGTCTGACGACTCCCTGGCAGAGGATCCAAGCATCGACAATTTCGTTAACAAAGTTCGATTGGAGCTCTTCCCTGAGAAGTCCACGGACAGTGATGAGAGTATTGCTGGAGACTTTGCGGATGGTCCCTGCTGTGTCCGAGGGCAGTGGAGCCCGGATGGGGGCCCTGGCACTGCACAGAACCCTCAGGTGCAGCTGGAAACTGACCGGGTGACGCTGTTGAGGGCCGAGCTGCGCGCCAAGTTGCCGGAGCCAAGTAGCACACTGGAGCTGTGGCTTCTCCAGGGCACTCGCTGGGGTAAGCGGGTGAAGCAGCTGGCGTCAGATGAGAAGGAAGAGGACAAGGGTGAAGAACAGGTTTTGAAGAAGGGGATGACCAAGCGTGCGCAAACCATGCTTAAGGCAGAAGAAGCGGAGGAGTCAGGCACAGCGAAACTTGGAGCTTGCCGTGTTTTTAAGATCCTCGCTTCTGCGCAGAGCCTTACTCACCGGCCTGGCCCCATCCGCGTGCAACTGGAGGTCGAGGTCAAAGCCAAGGAGACACTGACATTTGTCTTGGCACGTGGCAGACACCAATTGCAGCCGGCAACGGCCACGGAGCGGCCGCCATCTTCGGGGTCGGAGGCGGCCGATCGTTCAGGATCTCAGACCAGCCGCCGGCCATCACACCAGAGAAGATATTCCCGACAGTCGACGACGCTTGAGACACCCACACGCAGAGGCTCTGCCTCTGCACGAAGAAGCATCTCCGGTGATGCAGAGAATCAGGCCTTGAACAAGGTGCAGTCGCGAGGCAGCGTCATCTCCATCGCCTCAAAAGGTTCGAGTGGCCGAAAGTCTCCGTCCGGACGCCGCTCTTCGGTGGGCCGACGGGGCTCCCAAACATTTCTGCCAGCGCTGCCGGTTGCCAACCTCGACGAAGACGAGGTCAAGGAGAAGGCTCAGGCCGCAGCAAAGCTGGTGACCATAGCACCAGAGATACTTTGCCAGCTCAGTAATTAGTGCCCCTTTTTTGTCCCTTTCTGTTGGTTCCGGGTTCCTTTGCACAGTCACGAGCCCCAAAACATGTGTGCCCTGTTGTGAGAATATGGTTACTGGGCTGCCAAGGATATTGACTCCACCAGCCAAAGCCTTGGTCCGCAGCTGGAACCCGCCGGAGGATTATTTTGAGCTGCGGATTTGGGGCACCTCGCCCTTGCGGAAGGGCCCCAGGCTCGTCCTGACCGCTGCGGACAAGGCCGCGCGATCCGCGGTTCCGCGCCGCAACCGGCGTTGGGAAGGTGCGGTCCGGAGCTTCGTGCGCACCTCTGGGAACTTGGAAGATGCGCATGAGGAGTCCTGGTGGGCCGCCCGCTCCGACGTGGCGCGCCACGCGCGCTTTGGGCTCAACGAGCAGCTCGACGCCGTCCTGGCAGACCTCCGCCGGATGCGCATGGAGGACACCAACACGGATCCCGACTTTTTCAAATATTGTCCCAAGCACAGTCAAGGCGGATTCATGCTTCTGGACTGTGTGGGCAAGGAGCTGGGAACACCGATGAGGTACTAGGTCCTAGGTCGACTGTGCTTCCTGCGTTGTGCTGAGCCACAAACGGCCCACATAGTCTGCAATTCGACCTGTGCCCCGATGATTTCGTCGCGCGTGCTGTTCCTGCTTGAGGTAGTGAGCTATTGCATACTTCCCACACCTCAGCAGATTGCTTTTGACATGTTGTGGATCTTTCTGCAAAAGGGTTAGCTCCGTGTGCCTTACCAACATCACTTCAAGGCCTTTTGGGGGGGCAAAGCTACGGCTTTTTGGGGTTTACGGCTTCTTGCGATTCATGGGTTTAGGGTTCAGGGTTTCCAAGGTGTGGGCACGATATACATATATCTATAAATATATATATATATAATCATAATAGTAGTAATGATAATAATAAGAATAACAATAATAATATACATATACATATATATGTATGTGTAGTCTGTAGTTGTGTTAGACACTGCTTAAGATGGGCGGTGTTGGCCTGGCTCTAAGAGCACTGGCTTTGCTGGCGAAGGACGTCAGCTGACGAACCCGAGGCTGCGAGAGAGAGAGAGGGCTCCGTGTGGTTTAGGGTTTAGGGTTTTAGCCAAATACCACTTGCAGGGTTAGGGCTTTCGTATGCTGTAGTTTTGCATGAGACCCTTGCACAACATATGGCCCATCAAGAGTTCCTCAATCTGGAATGTTGTTAGGGGTTAGGGCTTCCTGTGCCCAACATCACGGCCCCCAACACCACTAATTATCATTTTGAAGCTCGACCGTTCCAAAGCGCGCACCTTTGCAGCTTGTCGCTATGTTCGCATGCAACAGAGACAGAGACTGAATAGCGCGTCAGGTAGGGCCGAACCCTATTTTGTTCCTTTCTTGGGGGGTTAATTACAACTAAGGTCCCGCGGCACGAAGCCCTAAACCCGAAATGCTGAACCCTGAACCCTGAGCCTCAGCCTCAAGTTCAAACCAGGGGCCTACTCAGGGCGCAGCTCGTTCTGCCTTGAGCCCACGGGAGTCTCTGCAAAGCTGTTTTCTTAGGGAAACTTGGAAATAATTGTTAATTCTTGGGCACTCAAATTCCTAAGAAACAGCAAAAAAGTTTTTGCTAGGGTTCCAATTTTCAGTATACTTTGCAGGTGCTGGAGAAGAAGTGTGCTGAGTTGGAAGGGCAGCATCTCGGAGCCAGATGTCTTGATTTCTCTTAGACAGACACTGTAGGGTTTAAGGGTCAAGGGGTAGGTCTTTAGGGTTTAGGGCTTAGGGTTTAGGGTTCAGGGTGATGGGACTGGACCTCCCAACTCTGATCAGGAACCTTGAAGCAGTTTTAAATTCCTCTCGTTATAAGCCTCATACGTGATCAAATAGGTGACAATACCGCGGCTTTCTGGGCAGGCTGAGCGTGCTTGAAAGACTTGTGCTCTCAACTGAACTTTATACGGTTGCGTGCTGCGGCGTGCGGTATGCCTGCAGGGTCGGGGGGCCTTCATCAAATATGCTGAGATGTGCACTGCTTCCAAGGATAACGCGCCTGAAGAAGACCCATAGCGAGGCGGGGCACAAAACGATCGCTCTAGGGCTGACGGACATAGCTTTGTGAAGCCGCAGGAAGCCTCTTCACCTACGTAATATTTCCCCCCCCCCCTACCTATTGACTTTGATTAGCGACTCCAGTCATAGTGTATTAGAGTATTCTGGGGATAGAACATATTCCGGGCTTCATACTGGGGGAGGAGATTAGAACTTGCAAGCCTCAGCGAATGTTTCTTGCGCGATGGAGCTGATCCAGCGCATATGCGAATCTTCCCAAACCACGCAAAGTCAGCGCGTTACGGGGAGACGAGTGCTGCGCACATGGAGGACCCCGCCAATCAGGCTGCAGCAGGAACACATGAAGACAAAAAGAATATAAACACAGCACCACGTCATACTACCATGTAGCTATACAGAACGCATGCATCATGACCTTGCATGGTAGAGTCTAAACCCTAAACCCTAAACCCTAAACCCTAAACCCTAAAGTCAGGAACTCGAGAAGGCTGCCAAAAGCGCTGAGGACCGCGTGGCAGGCAGGACCCTGGGTCCAGCAACTTGGGGAACAAGCATCAGAACGGGTTTAGGGTTTAGGGTCTCTTGGAAAAGGGTTCAGGGTTTAGGGTTTAGGGTTTAGGGTTTATAGGGCTTGTGGTGAGGAGTCCTGCTGCAAGAACAGGGCAGTAGGGCTCCTTAAAAACGAAGGCCTTATCGGGGCCTTATAGTTGCACAGGTCCCAGATGGAAAAAGGGCTTCTTGAAGCTTTGAGAGGCTTTCGGGTCTGGACCAGGTATCAAGCGACCTTCCCCTACACACCATTGAGAGCTGAAGCAGTTTCTATTCTCTTGCTTTGGGGGTTAGGGATTCAAGGACTTGGAGAAGAGGCTCTCAAAGTTTTTGGGTCCACCGTTTGGACTCGACCAGGCTTGCAGAAAGAGCTTCGAACTGCACGAGAGGGGAACAACGAGGCTCGTCCTCCCTCAGCCGAGATGCTTCTATATCCCCCTTGGGAATCATTTTTCAAAATGTTGTTTATATAAAACCCGACAGGATATAATTAAAAAATATTATGTTCATTAAGGTTCTAAGGGGAGTATAGACATACTTGGGTCACACAGCAATTTGCAGGAGTTTGCGGTTTCATGGCTTTGCGCGGAAAGGATTTGCAACGTGCGACGCACGCAACGTCGAGGCGTAGAGTGCTTGACATCGGGCTACTGGATTTATTTTCCTCCTGCCTGAACCGTAGACAATCGTGGCTTTTGCCAGCTAATTACTACTTTCTCCCTGCAGGAAAGAGCAAGGAACTGAATGTCCAAGGTTCCACGACTGACATTCCACCTAATTATTGGGGCATAGGATCCCAAACTCCCCAAACCCAAAAGTCTCGCATAACTGCCGAAACAACATTATATGCAGATATATATGTATATATATATATGTATGGTACACATGTACATATGCATTCTTTCATATTCTTTCATAATTACACACACACACACACACACTGTGCGTGTGACAAAATGTGTAGCAGTCTCTTTCGCTCTCTCTCTCTCTCTCTCTGTATATGTATATGTATATGTATATGTATATGTATATGTATATGTATATGTATATGTATATGTACATGCACATGTACATGTATATGTATTGGTATATGTTTATGTATGCATTTCCCATGTCTGTTGTTTGTGTGTGCGTGCGTGCGTGCGTGCGTGCGTGCGTGCGTGCGTGCGTGCGTGCGTGCGTGCGTGCGTGCGTGCGTGCGTGTGTGTGTGTGTGTGTGTGTGTGTGTGTGTGTGTGTGTGTGTGCAGGGTGACCGGCCCAGGCGAAGCTGCAGTTGGAGCTGGAGCAGCGCCGCTGGAAGCCTGCCTTGCACTCTCAGAGAGTTGAGGGCTCATGGGGCTTGTTAGGGTTTAGGGTTTGCTCGCTCTGCAGTAGTGAGTGTGATGCTGGAACCGGGCTGCTGTGAACCGAGGCCTGCTGTAAAAGGGTTTAGGGTTTGGAGTTTGGGGTTTCGGGTTTACGGCTCTTCGAGAACATGCTGAGATTTGGCATTTTTGCGTGCTGATTTCGGGTCTAGGTTCGAGTCGTCAAGCCCAGGCCCCTACAGTTACTGCGACTCAGCAACACAAAATTCATCCTAAACCCTGAGCCCTACCCCCAAACGTTGAGAAATCGAGATAGTCAGAGACCTGATGAGTGGTTGGTCCAGCCATGCGAGCGCCAACAAAACGCTAAACCTGTTCCCTAAACCCTAAACCCTAAACCCTAAACCCTAAGCCGTCTCAAGGATGTACATCCTCGGAGTGCTCCAGCAGGACGAGGCAGGGCACCACTCCGCCCACATTTTTTTTCCAGTGCAGGAGCAGTATGAGGACTCTCCAGCAGCCTCTAGGGTTTAGGGTTGAGGGAAAAGGGTTTAGGGTTTAGGGTACTGTTAGGGTGCGGATCTCCGTGTAAACTCATTCTTGTAAGCCCAATCAAACGCACAAATGAAGGGTATTGTACCCATTGTACCCTTTTAAACCTAGGTGCACTCTACACTTTTTGGGATACGATCACCCCCCAATAGCACTGAAAGTGTGCGCATTTTTGGGACCCGCTTTTGCTCTGTGGATGCAACATGCAATGGAAGCCAGCGCCCCCCCCCCCCCCCCCCCATGCGACCACAAGCCTGCGCCCCCAAGCCCTAGACCCGGTAGTCGATTGCTGCACTCCGGAGGCTCTCAAGAGCGATGCTGTGCCTGGGACGAGGTTTAGGGTTTAGGGCCCGACGATTTGCTGAAGAACCACCACCAAAGAAATCGAATATTCTTCGTTATAAGGGCATTTTTGGGATTAGTATTGTTATGTGTATTCTCATGTGTCTTTCTTTTTCGGGGGTGGGGTCTCGAGCAAGTAGTAGTGTGGTGAGTGAAACTTAGGGCACCTCAGGGATATTGATGAGCGTATATAGCGGGTGGCCTTTGTGAAGCCAGAGTCAACAATCCGCTCATAAACCACAAGGCATCCTAAACCCGTAACCCTAATACTCCCCACTACTCCCTAAGGCTCCCTAAGCTTCCCTGAGGTTCCGTCGGTGCCTCCCCCCACCCCCCCACCCTCCCCTGCCTTAAGGACCCTGTGATTCTTTTCTAAGCCTCATCGAAGATCAACCCCTCTTTGGGTTCAAGAGCCCCGAATGTGGCCCTTACCATGGTTTCACTTCTTTTTTTTCATCCCAGAGTCAACTCTATAAACTTTTCACTTGTCAACTATACATCTATGTATATATATATATATATACACATTATAGGTTTGTTCCAGACCTCTCCAAGCCCCGAAACGTTGTCTTGCTATCCAAGGAGGTGGACCCCTCGAAGGCCCAGGATGTCGGGTACCAGCTCAACGCCGGGGGCTCTTGAGGGGCTGATACTCGAGGGTTTTGCAGGGTTTAGTTTAGGGTTTGGGTTTAGGGTGTAGGATTTAGGGTGGTTGTTTGTTTTGCTGATCCTCAACACCGTTTCAGTTCCTAGTTGGTTCTATCTATAAGGAGGCCGGAAAAAGTTATAAACAGACGGCTTTCGACAATTGCTGTTGCAAGGGGCGCCTTTCAGCATTCATTTAGCACTGGGATGCTCACGAACCTTGGAGCGCGATTCCTCGTTCAGGAGGACCTTAAATTCCCCCCCCATTCTGCATAAGATAGGGGTTGGATTGAACATGATTCTGAGTTGTGATTGCCCTACATCCCCTACATAATCCTTATAAAGCCACAATTCAAACATGTAATTCTCTATACCCGCCCCCTTCCCCCCCCCCCCCCCCCCCCCCAAACCTACCCCAGTAAAGGGCGCCTCAGATGTTGGGTGCAGGGCAACCCGGCAGACCGGAGCTCAAACCTGGAGCACCGCAACTTGGGATAATATTCCCCCTTATAGACTAGCAGTCCTGAATAGGGATTCTAGTACCCCTATTATAGTCCCTAGCAAATGCTCCTTATTAGAATTCCTAGTAAGGACTGTTAGTATAACCAGGGGGAACATCCCAACCTATAGTTTTGACAGTTCAGCTATGCGGGCGGCAGAAGAAACTTTAAACTTGGAAAGTGTTCAGCGTCTAGCTGAGTGGCAAGTGCCAAAGAGACAGCGTCAAGGACGAAAGCCCCTCAAAAACCGATAGAGAAAACCCGAAAGTGCCGAAAGCGCTAGCACATTCGACCAAGAAACTTCTCAGATCACAGAAGACCCAGAGCCCCCCTACGAACCCCCAAGCAAATCCTAGAGTCCTAGAGCCCTTGGAGACCCATAGAAGAAATCCTCACCGTGAACATCCAAAAATGCGGTTTAGGGTTTAGGGTTTAGGGTTTAGGGTTTAGGAAGGACGGTTAGTATAAGGGGGGAACATCCCAACCCTCATCCCTAAAGCACAAACATTCCTGCGAGGTCACCTCAGAGCAACTTCGGGGTCTCCGAACTCGAAAAGCCGAGGCTGAGGCGAGGACGCGAATGTTTCCGGACGCTTGTGCATTCTTGGTTGGGCTTCGAGGTTTCGGGGGGTTTAGGGCTTGGGATTCAGGGTTTAGGGTCTAGGGTCTAGGGTTTTTGGGACTTTGGAAGTGTGGGAATTCGTGGCTCTGGGGCTTCAGTGGTCTTCGCAGGGAGTCAACAAGGGGGTGCTGGCGGCTCAGTGATCCGTGGTTTTGACGTCAGTGGCTTCGATCTTCGAGGGTGCAGGGCTGCACAGTTCCTATGTGTTTTGGACCCTACTCCCTAAACCCTAAACCATCTAAACCCTAAACCCTAAACCCAAACCCCGAAAGCTCCTGGGCTTCCGAGTTCAGTCAGTGATGTCGCAAGAAGTCTTGGGGTTCTGTAGCAGCTTGAGAATCTGCAGACGGTGCCGTGCACCAGAAAAGGGGCACAGCCCTTCAGGGATTCGGGCCTTTGGGCTCTGAGTCGTGCTGAGTGCGAAGTTGAATCCCAGAAGGGCGTTTGTTTTTCTTTAAGCAGGAGCACTCCGACACGGGCAGCGATCCTTCTAGCTGAAAGGCAAACGCCACCCACAAGATCGTCCTCAGGAAACCTGAAGACCCTAGTAGTATCTTCTTATGTGTTGTATTGATATACTACCATAGTACTTTTTCAATTATTGTACAGACACCAGAGGGTCCATTTGTGGTACTATTATGGATTTGGGTACCCCAAAACCCTATCCAGTGTGGCTTTTGGGTACCTAATTCCATAATAGTACTACAAATGGACCCTCTGGGACCCTAAACCCTAAACCCTAAACCCTAAACCCTAAACCCTAAAAAAAAAAAAAAAACTACGAACCATACGTCGCCAGGCCACGGCTCGGGAGATGAAGGCTGCGTCGGAGGCACTCCAGGCAGCGCTATGTAGCTAGGGTTGAGGGTTTAGGGTTTAGGGTTTAGGGTTCAGGGTTGAGGGTTGAGGGTTATTGAGGGTTAAGGGTTTAGTGGGTTTATACAGCCAGTTGATGTAGGGGTCGGAATAATTTCTAATGGCATTCCCTTTTGGCTCCCTTGGAATTATGCTATAACAACCCCCATTAACACCCTTCTAATTATTAAGGCCTCAATGTCATAAGGTCTACCACCCCGTCTGCCCTGCTTTATGTGTCCGGAAGTCGCGAGAATTTCAAATTTCGGCAGAGGTGGCTTCTTGCATGCGTCGGAAGTCCCTTTAGATGTATGAAGAAATCTCGATGTTTCTGCGCGGCCAGCTTTCGAAGTTCGTGAAGTGTGATGTGAGGACGTCCAACAACCGGGCCACTTCAGATAGATGTTTGTTTGCTGAGCCGCAGGTCTATTTCCCAGTCCGTCTGCGAACAATGCCGAAACGATTGCTTCAAGAGGAAAGCCAGTTCAGCATCCGTGACATATCCTGTTCAACAGAAGGACACCAAAAGAAAAAAACCCTAAATAGTGGAGCAGCAAGCTCCAAACCGAAGTTGAGCTTGAAGAGACGATGTCTGATGGGCCTCGACAGTACCTTGAGAAATATTTCGCCGCATCTTTCGGTAAGTTATTGTCGTAAAGCTCCATATGGCCACTCCTCTAAAAGCTGGTCCCTTTTGGGGTTCTGATCATAAGGCGGCCCCTCTTATTTAGGGTAGCCAAAAAGGGACCATCATTTGGAGAACTGACCACATGACCATATAGGATTTCTTGTAGGTAGGTTTGAGGTTCTGAAGTGAAGGGCCACAAGACGTTCAGAGCTAAGACTCGGGCCGTGCAAATGGAGGGCATGAACCCTACAAGGGTTTAGGCTTTTAGGGTTGTGGGGTTTAGGATTTTAGGGTTTTAGTGTTTAGCGTTTAGGGTTTATGGGGCCGACAAGGGTTGAAAGTTTGGGCGGTACCTTGTGGGTGACAAGTCCCCTGAATGAGTTGGAAGAGCAAGGGGGACCCTGCTCAGCTTAGGATACGGGTAGGGTTCATAGGAGTCCACCGGAGCCCATCTGACCCGTGGGCTGCGGCGCAGTGTGTGAGGCAAATGTATTCTTAATTAACCCTAAACCCTAAACCCTAAACCCTAAACCCTAAACCCTAAACCCTAAACCCCCCTGCAAGCCTTGCCTGCTTCGTGCAAGCGCGGAATCGGAAGTGCAGAAACAAACGTGCACATGCAGCTCACAGCGCACGGCAACATCACACAGCACCCGGCTTCGGAATTGCAAGTACTGTGCTGATCGAGCCCAATAGCCTTGACGTGCGACAAAACCATCACCCGCACCACCTCTCACCAGAATCCTCATCAAGAAGTCGGGGGGGGGCCTAAGCTTAACATTGTCACCTTCCAAATTCGCATCCCTGTTCTATCCAAACTACCCAAATGACCCGTTCCATCGTCATAGGCCCACAAAATGGCTCTAAGCCCTTAACGCTAAACATAACCTCTCTGGTACCTTTGGTTTGCTGGGGCCTCGGTATGCCCTTCGATCAGGTGGCGAGTGTGGCCCGTAGCTGTTTCCAAAGGGCTTTCAACTTATTTGCCCTAAACCCTAAACCCTAAACCCTAAACCCTAAACCCTAAACCTCAAAGTCGGGCCTGCCATGTAACCCAGTCGGCTGGGCCGGCTGCGGTGCAGGGTGTTGCCCTGCGGTGCACCCTGAGAGTCAGCACCTGGCTGGTTCTGAGTAGGGAAGGAGGGCATGAGGTACCCTGTAGAATCCCTTAATTACGAGAACCAGGTAAGTGGCCACCCAAAATCCCCTGAAACCCTGAGCAGCTAAGCCCGCATTTAGGGGTTAGGGGTTAGGGTCTAGGGAATAGGGTATGTCTGGGTGCAAACAAAGGGTTTTGGGTATGCAAAAAAGGGTTTAGGGTTTAGGGTTACTCATGGGCAGGTGAGTCTGGAGGAGGCACGCGAGAAGTATGCCGCGCTTGGCGAGGCTTTGGCTGCACCAGAATGGGTGTAGTTTCTTGTGTGGGGTGTCTTGATCGTTGGATCTATAGGACCTAGGACAGGTTCAGGTGTTTTCATTTGCACATGATGAATTCGCAATCTGGAGGGTGATATAGTAGAGATCAGGGCAGACCTGCCTGAATCTTTCCTTGCTTGTGGCGTGTTCGGAGTCAGTTACATAGTGATTGCATATCAACGAGTTGGCCGAGTCAGAGTTGATTCAAGCCCCGCAAAAAGCCGAACCCCAAGGTCAAGACCCTCAAATCCTCGACTGCCAGACCTTGCAAGCCATTTGGCCCAGGCTTGTTTTTTTTGGGGGGACATCCTGCCGACGCTCTGCTCACCATGCCTAGCAGCCAGACGACAGCTTGCCTTGCCGCTGCGGCGGCCGCCGGCCTCGTGGCCCCCACCTTCCTGCCAGGCTTTGCAGGCGCAGGGGAGCGTGCAACGGCTGCTCCGCAGCTCCGTGGCTCTACCGGAGCTGGCGCAGGCTCCAGCGTGGGCGCCATTGGTGCCATTGCTGCCGGCGGCGCTCTGGCAGTTACGGCGCTCGCCTCGGCACGCCCGGTGCGTGCACGCACGGTGCACAAGGCCGCTTGCAAGTCAGCTCGCCGCGAGCTCGCCGTGGCCTATGAGGACTCCGGCATCGATCTCCTTGACAACGGCAAGTTCGCGCAGGGCCTGGTGGGTTCCGAGGGTGCCTGGGGCCGCTACGAGTTCGATCCCTTGGGCTTCTCTTCGAAAACGGAGCAGGTCCCTTGGCTTCGTGAGGCAGAGCTCAAGCACGGCCGCATCTGTATGCTCGCCTGGCTCGGCTTGGTGGTCCCGGACTTCGTCCGCTTGCCCGGCGAGAAGTTCTCCTTCGAGGCCGTGCCTGTCTCCATCGATGCTCACGAAGCCTTCCGCGGTGCCACAGGTGGGCATTTCCCAAAATACGGGTACCCCTAAAATCCAAAAATACCCCAAATATACTCTAATCCTTATTATAGGAACCCCCAAAGAGGGTAGCCCTATTTTGGGAAACCTCCAGGTGTCAACGCCCAAATCTTGTTCTGGGTCAGCCTCGTGGAGCTCTGCTGCACGAAGAAGGTCTTCGAATGGAATTCTCTGGAGGTCGCCGGTGACTACGGTCTTACCAGCTGGTTCCCCAGCGACGAGGAGGGCCAGAAGAAGATGCGCTTGGCCGAGCTCAAGAATGGACGTCTGGCTATGCTCGCCTTTGCTGGCGCAGTCACCCAGGCTGTCCTGACTCGTCATCCTTTCCCTTGGCTGTACTGAGCGGGCTTTCGGTTTCTTGCTAGCTAGCCTAGTAGCCGACCGACGTAAGCTGAACATAGGGTATGGTGTGGGCAGTGATGATGGGTCGATTGGAGTCCTGGCCAACAGAAGGGCAAAGCTGCCAGCAAATCAGAGGGCAGAGTAGCGTCCCAGGGCAAAGTCATAGTGCACTGCAGCCCCTCACTCAAGAAAAGAAGCGTGGACGGATTTGAAGCCTTGCCTGCTTCGTGCGAGGTGTGAGAGTCGAAACCCTACAAACCCCGCAAACCCTAAAAAACCCTAAGCTCCCAAAGCCGGAAAGTCCTAAACCCTAAGCCTTAAACTCCCAAAGCCGGATTTCCTAAACCTTGCCCTTGGGGGGGGGGGGGGGACACCTTAGAGGTCCCCGTTTTCTATCCCAAATAGAGCAGAATCCCCTTCAAGGGACCCCAAAACCCTAAACCCTAAACCCCACTTCCGGAAGCCCCCTTCTTGTCTGCCCAGGAAGAGCTCCGTGCATCCAAGGAGGCGGCCACGGCACTGTCGGAGCAGCTCGAGGACGCGGTTGTGCCTTTTCTTCTGTTATATATACAGAGAGAGAGATCTATGTATATATATATATACATATATATATATATTTGTTTTCCATATTTATGTTTATGTTCATTTTGCATATTTTATGTTGGATATGCATGTGTTTGTTGTTTTGTTCATTCTAAGTTGTTGCTTTTTGTTTTTTTTTGTTGGGGGGGGGAGGGGAGTTGGAGCTTTAGGAATGGACAAAGGGAGGGCGGGTGGTTGAGGTCTCAAGGTTTTGGGAAGGTTCTCCCATGTTTCGCAGGGGCTTTAGAAGTATCTGGGTTTTTTGGGGCGGGAGGGTTTGGGTGGAGTTGTGGGCTTAGGGCTTCATGGTCTCACAGGTTTCTAAACACTACACCCTAAGCCCTAAACCCTAGCCCTACACCCTAAACCCACGCCTTCATAGGTTTCATAGGGTTGCCGCACCTTAAGGGGAAGCCTCTAGGAGTCCCGGGCAGCGACGACTACCTGCTGCACAGCTAAAGCCGACCTCGAGACGCAGCTCCTCGGATTCCAGATGTGTGTAGTGACAACTTAAATATGAAGACTTATTGTCGTTATTAATCTTGTTCTTATATGTATATATAGAGTCCGGGGGACTGTGGGCGTGCACTTTTTTCTGTTTTTTTTACTCTCTCGTACTTGAGAACTATCGTTCAATCTTGAGGTGGTGATCTCTCTTATCTTAATTATGAAATTGCCTTTTCGTTATTTATGTGAGAACATGCTATGAATGAAGTGCTACTACGCTTCATGCCAGGCCTTGATCACATCGAAACAGCTTTTCAGATCAAGTGAGTATCCCAGTGTTTTGGGCTATGGCAAGATATCCAGGTGAGTCTATACCTGGCTCAGTTCGTGAACTAGGAGGACAAGACGGAGAATTCACTTTCGATGAGGCTGTTGGTCAAGTAGCAGGTCAAAAACTCAAGGGACAAGAGACACGACCTGTCAAGTGCGATCGTCCTGTGGGAATGGTGTCGGTCCCGCCTCCCAACGACCTACCCTTGCTTCAGCTTTTCTCAGTATAGTCAGAAGAACGAATCCTAAAATCGCATATTTGAGCACCGGGAAATGAAGGACAGCTATTGGGACAATTGGGACACCCACCTCACAGGCTCCGATAAGCCAGCATTGGGGCTACTCTATGTTTTGAATCTTGACAGGGCAATGCTGGCTTTGTAGTTTGTATGTGTTAATTTATCTTGGCAACGAAGGGCAAAGAATTTTGTTTTATTGGATATTGTAGGTTCGCAAGGCAAAGTATTAATCAAATACCATACGGAAAGTCCACTGAAGTACTTTGTTGTTGCGCATGAATGAAATATTCAATGTATTTTATACAAAACGTTCGCCCTATGCGAGTTTAACTACTGCAGCACTTAGTATATAGCTGACTATTGACTAAATAAATTCAATTTTAAAGACTGTTTTTGTACAAGTAAAGTACGCACTAGACACTAATTGAAATAGAAGCGGCTTGAGTTTCGTAGTAATGCAACCAATGCTACTGAAGTACTAGTTAAAGACTACTGATGCGCGATGCCTGAAAAGAGACAGGCTTTAAATGCACAATTCTCATAGTAAAGTGGTTGTTGCCTCACAAAGGTCACAGCACAAGTAAATTCACAAACGCAAAAAACATCCCGAAATGCAAGCTTTTCAGGGGAACTTCTGGTGAAGTTTGGATTTGGGGGTTTTAAAGTCTCTCTAGAGAAATAAAGCAACTGTTTAAGCAAATAACTCTAGGCAACAAACCTGCTTCCAGACAAATGTTGCTTCTACTCGGCAAAATATAGCCCAACCATGCAATACTCATTACATGCTGATTCTACCAATCTAGCAGTCAGTGAATCTTCAACTATTGGGTGAGTACAAGATTTATTGATTATACACAGAATATGACATAATGCTCAGTAAATGGTACTGGACTACAGAAAACTAATTCAAATACGTACTAATGAAATACCATTTATATACTATATTTGCTTAGACAAGTACAATTTACATAGAAAAGCCTTGAAAAGCACAAATTTCCAAGAACCATATCATCCACCCAGTAAAGGCTATAGCACTGAGCATGGGAATGTGGGGTTTGGTGGCAGAACCAATGCTCAAACGCTCTTTACATGCCACTTGAATATGAAACTAACCTATTCATGTACCCATTAATTACAGTACTCTCTATATACGATGCCTAGAAAAGCACAATTTGCACAGAAACGCGTAGAAAAGCACAATTTTCTTAGAGGGAAAGGGGGGGCTCAGGAAGGAAAGGCAGTACGGAAAAGCACGAAAAAACCACAAACGCACAAAAACACAAAAAGACTACACGAAAAGCCAAAATTCGCAAAAAGAACATAACAGCCAAACAGATATATTTCAGGATTCTCCACAAAATTCTCACGGAAAACGAAAAAAAACAATATTTCAGGACTCTCCAAATCTGTACGGAAAACCAAAAAACCAAAAAAAACAAAAGAACCAAAAGAACCAAAAGAACCAAAAAAACCAAAAGAACCAAAAGAACCAAAAGAACCAAAAAACCAAAAGAACCAAAAAAACCAAAAGAACCAAAAAAACCAATTTTCAGGGACTCTTTGAAATTAGGCCATCTGCTGGAAGAGTCCTGAAATATTGTTTTTTTTGGTTCTTTTGGTTTTTTTGGTTCTTTTGGTTTTTTTGGTTTTCCGTACGATTTTCCGTACGGTTTTGGTGGAGAGTCCCGAATTAGTGTTTGATTTTTTGAGGTTTTTAGTTATCCGTGGGACTGGAGAGTCTAGAAATATTGTTGCTACTGGGGTTTTTTTAGTTCTTAAACAGCGACAAAAGGCAGAGAAAGTGCACGCCCACAGTCCCCCGTTTTGTATATATAATTATGAATAGCAACAACACTAATGGTCATAATAGCAATATACAATGACGATTCTTGTCATTGATAGACGTCAGTCATATGATTCTTTTATCTATTGTACATCATATATATATATATATATGCTACCCCCCCCTCCCGGGACCTACCTTTTCGAGTGTTGTTGGTTAGTTTTTCTGAAGTTCTAATCCATCAAGTTGAATTACAAACGAAGTTCGGATGAGAATGTCTCAGGGTGTGGCCTTAGAACTTAAAATTCCAAATAAATTTCTATGCGAATAGGGGGACAGAGGAGGATGTGATACCGTGTGGTCTTTAATATACGGTTAACTAAGTTAACTAGATGTATTTCCCATACCAAGGATGTCTTGGGCTGTGGCCAGTTAATGTACTTGTTAAAATTCGGTTTACTCACAAACATAGCCCAGACGATAATTTCCTAGTGCGTGGCCTTCTTTTCTCAGCTCATTTTTTCAATAACTTACGAAGCAAGCCCAGATGAGGGGGTTTCAGGCTGTGACCTCTGAATATAGGATCTAATGACATCTTGTTTTGTCAGGCCCCGTAAGAGGATTGCAGAAGGTGTGCAATTCAAATTTAAACATCGAAGCCAACCCACATGCGAACGAGGCCCAGAGGAGGATTGGACAGGGTAGTCTTAGAATTTATTTTTTTCTATTACTATTACGAACGAGGCCAGAAGACTTCTCAGAGGAAGTTCACTTAAGGTGTAGGCTGTTATTAGCAATTTGGTTTAAATATGAATTTGAAGCCCAACAGGTTCTTATCAGACGTTAAGCTGAACGACTTCCAAATGACAACGTTTTAGGGTATGACCCTTTAATGTGAAATTCAAATAGTACGGACTTGATACCCGGTTGCTTTGGACTGCGGGAAACATTAAGGGTGGTGAGCGGGATAGGATAATTGCTCACAGTATTTTTTCACGTCCCCCACACTTACTGTAAATGACTTTTCGCATCACCCTATGCACTCGAATACTTCCTAGTCTTATGATTCTAGACTTGCCATCTTTCCTTCTCCATCATCTGTATTTGATTTACAAGACATATACCCCGTGTACATACATGATGTGAGTACGTATACTGTGTTCTCTCTGCATTTCCACAGGAGGCAAGCCCTACGAACATAGGCATAACCCTATGGGATTTAAGGTTTAGGGGTTTATGCCCCAAGCCCTGGAGGTTCGTAAGGTTCTGATTCTACAGGCAATGCTTGAATCTTAAACCCTAGACTTTTTACCCTGTAGGATGTACCCCCTAGAGGGCTAACCCCGTGAGGGTTCTAGAGATACACCCTGAAAAGCCTTAAACCTTTAGCCCAGCCCTATAGGGCTAAATGGTTCAAACAACCTAAGGCCTGGGCAAATATACCATCAGCGCCTATAGGCTTAACACCGTTGAACCTTTTCGCGTCCTACAAGGTTTTCGGGCTCTGAACCTAAAGAGTTTAGGGTCAACGTGTAAATGCCTAGGCCTTAAACACGTGGGTTTAAACTCTACCTCTAAACCTTAACCCCCTTAACCCCAGGGCTTTAAGGCCAAGGGTGTAGGTTTACTTGCCGGCTTATTTTTACATGCCTAAACCTAAAACCTTAAACCTTAAGATCTTCACTATGGGGTTTAAAGGGTTACGATTAAGGATTAAGTCTAATTGCTTAACCTTCAAACCCTATGTATGATTAAAAGGTTTAGGGTTTAAGGTTTGAGCCTAAACCCTATAGGCTTTAAGGCTTAGGGGTTAAATCCTATAGAGTTTCGGGCCTTCTGGTTCAAACCCTAATCCCTTAACCGATAAGGTTTCAATTATCAGCCTTGAACAAGCCCTTAACAAACGACCAGAGAGTGCAGCGGAGCGGAGCGGACAGGAGAGGGAGGGAGGGGGAGGGAGGGGCAATCCTTTTTGCTGTCTTGGTTGAAAGATTGAAGGTTACGACCTGAGTGCAGGTATCGAGTTGCTGTACAATTGAAATGTTGAGGATTATGGCGCCCAGAGCCTCTCTCCTTAGACGAATTGCCCCCCAGGGGATACTTCAAAGTACATTAACGTGGCCCTGGATCCAAGATCCAAGATCCAAGATGCCAAAAAAAAACTTTTTGGGGAATCTTGGATCTTGGATCCAGGGCCACTTTAAAGTACTTTAAAGTGGCCCCCGGGGGCCCCGGGAGACAAAGTACAGGGACACCGTTTGTACTTAGACGATTTGGGCCCCCAGAGGGCACTTTAAAGTACTTTAAAGTGCCCCCCGGGGGCCCCGAGAGACAAAGTACAGGGGCACCATTTAGACGATTTGGGCCCCCAGGGGCCACTTTAAAGTACTTTAAAGTGGTCCTGGATCCAAGATCCAAGATCCAAGATTCTAAAAAAACTTTTTGGGGAATCTTGGATCTTGGATCTTGGATCCAGGGCCACTTTAAAGTACTTTAAAGTGGCCCCCGGGGGCCCGGGAGACAAAGTACAGGGGCACCCTTTGTACTTAGAAAATTTCGGATCCAAGGGGCATTTGAAATTGCCCCCTCCAGGAGCCTCATTAATATTATATTATATTTTTTTTAATCTCTCCCAAACCCCACGAGACCAACCTGAGCAATACAAGCTTTAAAAAAGGTAGGTCCCGGGAGGGGGGGGTACCATATATATGTATACACACACGCACGCCCTGTACCCATGATTAGTTGCAGCCTCGGTCGTTGGCTGGGTGTTTCAAAGAGATGGCCTTTGCAAACATATGCATGCGCGGTGTGCTCTGCAATGAAAGCTCTCTCGCTCCTCTCTCCCGCCCTCCCTCCCCCCCCCCCCCCCCCCCCCAAAGAAAAAAAAAAAGTCGGGTGTCAGGCCGGGGCCCTGAGGTTTTCTAAGCCCCATAAAATCTCTGCATGTCACCTTCGACCACCGCGTAGTCCAGAACTTGCGGATGGGCTTCGATGAGCCACAAACACCACTCCCGGGGGGGCTTCTGGCTCAACACTCCTTGGGTCGAGCACTCCTCGAGTCCCGGCAGCTGTGGTTGGGTTTAGGGGTCAGGTTGGGTTTAGGGGTCAGGGTTAAACCCTGCACCCTGAAGCCTAATCCCTAAGCTCTCAACCCTAAACCCCAAACCCCCAAAACCCTAGGGGTTCTCCTTGCTTTGTCGCCAAGGCGCTTGTGTCGCCCTCTCAGCCCCAGCTCCTGTCGTCCAAGGCTTCAGGAGACCCAGGACACCTTGGCGCAGCTCACCGCGCAGCTGCAGGAGCCAGGGGGGCAGACTTGTGCTTGGACTCTCTGAAGATGTAGGGTTTAGGGTTTAGGGTTTAGGGTTTAGGGTTTAGGGTTTAGGGTTTAGGGTTTAGGGTTTAGGGTTTAGGGTTTAGGGTTTGGATGGATGCTGCCCTGGCCTCAGTTCCAGTCTTAAAAAGGGTTTAGGTTTAGGGTTCAGGGTTTAGGGTTTAGGGTTTAGGGTTTAGGGTCTTTAATTCACGTGTGCTTCCTCATGGTGATATGGGTGCATAGAAAGAACAGTTTACGTGATGTTTTGCGTGATGTGACTTCTAAGAAGTTTCATGTTTGCCGGCAGCCTCCAAAGTCCGTTGCTCAAAAAGGGTTTAGGGTTTGGGGATAATAGGGTTCGATGCGCCTACTGTAAAGGGTCTTGGGAAGGACCCAAAAACCGAAAAGAATGTGCCTCTTTTGGGAGGTGTCTACTACTAGGACTATAGTCTTGTGGTGAAAGCATGAAAGAGTACCCCCCCCCCCCCGGCCCCATTTTGAGAAATACTTCTGTCGTGGCTTGAAGTTCGGGGGTCAAGAGTTGGCCTGGTGTGGGCTCGGTGTCCTCAGATGTTTCGGCATCCGCCCCAAGCCCTAAGCTCGGGATGTAACAGTACTTAATAGGGAGTGGCCCGAACTCCTAAACCCTGAGCCCTAAACCCGAAACCCTAACCCTAGAGCCCAAAACCGAGTTATTGCGTTTTTGTTTTTATGTGTGGGGGGCCCAAGGCTTCTTCGGCCTTCTGGAACCCCTCTGAAATATTTGGACCCCCTCTAAGGGACTTCTCTCCTGTTTGCTTAAGAACCTTTGCTTAAGAACACCAAAAGAAGAACAAAAATAATAGTCCCTATGTGGAAGAATATTTTTTCTAGGTTCTTAAGCAAGTAGTAGTTCTGCCCTAAGCCAACACAGGGCCCCTCTTACCTGTGAGGGGGGGGTGCCCCTCGGCAGCTGCCAAACCCTAAAGCCAACCTAACCCTTAAACCTTAAACCCCAATAGCCTAAACCCTAAGCCCTAACCCTAAACCCTAGCCCTAAACCCTAAACCCTAAACCCCCTGCTTTATCCGAAGGAGCTGCAGGACCGCACCGCGGAGCTGGAGAAGGCCCTCCAGGCCTCTGAGGAGACCGCTGCACTCACGACCTCGCAGCTGCTGGGCAGCCTTCGGATAGGGTTTAGGGTTTAGGGTTTAGGGTTTAGGGTTTAGGGTTCAGGGTTCAGGGTTTAGGGTTCGGGGTTTAGGGTTTAAGTTTTATAGAGTATTATAGGGTATTTAGGGTTTAGATGGGGGCCTTGCGACGGCGAAGGAACCAAGGAACCAAGGAACCACTAAATCCACATCTTTGCCGTAGGTTGTTGCTTGGCAGTTGCTTTTCCTGGGGGTGACCTACAAAAAGGTTATTCCTGGAGGTAACCTACAAAAAGGTATTTTCCTGGTTCATACATGTATAGGTATGTATATGTGTAAGCTTACAAAAGACCTCTGATCGGGTGGACGTCTACCCATGGACGCCCTGAAGCACTGAAGATGCTTAGGGCTGCTGCTAAGAACGTTTAGATTCTTGAGGGTCTAGGGTTTAGGGTTTAGGGTTTAGGGTTCTGAAACTTTGTGTTTGGGGCCCGAATAGCCCATACGAGACTAAACCCTGTAAACCCTATAAACACCATAAGCCCCATAAACCCTATAAACCCTATCAACCCTATCAACCCTATAAACCCTGTTCCCCAAGTTCCATTTCTCATCCCGAAGACGCGGCCGAGGCTGGCGGAAGCCAAGGAAGCCAACGCTGCCAGCGAGTCCGCCAAGGCGGCGGCCGAGAAGGAAGCCGCTGGCCTACGAAAGGGGTCGGTTTAGGGTTTAGGGTTTAGGGCTTAGGGCTTAGGGTTTAGGGTTTAGGGTTTAGGGTTTAGGGAATCGTATTCCCTTATGGCCCCTTTATAAGCTTACGTGATCTCCTGTGAGGTTTGAGGGGTGCAAAACAAGGTTTAGGGCATGTGCTGTGCATTGAGAGCCGCAACTTCCAAGTCCGGATGCAAAAGGGCTTACCCTAAACCCTAAACCCTAAACCCTTAGCGTCTCAGAGGCCTTCATGCAAGAAAAAGGGCTTAGGGTTTCAGGTTTTTGGCCGTTGAGCTTCGGCACGCCGACAACCCAGATTCACCAATCCCCCCCCAAACCTTATAAACCTGAAGCCCTAAACCCCAAACCCTAAACCCTGGCCCTATAAACCCTAAATCCTAAACCCTAAACCCTACGCCCCAAACCCCCATCCGAATCCCATCTTTCAATCCAGGCTGAGGAGTCCAAGGAGGCCGCCAAGCTGCTGCAGGCACAGCTCAACGATGCAGAAGATGCGGTGAAGCGGCAGGAGGCGCAAGGTTTAGGGTTTATGATTTAGGGTTCAGGGTTTAGGGCTATTCTCGAGTGGAGTGAAGTGTCAGGAATTTTGGGGACGGTTCTGTGTTTGCGTATGAGAAGTCGGTTTGCCTAGCCTTCCCATCCTTTGGCCAGTTCCTTACTTAGCCAATGGTAGAACTTAAAACTCGCTGGGTTTCCTTATTTAGTAGAATAATTACAGTTTAACTTTTTTCCTTCATTTACCTACATGGTTGCCCCTTCTTTCTTCTATTTGGCCGTGCCCGAAATCTACGGATGGTGCTCGTCGTAGCCCAAGTGAGGCAGAACCCTAAACTCTAAACCCTGAACCCTAAACCCTAAACCCTAAACCCTAAACTCTAAACCCTAAACCCTAAACCCTAAACCATCGAAAATCTGGAAGCTTTCCTCAGAGTCGCGCCGCCCGCTGTGCAGAGCCCCGGCCCGGTTTTCCAAAAAACAAAGAGGGCTTAATATCGTAGTCGGAATAGTTACTAAACTCCATCAGTGTTAGGGATCCTTTTTACTTTTTGGGTTATGGGCTTTCTTATATATGAACAAAAAGGATCCTTTTTTCTTCCTAGGGGAACAGGGATTAAGTAAAAGTATCCCTTTATGGTCCATATATATTTATGCTACTTCTAGTCCTTAAGGCACCTATAGTATTGAAGCAGAATGATTTTTCGGACAGGCCCGTCAGTCATATAAAGGCAGGATGCCCCTTAGACCCTATCTTAGGAACCCCCCCCAAAAAAACTTACATTTTTGGTTTGTAGGTTTTTTGTAACAATCCGACAAACAAAATGAAATTGCAACTCAGGTTTATGTGTAGTAGGAGTTTAACCCCTAAACCCTAAGCCCGAGACTCTAAACCCCCGCCTAAACCCTAAACCCTAAACCCTAAAAAAGAAAACAGTGAGAGTGAGGCGGAGCTGGCGTCGGCCAAGGCAGCCGCAGACTCCCTGGAACAGCGCCTCCAGGTCAGGTTCTTAGGGTTAGGGTTTTGGGGTTTTGGGGTTTAGGGTTTAGGGTTAGGGTTTAGGGTTTGTGGTTTACGGTTTAGGGTTTCGGGTTTAGGTTTTAGGGTTTAGGGTCTAGGGTTTGTGCTCATGAGGGCTGCTTGGACAGCTCTGAAACCCGGCAGAGCTCGCGGGGCCAAATGGGTTTAAACGCCCGAAGCCCGAGCCTCTAAGCAAACCTCCGACATCCTCTGGCTAGCAGCCCCAAAACTCCAAAAAGGTAAAACACAAAACAAAAAAGACAGCAAGCCCCCTTAAGCCCCTAAAGCTCTGAGACCCTAACCCCCATAAACCCCTAAAACCCTAAACCCTAAGACCCTGGCCCCCTTTAACCCCCTATAAACGCTAGTTGCTTCGCAGCGCACGTGCGCTCCAGGAGCCAAGGAGGCCAAAGCCCCAAGCCCTAAAAGCCCTAAAGCCCTAAGCACCTCAAAAACCTTAAGGCCCTAGCCCCTAAAACCCTAAAGCCCCTAAACCCTAAACACCCCTAAAAAACCTGAAAGCCCCCCAAAGCCCTGAACGCCCCTAAAGCCCTAAACGCCCCTAACACCCTAAAGCCCCTTTTGAGCCCTAAACACCGAAACACCCTTAAAACCAGGAGGCCCTAAAGCCTTAAACACCCCTAAAGCCCTAAAACCAGGAGGCCCTAAACCCTAAACCCTAAACCCTAAACCCTAAACCCTAAACCCGAAGGAGGCCCGGGAGGCCAAGGAGGCCGCGACCCCCGCGCAGGCAGCCGATGCCCAGGCCCCTCTTGCGGAGTTTGGGTTTGGTCCGACTGTTAGGACTTGAGGGTTTAGGGTTTAGGGTTTAGGGGTTTATAGGGTTTAGGGGTTTTGGGTTTTGGGTTTTGGGTTTAGGGTTTTTAGGAGTTAGGGCCAATTTTTGCTGAGCCTTTCCGGAGCTCAACGAAGGGGCATAGTCATAGTAGTCAAACTTCCTACGCTTGAAATCCCAACTCCCGTGTCATCCTGGTGTCTGGATGGGACATAACTTCGTGGTGGTGTATGTGGCACGACTTGCGGCCTCTCATGGTCAGGTCCTGCATCCCAACCCTTTGTAAGTTCCAGGGCCTCAGGAGCCTTGTAGGGGGCCAACACAGTCTCCGTCTGCCCATGCGCGTGTGCCAAATCTGTTTCCTGCGCGCGCTGGTTCTCTGGGCAGGGGAGGTAGGCTAAATTTGTTCTCCGAGATGCAAGAGACCTTGAGCGCGTGTATGGGCGGGGGTAAACCCCTTTACAGCCCTGTGTAAGCCCCAAACCGCATCATCCTGATGAATCCTTCACCCTTGGTTGCTGAGCATATATCATCCTTCTCTACTTGCAAGGCTAGCGGCTCTTCTGTTTTGGCCGTACTCAGCAACTATAGCCTCTGACCTGGAAGGAGTCCAAGGAGGGCCAGGCCGGTCAGGAGGCGGCGGCCACGCCAGCAGAGGCGGGTGTATGAGGGTGTTTGGTGTATTGTGTGTTTTCCCGGCATGGCACTCAGCTTCGGGTTGAAAAAGTGGAGGGTTAGCTGGGTTAGGGCACCGTCGCAGCAGAAGCCGAAAGCTCCGGGAAAGAAAGAAAGAAAGAAAGAATGCTTACACCACTCTTCCCCGTAGTCAGTTGGCTCAAGGTGAACTCCAGAGATTTCAACCAGTGTGCTGCGTTCCCCGCGAAGCAGTCAAACCTATGGCGTAAAAACTCACGCTCTCCGAGTCAGTGTTCAACAAATCAACATGAAGAGGCTCCCACGGCGTGATTTTTCATGTGCAAGGAGCCATGGCGCTGGTCTACCCCCAGCCTTGTCAGACACCTCTCCGTCCCCAGGCAGCTCCAGTCCTGTGTCCGACACGCTCGCGGCGGCTGCAGAGACGAGGCCTCGCAAGCTCGAGCTTTCTGCGCCTTTGCGCTGCTGTTTGCGGCCTTGTGTCAGCAAGGTCTTTCGCAACGCTGACAGAACCATCGGATGCCCCGGACGCGGAGTCGTTGCACCCAACATCGTGGAGAGCCCATGGTCGTGTGCTGGAGATCACCGCGGAAAAGGTCAAGTCAGTTCCGGTGCCAAATGCCACGGTAGCTGGGATGAATCATCTGATGAAGCGCGAGGCTGTGACAATTCTGGCGGCCGGTGCGGAGAAGACCGAAGAAGTTAAAGGCCAGAAAGGGATGTGGCATGCCTACATGAAGCCCACCACCATGGGTACCTGGAAGAACCAGGCAAGACTAACATGCAAGCTGACGCTGAAGCCCGGGGCCGTCAATGTCGAGGTGGTTGACTTTGAGATTGGCAAGTGGGACAAAGACACACAAGAGTTTAAGTTCCAAAAGTTCGATGCGAAATCATTCAGCCTCAACTGGCAGAACAGTATGACCTGGAGAGAGAGTGGTACGGACCTGTCTGTGCAGCATGTTTCTCGTGGCTCAATGCACTTGGTCATTCCTTGGTGGTTTCCTCTTCCGGACTCTGTGGTAAAAGCAACATTTCAGGCTGGGATTCGGCACATGATCACGGATGGCCAGACAAAGATTGCAGCTGCTCTGAAAGTGAGGTATGATGTCATGGAGCGGTGACGCACGAGACATGGCTTGGCTGTGGAGAATTCGGAGCGCCGTTGGCAGTTGTTTGAGTCCCCGAGTTCCACCGGCCACCCGCACTTTGCCTTTAACCCAACACCTACCTCTTTCTAGGAGCGAAAGACTCCGATAAAGGGTTTTCGAAAATGGTGAATTCGAAGCAAACACACACATGCTTATCAGACAACAAAATATGTATATATATATATATGAATAAATAAATAAATAATATATATATATACATAATATATATATATATATGCATATGTAGTTAAAACCTGAATTTACAAGTAGGCGCTGCTGCCCAACCGAGGCTGTTCCCGAAGCCTTCCCTGCAGGTGAGAGAGACAGAGAGAGAGAGAGAGAGAGAGAGAGAGAGACTCGGAAAGCAAGCGAGAGAGAGGTAGCGCCTCGATCTCAAGTGCCAGCACCTTTGATTTCCCCTTATTCTAGGGGAGATCACATATTAGGAGTCTTTGTCCGAGGGTTTAAAGGGCCCATCATGGAGCGTGCCGACCTCGAACTGGAGGGGAGGATGTAGCCCTAAGCCGTGGAGGGTTTAGGGTTTAGGAGTTAGGGTTTAGGGTTTAGGGTTTAGGGTTTAGGGAAGTCCCACCAAAAAGCTCATTTTATCTCAGAACCCTGGACCTCAGAACCCTACAATCCCTGTAAGCTTTGGAACCTGGCAGACCTGCATCTGCGGCAACGTCTACGCGGACGACGCCGTGTTCTGTCGGAAGTGCGGCCGCAAGCGCCACGAGGTGTGGATGTAGTTGTGCTGTGGTTGTGTCGGTGGTGCTACTTTGCGGGTGTTGACGGGGAAGGGGCGGGGGGGGGGGGGGGGGTTATTCCGGGGGGTTGGTGGGACATCTTAAGGCGATGCCTGAACAGTCCTTCCCTGCATCGAGTCTCGATTCGCCGGAGTGAAGGACCAGCTCTGAACCCGATTAGCCATCGAGCCCGGGCAGGACTGCCCGGTTTGCGGCAACGTTTTCATGAACGACTCGCTGTTCTGCCGGAAGTGCGGCCACAAGCGCGACGGTGACAAGGCGCGGCCCTGAGTGACCCGAGACACCCCGCAAAAGGGGTTTAGGGTTTAGTCAAAAAAGGGCTAAGGGTGGTTTATCTTGCAAGCCCCAATGCCGAGGCTACCGAGCCATCCTAGTATGAGGGTCCCTTCATCCTACTATGAGGGTCCCTTCATGTTGCTTTTGAGGTTCTTACTAAAAGAAGGTAGCTTTTGAGGCTCTTACTGTAAGGTTTAGGGTTCACATAGGTTTCGGCGCACGGCTTGCCGGGGTACAGGGATGAGTAGGCATCAGCCTCGAAGGCAGAAAACCCCTACCTTGGGGCCTTCTGGCCATTAGTTTAGAACTTCAAACTCATTGGGTTGTTTCCTTATTAGTAGGAATCATGAAAGGTTAACCTTTCTTTAGCACGACATTGAAGAAGAATGCCAATGCCCAAAACCTTCAGCCGCAACGATCCCCTGCTTCAGACATCCGCTGCAGCTTCGGCCGAAGGCCCGGCGAGCCAGGCACAGCACAGGGTTTAGGGTTTAGGTGTTTAGGGTTTAGGGGTTTAGGGGTTTAGGGTTTAGGGTTTTGGTTTAGGGAGGCGGTGCCGAGTTGCGGATAGAGAGCGGGGTGACGGTGGGATTTTGCCTCGCAGCTTTCAGGAAGACCCTAGACCTCCGTTGTCAAGCTTAGCTCGCAAGAAACGAGGCAAAAGAAGTACCAGGCTGAACCCTAAACCCTAAACCCTAAACCCTCGCGCGATCCTATGCCTTGGGCTGTTCAGGTTTTGTTCAGGTTCTAGGTAGGCCTTTTGGATATTTTGTGTTTTCCGTTATTGGGTTTCAGAGGATCATGTTTTGGAATACCCTCTGAATGGGCTTTGTGCTTAGTAGTAGAGTAGGTGACCTTGGGTATTCTATTCCCTGTAAACTCCCCAAGGTAAACCTCTAATTCCCACCAGGTTGCTGGACAACTAAGTATGGGTTTGTGGGAAGCAGAGCAGAGAGGTGGGCAAAGAACCCCCGAAGCGGCATTGACTTCGTGTAGCTTACCGCAGAGTCCCAGATGGGGTTTCTATAGTACGAGTTCACTATATAACCCCCCATGCGGGATTCTGTGTAGGTTATTAGAATAACCTTTCGAATTCTTATGGAGTGGTTTGGCGCAAAGTTGCCTAAACCCTAAACCCTAAACCCTAAACCCTAAACCCTAAACCCTAAACCCTAAACCCTAAACCCTAAACCCTAAACCCTAAACCCTAAACCCTCGCCTTTGGGAGGCCGAGTCGACCAAAGAGGCCGCAGCCGCGTTGGAGGCGCAGCTCGTGGCCTTCTTGTCGTCGGGGCTTCGGCAGAGATGGGGCCCTTGCTATTAGGGGGTTTAGGGTTTAGGGTTTAGGGTTTAGGGTTTAGGGTTTAGGGTTTAGGGTTTAGGGTTTAGGGTTTAGGGGACCAATTTAGAAGCCCAAGACCTACTTTTTGTGCAAGTTTGCCATACCTAAGAGCCCTATACTATAGAAGGAGGTTTACTTAGCTTATTCCCTCCAGTTTCGCTCCAAGAATGTAGTTGGTCTGGGACAGGGAGGGGGGGGGTACTGCAGGGCTGATGCCAATTTAGGGTTCGACAGGGTCTGTAAGGTTATTGGGCGTTTACAGCGGTGGCGCTGTAGGGCCTTTTTGTGCTTTTACAATAGTGTTTAAGAATTTAGGGATGACCTGGGGCACAGGTCAGATTCAAAAGGGATTCGGGTTCGGAACTGAAGGTATTATGGACTCTGGGAGCTCTAAGGGTAGATACCCTAAACCCTAAACCCTAAACCCTAAAACCCTAAACCCTAAACCCTAAACCCTTCACGCATGTGGAGTCTGCAGCCCATGGCTTCCGCGGAATTCCGAGGGTTGGGGTTGGCCCAGACCTCTTTTTGTCAGATGCTTTCGGCATTTTGGGTGATTCTGACAAAACAGAATGGTTTAGGGTTTAGGGTTTAGGGTTTAGGGTTTAGGGTTTAGGGTTAGGTGCAGTTGTACTTCCCGCGACTGGACGTTTATCACACTCAGGGCCCTTTGTCTTCAGAACCCACAGAAGCTGCTTCTTGTACTTAAGAGGTCTCAAGCCACAAAAAGAGAAGCTGCAGAGTCTTAACTTAGGTAAACCTGAAACCCTAAACCTTAAACCCTAAACCCTAAACCACACTTAGGTATTCTACCAAAACTGGGCTGCGGGTTCCTGAGAGCAGATAGATTTCGCAGCCAGGAGGCCAGGGCCAAAGAGGAGGCAGCCGCCAAGAAGGTCTCTTGCAAGCTCTTATAGCGTGCCGCAGCATCCCATACTATTTGCTTCAGAACCCAAAAAATGCAAGATAACAATCCCTCTATTCTACTATTTGCTTAAGAGCACCAAAAAAGGAAAAAACAATCCCTACATTTCCCCTGTTTTTGGGGGGAGGGGGGGGGGCGGGGCGTTCTTAAGTAGATACTGTAGTAGTTCTACGTAACCCCTGACCCTACATGCTAAAACCGAAGTCCACCCGGAACCTCCTCTCCCCGCCACCACCCCCTAAAGGACATGTCAAGACGTTCCGAATCCCTCCAATACGGTACCCCCCCCCCCCCCTGGAGGCCGTTCCGGAGGCCGTTATGAAATCTTATTAAGGCGTACAGGTAAGCCCAAGACCCAAGACTCACTCATCGAGGTCCGAAGTGGAGTTATAATGGTCTACTAAAGCACGTTTTCGGCTGTAAGCAGTCGAGTCCCCTTAGCGAAACAACGCTCACCCACTCCCCGTACCCCCCCCCCCCAAAAAAAAAAAAAGGAGGAGGCAATCCAACGTAGTGAACAAAGATCAAATAACAGCAATGGTAGTACAAACTGCAAGTAGTAGCAATGACCATGATAGGGTTAGGGCAACACGCAGATAACAAGACATGGCGCTCAGGAGAATGCGGATGAATACAATCCCTAGACCCCAAACCCTAAACCTCCTGCACCGGGTGCCCGCATGGCGCGTGCAGTGCTGGTGGCAAAAAACCTCCTGCACCTCACCCTAAACCCTAAACCCTAAACCCTAAACCAGGTCAAGGATCTCCAGAGTCGACTGGAGGACTTGGAGCATCGTCTTCGCGGCTTGGGGTCTATACCTCATGTTCAAGGGCAAAGGTCGTGTACCCTTAAAGGCGTCCCCCATTACGCTCCGAATATGGCCCAACTGTTCCCTCATAGAGGATCTTTGCATGAGCATAGAACAAGCAGAAGCAAGAACCACAAAAAACAAAAAACATCAAGAACCCCCAAACCGCAAGAAGCCGCAGGAGGCCAAGGGAAAAGAAGATGCAGCGACCGCGAAGGCCACCTGGCGCGGACCAAGACAGGAAGGGCCCAAGAAGCCCGAGGTTGCAACCTAGGTTGAGCGCACCTAGGCTTTTAGTTCTTCTAGTGCAGCTAGGATTATAGTTCTTATAGGGTTTAGGGTGCTACTTTGTGGGTTTTTGGGGAGGTTAAAGCCCTGACTCTTTCTGGTGGATGGCGTGGGTTTATTGGCATGCCAGGCTCGCCCTCGTTGTCATTGTAGTCGTAGGAGTCGAAAGGTTGCGAAAACCACATGAGCGCTGTGGTCCGCGCTATTACAGAAACACCATGCATGCAAGATCGCAAAGAACTAAGGCGAAGCAGCTCCAAAACCAACTGGAGGACTCCACTGACCGCTACGAGTCAGTTTCGCACTCGCCGGAAGCTTCCTCGATTGCCGTTGTTTTGGGCCTGGTTGCCTGGGTGGATGGGTGCGGAGGGCTTGGTTTCCCATTATGCCCAAGTCCATACTAATGATGATACAGGAACCCAGATTGAAATCAGAGCTTGTCCAGCTGGCTCCTTGCATGTGACGACATGTGATCCTCGTAGGCAAACACGCGCAAACGAAGCATTCCATCGTTGCTGCCCGAAACCCGAAACCCTAAACCCTAAACCCTCTTGTAGACGGGCCAGGGGTGACTTTGGGATGCCTGGTGGTCAAGTAGCCCATGCGTCCATGCTCTCATTGCATCCTTCTACTTGTGCCCCCCTTTTACTGACAGTCAACCCCTAAATCCCTATCCCTGACATTCCTAAGCTCTACACCCTAATAAAGCCCGAAACCCCTAAAATCCCCACATCGTATACACTCCGAACCCGACATCCCGAAAATCCCTCAAATCCCTATACACCTAAACCCGAATGCTGGAGGACAGCCGCAGTGCTGCTGCCGCATTGGAGACCAGGGTTTCCTGGCGCCATTTGGAAGGGCAGTTGGGTTTATAGGGTTTAGGGTTGGGATGTTCCCCTTTGTACTAACGGTCCTTAGTCGGGATTATGGAGTAGGGGGTACTATGATCCCTATTAAGGACAGTTCTTATAAGGAGGACCATCCCAAGGTTTAGGGTTTCGGAGGTTCATGGCTTAGGGATGCAGAGTTTAGGTTTGAAGGGTTTAGGTCAGGGGTTGGGGGTTTGGGGTTTAGGGTGCTCTTGCTTCAGAAGGGTTTAGATGGTTTGGGAACCCATGTCCCCTTGGGCCCGTGAGGGTCCGGATGCGAAACGTGTAGAACTGTCGCTTGATTTGGCCACTTCTCTAAAATGTGCTCCCTTTTGGGGTCCTTATTGTCAGGCGGCCCTTCTTATTTAGGGCACCTATGACGGGACCCCATATTTGAGAGAACTGACCAGATATGTTGTCACAAGGCCTTCGAACTTCGTTGAACTGCTCCTCTTGAGGAAACCCCGAGCTGCAACACGTTTTAAGTGAGCCACCCTCCCCCTCCAACCCCCAAAACAAGGACACGTGCCAAGCCTTAAAAGGAAAGAGCGGAGTGCTTCTGGAAAGATTCGGACAAAGAGACGGCGACAGAGAGAGAGAATTGCCTAAGCCTGTTGGCTTCATCACTCCGAATATCTCCGAATCGGACCGGAGGCACCGTGCCCGCCAAACCTACGCTTGATTTTGGTCGCTCAAGCCCTGACGCGTTGCCCAACACTGGAAAGTCTGCTTGGCGGGTGGCAGAAAAAGAGCCGTAAACCCTAAAAACTGGACACAAACTACCGACCCCTCCCTCGCCGACCCTAAACCCTAAACCCTAAACCCCTAAACCCTAAACCCTAAACCCTCTCGCAGAGGTTGGCGAAGCTACAGCCTCTGCCGCTGCAAAGGAGGCCGACCTCCACGCCTCTCAGGAGGAGCTGGGAGCTTGTGGTACGTCGAGTTCGGGCCTTTCTGTAGGCGTGTGAATATCCGAGTGAAGCACCGGTCTTCGTCGTGGGCTTCCTCGTTGAGGCGCTTTTGTGGCACTCAGCAAGTCCAGGCTCAATAAAGTTAGGAGGAGCTGGGAGCGTGGGGCCTTCTTGCGTGGAGGGGCCCGGGTGCCTTTTTGGGAGGTGCTTATCAAGGTATCTTAAAGGCCACGTGGGGTGGTTGGAGCTTGGGGAGTTTCGTCGCGGGCAGGGCAAGCTGGGGTTGAGTGTCATAGGATTTCGTGCCTCTACTGATAAGGTGAATCCAAAATCAAAATGGAAGTAACCGGGTACTCGCTTTGCATGCCTATAGATCCCTATAGGTCTGGAACGTGCTGGGCACTACGTCCCCAACGGTGGAGTGATCGCCTGTCAATACGAAACACCTACAGCCTAAACCCGAAGTTCCTAGACTTTTCGTAAGAACCCGAGGAGTACTGTATGTCACCGAAGAATCCTGGAAGGGAGCTTTAGTAGTGATGAACCCCAAAGAGCAGGTCACCGGGCAATCCTAGAAAGGGAGCTTTAGTGATGACCTACAAAAAAGGTGGGCTTTGGGGCTCTTGTATAAGGCACGAAGGAGCCCAGAAACCTCTAAAGAAGGAGCCCAAAACCCCTTAAGAAGGAGCCCAGAAACCCCAAAAAAAAGACCTTAAGAAGGACCCCAAACCCAAGGCCCATGAGCGCCCGAGCCCGCCAGGAGATTGCGTCCCTGAAGTCGGAGCTCACCTCCTCGAGGTCCCGAAATGTGGAATAATTTACAAATCTTCCTTCATGGTCGCCTATAATAGTTATACTGTTATGCTATATATAATAGCCCTCCCCCCAAAACTCTATTCTAATGATGAATAATTAAGGCCCCCTATCGTAGGTTTTAGGGTCTATAGGGCTTAATTTAGGGGTTCGTGTTGGGTCTTCTTAGGCCTCGAGAGGGCCTCGGTGGCCTCAGGTTGGTAACAGGATTTCGGGGGGGTAGGGTTTAGGGTATAGGGTATAGGGTTTAGGGTTTAGGGTTTAGGGTTTAGGGTTTAGGGTTTAGGGTTTAGGGTTTAGGGCTACAGGGGACCCGAAACCTGAATCCCGAGTCCCTTTCAAAGGGTTGGGGTTGCAGGGTTAGGGGCTTTAGGATGTTGAAAGGGGGTTTTATGGTTTGGGAAGCTTTAGGTTTTTTTTTATAAGGTTTTTGGGGTTGTTTGGGGTTGTTGGGGGTTTTGGGACTTCTGGGGGCTTTTTGGGGGGTTTGGAGGGATTTGGGAGCGCCTCGTGTCTCTTTCCCGGGGCTGCCAGGTAGCTTGCCAAGCCCTTCACCCCCCAGAAGCTATGGGATGCAGAATGACGGGAGGCAAGCTGCCAGCACGATCACCGAGAAGTTCCAGGAGGTCAAAGAGGCCTGCGACTCCTGCGAGGCAAGCGGTGCTTGTCCGGGTTTCGGGCGCTTCGGAAGGGCGTTTCTTTGCAAGGTTTTCAATGGCGGGTCAATGGGTTTTGTGGTGTTTACGTCGAGCCCACGGGGTTTGCAGGGAGGGAATGAGCAATGAGCTGTCAGAACGAAGCAGGATCTTCTTCGACCAGTTCTGAGAAAGATCTTGTCATACCTGGAGTCACCTCAGTTGAACTTCGTGCGCTCACTTCCTGTGGGTCTGCTCAAGGCACGAGGTTCCTCTGATTGGGGGTTTCATGTTGATAGGGACATGCGCGAGGGAGTGCGGGAGGACTATCCGCATTCTGCACTCGGCTCCGAAGGTTTCGAGGGCTCAACTGAAGGGCTGAAGACTCGCACTGGGCCACAAACGCATGTTGGGAAGTTCCCCCTTTTATACGAACAGTCCTTAATCGGGATTCTTGTAGGGGGTACTAAATCCCTATTGAAGGATTGCTTGTGTAAGGGTGAACATCCCAAAGTGCCATAAGCAGGTACACAAGAAGAGGACGGAGGAGAAAGTGAAGGCCTTGATCGGTGGCAAAGTTTGCTTGCAAAGCGCTGAATCCCGGTCCGAAACCACACGCCAGTTTTTTCTGGGAAAGAAGGCTCAAGTTCAAAAGGGTACCCTAGACCTTTGTAGCCTTAATAGCAGTTTCCAAAGGAAGATGCCGACAGACACACTGACAGACATCATTTTGCAAGTGTACATATTTGTGAAGCATCATGATGTTTTGGCATGATAGCAAATAGACCCTACACCCTACATATGTTTCACAAACCAACATCTTGGAGGCTGAGGGTTTAGGACCTCAGCGCGAACACCTCTCAACCAGTCCTCAAATCAACCCCTTGCAAGAGGACAGCCTGCCGGTAAGCCAAAGCTGGAGAGCCCGAAGCACCTAGCAAAGCAAAGCCTTGAACCCTACACCCTGAGCCCTAAACCCTAAACCCTAGACCGATGGAAAGTCTAAGGCCCAAAGCCCGAAAAGCGCACAGCAGGCCCTGGAAGAGCAGCTGCAGGATGTGAAGCAGACGCTTGAATCCACCAAGGCTCGCCGGGGTTTTTGGGGTTTAGGGTTTAGGGTTTGGTTTAGGGTTTAGGGTTTAGGGTTTAGGGTTTAGGGTTTAGGGTTTAGGGTTTAGGGTTTAGGGTTTAGGGTTTAGGGTTTAGGGTTTAGGGTTTAGGGTTTAGGGTTTAGGGTTTAGGGTTTAGGGTTTAGGGTTTAGGGTTTAGGGTTTAGGGTTTAGGGTTTATAAGGGTTTAGGGTTTAGGGTTTAGGGTTTAGGGTTTAGGGACTCGGGCTGGTGGGGGCGGCCGGGGCGAGAAAGGACCAAAGGAGCCGCAGGTACAGGGTTTTCCGATTTAGGGTTTGCTGGTTTGCTTTGTGCTTTGAGAGAGGGTGGGGGAAGGACATTGGGCCTGCGACTTTGGACACCCCAAACAACTCCTCTCGCCCAGGCAAGCCATGAGGTCGAGATGTCGGAGACAGTCGGCTGCAAAGCGAAGGGGCCCAAACTTTTGAGCATAAGCCCTACACCCTATAAGGCTTTATGTAGGACACCACAGGAGATTGCAGGAGCCTGGAGCCCAACACTTCGACCCCCCCCAAAGCCTACCAAGCCAGGGTTTAGGGTTTAGGGTTTAGGGTTTAGGGTTTAGGGTTTAGGGACTCCAACAATACTTCATGTATAGGGGGGGGGGGGGAAATAGGTTTGCACCCTTTTTTGGTGTCTCCGATAGTAAGCATTCGATTCGTCAGGAAATTATGATCCCAAGCTCTCAACCCTGAGCCCTTAACCCTTAAAACTCTGAACCCCTAACCCTGAGCCGCAGTGCGCTTGTTGTAGCAAGCTGAGGACCAGACGAGCTTTGAAGGAAGCTGAGGACCAGTTGGCCGAAGCCCAAGGGTTTAGGGTTGAGGTTTGAGGGTTGAGGGGTTGAGGGTTGAGGGGGTTGAGGGGTTTGAGGGTTGAGGGGTTGGGGGTTTAGGATTCTATGTAGAGTTGATGAGGTTTTAGGGCGTGTATGGGTGGCGAAAAAACGCAGCAGTCGGGCCAGGAGCCTGGAGCGCGATCCAAGAAGGCCCCACGTGTAGCAATGTGGAACGAGATGCCACAACACGGTTTAGGGTTTAGGGTTCAGGGTTTAGGGTTTAGGGAGAAGAGGTTGAGTGAGGAAGGTGGCTAGCCGCTGTCTTGTGGGTTGGGAGTCTTCCGAAGTGATCATGTGCGGTTTGTGAGCAGCCCGTGGACGATGTACAGATTTTGTTTCAGTTTTACTACTTTCATGCATGGTGGGCCATATGTGCTCTGCTGTCGTCCTGCAGTTATCAGTGGTGCCGAGAGGCACAAGTCCCTTGTCTGCATCACTTTCAGGTTGGCAGGAATCCCAGCAAGCTTGTCTCAGTCTGGGTTCAAAAAGGGTTTAGGGTTTAGGACTTGGTATGATCTTGGGTGTGTCTCAGCCCAGGAGAGTACTACCAAATGGACTCTCTGTGTCAGCACAAGACCTATATTTCAAAGGTAAGCGGTGGCTCCATGTGCCTCCCCTACATCGCTAAGTACGGTCAACTCAGATCTAGCCTCGAGGGCATGTGAACTGAAGGCATCAACGTAACCCCCCATAATTAAACCCTAAACCCTAAACCCTAAACCCTAAACCCTAAACCCCAAAAGGATTCCATCATACCGAGACCCCCCGCCGAAGTTTCGGTTCTATGTGTGTGCTTTTCGGCGGAAGCCAGTCGAAGAACCAGAGCCCTAGAGCCCTCAACCCTTTAAAAGCCATGCTTTGCTCCCTCAACCCCAAACCCCAAACCCTAAACCCTAAACCCTAAACTCCAAACCCCAAACCCTAAACCCTAAACCCTTTCGGCCATGCCCTGCCGTTAGGCCCAGAGCTCCTGTCGCAAGCGACTGGCTGACTTCGGCTGGGGCATGGGAGCCTTTCCCAGCAAACATGGGTGGGGGGGGGGTTTACGAAATGGGGTTTAGGGTTTAGGGTTTAGGGTTGGGGCTTTACGAAAATAGGGGGGACCCCCGATATAGGTCCCCAAATAGTAGGATCTTCTTAGAATAAGGATCCCAATTAGGTAGCCCTCATTTAGGAAACTGTTAAGATGGGATTTTGGGGTTATGTTGAGGGTGTCTTGCATCGAAGATTCTCTCTGGGATTTCGGGCCCACGTCTTTTTTATTTGGGGTTTAGGAGTTCGATCCCAAACCACGCCGGATGTTAATTAGCGGGCGGACCTGCGCGTGGGACCTTGTAGCTTTGAGTTTGTTTTTTTGTTTTTGTTGGGGGGGGGGGGGGGGGGGGGGGGGGGGGGGGGGCGTGGGAGGAGGAGGGCGCGATGGTCCCAAGCTGGCTCAGGCGGCCATCGATGGTTGCCCTATCCCTGGACCCTGTGTAGGGTTTACCTGAAGGACCCAAAGCGTACTTGTTCGTAGTTAGAGCTACAAATCTCCTTGCAGAGTTTTTCGGCAACTACCAAAAGCAGCTACGATGGGTTCGTAGGCGTATGATGAAAGGGTTCCTTTCCGGGACGATGGAAGAAGTGCCCAGCGCCTCCGAGACTAAGGAGAGGCTGTCAGGAAGATTCGGCGCAAGGCAGGCCTTGCCTGCTCTACCGTTTGTTTTTTTTCATTTTTGTTTTAATTTTGTTGCTTGGTTTTTTTCTTTGTTCTTATAATAGGGTCCTGAAGGAAGGGTTCATGGTTGGGAGCCTTAGGGAAGCTTAGGAAGCCTTAGAGAGTAGTGGGCAGTACTATGGACCGTTGGGTTACACGTGCCCTGTTGAACCGCCCCCCCGCTCCCTTAAGGACCCCATTAGTTTTGCATGCCGAACTCCTTTGCCGCGCAATTCTGTATAGGGCAAGAAGGACATACATGCATCCCTGCACGGTAGCCATCGAATGTTGAGATGAAGCGTTTGTCTCCTGTTGTCCTAGTACATGCCATTTTCCAGTCTTTGTGAAACCAAAGGACCTACACAGATAAAGCCGAAGAGTCGTAGTTCAAGCCTAAACCACCCTCAGCCCCAAACCTGAAGAAAGTTCCAGGCAGTCCGCTGCTGCTCATCCCGACGTGGGGGCAAGGAGTGACAGTGGGCAACGCAGACAGTAGTACAGTAGACGCATCGGGCTTTGGGGTAGTGGGTTCGGTGTTTAAGGCATCGGGCCGTACGGCCGCTGTATGTCTCCTTTGGCATTGGGCACAGTACCTAGTCTAATTTTGGTGCCTTAAAAGCACCTCCAAAAAGCGGCCAGTTGAGTTGCAAGGGCTCTCAGGTTGAACCATGGAGAGTGCACACACTTGTTCCAGGAGAGTTCGACACAATAGCAGGGATATGGAGTTGGTCAGTTTAACCTAAACCCTCGACCCTCAAACCCCCCCCTCCCTCCCGAGCTCAGGGCCACTGTTTAATACGAAGCTAGCTGTTGAAATTTTCCTGTGAAGCTAAAGACTTGGGATGTTCCCCCTGTACTAGCAGTCCTTAATCGGGATTATAGTACCCCTACTATAATATATAAACCGTAAGGACTGTTATAATCTCCAAGGACTGTTAGCATCCGGGGGACGATCCCAAGTAAAGACTGCAGTCGCGGCACTTCCTGGCGCAGGGGTTTAGGGTTTCTGTGGACGAGTCAGGATCGGCGGCGAACCCCTGCAGGGCAGCTGGGGACAGAGGCACGGTCGGTAAAGATTAGGGTTTAGGGGTTAGGGTTTGGGGTTTATGGTTTAGGGTTTAGGGTTGGGGTTTGGGGTTTAGGGTTTAGGGTTTAGGGTTTAGGAGCCGGCTTGGGGCGCGTGATCCCAGCCTAAACTACTATAGTAGGATTCCCTTATACTAAGGACCCCAAGAAGGTACTGTACCCCATATCAGAAACCCCCAAATGCGCGGGCGGAATCAGGACGCAAATGACCCGGATTCTGGTACAGCGTACAGTATGTTCAAGTGCTCCCTGGGTGCGGTAGTTCCTGATCCACTCCATCCGGCTCTTCGGCGAGGAGCCATCTACCCCTCCGGCGGATGAGGAGGCGCTCGGCAACTGTTCAGGGTTTAGGGCTTCGAGGCCAGTCATAGTGAAGCCATACGGGTCCACCATCGGGCACTCGTCAGGCGGATTGCTTTCCCAAGACCCGAAGTAGGCCCTTATCCCGTTTTGTTAGGGTTTGGGTTCCCTTACAAACCCCTTTAAAACCAAAGAGGTGCCCTTTCTTTCCTAGGTTTCTCCTGGCTCGAGTTTCTGAAAATCCGGGAACATTTGTAGGAATACTGAAGTTGTACTACAAGTGCACCCAGAGTGCGCTTCTTCGGTTGCACGACGTCGCCTGAGGGCAAACATCTTTGCAGATTTTTGAGGGTCTAAGGGTTAGGGACCCCAAGCCCCAAACTCCCAAAACCCTACAACTTAAGGGCTATCGCGGACAGTGTATGTTTGGGTGTAGGGTTTAGGATTTCCGAACATTGGGGATCCTGGCCAGACCCCTGAAACTGAAATCCGGTCGTCATGAATCCTGGAACTCCGGGGCACATTGGAACTTCCATTCCCAACAGGTCTATGTACCCATATGACGACTTCTAGACCCCCCCAACGCGGTATATGAAATTTTGCTGGGGGGGGCCCCTCCAAAAATCCTCAACCCTAAAAGCCAAAGCCCTAAATCCCCAAGGGCGCATATACACATATTATATGTACACACACATAAATAAGTAAGTAAATAATAGATATACAGATATACACATATATATATATATATATTTTTTTTTTTTTTTTTGGGGGGGGGGGGGGGGTTTGTGTTTTTTTGGGGGGCTCAGGTTTAAGAAGGGCACACGGGTTGCACACCCGCAAATCATACCCCGAAACATACCCCCGAAACATACCCCGCAACATACCCCCGAAATTGCAGGTAAAGTAGCTTATGATGCCGCGAAACATACCCGAAACATACCCCCGAAACATACCCCGAAACATACCCGCGAAACATACCCCGACCCCAACACGTGTCGCGCGCCTCCCCATTAAGATACAAACCCATATAACTGTGTAGACATATACAAAGTAATGTGTAGACACCTGTATATATATATATATATATATATGTATGTAGAGAAATATGTACATATATATATATGTATATATATATATACATATATATATATATATCGAGAGAGAGAGAGAGGGGGCAATTTCGGTTGCATTCCTGCATCCTTTGGGGATTTCTGCCTTCCAGGATTGCGCATGCTGCGCGCATCGAAGCACTGCTTCCGGTGAGGACTTCGGCTCCGGCCCTGCCGGGGAAGACGAGCTGACTGCAAACGCCTAGTAGAAGAATCAGGGTTTAGGGTTTAGGGTTTAGGGTTTAGGGTTCAGGGTTTAGGGTTTAGGGATTAGGGTTTAGGGTTTAGGGTTAGGGGATACAAAGAATGTAATGATATAATGGCATAGCGGCCTACCAATGTGAGAAATTTATGTGGTAATAGTAGTGGTGAAATATACTAAAACCTTTATTATCCTAATAGCACAGTCTCAAGAGTATAAAAATTGTAATCAGATAATGGAAGTAGATGATAGCATAGAGAATATTGACATGCAGCATGCGATGTAACAAATAGTCTAAACGTAAAGCAATATACGTTTCATAACAAAAACCGTATACTGTAGTGATTAGAAACCCCAAGTAGCTCAAGATCAAATGAGGTCAGACGCTCGCCTTTGTTTGCTGCATGAAATTGTGAGCCTGCCCTTGTCACACATCCTGGTCCACACTGAAGGACGCAGATGCCACGGCGGGCACAAGTGCCGGCGGAGAGGCAGGAAGCGAAGAACTGAATCTGTTTAGGGTTTAGGGAAAGCTCCTCACTTCCTGCTGCTTTGCCGAAAGGCAAAGAGAAACAGACAGGGTAGTGCCTCAAGCTACAGGCCTGTGGCGGGATCTGTGGCGTCTGTGGGTGGTGCTGTCATCGGCGCAAGGACTGCACCCTGTAACTGCACAGGTACCCAGAGCAAGTCGGTGCAAGTATGGCCGGGATTCGGTTGCATCCCTGTTTTAGCTGTGAGGTGCCGCCTCTCCAAAACCTTACATGTAACTCGGGTGGCTAAGTTCATCATTATCCAAGCAACTTGGATTGCCTGCTACCATATATGTACAAATCTACATAGTGCCTGAGCGTATCGTCCTCAGAAACAGACCCTGACCTGGAAAGTACAGAGCGGAATAGCAATGCAGGATACACCTTCGTGGCTCTTATCTCACTTCGGTGTAGTACCATGCCGGTTCACTAGCACAAGCTATTTGCAAGTAGTTGGTCTGTCTGTGTTTTCTTAGGTCCTGCCGTCTGCCCTCGCCGGCTGGGCGTCCATACACCCATCCATCTCGCCATCCATCTTCCATCCAGCACAGTGACCTGTCCACAATTCACTACACGTCTATGTTATTCCACCCATTGTCGGAATTTTGAAGCTGCGGGGCAGGAGACCGAGGCGGGTGACGGAGCAGCTTCGCCGCAAGAAAAACAGCTGATGAATCCCCAAGCAGCAGAGCTCCAAGCCCTTCTGGGAGGTCGAAGGGGAAGCGTTAACCTTTACTTCCGGCATCCTGTGCTGTTGGTTTCGGTTGCGAGCCTACCTTGAGGACGCTGATGCCTCGACGGGCACAGGTGACGACGGAGAGGCAGGAAGCGAAGTGAACTCACCTTCCGCTGTTTTGTCGAAAGGCAAACCGACACAGACGGGGCAGTGCCTCGAAGTGACAGGCCTGTGGCGGGATCTGTGGCGTCTGTGGGTGGTGCTGTCATCGGCGCAAGGACTGCGCCCCGTGATTGCAGGATTCCATAGGATACCTTCGTGGCATTCTGACGATATGTGGTGTAGTACCATTCCGGCTCATGGACGCATGATATTGCATGTCGTAGCTCTGCTTATGTTTCCTCAGGGCCTGCCATCTGCTCGTGCCGTCTGCATGTCCACACATCGATCTGGTCATCCATCTGTTCATACGGCCTTCCATTGCAGATGAAGCCAATGCACATTCGCCTTTGAATCTGTGGGCAGGAGACCGAGGAAGGTGACGGTGAAGGTACCTCGTCCGGCGGTTGGTGTTCGCGCCGCCGCAAGTCAGGTGAGGACGGAGCAGCTTCGCTGCAAGAAGGGCAATCCCTGGGCAGCATAAACCCCAAGTAGTGCGAGACCATCCGTTTTTCTGGTTGTCGTTGTGAGCCTATACCCTTGTCATGCATCCCAGTCCACACCCAAGGACGCTGATGCCGCGCCGGGCACAAGTGACGGCGGAGAGGCAGGAAGCGAAGAACAGAACTCACTTCCTGCTGTTTTGTCGAAAGGCAAACCGAAACAGACGGGGCAGTGCCTCGAAGTGACAGGCCTGTGGCGGGCTCTGTGGCGTCTGTGGGTGGTGCTGTCATCGGCGCAAGGACTGCACCCTGTAGCTGCGCACGTACCCAGCGCAAGTCGGTGCAAGTATGGCCGGGATTCGGTTGCCCTGAATTGGAGTCGGTGGTGCTTTTCATTATCCAGCAACTGGAATTGCCTGCCCGGATTGCCCGCCCCTCTACTGATAGTAGTATGTATATGTATATATTTGAGTATATAGGTATAAGTCTACATCGTATACGTAGTGGCCTCACGCATCATAAGCAGAAACAGTCCCTTACCTGAAAAGTACAGCGGAATGGCATTGCAGGATGCGTTCGTGGCTCTTGGGTTGGATGTATCTATGCGCGATCCACGAACGCATGATATTCGCATGTAGTTGGTCTGTGGTGTCTCCTTTTGTCCTGCCGTTTGCACGCGGTCCATACATCCATCCACCCATCTGGTCACACTCCACCCGAGATCTGCAGCTGTGGGGCAGGAGACCGAGGCGGGTGACGGTGAAGGTACCTCGTCCGGTGGTTGGTGTTCGCGCCGCCGCAAGTCAGGTGAGGACGGAGCAGCTTCGCTGCAAGAAGGGCAACCCCGCACTCACTCCCCGAGCAGCAGAAACCCCAAGTAGTTCGAGACCAAATGAGGTCCGAGGAAAAGCGCCCACCTGTTTTCCGGCATGCCCCAACATCCGTTTTACTGGTTGTCGTTGTGAGCCTACCCTTGTCATGCATCCTAGTCCGCACCCAAGGACGCTGATGCCGCGCCGGGCACAAGTGACGGCGGAGAGGCAGGAAGCGAAGAACAGAACTCACTGCCTGCTGTTTTGAAATTGTCGAAAGGCGAACCGAAACAGACGGGGCAGTGCCTCGAAGTGACAGGCCTGTGGCGGGCTCTGTGGCGTCTGTGGATGGTGCTGCCATCGGCGCAAGGACTGCACCCTGTAACTGCATAGGTACCCAGCGCAAGTCGGTGCAAGTATGGCCGAAATTCTGCTCCCCATTCTCTCCGATTCTTGTAACTGTGAGGTGCCACCTCTGGCGAAGCTAACCCTTATCCACGAACTTGGATTGCCCGCCGCTATACCATATAGCATATAGTACTGTGTATATTGATATTCATAATCCCTTCCCCCTAGTATTAAACGGGCCGTCCCCCCCCCCCCCCCCCCCAATAGAAACTCGAAATGTGTTTTTAATATTAGGGGGAGGTTTTTACCCAAATGTCATGTTTGGGGTCCAAAGGGTTCAGGGTCTAGGCTGCTTCAAGATGTTGGTTGGCTTGAGGTTTTGGGAGCCCTGAACCCCCCCCCCCCCTAAATCGGAATAGGGTGTAAACGGCGGGGTCGGTTTGGGAGGGATTTTCCGGAAAGCGCTTCTATTATTAGGGGTACGTTTGATTATACATACATGTATGGATATAAAATATACAAGTCTACATAGTGTTTGACCGCATCATCCCCAGAAACCATCCCTTACCTGGAAAGTACAGCGGAATAGCTTTGCAAAATTTCGTCGTGGCAGTTCGGTTGTATTCTAACTTATAGGCTTTGTAGGTTGATGGACGCATGCTGTAGCATGTCGCAGCTCTGTGTTTCCTCAAATCCTGCCGTCTGCGCGTGCCGTCTGCATGTCCACACATCCATCGGTCATCCATCTTCCATTCCAGATAAAACCAACGCATATTCGCCTTTGAATCTGTGGGCAGGAGACTGAGGAAGGTGACGGTGAAGGTACCTCGTCCGGCGGTTGGTGCTCGCGCCGCCGCAAGTCAGGTGAGGACGGAGCAGCTTCGCTGCAAGAAGGGTCAGAGGGGAAGCACCCGCCTGTTTTCCGGCAACCCTTGTCACGCACCCTAGTCCACACCCAAGGACGCTGATGCCGCGCCGGGCACAAGTGACGGCGGAGAGGCAGGAAGCGAAGAACAGAACTCACTTCCTGCTGTTTTGTCGAAAGGCAAACCGAAACAAACAGGGCAGTGCCTCGAAGTGACAGGCCTGTGGCGGGATCTGTGGCGTCTGTGGATGGTGCTGCCATCGGCGCAAGGACTGCACCTCTAACTGCAACTGCACAGGTACCCAGAGCAAGTCGGTGCAACTATGGCCGGGACGCGGTTGTCCTGGATTGGAGTCGGTGGTTCTCTCCCTGTTGTAAGTGCGAGGTGCCGAAAGGAGTAACTCAGTGTCGTGGCTAAGCTAGTCACCCCCCAGCAACTTGCATCGCCCGCCGCTTTACCATACATATATATATATATATATATATACACATAGTATAAGTCTGCATAGTGTTTGCCCCCATCGTCACCAGAAACGGTCCCTTACCTGGAAAGTACAGGTGAGTAGCATTGCAGGATACCTGCGCGGCTCTTCGATTGCATCTAACTATGCGGCGTAGTACCATTCCGGCTCACGGACGCAGGCTATTTGCACGTAGTTTTTCTGTCTGTGTTTTCTTACGTCCTGCCATCTGCCCGCGCCGTCTGCCCGTCCACACATCCACCCATCAGGTCATCCATGTGTTCCTGCCGCCTTCCCAGGTCAGTTGCCAGTCCATATTCGCAAAAATCACACACACACACACACACACCCTAAACCCTGAAACCCTAATCCCTAAACCCTAAACTGAAACGGCGGGGCGGCAGGACACCGAATCCTTGGCTGGCGCCGGTGAAGATACTTCGGCCGGCGGTTGGTGCGCGCGCCGCAAGTCTGGCGAGGATGGGGCAGCTTCGCCGCAAGACAGTCAGCCCCTAAAAGCTAAAATCGCGAGCAGCAGAAGCACTGCAGAAAGCCAAAGGTAGCTCAAGATTGAGCTCAGAGGGGAAGCGCCCGCTTTTTTATCCGGCATCTCCCATTCTTGTGTGCTCGTTGAAGTTGTGAGCCCTCACATCATGCAATTTTGTCGCTCAAGGACGCAGATGCCACGACGGACGCAAGTGACGGCGGAGAGGCAGGAAGCGAAGATCTGAACTCACATCCTACTGTTGTATGGAAAAGCAAACCGAAACAGACGGGGCAGTGCCTCGAATCGACAGGCCTGTGGCATCTGCGGGTGGTGCTGTCATCGGCGCAAGGACTGTGCCCTGCGACTCTACAGATTTCCATTGGAAATCAGTGCAAGCATGATGAGATTCTGTTGCCCAGAAGAAGTCTGTGGTTCTCGTCCTAAACCCAATTAGGATGATATGCAAGCTGGGCCTTGCAGTGATTAGCCCTGAACCCGGGTTAGGGCCGTACCTTCGCAAGAACGGAGTCTGCACGCCGTACGCACTGAACCTTGCCGCATGCACCGATCCCCCCCCCCTCTGCTGCACCTAGAAAAGGTCTGTCTAGATTTTATAAGACCGTTTTCAAAAGAAAGCAAGTATGAAATATGATGATTATCACTATCGTTATTTTCTCCTGAAAAAAGCGGGCAGATCATGTGTTCTGCTGTTCTTATCTTTAATTGACACGTTTAGATTGGCAGGTTTGAAGAAGCAAGTCAACTTGCGAGGCTAAACGCTTGGTGCTTCTATTTATCTCACAGCCTAAGCTGTGTTCGTACACTATGCCAATTCGAGACTCAACCCGAGACAGGGAGATCAAGCAGCTCCGGTATGTGGTCGTCAGGCTCCGGGTCCTACAGCCCGTTCCCCAAGAAATCTAAGGTTTGATATAGTTTGGTCCTTTTGGGCTTGATAGAACTCAAGACACTCTTCCGTGCATACGGGGCTGGCAGGGGCCTACCTTAACAACCCCAAAACCAACCTACTTTCTGTTATAGGTTATGACTATACAACCCCTTATAGGATTCTTAGGTTATACCAAAACAAGTAGCAAGTAGGTTTAGCAAGTAGGTTTTGGGTTCGTCACTCCGAGCTTCAGGACGAGAGCGCTGCAGCTGAGGCAGATGAGGAGAACATGGGCCAGGCGGCGATCCTCACTGACATGTATGTATGTATGTATGTATGTATGTATGCATGCATGCATGCATGTATGTACGTGTGTCTGTATATGTACTATACATGAGTATGATTATTTACATACTCATAAAAATGTATATGTGTGTATCGCTTATCATATCTAGTTTATATAAAGTTACATAACTGAACAAATAAATGTATAGATACATAAAGTATATAACGATATTCCTGTATGCATACATATATATATATATATGGGCGCCCAGAAACCAGCTAAGCCTTTATACGAATGCGAAGCTGACCTACATACGCCCTTACGTGAATTTCCGCCGTCTGGAGACATGGAAGACATCACGCCAACAACACATTGCGACCAAGGCCTTCGCTTGTGGATGCTGCAACCGGCGCCGCGATGATCCTGAGGATTCGCCGTGGAGTTTTCGTTGGTTATGATTGTTTCATTCTTGTCATATGAAATTCCTCATGAGGAATACAAAGGATCATTTTAGATACAATCCCAACAAGGGAGCAGTTTTCAGGGCCTCTGTACACTGAGCAATCACGCAGATCAAGCAGGGAGCGCTCCGCACCCCAAAATTTTTCACCAAGTTGCGCGCACAATTCCTGGAGTTGCCACATTGCTTTTTCGAGAGCGACTCCGAATCAGCCCTGGGCGACCCTAAACCCTAAACCCCAAACCCTCAACCCTAAACCCCAAACCCTAAACCCTAAACCCTAAACCCTAAACCCTCCCCCCTACACCATCCTGCGCCTTGCCCGGGCTCTAGAGGAGCTGGACGCCCCGATGATGCCCGCTGCTGATGCTCCAGAGGCTTGCTAGCCCAGTAGTACCCATTACCCTTTTTGGTTCAAGGTTCCCTTATACAGGTAACCAAACCCAAAAAAGGTACGCTTATTGCAATAAGGTTACTGGTACCAAGGAGGCAACTGCAACACCGGTTGCGACATGCCGGCGTAGTCCAGCGTAAGTGTTACGCAAACCCCGAATCCTAAACCATGCAGTAAGCAAGTTCCATTGCGCAAGATCGCTTCAGCCCAGTTTCACTCGCGGCCGAAACAAGCGCAGAGGTTTATGGTTCAGGGTGATCTCGCAGGAGATTTTGCTTCAGATTGCGTGATGTGACTGCTGAGAAATTGTATGGTTGCCGGCAGCCTCAAAGTCCGTTGCCCAAAAGAAGGGTGATCTCGCACGCCGACCTTGAGAGGTCTGGACAGCTTGACCCTCCCGCATGCGCAGAAGTGTAGCTGCTTTTGCTAAATGTGTGGCGCGCCTTGCAGCCCGTCAGCCCCCCATAACTAGACACTCAGACGCCCAACGTGCAGTAGATTTTGCCTCTGAAACGCGAGAGGGTTGAGTCCATTACGCTCGTTTGTTGCTGGACCGGTTCCTTCTTCTCACTTGGCAAGCCCCTTTTAAGCGAGCGAATGTCGCAATGCTCCGCTACACCTTACAGGCCGCATTGCAGCAGTCATCGCATCATCTCCCATGTTAGCACCATGATGAGCAAGATATACATCTCCACCGCTCCAGGGTTTACGGTTTAGGGTTGCCGGTCAGATGTAACAGTTGCTCCTTGTAGGCTCCTAGTAGACAGTTGTGCTCCGACCCTTGCGCTTGCATCTTTCTGCATGTGTAGATCGAGTTGTCAACCCCCAGCTCTCTGCCCCACCCATTCATCCATCCCACCAGTCACTGGTCCAGTTGTTATACATCCCACTCCACCCCCTGCCTCCCCTGCCCCTTCCTCCCTTCACCCTCGAAATTCAGGCGGCGCGCACGCAACGCAGCCTGCCGAGTGAGGACGGAGCAGGGTGCCAGAAACCCTACATGCCCTTCATTTGAAGATCGAGGAAGCCAAGCCTGAAAAACCGTCTTTAAGTGACACGTGCCCTCGTCCCTTGCTGGCCAAAAAAACCGACCAGAAGGTGCAAACTCATGTCAGGTTAGACTACATGGCTGTACTTGGCTATTGATTGTATTTGGGTGCTGTTGTGTATATACGGGGTGTTGTTTTGTGGGGTACCAGCAAGCAAGCGGCTGGCAATCCGACTCCAAAACAAAACTGCGAACTCGAACCCTCGAACCCTATACATCCTACCGAGCCCTTTAACCCTCGAACGCCAATGCCTCACAACGAACTACACGCATGCAGTCCAAAGTCTTAGGACTTCTTGGACCCTAAACCCTAACTCTGGAACCCTGAGCCCTGAAGCCCTTGACAGAACTGCCCGGCTTGCGGCAACATCTACGCGGACGACGCGGTGTTCTGCCGGAAGTGCGGCCGCAAGCGCGACCTGCCAGAGGCGTTTAGGGTCCCCTCTGGGCGGTGGAGGGATCAGGTAGCCCTCCAAAGGTTAAAGCCCCAAGTTCTAGAGGCCCTAAGGATATCTGAGCTAGTTGAAAGCGGGCCGAGTGTAGGAATCTTCTTCAGGTTATTTTTTATTAAGCTGTAAGCAATATCAATTGCTAAGATCTGCTTAAAGTCGAGGTTGGGGCTTTTTTGCGCGAACACCATTGACGGACAAAAGCAAACTAAGCGGAATGCGGAAGAAGGCTAAACGATGCGCGGAACGCTGTAAGCCCGAAGCCCTCACCGAACGGCTGAGGATGCGCCAAAGCATTCGCCGGGCTTTAGGTTGCTCTTGATCGCCCCTTTGGGATCCCCGCGCAGAGGCTGCAAAAACGAAAGATATGGAGGTTGAGCAAACCCGCAATACCCCTACCTGGATGGGCTATTAGGCCTTGTAATCCCCAGAATGAACCCTATAGAGGGCCTTTTGAAGGGGGTTATAGGGTATACTAGCCCATCCTGGTGTGATTGTGGCTGTGCCGACCCGTGAATCTGGAGGTACCCTGCATGTGCAGTTCTCTTTGACCTTGCTCGTTGCACCATCATCCGGGCTTCGCCTCGACGCATCCACCATCCATACATCCGGCTGCTCATCCATCCTCCCATCACAGTAAGTACACCAGGCAGTCCAGTTGTTGTCCTTCCATCCCCAAGCCCAGAAACCCTAAACCCAAAAAACTCAACTCACTGTACTGGGCAGGAGACGGCAGCGGGTGAAGGTCCTCCGGCGGGCCCGAGTGAGGACGGAGCAGCTTGAGCCGCATGCATGGGCTCCCCTAAAAGCCCAAGAGGCAGAAACCATGCAATATAGGGGGGGAGGGGGGGGGGGCGGGAAAAAATTTCCATTCGTGTGTATTCCCTTCTGGTCCTTTGTGCCTATATTTATTGCTTGTAACAGGGTCGTGGCCCAGACACGCGACATACCCCGTTACATAGGGTATGTATCAACGCCCGGGGTTTTGCGACAGACCTGCTTGTTGTTGTCTTGTTTCCCCTTTTGGCTTCCAGTCGTGCATGCGCGCGACAGAGGTTTGTATCAAGACGGGCGTTACATAGGTCTGTAACAGATTGTTTCGCGCGCGGTCCGTGACAACCGGGGGTTTTGGCACACGACCATATACTACAATAACCCCCCAAAAACCCCAATTCAAATTACTAAAGCCCCCGTAAGCGCAAGCCCTTCACTTCAAGACCGTCTTGGGACTGGCATTTGGTTAGTTGAAGTCGCAGTTCCCTTGGGACAACGTGTCAGGCGTGCGATGTGTGCCCCCCCCCTCCCCCCCCACACCCCTCCCCCAACCCCCAAAAAATAGAATCTGGACATACCACCCGAGGAGCTTGATGCTGCGGCGGAGGACGAAGAGGCGCAAAGCCAGTAATACCACGTCCTTTCTAAACCTCAAAGCTCCTCAATTCCTGGTTTTTGAATGGCAGATTTTACACCTTGAGCTGCAGACACTATAGGGAGGACAGTGCCTCGCAGCAGCAACAGGCGTGTGGATGGTGCTGTGACCGGCGAGCGGCCCAGGTGGACTGTGCCTTGCACATGCCCTGTTGTTGGGCACAAGTGCGGTTGTTTGAGATTTGTGTTGCCATGCTTTGCCATGAACAATCATGAGCTGCAAGACCTCTTGTTTTGCAAGCCCGAATTGCTAACGGCAAACGCACTCAGTTTGCAAGAACGTAGACTATGTAGACTTATTTTCGTCTTCCCGTCGCATGGTTTAATGTCCTGCGTTTAATCTCAAACATCTGTTTTTTGTTTTACCTATTTTGTTTTGCCTGCTTTTGAAGGGCTCTGGACGGTGGCCTTTTTTGGACACGAGGTTTTGGGCGGGGGTGGACTGCATGTCTTTGGGCACTTCCCAAGCGAAGGCTTTCTGCACATTCAGGCCTTCAACCTTCGAAGGTGTACTTGAAGCATGTTCAAATGTCAGGAAGCCAAGTTTGGGTCTGCGGAATCGGGTTGGAGGCTAGGGTACAGATCGCGAAGCCGTAGCCCAGTACCCGGTACCCTCAAGCCCTCAGAAGCTATGAGACCTAAACCACAAGCGCGCACATCGAGAAGTGCACCAAGTCGAAACAACAAACCCCTCAGAAGCTAAGCCTTATAAAGCTTATAGCCCTTCGGGGCCTCAGGGTCTTAGAGTTTATTGGGCTTAGGTCTTTCTTGGGGCTGTAGGGTCAAGTCAAAGTAGTGGTTTGTGAGGCTTTATAGGCCTTCGGGTTCAGGGTGTCGGTTCCATGCTTTAGGGTGCAACGTTGAGAGTTTATAGGGTTTAGCTTAGGGTTTAGGGGACGGAACCCCCCCCACCCCCCCCCCCCCCCCCCCCCAAGAGCTGACCGTGAAAAAACCATGCAAAATGTGGGACGGTAATCCATGCAGTAGCTGACAAAGGGTCCAGCTGTCTGCCCATCCATGCATGAATCATCCGCCCATCCACCTTCTACGCCACAAGCCAGTGCATTCCTTGTTCCTTGTCTACCTACTCCCATGCAAGCTTGTTGTTTGGAAGCTGTGGTGCAGGAGGGCGAGGAGGGTGATGGTCCTCCAGCAGGCGGTTGGTGTGCGCGGCGCACCAAGTCGGGAGAGGACGGAGCGGCGCGAGTCGCAGGCAAAACCGCCCTAACACCCGAAAGGAGCAAGAGCTCTGAAAGATCAGGTTGAGCAGAGCAGAGCATTGTCAAGCATTCTTGTCGTCCAATCCCCCTTGCTCTTGTTGCTGCAAATCCGGGGGTGGGGGAGTGGGGAGAGGTCCGAGTCCAAATAGTACTTTAATTGCAGTATTCGGTGCCGAAAAATGGTACAGCCCAGGTGTTGCCGAAGGGAGGAGTGGGTTTGGATGTTGAGCCCTCCACCCACCCCCCCCCCACCTTCTCGCATTTGGGACTGTTTGGGACATGATGCGGAGCACCGCCTCTGCTCAAGGAGCCTGATGCCGCGGCGGAGGGCCATGGCGACGGAGAGGCACGAAGCCAGCAACAGCAACGTCCCTCATAAAGCCGCTAAAAGCTTCTTTTACTCTTGGTAGCCCAGTGGTACCCTTCTCTCTTTTGGGTTCAAGGTTACCATTTTAAAGTAACCAACCCCCAAAAGGCTTCCTGCTTTTGAAAGATTTTGTTCGGAAATCATGAGCTGCAGGCCCTAGGGATAGGGAGGGCCTTGCCTCGCAGCAGCAGGCCTGTGGGTGGTGCTGTCCCCGGCGGGCGGCGCAGGAGGATTGCTGCCCTGGAACGCATGCAGCAAGTGTGAGTTGCAAGATCCTCAGAAGCCGTACAGTTTTTGCACGCCTTACGCGGTGAACGCCCAGCCTTATAGACTTAAGCTTGCACCCCGTCTATCCTAGAATGAAGACCCGACAAGCAGGTTTCGCTGCCGAACGCTCTGGAGCCCCAACTTATCGCAGCATTCGCAGCGACAGAATAGGCAGAGCCAAGACTCGGCGTTAGGCTGGGAGAAGTGGTCGGGAATGGGGATATTTTCATAAGGGGAGGGACTGATTCAAACCTAGACGATGTATCCATGCAGGTACCAAATACTGTCCCTTGTATGTGTCTATTTGCAGACAAAAACACACGCTTCGACCTGGCAGCTTAGGGATTCCCAGCTGTCTGCCCATCTTCTCATTCACCAGCATCCGCCCTCCATCCAACTATAGTCGCTGCATTCCATATCCACCCACTCCCAATCTTGGAGCTTGGAAGCTGTGGTGCAGGAGGGCGAGGCGGGGGATGGTCCTCCAGCAGGCGGTTGGTGTGCGCGGCGCACAAAGTCGGGCGAGGACGGAGCAGCCGCAAGCAAAGCTTCCCCTACAACCCCACACTAAAGATCCAGGTCAAGCGGCAGCACCCCAGCATCCATTGTCAGGCATTCTAGTCGCAGGGCTGACTTGTCAAGCACGATGCTTCTGGTCACATCTACCCTGCTGCACGTGGGGATATGATGCGGAAATGTCGCCTCCGCTCAAGGAGCCTGATGCCGTGACGGAGGGCAGTGGCGCCGGAGAGGCGCGAAGCCGAAAACAGTAGCGCCTCTTATAAAACCTGTGCAAGCTCCTGAGTTCCTGCTTTTGAAAGGCAAGCCGAGAGCTGTAGACTTCCATAGTTAGGTAGGGCACTGCCTCGCAACAACAGGCCGGCGGGTGGTGCTGTGGCCGGCGAGCGGCGCAGGTGGACTGTGCCCAACAAATGCGCAGTTGCCCAGTTCAAGCTTTTTTTGAAGCTATGAACGGCTGCGACGATTGTGAGCTGCAAGATCCCTGCTACAGCACATACTACAACTATAACTTATAACCCTTACAAGTGTGCAAGACCTATACGGGGAACGGCCCGCCTTTTGCGACGCTCGAACGAAGACGATTCGGCTTCAACTTGCCACTTGCGGCCCACCCCCTGTCTTGTCCTAGCAAGGTCCGATCTAGGGGTTAGGGTTTTAGGGTTTAGGGTTTAGGGTTCTCCGCCAAACGACGCTCCGGAGACCCAACTCGATCAACTCGCAGTGCAACAAATCAGGAAGATTCAAGACTCGGCATTTGTAAGGTTTGGAGGTTCCAGCTGTCGGCCCATCAATTCACCCATCATCCGCCTATCCACCAGCCACACAATTCCGTTCGTTCCTTGTCCACCTACAAGCTGTGGCGCAGGAGGGCGATGCGGGCGATGGTCCTTCAGGGGGCGGTTGGTGTGCGCGACGCGCCGAATCGGGCGAGGACGGAGCAGCCGGCAGCCGCAAGCAGAGGGACGCTAAAACGCCACAGAGGCAGAAATCCCTGTAACCCTTCATTGCAAGATCAAGGAGGTCAAAAGGGCAGCACCCCAGCATCCATTTAGTTGAAGTTGTGAGCCCGCCAAATGTTAGTCACTCTAATCGCCGGGCTGACTTGTCAAGCACGCGCTTCTTCTGGTAGACGTGCCCCCTCCCCGTTGCATGCGGGGATACGATTTGCAGCGTCGCTTCCGGTCTAGGATCCTGGTGCCCTGACGGAGGGCAGTGGCGACGGAGAGGCACAAAGCCAGCATGATGTAGCAGTACCGCCTCTGATAAAGCAAAAAACTCAAATCCTGAGTTCTTGCTTTTGAAAGGCACGCGGGGAACTGCAGATTCTATAGTTAAGTTAGGTAGAGGGCATTGCCTCGCAGCAACAGGCCTTCGGGTGGTGCTGTGGCCGGCGAGCGGCGCAGGTGGGCTGTGCCCTGCAAATGCACAATTGCCCAGTGCAAGCGAACGACTGCGACGATTGTGAGCTGCAAGATCCCTACTCTAGACGATTCCCCTTAGCATTGCAGCTAAGCCTTACGGAGAACGGCCTGCCTGTGCGACGCTAGAACGAAGACTATTCAGTACTTGGCTTACAATTGCCACTTGCACCGCGCATCTGTCCTTGTCCTAAGATCTCCGATGTAAGGGTCCTCCTCCAAACGGCGCTTCGGAGACCTTAACTCCATCAACTCGAACTACAACCATCAGTAAGATTAAAGGCTCGGCATTCGTAAGGTTAGGAGGCTCCAGCGGTTTGCCCATTTATTCACTACACACCCATCATCCGCCTATCCACCGGCCACACAATTGCGTCCGTTGTTCCTTGCCCACCTACAAGCTGTGGTGCAGGAGGGTGATGCGGGCGATGGTCCTTCAGGGGGCGGTTGGTGTGCGCGGCGCGCCGAATCGGGCGAGGACGGGGCAGCCGCAAGCCCTTCATTGCAAGATCATGGTGGTCAACAGGGCAGCACCCCAGCATCTATTTCATTGTCCGGCATACTAAGATGTGCCCGTCGCATGCGGGGATACGATGTGCAGCCTCCGTTCTAGGATCCTGGTGCCGTGACGGAGGGCAGTGGCGATGGAGAGGCACGAAGTTCGCACAAGATGTAGCAGCATCACCTCTGATAAAGCCAATAAAATTAAAAGCCCCTGGAGTTCTTGCTTTTGAAAGGCAAGCGGGGAACTGCAGATTCTATAGTCAGGTAGAGGGCATTGCCTCGCAGCAACAGGCCTGCGGGTGGTGCTGTGGCCGGCGAGCGGCGCAGGTGGACTGTGCCCTGCAAATGCACAGTTGCCCAGAGCAAGCACACTCTTATCGTGTTCTTTTTGTGTAGCCATGAACGATTGCGAAATTTGTGAGCTGCAAGATCCCCACAATGCCTTAATGTTGGACCTTCTTTTTTGTCCCCCGCTCTGGAACAGTCGAAGCTGATGTTGACCCTCTTTAAACGTCAACACGGTTGGATGTGCAGTTATACAAGGGATAAGATAAGAGGGGCTGAAGGCTTAGGGACACCCCCCCCCCCCCCCTTCCTCCCCGCAGCAAATCAGGAAGATTCGAGACCACTTGTAAGGTTAGGAGGGTCCAGCTGTCTGCCCATCCATTCGTCCATTATCCGCCCATTCAACTTCTACACCACAAGCCAGTGCATGTCTTGTCCACCAACTCCCAATCTTGGATTGGAAGCTGTGGTGCAGCAGGGCGATGCGGGTGATGGTCCTTCAGCGGGCGGTTGGTGTGCGCGGCGCACCAAGGCGGGCGAGGACGAACGGAGCAGACGGCAGCGCAAGCAAAGTTTCCCCTAAACCCCCCAGGGGAAGACAACCATTCATGAGTAGCATCCAAACGTCCCTTTAGTTGAAGATGTAAGCCTGCATTCTAGTCGCCGGGCTGACTTGTCAAGCACATGATGCTTCTGGTAGATGTGCCCCCTCCCCTGCTGCATCTGGGGATATGATGCGGGAACGTCGCGCCCGCTCAAGGAGCCTGATGCCGCGACGGAGGGCAGTGGCGCCGGAGAGGCACGAAGCCAGAAGCAGTAAGGCCTCCTATAATCAAACCCCAAAACTCTTGCGTTCTTGTTTTTAAATTATTGAAAGGCACGCACGCCGCCGGGAACTCTAGACTAGCTAGGAAGGGCATTGCCTCGCAGCAACAGGCCGGCGGGTGGTGCTGGGGCCGGCGAGCGGCGCAGGTGCAGTTGCCCAGTGCAAGCTCGCTCTTTTTTGTGTATAGCTACGAAGGACGGCGACGACGATTGTGAGCTGCAAGATTCCCGCTTTATACTATCACCCTACAGCTTTTCAAGCCCTACGGAGAGCGGCCTGCCTTTGCTAGAACGAAGAGTATACTCGGCTCGAGCCCTCATCTGTCCTCGTCCTAGCAAGATCTGATACAAGGGTTCTCCGCCAAACGAAGCCACCGCATTCGTTTTCCTTGTCCACCTCCCATGCAATCTTGTATAGTTTGGAAGCCGTGGTGCAGGAGGGCGATGCGGGGGATGCTCCTTCAGCGGGCGGCTGGTGTGCGCGGCGCACCAAGGCGGGCGAGGACGGACGGAGCAGACGGCAGCGCAAGCAAAGTTTCCCCTAAACCCGTACTAAACCCCCTCCATCCCCCCAACAAAAAGACATCAGAAGCCATTAATAGCAAGATCAAGGCGGTCAAGGAGGGCGGGGGGGAGGGGGCTGAAGGGAGAAGGGGAGGGGGGCGAGGGCTTAGGGTTTATAAAGGGTTCATAGGATTCAGGGTTTATAGGGTTTAGGGTTGTCCCACTCGCATTTCGGACATGATGCGGTGAAGGAGCCTGATGCCGCGACAGAGGGCAGTGGCGACGGGGAGGCACGAAGCCAACATCAGATGTAGCAGCAATAATCTTCCCCCAAAAGCTCCTAAACAGTTCCTGTTTTGGAAAAGCAGCCGAAAAAACGGCAGAGTCTACAATTAAGTAGGGCATTGCCTCGCAGCAACAGGCCCGTGGGTGGTGCTGTGGCCGGCGAGCGGCGCAGGACTGTGCCCAGCAAAATGCGCAGTTTAGGGTGTAGGGTTTAGGGTGCTCTTGGAAAAGGGTTTAGGGTTTAGGGTTGCCCGATGACAGCGCGGCTCGTTTTCGTGATGCCATGAACGAGCACGATGATGACTCGTACTTCTTGAAGTATACAGGTAGCCCATGGAATTCAGCACTGGAATTAAGTCCTCCTAGTTTATGAGAACTCCCAGATCCCGAAGATCCTAAAGCTTCTAGCGGCTGGGACGGATTCCGTGAGCCAGGAGATACACGAGTAAACCTTGAGCCCCCCCTCAAGACAAACCCTATAAACCCGACAAATATTTGGACCCTAAACCCTAAATTTATAGGTACTAATTAAAAGGGTCTGCAGATCCATCGCATCGCAGATCCATCCGTTCACCCGTTCAGCCCTCTGTTCGTCCATCCCTCCATCCCAGTGTTGGCAATTTATTACAGAACCCACGCACCTACTACTTGCTTAAGAACACCAAACAATAGAATGAACATACTCGCTACCTTACCCTTGCACAAGGAAGAGCATTCTTGACTTTGTTGGAGGGGGGGGGGTTCTTAAGCACATAGCAGTCGCCCCAATGACTATATCCCCCTTAGGAACATATCTTCTAAATTTTGTTTATATAAAACCCAAGAGGATATTTAAAAAACACACTATTTTTATTAAGTTTCTAAGGGGAGTATAGATAAGGATGGAGTCGTGAAGCTGTAGTGCAGGACGGCGAGGCGGGCGAAGGTCCTCCGGCAGGCGGTTGGTGCGCGCGGCGCGCCAAGTCGGGCGAGGCTGGAGCAGCCCCCGGGTTTAGGGTTTAGGGTTTATGGTTTCGGGTTTAGGGTTTAGTGCCGGAAACCCTGCATGTGAACTTAGCTTGGTCAGGCGTCCTGTATTTTATGTGGTGGTTTTGCTGGCGTGTCACGCGTGCGACACTTCAGGTGTAGATGCACCCCGCCCCTTGTCATGTGGGGATGTGTAGCCTCCATCGGCAGGAGGCTGATGCTGACATGGAGGATGGTGCCGAGGCACGAAGCGAACCGAAGAACCCAAACCTAAAGCTCCTGCTCACCACATCTCACCACTTAATTATATAGTTCTGAAAAAGCAAAAGGGAGCTGAAGACTGTAGACCGGGAAGCACCTCAAAGCAACAGGCCTGTGGCTGGTGCTGTCACCGGCGAGATGAGGAAGAGGACGATTGCCACCCGCATGCTGTGTTTAGGTGTGTTGCTTTCAAGCGTGCTATACGCTTTGCTCCCCTTGAATAATTGAAGTGCCTTGCGCACGGAATGAACTACGTTCAGCAGGGCTTTTTTGAGGGAGGGAGAGCAGTTTACCCTTACTTTTCCTTCCGTGCACCATCAGTTTCATGACACCTTAGCGGCCCACCAGTCCATCCATGAAGGTCACCCGAGAGGTTACCGAGTCTTATTGCGTGATCATGCGAACAGGAAACCGCCCAGGAAAGTGATCTATATAGATCTTGGTACGGGTGTAGCTCTACCTTCACTTTCTCCTTGCCTGGTGGTTACATAGACGGGACATCTGGGTATCTGCTTCCAAGTCCAAGCCACTAGGAACCCACCCTGGGGAACCCACATCAAGAGCCAGATCGCTATCAGAATCATTCTGAATCATGGGTATGCTGTAGAAGGCTTTTCGCATGCGCGTGGCTTACGGTGCGGCGCCGTCGGGGCGGAAGAAGGGTGGCAAGCACCCGAAGAACACGCTTTTCGAGCATCCCCGCTTTGACATCAGGCTTCCTTGTTGGCGTTGTTCTTGTAGCTGTTGCTGTTGCTGCTTGAAACCCTGTAAACTCTAGACATCCATCCATGGGCTCATCTGGGCGCTAATGGTTTGAGCGTGCTCAGGATCATGTGGCCCGCCGAAATCCGATAGTCCGGACCCCTAAATCAAAATCAAATTCGAACCAGCTCGGGATCATTGGGGGGATAAGGAAAGCAGGTCGGATGAAGAAATAATGTCAGGACATAGCACTGTATTGCTAGCAGTCCGGTGTGCTGGTAGGACTAGCCTTTCGCAGCCCTGCATCTTAATGTTCCGAGGAGGAATACATGCTTCTGGAGCCCAGCAACGAGGTGCCATAGCGCGCAAGCGATTCCACGAGCTTGAAGCCCTTCTTAGTTAGCATGTTTCGGCCCCACCAGGGTCAGGTTGAACTCTGAGAACCCTACGCCTTCCCAGTCCGCTGAGATTTTGTGAGGCTCTTAGTCTAAACAGCAACCAAGTGTCACATTCATGGCTGAGGACTTTGGCTTAGGTCAGCGCAAGGATCACAGACTTGCCTGCTCTTCAGTGCTGGTCCTGAAGCCCAGACCTTGCACTGCGTTACAAAAATACCAGGCAAACCGTTCACATCCACTTCTCGATAGTGACCCCCTCCTCCCCAGTGCCCCAGCACTGGATTCTGACGAGCTGCATGTCTTTGTCTTTAGTCTGCCTATTCTTGTCTAGCCTAGCAGGTTTACGGGATGAATGCTGGTGACCCAAGTTTGCCCCGCTCATTTGAGAATGCGCCCGTGGGCAAAGCTAGCACCAACACCCTGCAAACCCCACCATGGCCAGGCAACGCTGGTGCAGGCAAAGTGGGGACTGGGAGGGATATTCACGGCCCTGTTGCAAGTCAGCCGGAAGTTCGTTTAGCAGGAGTATATTGCCGGCGTCAGCACCTGCTACAAATCTGCCTCCTTCTTTGAGGAAGGTGGCTTCCTCAACTTAGTCCAAGACGCTTCCGGTGAGCTCGCATGTACGCGTCTGCTCTCTGCGGCCGTTCCAAGATTTGATCTGGCGTCCCTGATTTCGTGAAGGAGTTCACAGGGCAAATGGAATTCTTTGCGATTTCTGAAGAGGCACCTCCTTGGAAGGCATTTGCAGGAAGCTTTACCCTTCATCCCCTCTACAAGAGCATTGCCTGTCACACATCGCCCCGGAGCAGATCTCCAAAGCATTTCAGGAGGCCTTACACAGAATGAACATGGCCTATGTCAAGCCCGCCCGCTCCAGTGCAAAGTAGATGTGGTCATGAGACCCCGATGTCTGAGCAGAGGGCCTCAGCAGTCCTCAATTTGGAATTTTGCAAACAGGATCCAGGCATGAGACAATGCAAGAGAGCCGTGAGAAAATTTGGAAAGGAACAGCAAACCGAGAGAATGCGAGAGAGGAATGTTCAGAGTGTGCCCTCTACACACCCTCGACTTCACCATGCTTCTGGGTTTAGGGTTTTAAAAAAGGGTTTAGTTAGGGTTTAGTAGACTGCCATTCTTGCTTCAGGAAGAGAGCGCTGCACCTGTGCCGATGGCAGGGGAGCAGGTGCGTGGGCCACGCTGACCCTAACGCAAGCGGGTTGCCTTGGACAGTCGAATCGCAAGCCGGCTCGCATGCCTTGGTTACATGCGTGTATTTCTGGTTGCATGGCGCGCGAGTGCAGTGCTCAGATTGCTTGAGAACCCCGAAGTAGTTCATGCGCGTTTGCAAACTTTGACCAGGGCTTCTTAGAGATGGTGTGCAGCATCATGGCCACGTGTCGGCGCACCAGCTTGGTCATGACCTGGCACACTGGCACACGTTAAAACACATACCCCCAAGCCATCGCAAGCCGCACTTTGAGATCCGCGAACCTCCTATAGCCTCATAGATGAAGTTTGCCTGTAAACCCCCACCCACTGTGGGTCATATCTACTTGGCTATGCTTGACGAAGAGCTTCGGGGCATGTTTAAGTTTAAGGTTTGCCTAAACCCCAAACCTTAAACCCTAAACTTACCTAAACCCTAAGCCCCAAAACCCGTCGGTTGCCGAAGTCTAAGTCCATCCTGGTTGGAGGACGAGGGCAGAATGCCTGACGCCGTCGGGGACCTGCAGGCGCATCAGAATAATTATTTCAGAAGCGTAAACAAATTGCCAAGATTAGCCCTTCGTTTAAAACCCCAAGATACAGTAGCCTATAGCCTACACACATATATAAATATGTATATGTATATATATATATATCCAACCCCGGAATTGCTTGCTGATGTTGGCTGGAGTGACTGGCTGCAAAAGTGGCGGGGAATTAGGTGGAAGACCTGCATGCCTTAGTAACCTCTTGGAGTGACGGCCGGGATGCTTCCGTTCGTCCTCGCAACTGTAGGGCGCGTGGGGCAAACTGTAAAGTAGAAAGCAGTCTACTCAAAACAGCCATGAACTAAACAGCCCCCCCCCCCAGCGGTGTATGGTTTAGGGTTTAGGGGGTGTTTGGCGTAAGGCTATCTTGCTTGTAGGATGTAGATGCATGTGTGGAGATGTACACTCGATGGAGAGGCGAGGCAAATGCCCGGCTTGAAAGGAAAGCCCGCAGGTCCTAGGGGCACAGCTTGCTGGCCGGGACCTACGCTGTCAGCTGGAGGGGCGCTTGCAAGCGGTTTAGGGTTTAGGGTTTGGGGTTTAGGGTTTCGGGTTTAGGGGCTCAAGCATGCGGTACGTGCTGCGCGCTCCTTTTGATTCCATGACCGTGTCGCGGGGACCCATACACAGCGCATCAGCAGTGCCATGGTGCAAGCCTAAACCCTAAACCCTCTGGGATCTGCTAGGCGGGTGGCAAAAAAAACCCTAAACCCTCAAGAGTCTTCCCACTGTCAAGCCCTGGCAGAACTGCCCGGCCTGCGGCTTCGTTTACTTGGGCTCGGTCTGCCCACGATGTGGCTGCGAGAACGTCGACGAGGTGCGGACTGGCATGGTGGAGGTGGTGGTGGAGGTGGTGGTCTCCCTAAACGGGCCAGTGGGTGGTACCTGCACAAGAAGTATATTCCTGGCTTCGATGACTCAGACCAGTCCCGTTTTTTGAATAGAAACGATCATCGCACGTGTTCGCCTTCAAACTCTACTGCTTATTATTAATGGGTTCTTAGTAGATTGTAGCATGTTTCTTGTTTTGCCCGTGGCAACACCAGCATCACCCAAAGATTACAACTTTTGCCCACTGAAAACGTGACTCACAAAAGCCGTGCCGCTTCTGCCGGCGTGCAGTCAATGGAGAAATCCAGACGCTCCAGTACTTGGCTTAAAGCCCCCAAACCTTCGATTCAAAGGCTTGCTTGGGGGTTTAGGGTTTAGGGCGGATGTTTGGAATCTAGGGCTTCTTGTAAGGCCCTTGCGTGCACACTTGGGTGGAGGTTGGTTACCCAAGTCGGCCCTATAGCGTGCTTGTCGCACCTGCAGGACGCGAGCGCTGCGGCCGACGCAGAAGGGGAGAACATGGGCGAGGCGGGCATGGGGATGGGCCTGGAGCTTCTATAGAGCACCGAAGCCAAACAGGTGCGCCCAAATCTACTGTGTGCTTAAAGGACCCCCCAGAAAATTGAACTTTCTTCCTTGTAACGAGAATACAGGGATTTTATCTTGGTTTTTTTTGGGAGTGCTTCAGCAAATAGTAGAAGTTGTGAATTTCTATAAGCTGGCCCCCCCCACATTCTTACGTGCATGCGCGATCTGTGGGTACGCAGTGCCTTCTCAACAAAGCAGCGCGACCGAGGCCTTTGCCTGCGGATGCTGCAATCGTCGCCGCAACACTCCCGAGGACGCCGGACAAGCCTCCTTGCTACGTGTACATGGGTTTGTGTTTATAGGGTTTAGGGTTGCAACAAAGGTGTATGGATGATTTACACTGGGGAAGTATTTACGGTAGCGTGGTGTATGGGGATGTTCTTGGAAGGCGGACGACGAGTTGGTCGAAGGAGAGCCAGAATGCGGCTGGTGTGCTCGCAGACGCGGCTCGACCGAGGACGACAGCCCGCAATTAAAACAAGGGAGACAAAGAGAGAAGTAGAGCGTGTCATATAACAGAAGAAGGAAAAGAAGAGGACGAAGAAGAAGAAGAAGAAGAAGAAGAAGAAGAAGAAGAAGAAGAAGAGGACGACGAAGAAGAAGAAGAAGAAAAGAAGTGTGTCATAGCATTCCTGGTGACCTGGCTGGGGCATGCGACATGCACAGGGGGGGCTTGCCCTCCTCGGCATAGTCCTTGCGCAGCACTATGTATGATTAAGAAGAACCCCTCTGGTCCTCAATTGCTTGTATCGCCTTGCAGAGTCTCTGTTTTGCAAAGTTGAGAAGTTTTTTTTTAAATTTATCCAATGGCTGCTTAAGCTTCCTCTATCTCATCATGGCAGACAAGGATTTCTTCCACTTAGTAGCTGAATGAACTTATGGGATACTATGATCCCCCATAGGGCTGAAAGTGTACACATCTTGGGGGCCTATATATATATATATATATATATGTTAAATATATATATATATGTATATACATATATAAATATATATATATATATATATATATATGTTTTTTTACTCTTTAAGGGATTATATGGGGCACCTGATTCCCCCGTTCCCTACGAACCAACAGTAAGGCTAAGTCCCCTGCTCTGCAGCATCTCTCTCATGCCACCCTCGGAGTCTCTGACCATCCAGGAAGCCAGTGTTTGCTGTGTTTGAGATGCTTGCCCTAAACCCTAAACCCTAAACCCTAAACCCTAAACCCTAAACCCTAAACCCTAAACCCTAAACCCTAAACCCTAAACCCTAAATGCCAACAGGCTTAGGCTTCCTGTACCCTGATCCCACCCGTGCAAAACCGACCTGGCAAAAGACCCCTTAACGTGGGCAGGAGGCCGCTGAAGGTCAGCCAGCGGGTGGCTGGTGTGCGCGCAGACGCAGTGCCACTGAGGACACAGTTTTTTCCGGTGAGGGAGGGTAAGAGCAGGAGAAATGACAGCCATAATCTATTGTGGAAAGAACCCCCGAAATTGAAAACAACATTCCTCCTTATAAGGGCAATATGGGGATTAGTCTTTTTGAGCAGATAGTAGAAATGCGTTGGCTTGAGGGTCCTCCGAGGCTTGTAGGCTCTTGTGCAGTGTTTAAGGTGTCGAGGCTCTCTTGAGTGATGCTGATGTTTTGTTTGAGCATTTGTGTCAAGGGCGTGGCCCAAAAGAACATGCTGTATGTCTGTGCAAACGCGATTTTGGGCTCATTGGGCTCTTCAGCCATGGTTGACTCAGAGCCTTAGGTATGTTGTCAGCCTGAGTTGCTTGTCAAGTGCCCACGTCACAGTTCATCCCTGTGAGTGAGAGGAGGGCGGATCACCTGACCAGGAGGCACAGCAACATGCGCTCGGGATGCAGTCCCTAGACCCTAGACCCTAAACCCTAAACCCTAAACCCTAAACCAGACCGCAATGTGGCCTCTGTGTCAGCTAGGCGGGCGTCAGAAAACGTATGTGTATGGCATGCGCGGGTTGATCTTGGTGCAATAGCTTCTAGGCTGCGACTGCCAGATGTGACTGGAGAGGTACCCCCCTTGCATTGAGGTACATAGGTAGGGTTTATGTATCTGATATTGGCTGGTACGGTTCCTTACAAACTTGGCCTTTTGGGGGCGCTAGAAAATACAAACCCTACCTCAAAAATGGGGCTCGCATGCCGCTACCTGAAATGGAGGTTTACCTGAAATGGAGGAGAACAATCAGCTGAGGATTCCAGATGGGGTACTGTGGCCTCCCTTGTTATCTTTCATCTTTCGTTTTTTGTAATTGCACTTTCAGAGGACCGGGGAGAGGATCGTAAGTGAACAAGGGCCGAGCCATGCCTTTGTGGCAAGCAGTGCGACCCTTCCAGGCTTCCGGCTGCTGTGCCCGTCGGCAGAATGCGCCTGAGGACGCCGCAAGCCTTAGCTTGCATTCAGGGGAAGCCGGTGCGCTTTCTCAGCTTGCATTGGCGAAAGGGCGCCTGGCCCAGCTTCTGCCGTCATGGAATGACTGCCTGACCTGTATCTTCACCATGCCCTTCCACCAGAAGAACATTCTCGTAGGTGCAGATAAAATCAGAAGCAGTGAAAGCTTGTAGTTAGCCCATATAAACAAGCTGAAGGGCGCGTGCGGATGCTTTTTGGGAGGACAACGAAGCAGGCGGAGGTCAGCCAGCAAGTGGCTGGTGTGGGGACAGGCGCAGCTCGACAGAGGACACGGCCCCTGAAGGGGAGAGGAAGGAAATATGTAGGTATACTGTATATATATATATATATATATGTTATGTATGTATATTGTGTGAATATATATATATAAATACAAATATACATAAAATGTAAATAGAGATATAAAAATATGCAAAGAAATATTCATAAATAATCAAATATATATGTATATATATACATAAAGTAATTATCACTTAAGCGCAACGGATCGCCATAGTATTTTGTCGGCACGATCCCCAGGTCCTGACGCGTAGCCCTTTTGCCCTTGCAAGCTAAAAGTAACCTCGGTTCATGGTGGATATTTAAATGTTCTTGAGAAGGACGGCCAAGCGGGCGAAGGTCAGCCAGCAAGCGGCTGGTGTGGGCATAGACGCAGCTCGACAGAGGACGCGGCCCCGGATGAGGGAGAGGAAGACCGAGAGAAATGTATCTTAAGGGCAGTGGATGGTGGTGGCGTTTTGTCGGCACGATGTCAACAGCCTGTACACCCAGGGACCTAGACCTAGCCCTATCAGGCTAAGAGCAACCTCGGTACATGGCGGATGTTTGTGGAAGGACAACGAAGCGAGCGAAGGTCAACCAGCATGCGGCTGGTGTGGGCATAGGCGCAGCTCGACAGAGGACGCGGGCCTTGATGGGGAGAGGAAGGAAAAGAGCGAGAGAGGAATACATCCAGCAGCACTTAAGTGGCGCTGGTATTTTGTCGGCACGATGTCGAAGTCCTGTACCTATAGCCACAAGCTAAGAGCAACCTCGGTTCACGGCGGATGTTTTGAGAAGGACGGCGAAGCGGGCGAAGGTCAGCCAGCAAGCGGCTGGTGTGGGCATAGACGCAGCTCGACGGAGGACGCGGCCCCGGATGAGGGAGAGGAAGACCGAGAGGGAGAGAAATGTATCTTAAGGGCAGTGGATGGTGGTGGTCTTTTGTTGGCACGATGTCGAAAGCCTGTGGAAGGACAACGAAGCGAGCGAAGGTCAACCAGCATGCGGCTGGTGTGGCCGCAGACGCAGCTCGACAGAGGACGCGGCGCCTGATGAGCGAGAGAAATACATGTCAAGCAGCACTTATTGGCGCAGTGCATCACAGCGGTGTTTTGTCCAGCAAACCTAGCCCTTGCCTGCACAAGCTAAGAGTCTGTGCATGCGTGCATGCTTGGCTGGGATCGTTGACTTGATCATTTTTAGGGTTGGGATTGCCTGTCGGGCGCGTCAGTCCCAATCCATCCTGGTGTGAGGAAGACGGCGGATCACCTGATGCTGAGGTGGAGAAGCTTGGGGATGGGGTCTGTGACGTCTTGGCCTTTCATATATGGGCTTGCGGATGTGAGTGCCATCTATGGCTGGAGACAGCGAGACCTTGCACTTTCCATGACAAGCTTATATATGCGAATTCCCGCTCAGGCCATAGAGGTTTAGGGTTGAGAACGGCGCAAGGGCCGAGCCATGCCTTTGTGGCAAGCAGTGCGACCCTTCCAGGCTTCCGGCTGCTGTGCCCGTCGACAAAATGCCCCTGAGGACGCCACAAGCCTTGCGGGACACTATGGCATGCTGGCCCCACAATGAATTCAGGGTAAACCTGGACGACTTCTTAGTTTACCGCTGGCGAAAGAACCCCTCGACCCAGCTTCTGCACAGCTGTAACGGAATGACTGCCTGACCTGCTGTACCTTTATCGCCCCCGTCCACTGATTACCTCAACTACTTGCACATACCGCGAAAGGAAAGCAGTGAAACACTTGTTGCCTGTAGGGAGCTTGCGGATGCTTTTGGAAGGACAACGAATCGGGCGAAGGTCAGCCAGCATGCGGCTGGTGTGGGCGCAGACGCAGCTCCACAGAGGACGCGGCCCTGATGGTGGAGTTAAATTAAGCAGATGCCGATCGGTCATTTTCAGCATGTCGTTTGGGAATGCCCCGAACTGAGAGCGCTTGCTAGGTGATCCGCTCTGTTAGGGTTGCTTCTGCCTGCCCCTCCTTTTCGGTTTAGTTCCCTGCCTGCATTTATGGATTGCTGATGAATCCCAAATCCAGAGTTGGAGACTGACCCATACTACGTGGAGAAGGTTGTGATCGTCAATTTAAGTGTGTGGTTAAGCAGTGGTACACTTTGTCGGCACAATGTCAAGGCCTGTGACAGTAGCCCGTGCAACATGAGACACGCCTCGTGCACTGACCCGCAGATCTTTGGGTGTGTTTAGGGTTGGGGTTGCCTATCGGGTGCTGTAGGTTTAGGGTTTAGGGTTTAGGGTTTATCGGGTTTATAGGGTTTATAGGGTTTAGGGTCCCAATCCATCCTCGTGAGAGGAAGAGAGCAAATCGCCCTTGGATGAGAAGGAGAAACGGGGTCTGTTGGGTTTGTTTGGCCTTTGGTGTGTGCGCCTTAGGATGCGGATGTGGCTGAAGAGGATAAGCGATTGCCGCTTTTGCTTGTTGATGAGCAAAGAAGTGGGCAGTGGGATACCGGCGGCGACTCTTGCACTGTATTTTGGTGTTCTCATTAGTTTACTGGTGTTCGAAGCACATGCGAAAACAAGGGTAGTTGTCCGATACTGGGATGCGGGTACAATGATTGTGCCGTAGACCTACACTATAGCGGAGCAAATGAAGAGCACCAGCCAGGTACGTGCCTATACTTAAATCTAGCCCCGCGCGGACCCAAAAATGCACTGGAATCTTTACCATGGACCCCAGCGTAGTTCCTCATACCTGAAGTTCTTGTATGATAATATTTTAACTCCCGTCCCATTCATGAAATTAAGTACCCCCAAAATGGAACCGCAATTTCGTGGGAAGGTCCAGGCAATTCCTGCGAACCCTCAGCATTCAGCCTTTGCAGGAATGCCCAGCTTGCGGCAACGTTTACATGGACGACTCGCTGTTCTGCCGAAGATGTGGTCGCAAGCGCGGCAAGAAGGAGTGGACTGATGTGGTCGTGGTTCTGGTGGTGTGTGGCTGTGTGACGTGTTGGTGGTTGTGCTTGTGGTTGTTGTACACCCTAGAAACCCTGTAGACCCTATAAACCCTATAAACCTCATCAACCCGATAAACCCCAAAAGCCCCATAATCCCTATAAACCCCGAAAACCCTTTCAACCCCATAAGCCCTATAAACCCTATAGACCCTATAAACCCTATAGACCCTATAATACCCTATAGACCCTATAACCCCTATAAACCCTTTTAACCCCATAAACGCTATAAACCCTATAAACCCACATCCATGTCAGCCAGCACAAGCAGCGCAAACTCTGCAGGACTGGTGCCCCCGTCGGAAGAATGCCTCTGAGGACAGCCGTTGGGACACGAGCCATCTGCCAAATTAGGGGTCGAAATAATCACGAAAGCTAGCTCCTTGGAGCTCGCGAGAGTTGTCGTTTACAAGAATTCTCTCTAGTGTTCAGCTGGGTCAAAAAGCGACTCCGACCCTTAAGTGGTCTGAAAATCAGAGAGATAAAGGGCTGTGGAGGGGGGGGGGGGGGGCCCCCCCCCCCCCCCTTAAAGGATTGACAAAATCAATCTTAAGGTGTCCCCCCCCCCCTCCCCCCCCCCCCCCCCCCTTTTGGCCCCCCCCCCTCCCTTTTCAGGCTTCCCCCTCCGTCTTGGTCAGGCCCTGCGCCTGACTCGAAAGAAGCTTGCTTGTCAGCCGCGTTTCTAGCTTTCGTGGCCCCGATCTCAAGTTTCGAATAGTCCCTATATATATATATATTGAAAAAAAACGCTCAACAACTCTATTCTAATTACTAAGGCCCCCCATATTAGGCATTTGCGTGGCAAGTGCAAACACTGCGTAGGCCTCGTCCCTGGCCTGCAAAAAACCGTCGGTTTCTCACTACGCAGAGGGGCAGTGATGGGTGTTTCTGGAAGGACACCGAAGCTGGGGAAGGTCAGTCAGCATGCGGCTGGTGTGGGCACAGACGTAGCTCGACGGAGGACGCAGCCCCCAATGGGGGAGAGGAGGGGGAGAGCGAGATACACATCAACGCAATGGTATTTTGTCAGCCCTATGTCATGAGCCGGTCGCCTTCTCCTGGAAAAAGCTGTAGAACTGTATATCCTTAGAGCTACCGTGCGTCATGATGGGTGAAGGGCTTTGGGCATGTTCAGGGTTCGGATTGCATGTCGAGAGAGCAACACTCAGTCACAGTGGACATAACTCAGCATGATGTATAAAAGGAGCTCTACGGTCCGAACTTTCTTGCATGCATACCTTAGGACCCCCAAACCTGTTTCATCCTGCAGGGGCCTTTCTGGTCACAATGTACGTTTTGTTTCCTGGGCTAGTCCAACATCCTGAGAAGTCCTTTTTGAATCTCCACTCGGGCGCATGGCTCGCCCTCGCTTCTGCTTATCGCGGACGCTTGCAATGTTGAAGCCTAAACTACTAAGTGCTTAAACTACTAAGTGCTTAAGGACCCCCCCCCCCAAAAAAAAAATGAACATATTCTTCCTTATTAAGGGTAGTATAGGGATGATATTTTGTCTATATTCTCTTGGAATTCTTAAGCAAAAAGTAGTAAAAGCTTCGGAGGCTTTGGATGTTTCTGGACGCAGGACGAGGCGGCCGAAAGTCAGCCTGCAGGCGGCTGGTGCGGTCGCAGGCGCGGTTCGACCGAGGACACTTCCGTGCAGTTGTCATTTCTCAGCGCAGCATAGTGTGTTAACAGCTTTGCGGTTGACAAAATCTTTCATAACCTTTTGTCGTCCCGTCCTTATCCCGAAGGGCCTTTGGGCGCAACCTAATCTTAATCATTTAGAGTGGGAATGCCTAGCCTCAAGCGTTTGTGACGGAGGACGAGACGGCAGAAGGTCAAGCAGCAGGCGGCTGGTGCGGGCGCAGACGCGGTTCGACCGAGGACGCTGACCCTGACCCGAGAGACAGCGCAGGAGAGTGAGAACACTTTATTGTTTACAAAAGCTTCTATAACATTGTGTCGTCCCATTTTTATCCCGCGAAGTCTTCGAGCGCAACCCTTGCCAACTTGCAGCCTACAAGCTTGGGGAGCGTTGATGGATGTTTATGGACGCAGGACGAGGTGGCCGAAGGTCAGCCTGCGGGCTGGTGCGGACGCAGACGCGGTTCGACCGAGGACGCTGCCCTTGACACGGGAGAGGAAGAGAGAGAGCGACAAGGAGAGTGAGAACACTTTCGTGCAGTTGCCATTTCTCTGTCAGCGCAGCGCATCACAAGCTTTGTGGAGTAGAAGCTTCGTATAACCTCAGGCATGGCAGATGTAAAGTAATCATATTGTTTGCAACTATCTGGGCTTCTGTACTACGGGCTCAAAGATTCGAACCATCCCCGAGCCTCCGTGGAAGGACCCGAGTGCAGACGGTGCAGATGGCGACTCGAGTTGCTGCGGGCATCGCCGGCAAAGTTCCGAGGAGGTGGGCCCTAAGGCCTACAAGCCCTATAAGCCCTAAATGGGAGTTTACGAAAGTAAGGGACCCCGAACAATATAGACCCCAAATAGTGGGATTCCCTTGTTCATAAGGACCCCAATAAGGTACCCCGAATTTCGGAAACCCCCACAATTCTAAAGACTTGGGGCCTTGAAGGTGGGATGTCTAAAGGGCTAATCAAGATCCAGAGTCGATGTATGGGCTTTTTAGGGTTCAGGGTTTAGGGTTTCGGATTTAGGGTTTAGGGTTTAGGAGCTCAGCACTCCTTGTTGCTGCAGGAAGAGCGCGCGGCGGCCGAGGCAGAGGGGGAGAACATGGGCCAGGCGGGGATCCGATGGAAAACCTCAAGCCTGCAACCGCCTTGACCCTTGAATATGCACGAAAAAGCCATATACGGGCCCTTACGAATCTTAAACCGACAACAAACTCCTACGTGAAACTCCGTTTTGCGCGGGGGACCGAGGTACTACATGAGGGGGGGGGGGGGGGGGCGAAACGGGCCGGCCCAGCAGCACCTTTGCCCACCAAGCAGTGTGACCCAGGCCTTTGGTTGTGGATGGTGCAGCCGACGCCGCGATGATGCCGAGGTTTCGCAGGGAGGGAAAGTTTTGGGTCCCGAACCCGCTTGATGGAGCTGCACGCGCCATCTCTGCGCTGGCACGTGCTGGTTTGAGGCCGAATTGGGCACCACCTGAAACCCTCCCACCGGCATGTGGAATCGCGTGCGCTCTGAAGGAGGACGCCTTGATGGAGCCAGCTGCCGATGTTCCAGAGGCAAGTGCAACTCCTGTCGTGGCATGCCGGCATAGTCCTGTGAAATGTACTATGTAAGTTAAGACCAAACAACAAATACCCAAATCGTGCAAATCCTAATCTGTCATAGGGTCCGTCCCTCAAGCCCTCCAAGATTTTCACCTGGGAATTGCTCACATCTCTCGCCACCCTAACATGCGAGAACCTGCAGTGTAGCCGCAATCTGCTTTTGCTTAATTTGTTGCACGCCATGTCAGCTGAGGAAAAGTGGCGAGAGAACAAACAGCGACTAGAATTTAGCTTGACGCAAAAAGCTTTTGCGCTGTTTTCTGAGAGCAGCCATCTTGAGAATTGAAATAGACCAGCTACGGTAAACTCCGTCAAGTTGGAACATGGCTTTAGGACGATTAGTGCTGGGATTCCGTTTAGTACCCCTCTTGGGGTATAGGATAATGATGTCCCAACTTTTGGGAGTTACTGTCTGAAGGCTTCCGCCGCTGCATCGGCTGACGGTCAGGCGAGGTTGGCATGTACTACAGTCGTGCCTGGCATCTGCCGGGCTGGGATGTGGCACCGGCCCATGCGGGGGGCATGCTTCAGGAAATTTGCTGGCAGCCGAAGCCCAAATCTTCCCCCCCCCCCCCCCCTCCCCCCAGAAGCAGCGTTTCGCCAAAAGACCCTAAGCCCTAAATTGTGGGGAGGTCGACTGTTTTGTCTACTATACCTGCTACCTTGACCCCGAGAGAGTGGCATCTTGGGTGTGTGGCGGGAGTTTGGTGCTCCTAGCCAGCCACGCGCAGCCGCGGAGGAAACCGCTTGCGCGTCATTCTTACTTAGAGGTTCATGGTGCTTATTAACCAATCATAACCGTACTTCTAAATGTACTTATAACCATATCAAGGCACTTAAGGTGCTTACAAGTGGGTTATAAGTACAGTTACATTGGGCACTTATTTGCCCTGAACCCTAAACCTACTGAACCTCCAAGTAGGGGGGCGTTCTTGGATGCGCGATACAAATCTGCAATCCCGAAAAAGAGGGTGCCCCTTTGTATGGGCTCCATTTTACCAGGGTTTAGGGTTTAGAGTTTAGGGAGGGGGTTCGTCTTGTACCTTCTGGTCCGCCCTAAACGAAGTGGCCCCTCATGGAAGACGAAAAGAGATCTTTATCATCCCCAAAAAGGGCCACTTTATCGGTTTTTACCCTCAACCCTCAATTTTTATGTTTTGGGGGTGAGGAGACCGAATAGGCCATCCCACACAAATCCTCGGGAGGCTGAGACACTCCTGGAGCCAATGGCAGTCGGTGACGAGGCGCATGTTTAGGGTTTGGGCTTTAGGAGTTTAGGAGTTTAGGGTTTGGGGTTTAAGGTGACTTCTGAGAAGTTGCATGTGTGCCGGCAGCCTAAAAATCCGTTGCTCAGAAAGGGTTTAAGTTTGAGGGTTCGCCGGCAGGCCAGTTGCAAGAAGGGATGTCGGATCGGTTTGGTGCAGGGTTAAGGGTTTTCAAGAAGGGCAAAACCGGAGTTTAGGGGGTTTAGTGCAGGGAGGAAAAAGTGGTGCTGTGAGTTTGTATGCCTTATGGAAGAGCGTGCATTGTTTCTTCGGCCCCCTTCCAGAAGCAGAAGCTTAACCTCTTGCGCACGCCAAATAGTGGCTAAAGGTCTCCCCAAAAGACCGTTCAGGGTGCGATGTGTATTGGTTTGAGCTCCAGAGCACTACTTTTTTGAATTCTCTAGGGCTTCATACTTCCGCGCACACTCTGAGGTTGGTACCAGTATAGAGCCTTTACAGGGGGCTGAGGAGCCCAACCCTCCTTGTTGCACTAGCGGCAGGAAGAGCGCGCTGCGGCTGCGGCAGATGGGGAGAACATGGGCCAGGCGGGAATCAAGTCGACAGAAAAAGCTCGAAGCCATGAAGAACCAGCTACTCATATGAATTCTAAACTGCTAAACTGACCCGAAAATCGCATGAAATTCTTCTATAGCCGCGGGGAGCGACGCAGGCCTTTGCTTGTGGATGGTGCAACCGGCGCCGCGATGCGTCTCAGGACACCAGACAAGCCTCCCTGGGACACTAGACTACCCAAAGGTCCCTATGTAGTACCGTTTTGGGTTAGTTCTTGGGGGTGCTAGTATAGTACCCCACACAGGTACTACATAGGAGCCTTTGGGTAGCTAATTTCATGCAATCAGGCGAGGAGTGCACGGTGCAAAAAACTCGGAAGGAGGGCGACGAGGCGGCCGAAGGACAGCCAGCATGCGGCTGGTGCGGGCGCAGACGCGGTGTGACCGAGGACACAGCCCGCAATGGGGGGAAAATCATGGTCCTCAAATTCTCTTGTATGGCAGCCTTACATTGTCCCTGTCTTTGCGAAGTCTTCGAGTGCAGCTTGAGATTTACAGTACTCAGAATATTGCTTTGACACGTGGCCCGTTCTCAGTGGCATGATCGGTGCGGTTTGCTATCATCCTCGACAGAACCCCTGCCGTATATTATGCATAAAGAAATAAATACCCCAAAATCTCCCTGGAGTGCCCAACCCCAGAGTCTAGACTCTGGAGTGCCCAACCGCACGGAGTGCCCAGGTTGGCGGCTCCTGGGGTGCCCAACCCCAGAGTCTCCCAGCCACAGAGTTTCCCTGGAGCGCCCAACCCCAGAATCTCCTGAAGTGCCTGGAGTGCAAAAAAAACCCAGAGACTCCTGGAGTGCCCAACCCCTGGCCTTGCCCACACTCCCTGCAGCGGAGTGCCCAAGACTCCCTGGAGTGCCAGAGACTCCTGGAGTGCCCAACCCCCCAGTCTCCCTGGAGTGCCCAACCAATCCCAACCCCAGAGTCTCCCTTAAGTGCGAGTGTTCCTGGACAAAGTGATCCCTGGAGTGCAGGAACTTCCTGGAGTGCCCAACCCCAGAATCTCCCTGTCCTGGAGAGTGCACAACCCAGAAACTCCCTGATTCCCAACTCCCTGGAGTGCCCAACCCCAGACTCCCTGGAGTGCCCAATCCAAATCCCTACAGTAAAGTAAAATAATGCTTCTTGGGTATTTACACACATGCGAGCTTATGGTGTTTTGCGGGTGGAGGACGAGGCGGCCGAAGGTCAGCCAGCAGGTGGCTGGTGCGGGCGCAGACGTGGTTCGACTGAGGACGCCCCCCCTAACGCGAGAGGGGAGATAAGGATAATGAGAACACCTGCGTGCAGTGGTCGTTTCGCAGCATAGTGGCGGAAGAAGCCTCATGGTCCTCAAAAGCGTGTATATCCTTTAGGTCAGCCGGTCCCTAGGCTTATGAAGTCTTCGGAAGCATCCTGTTCCTCATTGTAGAGGTAGCTCTTGCTAACTTGTCCAGCCTAGAAGCTTGGAGGTCGTGACTAGTTTATAGATGGAGGACGAGGCGGCCGAAGGTCAACCAGAAGGTGGCTGGTGCGGGCGCAGACGCGGTTCGAACGAGGACGCTGCCCCTGGAGCGTGGTATACTAAGACCTTTCAAATAATTCTGCGCTGGCCATGTTTCTATGCAGAGTTCTGTGGTCCTCAAACAATCTCAAAAACTGCGAAGTTTGCGGGCCCCTTTTCAGCAAACATGTTGCTCCGAGGCATGGCCCGCCTCGCACGAATGACTGCTTAAGCCGCAAGTTGCAGGCTGTAAAGCTTGCATGGTGTGCAATGCGTGCATTTATGCAAGCCTTACAGAGGACGATGCAGCTGAAGGTCAGCCAGAAGGCGGCTGCTGTGGCCGTAGACGCGGTTCGACCGAGGACGCTGCTTTCGACGGGGGAGTGAGAAGCAGACACACACACACACACAGAGCTTTCTTTTCAGCGCCATGTTCGAGGGACAGGAAGCACTTTGCTCTGTCGCATGGCCCTTTTGGCTTGTATGACTGCTTAATTAAGCCTGAAGCTTGCCTTCATCGTAGAGAATGGATGGAGGACGAGGCGGCTGCCGGTCAGCCAGAAGGTGGCTGGTGCGGTCGCAGACGCGGTTCGACCGAGGACACAGCCCCCGACGAGGGAGAGGGAGAGAGCGAGAAGGAAAAGCACGTGGTCATTTCTCTGATTCGAGGATTTAGTTAAGGAGCCTTCTTCATGGCCCTTTCAACAGCCTGTGAGCGTCACATCGCCCCTGTCCTGCGAGGCCTTCGGCCAGCACAATTATAAGTGTACGCTGTCTTGTTGCACCGACAATGGCCTGTCTCCAGCCCGGAATGATGGAACTGCCAACTTGCAGCCCCGAAAGCCTGCGTGCAGTGCATTTCTACACCTCCGCGAAGGACGGGGCAGCCGAAGGTCAGCCAGAAGGCGGCTGGTGTGGGCGCAGACGCGGTTCGACCGAGGACGCTGCAACCGACGAGTGAGAGAGAGACAGTGAGAGTGAGAGTGAGAGCGAGATGGAGACTGACAACATCTGACGACAGTCACACGCGCAGTGGTCACTTAGACTTGTCAGCACGATGAAAATGGAGCTTTATGAGCCTGTCAGCGGTGCATCGTCCCTGTCCTGCGAAGCCTTTGGCGAGGGCAATTAAGTATAAGCTGTCGCGCTCTGCACTGACAATGGCCCACCTCTCACCCGGAATGATTGAATTGCTCGAGCTCATTACATCCTACTATCAATCTGCGCGGAGGACGGGGCGGCCGAAGGTCAGCCGGAAGGTGGCTGGTGTGGGCGCAGACGCGGTTCGACCGAGGACGCTGCCGCCGACGAGAGAAAGAAATGGAGAGAGAGAGAGAGAGAGAGAAGGAGGAGGAGGAGCCTTATAAATGGACATCAAACGAGGCGCAGTGCCGTAAGCTGGCTCGTTTGACACTGACAATGGAATGATTGAACTACTCAAGCTTCTTACCCTCATCGAAACTTGTGCGGAGGATGGGGCGGCCGAAGGTCAGCCAGAAGGCGGCTGGTGTGGGCACAGACACGATTCGACCGAGGACCCTGCCCCTGACAAAGGGAGAGAGAGAGAGAGGTAGGGGTTGGCTTTCAGGGAGCACTAAGGACCCACTAAGGCGACGCACTGCGCGGCAGCCAACAGGGCGGCCACAGACAACACTGAAGTTTCACGTAACGCGGAAGCGGGGCGCGCCTCGGCGCAGGGTTCGTCCCTATGCCCCTAAGCAAAGCAAAGCAAAAAGAGCGAGCTAGAAGGAGTACGTAGTGAGAACAGCCTCAGGCGCAGTGGTCTTGTCATCACAATGAAAGTGGAGCCTTTGACACGGGCTCTCAAAAAGGCTGTCAGCAGTGCATCGTCCCTGTCCTGTCAAACCTTGGGCGAGCGCAGTTCGGTAAGCAGTCTCGTGTTATCATCTAATGACAATGGCCCACTCCTCACCCGGAATGATTGAAGTGCTCAAGCTCAGTACATCTTATTACCCGCATAGCACCTTTCCACACTGGCGAACGAAGCGACGAACTCATAGCTGGCAAGAACCCTTGTCAACTTGCAGCCCCTATAAAGCTTGCGTGCTATGAGCGTTCACACACATCCGTGCGGAGGATGCAGCCGAAGGTCAGCCAGCAGGCGGCTGGTGCGGGCACCGACGCGGTTCGACCGAGGACGCTGCCCCTGACGCGGGAGAGCATGAGAGACAGCGAGAGCAATCACGTGCCGTGGTCATGTCTCAGCATGATGTTCATCATAGCGTCCTTTTCCTGCGAAGGCCTGCCTCCCACCCACATGCAGACATTCGATCGATCGCTGCAGACTGATGGAGGACGAGGCCGCCGAAGGTCAGCCAGAAGGCGGCTGGTGCGGGCGCAGACGCGGTTCGACCGAGGACGCGGCCCCTAACGCAGAAAGAGATGTATCGGGAAGGAGAGTGAGCAGATGAGAGAACACTCACGTTTGGTTGCCGTGTTTCAGCACCAGGTATACAAGGACCCTTGTGGACTCTTGATTGGTGCCCCGCCCCAGCCCAAACAGCGGAGAAATCGGGACTCTGCGCCCTGAACCTAGCCGTCCTCCCGAACCTTATTAAATGAGCCGTAATTAGCAGCAAGGAACGCAGTTATTTCGCCATTCATGGAACTCTTTGGCCACCCACAAAAGCAAAGGTGTTGGGATTCTTAAGGAAGCCACATACCCCAGCTCTGAATTGGCATAAGAAGGGGCCTGGAATCCAACCGCCCAAGCTCTTTCGGGGCTGAGGATTGGACTGGGAAGGGTTTAGTTTGGGGTTTGGGGTTTAGGGTTTCCGGATGTTTCAGGTGTACCTGCAAAGCCTGCTGCAAAAAGGGTTCAGGGTTTAGGGTCTGGGGTACTGTGGTAAAAGTCAGGGCGGAAAAAGAATTAAGCCTTCGGGGGCCTTCCTGGTAGGATGGGAACCTCGTTTCCAAAATCCAAAGTACCCAAAGCCCCGCGCTGTGCTGCACTGCTCCCCAGTGCAAACTTGATCACCAGCTTGTTTGTGGAGTTGTGAATCTCAACAGCCTGAGAAGGAGCTTTTGGCTCCCTGCAGTAAACCCTGAAAAGTTGGAAACCGTTTTGGGGACAAATAGTGCTGGGATTCCCTAGACTTTACTCTTAGGGATTGAGAACTGATTGAGGCTATTGAGTTTCCAACTTTTTGGCTTCTACTATAGATCCTTGTGAAAACAGCATCCTCTGTCAGCTTACTCTCCTCTGTCCGAGCTGGGGGTGGGCGATGACTCTGTTTCCACACCTATGGGTGGGGACTCGTTCTGAAGTTTAGGGTTTAGGGTTTAGGGTTTAGGGTTTAGGGTTTAGGGTTTAGGGTTTAGGGTTAGGGAAGTTGAGTCTCTTGCCGAATCGCGTGCCCATCCTCCGACTTCGGGTGCCACATGGACCCTCTTGCCGTCTGACATGCTGGCTTCGTAGCCAGGTACGCAGGTAGCCTTCAAGCATTTGGGGTATGTATATATATATATATTTATTTATTTATATTTATATTTTTATATTTATATTCCTACCATAGTTGAAAGGTTACCCTTTTTTGGCCCAGGGTACTCAGCAACTGGAATTGATTGACTGTTGAAGGAGGGTGTCACGGCCGACGGTGAGCCAGCCGGCGGCTGGTGCGGGAGCAGACGTGGTTCGGCTGAGGACGCAGCCATAAACAGCCCCCAATGAGGGCGGACGAGAGAAGGAGAGTTAGATCGTTTCTCCACAGGATGTATATGGAGCCCTATCGTCCTCGGAAGCCCTTAACATCGCCCTGTGTGAAGTAACTCAGAGCTCGCCTGCCGCCCCGCCCGGAATGATCGAAGCTTGAGCTTACCCTCCTCATATGCTTTCCTGTATGAACCGAGCTCTAGGGAATCTTTGGCGAATCTTGCAGCCTAAACAAGCTTTGACAGATTCTATACAAATGTTTGCGGAGGACGGGGCGGAAGGTCAGCCAGCAGGCGGCTGGTGCGGGCACAGACGTGGTTCGACCGAGGACGCAGCTGTGAGGAGGGAGGCAGAGAGAAGACGAAGAACATGCCCAAGCGTGTGGCACAGTGGTCCTTCCTCAGCAGGATGTACGCAACCATCAATAAAGCAATGAGGAGCCCTGCGTGGTCCTCCTATGGTGAACAAGCAGTTTTGAAGGGCATGCTTAGAACCTGGGTTGTCAGTCAGGTTGCCGAAGTCACATTTTTTCCCGTTGAGAGGAAGAGGGTGGATCGCCGGACGCAGAGACGTCACAGGCTGGGTTTAGGTTTTAGGGTAAATCCGTGGGTAAATCCGTGCCTAAGTTTTTTGTTTTTATTTTTCTTTTCGGGGGGGGTCATTGGAGGGATGGTATTCCCTGCCCCTAAGCCCTAAAGGGTTGGGTGTGTTGCACCATGCCATGGTGGTCAGTTGTGTCTCTCGCACATTTAAAGGCACAGTCCAACCCGTGCGTGCTCTGCAGTGCGTCCTGAGTGTCAGTTTGGCAGGTGGGAAAACGCGTGTCTTAAGTCCCATGCTCCGCGAATCTCACATACCCAGCTCCCTGACGCTCCAAGTCAGCATCGGCCCCAAGAAAAACACACAAATGCTGACTCATCAAGCACCCTGTTTCGGCTGTAGGGTGTTTGGGTGGACCGGCAAAAAGCAATGGCTCTTTTCTCCGCATACACCCTGCAGGCATGCGCCTGGTGCGCGCGCCGGCATGACGACTCCGAGGTGCGGCGATGTTGAGATTTAAGAGATACGGGGAGGTTGGTGGGTATTTCACAACATCCAAGTACACTTATATGAGGGAACAGCTGCAGTTGTAGTACCCCGCACCTCCAAGTAGAGGTCATGGCTTAAGTTTAAGAGAGCCATCTGATTGTGCCGGCCCGTCCACAGCTCACAAGGGCTTACGCAAGTAGCTCACGGCTTTTTTAACGCAAAGTTAGGACATGTATACCCCAATCAGAATCAGGGCCTCTATGACTACACAGAGTGGGCCCCACTTGTAGGTTCAATTTGGGGCGGAAGTGGTGGGGGGTAGGGTAGGCCGTTCGATCTGTTGTTGCCTTCAGAGCGTAGTCCAAGGTTAAGGGTTTAGTTGGGTTCCAGAGAGCCAGAGACCCAGTCTCTGCACCCTGACCAGGGCCAACTGGCGGACTCCGATGATGCGGATGGCAACGTGCGATGCTCGGATGGTGGTTGGTGGTTCGAGGGCTGAAGGAAGCTGAGTGGGCCTGAAGAACTGGTTGCAGGACCGACGTCTCTCCATCTCAGGTCTCTGATTCGCATTGACGTAGGTTGTGCTCTCTGATTGGAAGTGTGTTAGTGGCTTGACGAATGCCCTAATCACGCCGCCTTGGACATGTGAGAATCCGATTTGGAGACCCTGTGAAACCTGAACCTCGGCTGTTGCAGGTCTGTGGGTGGTGCTGTGGCCGGCGACGCGAGACCGCTGAGGACGAGACCGCTGAAGACCAGGCGGCATGGTAGGGTTGAGGGGTCCTCCTAAACCCTAAACCCTAAACCCCTGGTGCTGACTCGAGCCCCACCGAGCTCTCGAGGCACCGGATGCCCTGATGGAGCCTGCGGCTGCTGTCCCAGAGGCAGCTGCGGCTCTAATACATGCGACCGTCGCAAGTATCCATGGCCTTCCCCTGCCCCCTCCCCCCCCCTCCCGCCCCCCTCCCGCCCCCCTCCCCCCCCTCCCGTCTCCCCCCCCGTCCCCCCGCTTCAATCAACTTCCATCTGAGCACTGTCAAAGCTTTCCAGGCTGAAGTCCCACCCGTGCAGTCTTCCGCGGTGGCTTCTGCTGATGGCCAGGCGAGACTGCAAGGTAGATTTTCCGCGTGGGGCGGAGCTGCGCCCATTCTGTTGTTGCCCCTAAACCCTAAACCTTATGAACCCTAAACCCTAAACCGTGGCTGCTGGTGGAGAATCATGACATACCCTGAGTTTTTTCTGACAACTTCTGGAGCAGTGCTCTCAGCATCTCTCTTCCTCAACTCGGGCATGCTCGGACGCTTTCACCGGTTTTGTTGGGGAATCCAAAGCCCTCAACCCGCCTGGCCCAGCTAATCTTGGGGAAGGGTTTAGGGTTCAGGGTTTAGGGGTTATAGGGTCTATAATAGGGTCTAGGGTTCAGGGTTCAGGGTTTAGGGTTTAGGGTTAGGGTTGAGGCCTGGCCTGGACCCCACATTGTATAGTCGCCCTCACCTCGTTGAACCCTAAGCCGTCGAGCCCCGGCAGACCTGCCCGGCTTGCGGCAACGTCTACGCCGACGACTCGGTGTTCTGCCGGAAGTGCGGCCACAAGCGTGACGAGGTGCGGTGGTGGTGGTGGTGGTGGTGGTGGTGGTGGTGGTGGTGGTGGTGGTGGTGGTGGTGGTGGTGGTGGCGGTGGCGGTGGTGGTGGTGGTGGTGGTGGGACATCGTAAGATACACTTGTAAACCCTGATTTCTTTACTGCAAACCCATGGCCCGAAGCTGGCAAGCCCGGTCAGAGCTGCCGGAATTGGCGCATCGTCGTCATGAACGAGAGGGCACAAGCGCGGCGAGGTGTGCCAAAATGTCTTGACATTGCACCCGCAGACACGTCCTGCGTTGCACAGGGAGAATCGACAAAACCAGGTCACCGAACTGAATGAATTTTAGCCGCCAACCCTTTTTCTCCTACACGTTCAAGTGTGTTTCTGGTTTGTTTAGTTCTTCACAGGTACAGTGATAGATGAATTAGTCTCATCAAAGTGTTGAAACTTTGGTCCTGGTAGTCTGTAGCACCTTGTTCAACCGTCTAGCACCTTGTTGAACCATCTGCATGAAGTTTCGCAGGGCAGGGTGAGAAGACATCTAGCACATTGTACCGAGAGGCAGCACAGCAGCGTTGCCCCCTGGGCAAGCTGCGCATCCCAGTCAAGTCCCGAACTCGCAGCTAAAGAAATCCGCTTTTACCACCCAAAGCGAGTCGCAAGAATCATACACAAATTGACACCACAAAGCCCTAAAAGCCCGGATTGCAAGTGCGGGGTGAGGCTGCGAGGCAGGTGGCCAAAGAAGACAGAAGCCCTTGCTGTCAAATTCATCGGACTTCCGCGTTTCATGCCCACCTACTCGTACACCTTGAGCCTTTGGTGCCCCCAAAGTCTTTTCTTCGTACGTCTTGAGACCACCTAAGCAAAGTCCAAAGTCAAAAGGTTGAGGCCACTGCACCCCTTTGCTGCTCCTGATGCCAACCTGAAGCCCTAGCCATGTCAGAGTAATGGCGTTGACAATTGGTCGCTGAGAATTGGTTTTGGGTTTCTATAGGGCTGAGGGTAAGCCCTGAAGAAGATTAGTTGCTTCCCAAAATCCTTTGCAGGTGCCCGCTGCGGCTTCTGCTGACGACCAGGCGAGACTGCAACAGGTAGAGAAGATCGTGGGGACGGGGGTCCTGCTTAGCGTCTCAAGGGCTGGTCCACGGTTCTTCTGGCTCTTGTGATTTGGCAGCTTGTGTTCTTGAGGGCTCTAGAAAATCTATGTTTTTGAGGGTTCTACTCAAAGCCAACCTGCGCTGCGGCCTTCGGCTTGCTCAGGCTGAAGCCCCCATGGCGCCAATGGTGGAGAACGAGGCCCACGAAGCCCAGCATCACGACATGCTCGCAAAACTACAAACCCCCCTAATGTAGACCCCGAATAGTAGGATTCCCTGAAAATAAGGACCGCGATAAGGCACCCCCTCAATTTCGGAAACCCCCATATCTGCCGATGAGTGGCTGCCTGAACCCTACACCGATACATCCTTGCCTGCCTTGTTGGAGTGTGAGAGCCGAAACCCCTGAACGCTACACCCCGAAACCCCTAGACCCTAAGTAACCCCTAATTAAACCCCTAACCTGCGCCGCATGTTCTAAGCCAAAGAACTCCCCATGACACCCACGGGAGTCTAAGCCCCCCTACCGTGAAAGGGCTTTAGGAGTTTAGGGCTTTAGAGTTTAGGGTTTAGGGTTTAGGGCTTGACTTGCGGCAGAGTCTGCGAAGCTCGCTCTCGAATGGCATGGTTTTCGTCCCTGGCAGGCAGTGCAGCAGTCCTAGCCGCAAAAAAAGGGCTTGACTTGCTGCATTTCATCCATAACTAGCGCCTTCTGCATGATGCCCAAAGTCCGTCTTCTTAGATGAAAGCATCTAAGCAAAGTCCGGAGGCTGGGGCCACAGCACCCCTTCTCCCTCTCCTGTGACCCAACCTGAAGCAGCACAAAGTTGCCTGAAGCCCTGAAGAATAGTTGCCTCACAAAATCCTTTGCAGGCGCCTGCTGCGGCTTCTGCTGACGAGGAGGCGAGACTGCAAGAGGTAGAGAAGATCGTGGGATGGGGGTCCTGCTTAACGTCCGAAAGGCGGGTTCTGCAGAAAACATGATTGACATTACAGTCAGCCAGGCATTGACAGAGGTGCCACGGCTTTTTTGGGGTGTATCTTGGGGCAGGCGGTACCCACCGAAAGCGGGGATGCAACCTCCACCCCCAAGAGGGACCACTGCCCTCAAACGAGGCACCTTCCCACCCCGAGCAGAACCTTTCATTACAGTCTAGCTCGTTGCCGAACCATCTGCGTGAAGTTGTGCACGACAGGATCCGAAGGCATGTAGCGCATTGTGCGATCAGAGGCAGCATAGCGGCGTAGCGTGCCTTGGTAACCTGCGCATCCCCGTCGAGTCCCGAACTTGAAGCTAAAAAATCCTATACCACCCAACGCGAGTCGCAAGGAATCATACACAAGTTGACACCTGAAAGCCTTGGTTGCAAGTGCGGTGCGGGGCTGCTAGGCAGGTGGCAAGAGAAGCCCTTGTCAAAGGCATTGGACTTCCGCATTTCATGCGCCTACTGCTAGAGCCTTGATTCCCACAGTCCTGTCTTGGTACGTTCTGATCCTGACCCGACCCAAACCTGAATCCCCGCAAAGTTGCCCCAAACCCTGAAGAAGACTAGCTGCCTCCCAAAGTGTTTTGCAGGCGTCCGCTGTGGCCTCTGCTGACGACGAGGCGAGACTGCAACAGGTAGAGCAGATCGCGGGATGGGATTGCCCAGGGTTTATAGGGTTTATAGGATTTATAGGGTTTATAGGGTTTATAGGGTTTATAGGGTTTATAGGGTTTTTGGGTTTAGGAACAGCAGCCAGCCATCGGCTGAGGTGCCATCAAAACGGCGATTGTCGGTGTCGTGTGTATGAAGTTTGCTAGGACGGTTGCTCACCACGAGCTCAGGCTTGCGAAGAGCTGGACGTGGGTTCTAGCATGGTCTTTACCAGAAGAACCTGTAAACGTATAAGAAACCTACATGGGGTTTTCTAAGTGTAACCTACAACAAGTAGGTTGTGGGCAGCTTCATACAGAGCTGAGGATGTTGTTTTGGTTGAAGCATCTCATGCGATGCGTTGCGGCCAAGGATAACCGACAAAGACGAGTCACTGCTGAATCAAACTCAACTGCCGAAGCTTATCCAATAGCATCTGCTCCTGCACAGTAGACAGTCCCCACCCCCGAACGTTCAGGGCCATTAAGATTCCCGCGCGAACCGTTTCTGCCAAGTTCACAAGCAAGCACATCCCACCAAATCCAAGCCAAACATCTGCATCCGACACATCAGAGGCCAAAGCCACCCAAGCAGATCCCAAAGTCAAACGAGGCCACGAAAAACCCTTCCGGCCTGTTAGGCCATATAACCCATATAAACAGCCCTATACAGGCCCTTTTTTAAGGGTTATAGGGTAAAATGACCCTTAAACCCTAAACCCTAAACCCTAAACCCTATGGCTACAAGGACTCTGGAAGCGAAAGCCGGAAGCTCTCTATTCGTCGTCTCGAGAAGTTCCAGAGCTGTCATTTTATGTCGTCCCAGGCTCAAGCAGCTGGGTTTCCTGCTGCGAAAAGACGAAGGCCTGCGAATTTGAGGAATCGGAATCGCGAGAAACCCTCTCCTACACAAGAACCTGAATGTGAAGATGCCAGTGCTGCCAAGCCGACTATCTCTCACTACGTTAGCCTTAGCGAGTCTGACGATGAGACTCCGGAGGTGGAAATGGCCACTGTCGCCGAACCTTCTGCTAGCTCAACACAGAAGCCCTCCGTGGTGAGAAGTTGGACGCCGCTGTCTGCTCCAGCCTCGTTTCTTCCTTCTTCTGAAGCAGGCGAGTCCGAGCGCTCGTGCCAGCTGAAGTTCGGCGGCTTGATATCTCACGTAAGATATGAGGCGGACGTTACATGGAAGGATTACGAGGAATTTAAGAAGACGAACGCCGTCTGTACCCGCGGCAGAACCATTTCAGCACTGACGGAGAAAGAATTGGACGACGTAGTGGGGTTCACACTCCGTGGCGCTAGAACTCGGTCCAAAGGGCATTGCTTGGTCAGAGGACTTTCGTCTATGTTAACGGTGGTGTGGGACTTGCCGACAGGCTATTCAGAGGTGGTGCGAGGCTCTGCAATGCGAACGCTCGAGTGTGCGCTTATTCAAGAGGGTAGAGGAGTTCTGTTCTCGGAGCACTTCTTTGTTTACAGCATCACAGTCTCCAAACCAAGAGACCCGAACGTCTCAGCAGCAGGTGGGACAGCAGGTGCAGTTGACAGGTTTCGAATTCTGTTAATGAAGCTGACTCCTTCTGCCTACGCCCACCTTCGAAAGACCGAAAGTGTCAGAGACCCGTACACAGGGAGAGACGAGCAACTCTATCCCGGAGAGAGCAGACCCTCGACAGGCTTGCTCCGCGGATATCTAGACATCGTAGCAGGTCACTTTTGGAATCTCTACGGAAAGGTGCGCGACGTGGTTGCTCGCCTCGATCCTGATGTCTCTTTGCCGGAGGATCGAGACTCGTGTGTCCAAAGCACTGCATTAAGCCTATCACGAGCAGATCCGAAAGACTCCGATACCTTAAATCACACAAACAGGGCCTTGCTGAAAGAGGTAGAAGAGCGATTTGGAAATGGGTTTCGTGTTGCGATAGCCAGCAGACGTGCTCGGTATCTGGAGGCTGTGTACTTCAGCGAGGTTGGAGTATGGAACACCTGTAATAAGCTTTTGCAGGGCCACGCACTTAGGGGCACGAGGTTCAAGGCAGGAGGATACAGGCACTCTGCTGCTGTGGCAAGCGGGAGCGATGACGATGCAGAATGCTGGAACCGAGGGGGGTACGAAAAGATAGTCCAGAAGTAGACCAGCTCGGAGATCGTGGCGAAACGGAGATCGTGGCGAAACGGATTTCGTGGTCTGAATTCATTTTACACAGGTCAGCCCTCCTTTTGAACCGGTTCTAAGCCATTGCCATTCACCTTTTTTTGTTAGTTTATGCACATCCTCCTCACCCCCTAGTCCCCCGGCCCTCCGTCACCCTGGTATGATTGCCGTCTAGTATAACCCTTGCCATGGACGCTCCACGCCCGAAGCCCAGCCTGCTGGCTTGTACACGTGCCGAGCATGCCACTCGGGTGCGAGGGGGGATGGAGCCAAGCTGACAACGCAGGGGGTACGACAGTGCACTCGCAAACCGGTTCGCGCTGGGAAATTGGGAAGAGGAGAGGAGTTGAACGCCTTCTCTGGACAAGCTTCATGGCACTTGGACATTTTGCTGGGGCGAGCCGACTTCTCTGGACAAGCTTCATGGCACTTGGACATTTTGCTGGGGCGAGCCGACTGGCATGCGCGCGACCTGGCATGCCCCATACCGAGTGGAAATTGCCTGGCTTCCGGAAGTTTCATGGCTTCATGGCATTTGAAGTTCTTTTTGCTGGGCAGGCCGACTGGCATGCACGTACCCTGGCGTGATCCATGCCGAGTGAAAGTTTCCTGGGGTGCCTTCAGTGCCTGGTCGTATATGTGTGGGGCCGCACAGCTGCGCGTCGTCCTCCTGGCAAGCTGAGCGTGGACGGCGCACACAGCCTGCGCGGAAGAAAGCCGCTCTTCGGCCGTGCCAGCATGGAGCTTGGGCCAGTGAGAACCCCGGGAGTGAGGTCCTTTCAGTGCCGCAACCCGTGCACCGGTGAGAACGCCTGCATGAGCCCATGTAATTCGTGTCGCGACCTTTCGTCGACAAGCATGCATTTCTTAATTCGAGACCTTTCGTCGACAAGCATGCATTTCTTAATTCGAGACTTTGAGCCCTGCATACGCCGATAATTCGTAATTTGCAGCTTTGAGCCTGGAGATCGTTTAATTCGTAATTTGCAGCTTTGAGCCTGGAGATCGTTCTCCCAAGCCTCGTCTCTTAATTCGTGCTTCCACCCTGAATTCATCACTCCTTCCCGAATTAGGAATTTGTGGCCAGACGTGCTGGAACCTTGCGTTTTTTGGGTCAACCGGGTTAGGCTTTCTCTTTGTTTCTCTGGTAAAGTAGCAATTGGTGAGTCCGGTAGGCACTGGTAGCAGCTCGACAGGCGTGAATGGCTTGTAGCAACCGGCTTGTTTTTTAGGGGTTGAGCACGGGGCTTAGACTGGTGGCCTGAGGCATTCACGCTAATTGCAGTCGGCTCGGCAGGGGTGTCAGGCGAGGGTACGGTTTCGTTAGGCTTGGGTGGCTGGTTGGTAGCCTGATACTGCTCCCTGAGCCGGCAGAGGACTGACTCAAGCAGACAGACGAAAGCGTGGCAACTGTCCATGTCTTTCGCTTTGGTGGTGAGGAATTTTTCTGCCGGGTGCACGTCACTCCAACTAGTGATGTAAAGACCGGGCACAGTGTGGTGTGGAATCTGATTGGCTAGGTCCGGGAAACCCCCCGTTTAGCCCTTGCCATCTCTTGTTTTGAATACAACAAACAACAAACAACCACAACCTGGTCACGCGGCTTCCATTCCGAGAGACATGTCCGCTGACCTGTGCACAGATGGTCAGGGAGACATGAAGGGACATGGAACCTGGTCGACTGTCTTGGGTTGGGGGTGCGTAGCTTGACTTGGTTCTTTGTGTTTAAGGGAGCAGAGGCAGTCGTTCCAGGGGAATGATCTGATTAGCCGACTTGTACTCAGAAGCAGCCCTGCGACGCGGATTCGCCCCAGCTGTGCAGGAGGGAAAAAAAACCCTAAACCCTAAACCCTAAACCCTAAACCCTAAACCCTAAACCCTAAACCCTAAACCCTAAACCCTTCCAGCCTTCAAAGCCAGAAAAATCAAGCTGCTTTAAAGCACTGGCGATCCAGGCTTGTGGCTGGTGCGCCCGGCGCCGTGATGCGTCTGAGGACAGCAGACATGGGGGCGTTTAGGGTTTAGGGTTTAGGGTTTAGGGCCAGTTTAGGGTTTAGGGTACAGGTCAGAATGATTGAGTGAGTGCTGGTGTTTGAGATTAAGCCTCATCGACTTTGCGCGAGCCGAATAAAGGGCATTTGCAGTCTACAGATGACTCTATCGGAAGGAGCAAGAGGGGCCGGAAGATCAAGCAGCAGGCGGCTGGTGTGCGTGCAGGCACCGCGCGACCGAGGACAGCGGAGATACTGCGCCAGAACATACCCAAAGGCTCCTATGTAGTGCTTGGGGTAGTACGCTAGAATCCCCTATAAGCAACCCAAAAAGGAACTACATGGGAGCCTTCAGGTAAAGGTTAGGTTAGGAACCGTGATTTTAATCCTCGGAAAGCCCAGCTCCCAAACTGTTTTTGAGCTTCACCTCACTGACCTTCCACGACCTGGATAAAAAGAATAATGGGAACCCCAAACAGGGAACCCAAAAAAGACACAGGGAATAGAGGGACCAGGGTAGGTATATTCCTGTATTTCCTATTGTATTCTGACAGATGTCGGGGTTGCCGAGAATAGTGGAACCCTTTTTTGGGGTCACTTTAAGGGGATTGCATTCTATTTGGGGCAGAAAAGTGGTACCCCTATTTTGGGAAGTGCCCGTGGAACGAAAGGAGGATGAGGCGGCCGAAGGTCAGTCAGCAGGTGGCTGGTGCGGGCACAGACGCGGTTCGACCGAGGACGCAGCCTGCGATGTGGGAGAGGAAGAGAGACAGTGATGAGAAGAGTGCGCAACGCATCCGCAGCGGTCATTTCTGTCTACCCTTATCGTACCCCTTCTACGCTTGAATTAAGCTCGAGTGAACCCTTGCCAAGTTGCGATCTAGAAGCATCAAAGGCTTTGACGCATGTTTACGGAAGGAGGATGAGGCGGCCGCAGGTCAGCCAGCAAGAAGTGGCTGGTGCGGGCACAGACGTGGCTCGACCGAGGACGCAGCCCCAACGAGGGAAAGGAAGTGCTATGATGACACATGTTTGCGCAAGGAGGATGGGACGCCCGAAGGTCAACCAGGCGGCTGGTGCGGGCGCAGACGCGATTCCAGCGAGGACACAGACGGCGTAGACCCCAACAAGGGGAAGGAAGAGGCAGCGAGAAACTAGTGAGAACAGTTAACGCAGGTGTCGTTGCATATGTTTGTAGCACTAATGATAATAAGAAGAATATAAGAATGCAAGTTTCTTCATGCGGGCAGGGGGAGAGCATACACACGTATGCATATCCACATATTCATATATACGCACAATATTTCCATGAATGGTTATACAGTCTCTGTGCTATGAAGCAGTCGGGCGCATGTCGGGCCGTGCCTCCCGCCCGGAATGATGTGAGTGACTGCTTAAGCTCAACCTCATTGTACCTTTCCACACTTGAACTAAAAGCTAGTCACTAGTCTATACAGTATTTTTTTGAAGGATGTTGGCGCATGTTTGCGGAAGGAGGACGGAGCGGGCGAAGCGGCCGAAGGACAGGCAGCATGCGGCTGGTGCGGGCACAGACGCGGTTCGGCCGAGGACGCAGCTCAACGAGTGAGAGGAAGAGAGCCATCGAGAAGGAGAGTGGTAGCACTCACACATCTCGCAAGTACTCCCTGCATTGGGCACTCAGGGGCCTGTATATGTATAGACTTACATGGTTCCTGTCCTTCGAGCAGTCAGGCATCACTTAACTGACATAGAAGCTGACAGGCATGATTGAATGACTTTTAAGTGTACCCTCATCGCACTTTGATGACACATGTTTTCCAAAGGAGGATGGGACGGCCGAAGGTCAACCAGGCGGCTGGTGCGGGCACAGACGCGGATCGAGCGAGGACGCAGACGATACACTCACGCGCAGGGGTCGTATCACGCGTGGTGGGGAGACCATAGATACATATGCATGTATATATATGTATGTACGTATAAGTTTTTGTATTTCTATATATATATATATGCATACACATATAGATACAGTTGCATCGTCCTTGTCCTCCCACCCGGAATGATTTGAATGGCTGCTTAAGTTCAACTTCATTGTACCTTTCCACACTTGAGGGTGTTGACGCATGTTTGCGGAAGGAGGACGGAGCAGCCGAAGCGGCCGAAGGACAGGCAGCATGCGGCTGGTGCTGGCACAGACGCGGTTCGGCCGAGGACGCAGCTTCAACGAGGGAGTGTCAGAGAAGGAGTGAGAAGACTGTAGAGCAGTCCTGAATCATGAATAATGGTCAGTTCTCAAAAGCATAGTTCTTCAGAAGCCGTATCTGACCCTCCAAAAGCTTGTATCGGATTTTATCGTTTCAGTTCCGAGACCATGGGGCGCCATTTAGCACATGATGACAGCCTAAGTTGACCCGGCCGTATTTGTCCATACGTTTCCACGCTTGAACAAACCATAGAGTCCAGCCCTTGCCAAGTTGCAGCAAGTAAGCCTGGACATCATTTGCGGTTTTTATGAAACGAGGATGAGGCAGCTGAAGGTCAGCCAGCAGCAGGCGGCTGGTGCGGGCGCAGACGCGATGCGACCGAGGACGCGGCCTCAACGGGGAGAGGAAGAGAGCGACAGAGGAGAGTGAGAATTCTCATGTGCAGGTGCCAGTGCTCTGCATGAGTGTACAAACGGCCTGTGCAGCATACTTCGTCCCTGTCCTACGTCCCCTTCGAGTTCAAATTAGCTGACACATGCCCTCGCTCTTACCGAATGACTGTCAGAGTTATCCTAAGTTGAGTCTCATTGCACCTTCCAACACTTGATTTAAGCTAGCAGCTAGTCTAGAGGGCGTTGACGCATGCGGAAGGAGGATGGAGCTGCCGAAGGTCAGCCAGCAGCAGGCGGCTGGTGCGGGCGACGGCACGCTTCGACCGAGGACACAGCCCAGCAGAAAGTGCAAGCATGACAGCGAGAAGAGTGAGAACACTCACGCGCAGTGCGTTTCCACATTGGGACTAGAGTGAAACAAGTTGCAGCCCATTAGCCTGGGTAGTTTCGTGCAACAAGGACGAGGCGGCTGAAGGCCAGGCAGCAGCGGGCGGATGGTGCGGGCGCAGACGCAGTTCGACCGAGGACGCAGCCTCAACGAGGGAGAAGAGAGCCGCTGAGCGGGAGAGTGTGAACACCGCATGATGCCGAATGATGTTCATCAAAAATGTCCAATGCGTAGTTTAAATATCGTCTCTGTCCTACGAAACCTTGAGGGCGCCATTACCTGACACTTGAACTGCACGCTTAACGGAAGGAGGATGAGGCGGCTGAAGGTCAGCCAGCGGGCGGCTGGTGCGGATGCGGACGCGCATCGACGGAGGACGAACCCCCCGTCGAGGGAAAGGAAGAGAGACAGCAAGAAGAGCACTCTCATGCGCAGTGGTCATTTTCTCAAAACAACATGAATACCGAGCAAGTAGATGTTCCAAAGATTCCAAAAGATCCTTGTATCATCCCTGAGCTGCGATGCCTTTGGGGGTCATGTGATTGAATGACTCCAGGTTTACCTGCATCTTACCCCTGCTGGAGTGAGCCCCTGCCAACTGGCAGCCCACGAGCCTGGAGAGCTTTGACACATGTTTGCGGAAGGAGGACGGGGCTGCCGAAGGACAGGCAGCATGCGGCTGGTGTGGACACCGACGCGGTTCGGCCGAGGACGCAGCTTCAACGAGGGAGTGCAAGAGAAGGGGTGAGAACACTGTAGACCACTCATGAGCAATGGTCATGTCTCAAAAGCATAGTTCATGAGGAGCCATACGCACATGGCCCTCAAAAGCCTCTATCGCCTCATGTATCGTCCCGGTTCTGAGACCGTGGGGCGTGATTTAGCACATCTGCTGTCGCCTGCGGTGATTCAATGACAGAATAAGTTGACCCGGCCGTGCCTCTCCAAACGTTTCCACACTTGAACAAAACTAGAGTCTAGACCTTGCCAAGTTGCAGCAAGTAAGCCTGGACAGCATTTGCGTGAAACGAGGATGAGGCAGCTGAAGGTCAGCCAGCAGCAGGCGGCTGGTGCGGGCGCAGACGCGATGCGACCGAGGACGCGGCCTCAACTAGGGAGAGGAAGAGAGCGATCGAGGAGAGTGAGAACTCTCATGTGCAGGTGCCAGTGCTCTGCATGAGGATATACACGTCCTGTGCAGCATACTTCGTCCCTGTCCTACGAAGCCTTCGGGCGCTATTATGCGCTATTTAGCTGACACATGCCCTCCCGAATGACTGCCTAAGTTATCCTAAGTTGAGTCTCATCGCACCTTCCAATGCTTGATTTGAGCCAGCAGCTATATAGTCTATAGAGGCAAAAAAAGGCGCGTTGACACATGCGGAAGGAGGACGGAGCTGCCGAAGGTCAGCCAGCAGGCGGCTGGTGTGGGCGACGACACGCTTCGACCGAGGACACAGCCCACCAGTGCAAGCATGACAGCGAGAAGAGTGAGAACACTCATGCGCAGTGCGTTTCCACACATGGAACTGTGAAGCATAGTGAACCCTTGCCAAGTTGCAGCCCATTAGCCTGGGTAGTTTCGTGCAACAAGGACGAGGCGGCTGAAGGCCAGGCAGCAGCAGGCGGATGGTGCGGGCGCAGACGCAGTTCGACCGAGGACGCAGCCTCAACCAGGGAGAAGAGAGCCCCAGAGCGGGAGAGTGTGAACACCGCATGATGCCGAATGATGTTCATCACTTTGTGGTGCTTTACTGTAACTTTAGATATTTAGCTTTTTTGGGTTTATTGGGTTTCTTAATAAAGGCAGCTAAAAGTTTAATTTTTTTACTACCCTCCTAAGTGCAGCCAAGATCAAAAGCATGTCCAATGCGTAGCTTCATATCGTGTCCTACGAAACCTTTAGGGCGCCAGTTACCTGACACATGAACTGCACGCTGTATAGAAGGAGGATGAGGCGGCTGAAGGTCAGCCAGCGGGCGGCTGGTGCGGGTGCGGACGCGCATCGACCGAGGACGCAGCCCCAGTCGAGGGAAAGGAAGAGAGACAGCCAGAAGGAGAGTGAGAACACTCATGCACAGTTGTCATTTCTCACAACAACATAGGTAACGAGCAAGTAGATGATCCCGATACAAAGATCATCCCTGTGCTGCAATGCCTTTGGGAGTCATTTGGGCCTGCCTGCTGCCCGCAATGGCTGAATCATTCTATAGGTTTACCTGCATCTTACCCCTCCACACCTAAGCTTTAGAGGGAGCCCCTGCTGGAGAGCTTGGACACATGTTTGCGGAAGGAGGACGGGGCTGCCGAAGGACACGCAGCATGCGGCTGGTGCGGGCACAGACGCGGTTCGGCCGAGGACGCAGCTTCAACGAGGGAGTGCAAGAGAAGGGGTGAGAACACTGTAGACCACTCATGAGCAATGGTCATGTCTCAAAAGCATAGTTCATGAGGAGCCATACGCACATGGCCCTCAAAGGCCTCTATCGCCTCGTGTATCGTCCCGGTTCTGAGACCGTGGGGCGCGATTTAGCACATCTGCTGTCGCCTGCGGTGATTCAATGACAGAATAAGTTGACCCGGCCGTGCCCCTCCAAACGTTTCCACACTTGAACAAAACTAGAGTCTAGACCTTGCCAAGTTGCAGCAAGTAAGCCTGGACAGCATTTGCGTGAAACGAGGATGAGGCAGCTGAAGGTCAGCCAGCAGCAGGCGGCTGGTGCGGGCGCAGACGCGATGCGACCGAGGACGCGGCCTCAACTAGGGAGAGGAAGAGAGCGATCGAGGAGAGTGAGAACTCTCATGTGCAGGTGCCAGTGCTCTGCATGAGGATATACACGTCCTGTGCAGCATACTTCGTCCCTGTCCTACGAAGCCTTCGGGCGCTATTATGCGCTATTTAGCTGACACATGCCCTCCCGAATGACTGCCTAAGTTATCCTAAGTTGAGTCTCATCGCACCTTCCAATGCTTGATTTGAGCCAGCAGCTATAGAGTCTATAGAGGCAAAAAAGGCGCGTTGACACATGCGGAAGGAGGACGGAGCTGCCGAAGGTCAGCCAGCAGGCGGCTGGTGTGGGCGACGACACGGTTCGACCGAGGACACAGCCCACCAGTGCAAGCATGACAGCGAGAAGAGTGAGAACACTCATGCGCAGTGCGTTTCCACACATGGAACTGTGAAGCATAGTGAACCCTGCCAAGTTGCAGCCCATTAGCCTGGGTAGTTTCGTGCAACAAGGACGAGGCGGCTGAAGGCCAGGCAGCAGCAGGCGGATGGTGCGGGTGCAGACGCAGTTCGACCGAGGACGCAGCCTCAACCAGGGAGAAGAGAGCCCTAGAGCGGGAGAGTGTGAACACCGCATGATGCCGACTGATGTTCATCAAATGTCCAATGCGTAGTTTAAATATCGTGTCCTACGAAACCTTGAGGGCGCCATTTACTGACGCTTGAACTGCACGCTTTTTACGGAAGGAAGATGAGGCGGCTGAAGGTCAGCCAGCGGGCGGCTGGTGCGGGTGCGGACGCGCATCGACCGAGGACGCAGCCCGCGTGGAGAGAGACACAGCCAGAAGGAGAGTGAGAACACTCTCATACGCATTGGTCATTTTCTCAAAACAACACAAAGATCCTTGTATACTCCCCGTGCTGCAATGCCTTTGGGCGTCATTTAACTGGCACATAGCTTACCTGCTGCCAGACATGATTGAATGACTCTACATGTAAGTCTACCTGCATCTTACCCCTCCACACCTAAGCTTTAGAGTGAGCCCCTGGCAACTGGCAGCCCACCAGCCTGGATAGCTTTGACACATGTTTGCGGAAGGAGGACGGGGCTGCCGAAGGACAGGCAGCATGCGGCTGGTGTGGACGCAGACGCGGTTCGGCCGAGGACGCAGCCTCAACGAGGGAGTGGAAGAGAAGGGGTGAGGACACTGCAGACCACTCATGAGCAATGGTCATGTCTCAAAAGCATCATGAGGAGCCGTACGTACATGGCCCTCAAAAAGCCTCTATCGCCTTATGTATCGTCCCGGTTCTGAGACCGTGGGGCGCCATTCAACACATGTGCTTCCGCCGGCGATGAGTGAATGACATTGCGCTTATTCCATCGTACCTTTCCATACGCTCACACAAGTGAACTGAACTAGAGTGAAGCAACCCTTGCCAAGCTGCATCTCACAAGCCTGGACAACACTTTTCAGATGTTCATGAAACGAGGATGAGGCGGCCGAAGCTTCGGCAGGCGGCTGGTGCGGCCGCAGACACGACTCGACCGAGGACACAGCCTACGAGGGAGAAGCGAAAGAGAGAGAGAGAGACAGTGAGAAAGAGCAATATCGGGCAGTCATTTCATCAAGAGCAATCTAGATGTTCCTCCAAAGGTCCTCCCTGTCCCCTGCCCGCAATGATTGAAGGACTGCTGAATACGTTTACACTCATCATCGTTTCAGCAAAGATGGCAAGAAAGCTTCTGCTTAAGGCTGCTTATGCTTTGGGAATCAACCTAAACCCTAAACCCTAAACCCTAAACCCTGAACCCTAAACCCTTTCCCTAAACTGAACTCCTACTTCGAAGAGACACCTAGATGCCCCTAGACCCTGAACCCTGGGGTCAACGCCGCAGCCAATGAAAAGGAGGCTGCCGCCCTCCGCACATCTGGGGCGGTCAAGGAGGTCACGGAAAGGGAGCTAGCAGCTTCTACATCTCATAGATATACAAAACATGTACATATACATGTACATGAATATATATATATATATATTCATACATACATACATACATACATACATACATACATACATACATACATACATACATACATACATACATACATACATACATACATTTATGTGTGTGTATGTAAATAAATAAATATATATATATATATATATACACATGTAGATATGTATATACAGCAGTATGTGTTTATATGTACATATGCGCGTATATTATAGATGTAAGCATGATGAAGTCGTCCCCGGTGCTTTGAAGGAGCCCGACACCATCGCAGAGCAAAGCACCGATGGCCAGGAGGCAACTGCAACTCCTGCTGCACCTGATATGTGCGATTATGTAAAATACATACATGTGTATAGATATCCATATATATATATACATATATATATATATACATATATACATATATATTAAATGATATTAGTATAATATGTGTATATAGATATACACTGGTTGGTGGATGGCGTGGCTGTAGGTCAGCGGGTTGATGGGGACTCGTGCCAGGCCTGCGGCTGGCTCCGGCGGTGCCGACGTCGGCGAGGGGACCCTTCCCTACAAACATGTTTAGAGTTTAGAGTTTAGGGTTTATAGGGTTTAGGGTTTAAGAGGCCTCTGCCCGTGAGTTGTTTCCAGGCATGAGTAAATGCCACTGGTCCAAGAGGGCGTTTGCAGTAGATAATTCGTGGCTGTCAGCACAGAGCAAAAGGGCAAGTAAGATACAGTTTCAACGCCGAATCCCATTCAACGTACTGCCGCGGCAGGAACGTAGGAGAGCAGAGTGCCATCAGGACAGGCCAGCAACGAAACATCGCGCGCTGCGCTGCCGCTAGTACCCACAACCGGAGCCAAGCTTACCAAGGGTGATGTATATGAAGGCCCTATTTGAGTGTTGGTGACCCAGACTCCGTATATACATACTATATTATATAGTCGATAAGGAGAGGAACCGACCCCGACCAAATACGCAACTTACATCAATCCCTGGAGTTTTGTGCTTGCACATCATGGCTTCGTTGAACTCTCAGGAGACCATGATCGACCTCACGAAGGAGGCCTGAAGTCAAAGGTTTAGGGTTTAGGGTTTAGGGTTTAGGGTTTAGGGTTTAGGGTTTAGGGTTTAGGGTTTAGGGCAGCCCTACTGAAGATGTCCTTGAAACAGCTAGCCCTACGGAATTCTCCGTTGGGGTTGCCTAGGCAGCCTGATTTAAAACCTTGAACTCTCAACGCAAAAGCCCTAAAATCACAAGTCCTCCTGTGCCCGCGTGCAGCCTTATAGTGCGACATGGTCAGCTAGGCAGGTTGAGGGTTTGGGGTGTAGGGTTTCCTAATGAGTAGCTGGGCAGGAGCCCCAGTTGAAGGGTGAGAAAGCCCCAGGCATGTAGTGTTCAGGTTTTTGTAGGATTCAGTTGTTGCAGGTCCGCCATGGCAAACCTGTCCGGCCGGAAACCTTCAAGCAAAGAAAGTCCTCAGCAACCCTCAAACAGGCCCCAAGGGTTCAGCGTAGGCCGTGGAGCAACTCTTACGGGTAGTTACATGGTCCCTTAGTATGGTCCCTTACCTCCCTTAGAGGGTTCTGAAGTATGGGCCCTCATGTTGCATGGGGGTATATGAGGGGTAGAAAAGGGGCCCCGTTTCTAAGGCCCCATACTAAGGACCATGCAGCTACCCGAAGCACCAGCACCCTGAAACACCCCTTTCGTGCTTCAAATCCTTCTGCTTTGCTGGGACTGTGAGCACAAGCCCGGCCCTACAAACCATCCTCAAACACTCAAACCCTGTCTTGAAGCCTATAAGCCATATTAAACCTAAACCTTGGAACGTGACCGTCCTTAATCGGGATTCTAGTACCCCCTGTAAAATCCTTATCAAGGACTGCAGCTACCATAAGGGGGAACATCCCAAACCTAAACCCTTAAGATCCTAAAGCTCAAACTTCTGAGCGCGAGCAATGGACAGGAGCCGGATGAGTATGCCGAATCCGGTGGATGGTGCTCCAGACGGCGGTCGACCAAGGAGGGCTCCTCATACATTGGTTTGGGGGTTTACGGCTTAGGGCTTTAGGGTTTAGGGTTCAGGGTTTAAGGTTTAGGGTTTGTGGGTTTAGGGTTGAGGGTTTGTGTCTTGTACTGCTCAGAAGGGAGAGTGCAGTGAACTATATCTGCACGTGTGCCCTGGGTAGTCTCGAGCCAGCTGACGTAAAGAGTCTGGATTCAAAAGAACAAGGACCCTAAACCCTAAACCCTCAACCCTCAACCCTCAACCCTCAACCCTAAACCCTAAACCCTAAACCCTAAACCAAAAACAAGGGTTTGTAGGCTTTGCTTAAGAAAACTTTGAAAGGGCTGAGGATACACTGCGGGACTCTGCACTCTGGGGTGCATCCTTCGCACTCTGGAATTCCGTCGAAGTGGGCACCCCAATGGGTTTAGGGTTTAGGGTTTAGGGAAGGCCACTTCGCCAGAAGTGGCATCGAAGGATCTCATCATCTTCAGTGGGTTTTCTGCACAGGGAGTGGGCCAAAACACATCAAGTCTGACCAGTTCTGGGCCGTTGTTGCAACACAGCCCTCTATTTGTGGCGCGGTTGCGTTGACCCGACTTCAACCCAGAGACTCCGAAACCCCTTAAAGAAGGAGTATCCCTTCAAACTGCAACAGGAACCTTAAGATTCTGTAAGGTCTATGCCTTAAATAAGGGGTTTTGGAGTCTTATTCCTTAATTCAGCGGTTTTGGAGTCTCTGACTTCAACCCAAAGCAGGAGATGTCCTTGGAAGAGAGCTCCGGTTGGTGTCGCGGGCGTCGCCGCAAAGCTCAGGAGGAGGGTGTCCCATGAAACCGGCTTTGGGGATTTTCCATAGCCCCCTTATGAGGCTTCGTGCTTTGTGAGCGCTTCCCGTGATATTTATATATGGGTAATTTAGGTTTTTTGCTCTGAAGTTATTTTGGGGTTCTTAGTAGATTCAGGGCTTGGTTTAAGAGGATACAGGGTATCTCCCATCATGGCCTGAACTCGTCAACCCTGGCAGAACTGCGTGGCCTGCGGCAACATTTTCATGGACGACTCACTGTTCTGCCGGAAGTGCGGCCGCAAGCGTGGCCCGGAGGTGCGGACTGGTGGTGGTGGTGGTGGTGGTGGTGGTGGTGGTGGTGGTGGTGGTGGTGGTGGTGGTGGTGGTGGTGGATGATTTCTGCGCCGAGTCTTGAACCCTGATGCCTGATCCCTATGCCAGCGTCCCCTAGCAGGACTGCCCGGCTTGCGGCAACGTTTACATGGACGACTCGCTGTTCTGCCGGAGGTGCGGCCGCAAACGTGGCTACGAGGTGCGGACAGAGGTGGCGGTGGTGGCGGTCGTGGTGGTGGTGATGGTGGTGGGTCTTGAACTCGCTCGAGTTTGGCTGGCTTAGTTACGGCTTAGTTCTTCTAAGCTAGCTGAAGTCACCCGCCATGACGCACAGTTTTCCTTGGAGAGGATATCTCTTAGTAAAAGAAATGTTTTAAGAGACTGCTCCCTCTTTGTGCTCGTGAGCCCCAAAGCCCAAGTCTCTGCGCCGAGTCTTGAACCCAATGCCCACACCTTCACAGCCAGCCCGCTATGAACCCAGAGCTATGAACGCTAAGCCGACATCCCTGGCAGGACTGCCCGGCTTGCGGCAATGTTTACATGGACGACTCGCTGTTCTGCCGGAGGTGTGGCCGCAAGCGCCACCAGGAGGTGCGGATCGGTGCTGGTGGGGCTAAGATAGAGTCGCACACAGCCTCTGTACACGAAAACCGTGAAGCCCTCCCCCCCCCCCCCCCCCCCCCCCCCCCCCCCCCCCCCGCCGCCGAAATCAGCCTTAATTCCCTGCACCGAGTCTTGAACCCCGAGTGCGCAACAAGCCCAAAACCGGTCTGTCGAATAATCAGAATCTCAGCATCCATTTCACCTCTAAGCTCCTGACAGAACTGCCCGGCTTGCGGCAACGTTTACATGGACGACTCGCTGTTCTGCCGGAGGTGCGGCCAAAAGCGCGACGAGGCGTGGCGTGCGGCAAGATGCCTGTCATGTGTCACAAGACTGCTAGACGTGGATTTGAAACACCAAAAGACAACGATGGGCTAAACTCTCAGAAATTCCCTCGTTTGGGGCCCTGATTGGCAGTTGTTGATGATTGCAATTCTGGCCCATCCTGAGACTCTACCAGCACTTTGCAGTGAGATCGGATTGGTGAGGGGTTGCGAAGTGCACACTTCCACAATAGAAGGCCCAGATGCTCGGGCAGTATGTTGCGGACTTAAACAATCTGAGTTCATAAGCAACATGTAGTGGTTCCTGAGTCTCCAGAATTCTAAGTGAGGCCCTCCTGCAACCCCTTGAGAGGAGACCCTCCCAGCAGCTGCTCTGGCTTCCACCCAGGCGTCTCCGGCTGCTTCAGGTTCTGCAAAAAGCCTTCAACAGGGCTTAAACAGGGCCCTCAAGCAACGACATCTGAAGGGACGATCAGTGACGATCCCCTCCCTAAACCCTAAACCCTAAACCCCTGCTTCAGACATCCCCTGTGGCTTCTCCTGACCGCCGGGCGCGGCAGGCGCAGCGCAGCTGGGACTGGGGGGGGGGGGGGGGGGGGGGGGGGGGAGGGTTTAGGGTTTAGGGTTTAGGGTTTAGGGTTTCGGGTTTAGGGTTTAGGGTTTAACCCTAGGGTTTAGGGTTTAGGGTTTAGGGCGAGTCAAGGTCCCAAGCACGTGCTTCCGGAGACGTCGAGGGCATATCGAGTCTGGAGTGAGGAGTCGCCTACACTAACCGCCAGCTCACCAGCATTAAATATTGGAATGCTTTGTTAAGGCATGTGAGGGTTCAGGGTTTTCTTTGGGTTCTCACCCTGAACTCTCTACACTCTAAACACCAACCCTAAACCCTGAACGCCAACGAGAGGCCTTGACAAGGCGATCGTGGTCCCCTCGTGAGGTGCCGGGCTGCTGAGGGTGGCATACCTAGGACTTTTTAGGTTCAGGGTTCAGGGTTCAGGGTTGGTTTAGGGTTTAGGATGCATACCTCGGATTTTTGAGGTTCAGGGCTTACAGCGTCCAGGGTCGTGAAGATTTGAGGGTTTACAGGGTTTTCCTAGTAGCAGAGCAGGTAACCGTTAACCTTTTTGGGGCAATGCAATCCCCTTTTCATCCCAAAGGCCTTTAGTTGCCCCACTGCCACGTGCTTGTCTGACAGAAGTTGGTTGACAATTCTGCTAGAGCTAAACCTTGTTCATCCCATAAGCTTTTACAACTGAGCAATCACAGGAAAGAGAACACAGCTTCCGGTTTTTACCAGCCTTGGCCTCTGGGCAGCAGGTACAGGTACATATCCACGGCAGTCGGGGCATCACACTTCTGGACCTCTTCTCACAAATACCCACGTTGAGCACACGTTGTCTCTTTTCTCACACCATCACCATCGCGCCATGCGAACCGATGAAGCCTCCAGTAGCCGGAAACCACGGTCATCAGGGAAAACGCAAGAGCAGCAGACGCATGAAGGGGCAGCTAGGGGCTTCCAGGGCTCTGGCCGATTATGGGTTTAGGGTTTAGGGTTTAGGGTTTGGGGTTTAGGGTTTAGGGTTTAGGGGATTTTGGGGGCCGAACTTTTCCCTCAACCATCAAACCCTTGCGTTGCATCAACACTTATATGCCTCGCGGAGGGATGGCAAAAGACGGGCGCAGACAATAATGTAACCATGTAAAACAAGAAAAACAAATGACAATATGTTATAATTTCGATTCATCGATACAGGAACGTAGTCATACAATATTGTTTAGACATCGCGAAAAATGGCATCCAGTTGCAACATCACAACATGTTAATTTCGATATATCAATGGAGGAATGTAGCCAGATAATAGCATACTCATAGGCCAGCAAGTTCTGGATCATGAGACAGCTTTGCTGGCAGTCGAGCCGTGATGGTTTTTGACTTTCTTAGCGTCCATTGTCTCCCATTAGACTCTAGTCACTATACTAGTAGCCTGGTGGGGTTTACGCGGGATGGTTACAAGTAGTCCACCAATCCCATAGTGCTGAATTACAGCCGCCACTCTGTGAATTCCAGCCTGCACCCTTCCGAGAGCTTGCAATTCTCTGGCGAGTAGCCGGCCCCTCTACAAGAACCCCTTAGCAAACAACCACCCTAACCGTGGCCAGGGTTTTGGGTTTAGGGCTGAGGCTTCCGGGCATAAGCTGCCGACACAGGACGGTGGGGAACACCCTAAATACCAAGATCATTCTCTTAGAATCCCGAAATAGCTGGTAACAATACCCAGCACACTACTCGAAATACTCTTGAAATCAGAAGGCCCAGATATTTACAGCAAAACGCCCTGTCCAGCAGCAGACCCTGCAGACCCCACAGAAAAAAAACACAATCGGCTGCTCCGCAGGAGCAGGGCCAAGCCATGTTGGCGGGCCGGGCATCTCGCGACGCTTGGCTTTGAGGGTTTAGGGTTGTGGGTTTAGGGTTTCGGGCTTAGGGTTTAGGGTTTAAGGGTTTAAGGATCAGGGTTTAGGGTTTAGGGCCCTTAAACTTACTGGATGAGCCTTTCAGGGTTCCAAAGGGGGCTTTGGGGGCCACTGCACGGGCTCGGGGTTTCGTAGGTTGCCATTATGCCAAACAAAAAGGGGTCTGAGGTAATATAGGGTTCGGAGTAAATACGAGCAGTAGTCCTACGGTCCCTATGTCATTCTACTTTCATGTCTGCGCCGAACAGCACCACGCAGCTTGATTCCCTAAGCCCTTGTTGGGGGGCTGTTGTAACATGGCACTCCTAACATTTCCCTCCCAAAAACCTACAAACAAGAGCATTTTGGGGTTCTGCAGGCTCAACCCCGAGACCTAAGTTTTTTTCCCACTGCTGGCACAGTGAAGGTCCCGGCCGAGGAGCAGGGTTTAGGGTTTAGGGTTTAGGGTTTAGGGTTTCGGGTTGGCTCGAGGGCCGGTAGAGAAGAGTTGCTGAAGAGACCCTCCGATGGACCCTATAGCCCAGGGTGCCTCGAAAACTTTGAGCAACACATCACGCATGCCCAAACCCTAAACCCGAAACCCTAAGGCAAAAACCCTGGAGAGGGACCTGCTCTCCTACTCACGAAAAAGATGGGCTCTACACACTACACTCCACTGGTGCCCGGTCTGGTGAGACCGACGGAGGTTTGGTTGGTCTGTGGTGGGCGTCCAATCTTTGGAAGGCCCCCATGAAGGGAGAGAAGCCGGCTGAGCCTGAAATAGACTTCGCCTTGCCCCTGCAACAATCAAAGAATCGTTTTTCACGCATTTACGTCCAAATCTCTGCAATGTGGACGTACAGTTCAGCGAGGCAGGCAGCAACAGAAACCCCAAAGCCTAAGGGGAATCCTTGCCTGCTTTGTCGAGTGCGAGAGTCGAAACTCTAAGGGGGTTTGTGACATAAGTCTGCAAATCAAATCCAAAGGTGAGTCAGGCTCAGAGCTCGTGGTAGACCTCTGACCCTGGCACCAAAACCTATAATCTAGCCCCTAAGCCTTAAACACCTGGATGCAAGAAAGGGGGCCTTACGCAGGACACCCAGCAGGACTTGGTGACATCTGGGCAGCAGGCGGCACAGGGGCATGCTTGCAAGTGACCATTTTGGCGTGCTGTTCATGGGGGCACATGTTCATCATGTTCTTCGTTCTTGCCTGGGAGATTCTTCGATGACCATGTAACCATGTATCTTCTGTTGAGAAGGAACCCAATTCTATCGGTTTCTTTCAGTCCTTACAGAGTGGGAAGCCAAAAAGACTGCTGTAGAGAGAGTTATACGGGCCAATAAGGGCCCAAAATTTTGGGTTGTATTTACTACAACTTGTTTTAGATTGCCGTGGTCTATGTAAGTGTAGTAAGGCTGTCCCTTCCCTGCAGAATGCCCAAAGCCACAGCAGCAACGTAAGCCAACCCTCAGCGGTGAACGCCAAACTCTTTAACTGCAAACCCAGCCTGATGCAGACACGCACGAGGGCGTGCCTGCACATGCGCACGGGCACGCACGCGCACACACGCTCGCATGCACACAAGAAGAGTCAGCTTAGTCCTCCTGGGAATTATGAATTTTCATGCGAGCCCGACGCACTTTGCTCCACGATGCTTAACGACGGGGCTGTCCTATAGGCTTTTGCTGGAAGGAGTTCCGTCAGCAGAAAAGGTCGCCCCGCACCCTGTAAGTCTGGCCCTGCAGTGCAGACTCAAGCTAAGTTGTTGGTTATGGCGAATCCGAAGCCTCCGACCCATCCGACTCAAGCTTGTACCTGGATGTGCTATGTAGCGATTCTACCCTATAGTCCATCTATAGAGCAGGCTTTTTATAATTAGGGAGGACTGTACGGATTCCAAGGCCTATCAGGCTATCGTATCAAGCCCACATCTATGCAGGGCTCGCTCCGCAAGCGGCGCCGGCTTCAGGACTGGGGATTCGGGGTGAGTTGTTTTGTCGTCTAATCCCCTAATCCCTAATTAAACCCGAAACCCATTCCCACGACTTGTCCCTGCGAGGGTCCCTCTGGGCTCAGCTAGGCGGGTGGCAAAGAAAACCCGAAACCCTCCGAAATGAGTCCCTGCAATGTGGCCTGAGTGTCAGCTGGGCAGGTGAAACAAAAAAACAAAAACATAAACCCTATAAACCCTAAATAAACCCTATAAACCCTATAAACCCTAAATAAACCCTAAATAAACCCTAAAAACCCTATAAACCCTATAAACCCTAAATAAACCCTAAATAAACCCTAAATAAACCCTAAATAAACCCTATAAACCCTATAAACCCTAAACCTTCCTGATCTCCCGTTCCCAGCGCCATGGGGTGCATATGGTCGGAGTTAGGGGCTTCGGAGCCCAGGGTCCACAGTGTTTAGGGTTTTAGGGTTTTAGGGTTTAGGGTTTAGGGTTTAGGGTTTAGGGTTTAGGGTTTAGGGTTTAGGGTTTAGGATGGTTTAGGGTTCTGTACGAGTGAAGCAAGAAAAAAAGGCCTGTCGTACAGAGGCTGGGAGAAACGGAGCCCAGTATTCGAAAGGGAGGTTTCGTCGAGGCGGGTGAAGTCTAAGTTGATAGAATGTAAATTAGATGATTCAGATGAAGACTATGATGATGATGATGATGATGATGAATGGTAGTAGTGTAGTAGATAGACCAAGTGGTGATGCACCATTGTAGGAACGGGTTCAGGGATTTCGCGCGTGCGCGCGAGGGCCTTGAGGTTCAGGGGCTCTGAGATCCTGCATTGTTCGGTAGGACTGGATGGAGCTGGTTCTTCAAAGGAGTTTTGAGTTTCTATGGGCCCCTTGTAAAGCCCACAAACAAACAACCCAACCCGAAATCCACCCTTGACACCCCGAGCTGGACCTGGGACGTGGGGTCTAAGTTTGTTTCAGGCCCAGGGTGCGGGCGCTGTCGCAGCATCGTCGGCTGCTGCAGACGTGGACGTTAAGGAAGAGGAGAGAGCAGTTCTGGGTTTTTTCATACAAAGCGAAGCTAGGCCTAGTTTCTAGCTATAGGGTCCTGCCTCAACACTCTACACCTGGGGCAGTGATGAAGCTCTTGCGTGTTTGTGTTTCGTGATCCCCACTGAAACGTCCATTCACGACCCCCAGGGAGCCACGAGCAAGATGCACAGCGCAATTTCATGTGTGGGTAAATGAAGAAATACGTAGATACTTGAATAGATAAACTACAGATGTATATACATACTACATACACATGCTCAGAAATAGCCCCCCGATTCGATTCAGATGATGTCTCCAAGTTTTCGGGCTGGCCGAACAGTAAAACAAATAAACAAAAAAGTAGCATACGTATCCATATACATCTTTTGTTTGCGTGTCCGACCACTTCTTCTTCATACATACATACATACATACGTAACATGCGTATGTACGTACATACATACATACATACCATGTTCACATATATGTATATATATATATACACATGTGTGTGTGCTGCAAAAAAGATTGAATCCCGTGCGCCTGCGCCCTCGGTGCTGGGTCCCGGTCGTCATGTGTGTATTCAGCTAGCAGATACATCCGTAGACATGCATTTATTTTTGTGTATGTGTATGTGTTGTAAGATATACCAATGATGTGTACAAAAACACACATCCTTCTTTGGTCAGGTAGCTCTTGTGCTATCATACGGTGTTTGAACTTAAAAAATATGCACATTCAAGTCCCAATCCAGGAGCCAGCGGTCGAGGTGGTGCAGGTTTCGCGTGACGAGGCATGGCCCAGTGCGATTCGGAGACTGGTCGGTGTGTTGGGATGTTCCCCCTTATCCTAACAGTCCTGAATCGCGATGATCGTAACCCCCTACGATAATCTCTAGTGAGGGGGAACATCCCTTGAGCGTGAAAATGGTGTTTAAATTTTGGGGTTTAGGTCGAGTTTCAGGAGATGAACAAGTTCCTCACAGCAAGCCTTGGTCAAGAATGTGCGACTCTTTTCGGGTGAATAGTGAACCTAAACAGAGCCTTGCAGACCTGAACGCATGCTTCTAGGCTTGAACATACCACAAACCATACGTAGACCCCATAAAACCTGCGCAAACCACCACAGATCTCACACAAGCCCTGAGAACCCTAGAGGGGAGAATCCGGGGAGAACCCTTAAACCCTAAACCCTAAACCGCACCCCCTGAAATGTTTTTCTCGCCTGACGACGCCAGGAGCGCGGGCCGGTCGAAATGGCGGAGGATGCGGGCGACCAGGATGGCGAGGTGCCAGTCGATTCAGGGTTTTGGGTTTTGGGTTCAGGGTTTGGGGTTTAGGGTTTAGGGTTTAGGGCCGAAGGTGTTGTTTCATTCCTCTATTGTTTGCTTTAAGGTTTGCTTTAAGACCCCCCAAAAGATAAGATAAGAATCCCTATATTACCCTTGTAATCAAGAACGTTTTTTTTTCTTTGGCGGGGGGGGGGGGGGGGGTTCTTAAGGAATTGGTATAGTAATCTGTTGCACGTTGACCGGTTTCCAGCATCGGCGAATAAAGGCATCTTGGACAAGGTTTTGAGACAACCCGTCCATATGATGTTCTCGACTTCTGACTGCAAGATGTTCTTGACTTTGACCAAGTCCACTTCCGCCCCAAAAGTATAGCGTACAGTGCAGAGTCTTACTCTGCTGGCAGGTCTCCACAGCTGTAGAGCTGGGGGATGTGGGGGATCAGGACAGCGAGGTGCGGTGGAAGGGAAGGGGATGAGGTTGCAATGGGGGTTGTTTAGCAGTGTTGAGGCCACACCCGCTTTTACTCCCAAAGCCCGCAAAAAAGCAGCCGAAACATAATGTTCATCAGAGTAGCATCGCAACCGTCATGATCACGGTCGCAGTCATGAAACCTTTGACCGACATGGATACCAGTAGCTGATTATTGAAGAATCAGAGTCTCACTTGCAAAACTAGCAGTGGTGATGAATCAACACGGCGACGCTTCAAAACCTAGCTAACCCCACCTGTGCGCGGGTATATTGAGAAACTATGGTCTTGCACTTCGGTTCTAGAGACTTGGGATACTTGGGGTACACTTTTTGGGGCTCGGCTCCTAGCAGAAGGACTACAGCATTTGCAACCGCTCTCGCACGCATTCTTTGCATTTCTAGAGGCCTACTTAAGACCCTAAACCCTAAACCCCACTTAAACACAATCCCCTGATCACGGCAGCCGGGGATGTCTGCGGAAGGTTTCAGACGAGATCGACATGGGTCTGTTTGCAGACGACGGCTATGGGGAGCAGGACCCGACACCCTCATCCCAAGGAGGCTTCTTTGGGGGGACTGAAGACTGAAACCCTAAACCCGAAACCCTAAACCCTTAACCCTAAATCCTAAACCCGCTCAGAGCTCCTTCACCTTCGTAGCCGAGCACGTCAAGGGCCAGAAGTTGTAATCTTGGATAGCACAGTCGAAGTTTCGGGCTTATAGGGTGGATATGGAGTTTAGGGTTTAGGGTTTAGGGATATAGCAAGACATAGGGACCCTGCTGCCTATACATACCCACCACAACCCCTCTCAAATGGACCATGAGTCAGAGAATTGGGCACATTTCTGCACATGCCCCGGAAGACTAAACCATAAACTTGAAATAACCTAAACCGCAAACCCCCCCAACCCCCGTAACCACACAAAAAGACCTTCCGCGCGAATCATCTCAGCGAGGCCCTAAGCCCTAAACCCCTAACCCTTAACCCTTAGACCCTTCTAAACCCTTAGCAACCCTTAAGAACCCCGAAAAACCCTGAAAAGCCCTGAACACCCTTAAACCCTTATAAACCCTTATAAGCCCTTTTAAACCCTAAACCCTCTCCATCAGGAACCTACGGGCGCAGCGGCAACCGCCGGCGGCGCTGCTGATGCAGGCACCGCCGAGCATCAGGAGCCTGCTCTACTTCGAAAGGATGGGCACAATAGGGTTTAGGGTTTAGGGTTTAGGGTTTAGGGTTTAATTAGGGTTTAGGGTTTAGGGTAACCCGAACCTGTGGGCACCGTAGTTGGAGGGCGTGGCTCGTTGTTGCTCACAACTGCGGTCCATGTGCCTTGTTTTGCACAAATAAATGAAGAGAGTCAAGAGAGTGAGTGGGGACTTGAGTTCAAGTTTGGGCACGACTTTCGCCTTTTTGGACCGCTACTGAAATCAATTCCGTTGAGTGCCAGGATGGGCTAGACAGGGCCTTATAATTCCCATAATCAGGCCTATAACGGTTACAATCCTGCTACGAAAAAAGTGTCGCCCAGGGCTCCCGTGCAGGCCCAAAGTCCATCTGCTGAGAAGGATCCCGCTTTCAACGCTTTGCCTTCCTCTATATCCCCCTTGGGAATATTTTTTTCATATACAACTCAAGAGGATATTAAAAACATTGTTTTTATTAAGGTTCTAAGGGGAGTATAGTCCTTTGAGGACTTTGTCAACGAGCAGCGGTTTGCTTCTTTTTTCAGACTTGCCGATCGTGAATGTTTCCTCTTTGTTGTTTTTGATAGAATGGGCCAAAAGTCCTTCCCATGCTGAGAAGGACATGCCTTCCTTTGATGACTTTGTCAACGAGGAGCGGTTTGCGTCGTTTTCAGAATTGTCGATCGTGATCGCTACCCTAAACCTTTAAATCCTAAACCCTAAACCCTAAACCCTTTTTTTGTTACGCGTTCAGGGCCGACTCATCCCATTAAATTGATCGTCGCCCTGCTAGGATTGACTGGCTGGCTTTGTCGACGAGGAGCATGTGGCTTTACTTAGTTGTAGAGTAGGTAGCCTTTAAGCTTTTTGGGGTAATATAATCCCCTTAGAATCCCAAAGGTTAACTAGTTTGCCCTAGGTACTGGACAACTACCCTAAACCCTAAACCCTAAACCCTAAACCCTGAACCCTGAACCCTGAACCCTGAACCCTGAACCCTGAACCCTGAACCCTGAACCGTAACCCTAAACCCTAAACCATGGATGTGGCGTACAATGTCCAGCCACCGCTGGAGACCTAAAGCGAAATGTGGGCTTACGGTGTACGATGCTCGGGGTACATACATTGGGGTCCGTACTATAAGGGAATCCTACTATTGGGTGTTAGGTTCAAGTCGTATCTGATAACAGCCCTTCGTTCAAGAGTTGTTGGGCCACTTGTCTGAAGCTCGCTATCATTATCTCACCCTTGCAGGACGATGCTTGATGCCTGAGATTGCTTTCACCTTGCAGCAGGGGGCACACGTGGAAATGATGGAGAGCGTTTCCCATTTCATTTCAGGAAATGACCATCATAATTAGTTCGGTTTTTCTGCCCACAAGAAGGTTTTTTCTCTATCTAAGCAGAAGGAGGTTCGTTCCAAAATCATGACAATGAGCAACACGAAAAATAGTAATGGTAATGGAAATTCAATTGATATTGGAAATCGGAAATGGTGGCACAATACAATAGGTCGAATCCTCCCTCTTATAAGGTAAGGGTTTGAGTGTGTAAGGGTTTGGGTTTAGGGCTTGAAATGAAAACAACTCAGCCAATCCAAAAACTATGCCTCTCTTCAACTCCTTCCAAAACAAGAATCATCATCGGTCCCCTTTCCCCTGAAGTTTAAAAAATGGTTCGCACGTGCCCTCCCTTGCAGCTTTGCACTTACTCCCTTTTTGCTTCGGCTGTACAGTCGGTTGTCATTTCAAGTGTCATCGATTCAGCTTGATTCGCAGCAGCTTCGGCCATGCGGTAGTCGCAAAAAGGCGCTCCTAAACCCTAAACCCTACACCCTAAACCCTAGACCCTAAACCGTGGCTCCGAATCCGAGCCTCGCCATCGTTCACCCTGGCCCTGAACTGAACCCTGAACTTAGGGGTACTTGGAAGTGTTTTTTACTTCTTGGTGACTGTAATCCCTGAAGGAGAAGCTAAAATCATATGAGTGCCAAGTTCAGTATAGTGAAGACACCGTGCTTCGAAACCCGGACCCTCAACTGCAGCTTTTCATGCAGAGGTAGAAGGTGCCAAGAGCAAGGCTGGAACCCAAAATGCCCTGAGCCTTTAACCCAAAACTCAAAGTAAAAAAGAAACTAAATCCCATGACCCATGACCCTAAACCCTCACCCACGAGACTTCCCTAAACGCCGAAGGCCAGCGCAACCGGCTCCAGGTCCCTTTCCCCTCACGCTCGGCTTGAAGACCAATGCACCATGAGTCCAAAGCAGACAGCCCTAAGCCCTGCCTTTCAGGTTTAGGGCTTAGGGTTGGATGAAGAAGACATATGGGGCATCCTTCTTAAGGTGAACCTCTACCAGGATTGCCCTTGGGGATTTGACCAGATTCCCACTTATTGAGTTATACGTCTTTTACCCTGCAGGGGCATCAAGAAAGCAGTCACTCGCCTTGCCTCCCCCTACCCTCCCCAGCCCTGATTCTGGGTTTGGGTTTAGGGTTTAGGGCCGCAGCCATGCAGTCAGCGAATGTCAGCGCGATCAAACCTCAGACTTCGCAGGCCAGGGGCTCGACGTCCTGCATCCTTGCTTGACCTACTGGTTCGCAGGATTACTAGAGGGTGCCATCGATTGGCATACCAAGTCCCTATACCCCAAGAGCCATTCTCGTTGCAACTTGGTAGTCTACAAGAATCAGAACCTCCCTGAAGAGGAATCCCCTCCTAAACCCTAGCCCCTAAACCCGGGCCTCAAACCCTAGAAACTTTAGTTTTGGGAACCCTGCCTGACTTGAGGGCCTATGGGAAGGATCCAAAAAGTAGTTCCCCTTTAAGGGTTCCTAAGAATAACCCAATAGTAGTCTAGGGTACTATTTGGTGTTTTTTTGGATCCTCCCAAGGGTGGGCCTAGGTCCCCATAGGGCGGATAGAGTGGGCACTCAACTTCGCATCGCCGGCCGTGTCTTTAGTGGTTTTGGCAACAACTGGTCGATATTGAGTTCCAGAGTCGGGCCTAGCACTGGTCGCAAACCTAGCCCCTGAAAGCTTTCGCTGCAACATGGAGACCCTTGGTACTTAGAGGGCCGAGAGACAGCTCATGATCTACGCTGTGTCGACCTTTTGCCTGAAGCTCTACCTGAAGCCCCTGACCGCTAGCCACACCTGCGGGCACCAGAACCCCGCACTTAATAAGCACAGTAGCAACCTCATAGGAACATAGTCCAAGTTTTCTTGACAGAGTCAGCAACAAACATCTTACCTGTAGCGTGAATCAAGGTGCCTACATGGCCTAACACTTTCGCAGCATGCAGTTCCCCAGACCCCTGTGAGGATCCACAAAGTAGAGCCCCCAAATAGTACCCCATACTGCTATTGGGCCATTCTTGGGAACCCTCTTTTTGGAACCCAAATCGTACCCTATACTACTATTAGGGTCCTTCTTCGGAACCCTTAAAAAGGGGATCTACTTTTTGGATTCTCCCTGAGGGTCTGGGTTCCCCAAAGCCCTCGATGGACCGGCGGCGCTGCGCGCTTCGCGGGCTCGGCGTGAGCCTGCTGATGCTGAACTGGGCCGGCTTGGCCAAGGCACCTCTTCAACAGAAATGCCAGGAAAGGTCGCAGAATCATGCCATTTATTAGCAAGCATGCTAAGGTCAATTATTGTAAGATTCCCTAAAAACCCTAAGAAACCTTAACAAAAAAACTAGTATTGTTTTCATCGTGTTCAAGGTGATGCTCCTTAATCAAGAACTCACGCTGCCTGCACGAGCGTGTAGTCGACATTCTCAAGAAACCACAGGTTTTAGGGTCTAGGGTTTAGGGTCTAGGGTTTAGGGTTTAGGGTTTAGGGGTTAGGGGTTAGGGGTTAGGGTTTAGGGTTTAGGCCTCAACCTCATGCAAGTTTGTGGTCACTAGTCCGGGGGGCGGGGGGGGGACCCTTGGAGGCAGCGACCGACAAGACATGCGGACGTCCACTACCCACTACTGATTCTGCAAAGTTCCCAAAGAGCCTACCAGAATTCCTTCAATTTTGGAGTTGTCATTGACTTGTAGCATGGGTCCTAACTAATTTCAGGAACACTCCTTCAGCTGAATTTCAGGGTCTCTGGGCTCGTCTGCGGGCAAGCAGCGGCTTGGGGCAGGTAAGGACTGAAAATAGCGCCCCCAGAACATCCTCCACAGGGTGTAGGGTTCTACTTCAGTGTCGATTCAGGTAATGAACTTGTAATCCGTCCTGGCTGACTCGCTGCAGACCAGCTGAACATCAAAACGAGCCACAGGTTCATCTTAGTTGCAGAGCATGTAACCTTTAACCTTTATGGTGCAATAAAGTCCCTTAGAATCCCAACTCTAAACCCTAAACCCTAAACTAAGTCATGGATCCTTCCAAGTGGCTGTCTTTGGGCAAGCGCAATACATCACAGCCATCCTCCTCACAGAAACCCTGTAACTTAAAGCCGGCGACACGGCAAAAAACGAAACATCTATTGGTGGCAGCATAGCAAAACCGCAGCTTTCAGGGTTCAGGGTTTAGGGGTAAAACCGCGAGCCTGGAGAGGAAGCAGTAGTTTACTCGGAGATCTGAGATCCAGGGATTCTTTGCAACGGGCGAACTTTAGGATTCTCTGCATCGGACGGACCCTAACACCCTATCCTGACCCCTTCAGGTAGCCCCCCCTACTACTAGAGTTACCTAATTAGAATTTAGGGCCCTTATATGTCCGGCCGGGCTCTAGCCAAAGGCTCCTATGTAGTACCTCTTTGGGGTAGTACACTAGAATCCCCAACAACAAACCCAAAAAAGGTGCTACACAGCAGCCTTTGGATGCCTTGCCCGCGCTTTCTCAACCCTAAACCCTAAACCCTAAACCCTAAACCCTAAACCCTAAACCCTAAACCCTAAACCGCACTTCGATGGACAGGTGTTGCCGGCATCGGCGGCGCCGTTGGCAGGGGCGAGAGGCTTGGGTGTGCACGTCTACGACCACTGCCCGTTGCTCGGCCGGCACGAGAACCGCCAAACCACCCGCCTTTTTTCGTGTGGTTTATACAAAAAGGGTGCCTCAGAATCCTTGAGGGGCTGGAAATTTAAAGTGATAGCAGCTACAACTCTCAAGAAAGTAGGTAGCGGGTGATTTTTTTGAGGGTGCTTCTTCATTCGGCCACTGCTTGCTGAGGTACTGCACTCGTGTGGAGCCTTAGATCGCCAAAGGCATACCCCAGACCCCTGGGAGGATCCTTACAAGTTGTACCCTCCTCCATACTACTAGTGGGTCATTCTTAGGAACCCTTAAAGGGGATGTACTTTTTGGATCCTCCCAGGGGTCTGGGACCATTTGTTTTTGTTTAAGAGGCTTTGCGTGCAGCTTTGGATGCCTCGGGTATCAGCAAACCGAAGCCGTAAGGAGCTTGTTCTTGGCTGGCACGGCCTGGAATCCCAGCGCTCCGTGCATTTCTGCTGCAGCCAAGTCTTAGCGGAAGCCAAGACCGTTTAAGTAGAATTAAGGAACAGTTTCCTTAAGTTACATCAGGACCCTTCGTGCAACGTAAGGAGATGCATTTGGGCACATAGCGGCATAGCTCCGTGTCGTTGCTGCTTTTCTGTTTCTTTATTCTGATCTGGATTCCGAAGTTCAATTTCCTACTCCGCAACACAAAAACTCAAACCGGACAAAATATGTTTATCAGCCCAAGACAGCCGGCGCTTCAGCCCGTAATCATAGCCCTACACCCCGAACCCCAAACCCTGCGAGGCTCCAGGCAGGTGGCAAAGAAGACCCCAAACCCGAAAATAACCCTAAAAAAGTTATGGGCCACAGAGAATCCTAGAGACTTTGGGGTACCCAAGCCCAGGGTGTCCTCAGCCAGGGCCATGTGACAAGGAAGTCGAATAGGACGTCCTGCCCTCAAAGCAAATCTGAAAAGGCAGTTTAGGGTGAACTAGGGTTTAGGGGCAATAAAAAGGTACGGCTATGCTGACGTGGCCGGGCCCACTGCGCTGATCGGGAAGAAGATGCTTCCAGTTCTGACCTGGCACGACCGGGAAGGGAAGGACGAGTTTGGAAAACTGGAGTGAGACAGTAGGCACTAGTGTGGGGGTTTGAGGGTTTAGCTTGTTTGGGATTCCGTCTTTAGGGGAGTATACACTATGGTGTCCTTGTCATCATGGAAGGGTGGGCTATGAGGCCTTCCTTGTCATGCCAAGAATATCTAGAATGAAAAAAAATAGGCGCCATCTTTGGGGATGGTAGGCCATGGGATGTGGTAGCCCTAAACCCTAAACCCTATAAACCCTAAACCCTAAACCCTAAACACAGCCAGGAACACAAAATGTCTGAGTCTCTGGACATCATCGAAGCCATCGAGTCCTCACGGGAGTCTACAACAGGCCGACTGATCGCGCGCCGCACGGGGCGCAAGGATCTCAAGGCGTGGCAGTCAAAGCTGCGACGAGCCACTCGGCCCTTTGGAGAGTTTTCATATGTTTTTTCCTCTCTTACTGGGGTTTAATGAAAGAGGATGAGAATTTCGGATTTTGTTCAGAGGTTTTCCCTTAATTATTGGATTTAGGAGGATCATATTTAGGACTGTCTTTTCTTTAGCCCCTAAACCCTAAACCCTAAACGAGGGTTCTATTCGGGCCCTCCGAGGTCCCTAATTAAACCCTAAACCCTAAACCCTAAACCCTAAACCCTTTGTTTCAAGAAGGTTCTATTACCCACCTCCGAGGTCATGCATGGACTCACCAGGCCAAGGTTGCTGCAGATGCCCATTGCGGATTTTGCCACGCAGGCAGACAGTTTCCGAGCTCTTTTTGTAGGTAATGAGGGAATTGTACAGGGCCCTATATATATATATATGTATATGTACCCTTTAAGGGATTGCATGGAGTATCTATATATATATATATGTAGAGTTATTATTTATTTATACCCTTTAAGGAAGTATATAGGGTATCTATATCTACCTTTAAGGGATTATGAATGGTAGCTCATTCCCTCATCCCCTAGTTCTTAGTAGGGAATGAGGGGAGTTGGGCCCTACAAAAACCCTTTAAGGGATTCTATAGGGTACCCCTAAACCCTAAACCCTAAAACCTAAAATCCCTACGAAGAACCAGGCAGACAGGCAGTACCAGATGGACAAGTACGTCGCGAAAGGCTTTAACTACGAAAGAGCGCTGGCAGACACGAACAAACTGGTTCCACGGGTGAATGCGCTTCTACTTGACTTTGCCGAGCTTCTGCGGTCTGAAAAATCGCTGAACGCTGCTGGGCACTCCTGGGATGATCTTTATGTTCTCCCTTCACTTCGCGTGCTGAGCTGTGTCAAGCCACTGGTGTGGCCGGCTAAAGTGCGAGGCTACGTAGAGCAGAATCATGCGGATGCCGGTGTGGCATGTTACTTCGAGCATGCATGCTGATGCTCCGAAAATAAGGCGTGAAGAGCTGTACAGCTGTTGGCTCACCTGCTGTCATATCTGGATTCTTGATGGCTTTCTCTCATAGACCACTAGCTGTCCAGTTTCGGTGGCTCCTGTGGTCAAGGTCCCTGAGGTTGCATTCTTTATTCCTGCAACGGTCTTTGCAGCACGGCGAGCCTGAACGAGGTTCAGGCATAGGCATCGTCTCGAGCTTGTCCTGAGGTGCGTTGATGGCGAACTTCTCGGGCCGTGGCATTCTGTGAAGGAAGCCAGGCGTGGCCGCGAGGGCTTGCGCGAGGGAGTTTGAGAAGCGGTGGGCATCTCCAACAACAATCAGGTCATAAGGAACGTCCAGAATCTGCACCCAAAACCCTAAACCCTAATGAAACCCTAAACCCTAAGCCAACAAAAGCCCATGCCTGGAGCATACATTGCTGACATGCCTGTGGCGCGCATGCCCGACCCCTTTTTTTGACAGTCCTTTATGGGGATTCTAGCAATCCCTATTAAGGAGTGTTCGTGAATGGACAGTCCTTAATGGGGATTATAGGAATCCCTATTAAGGAGTGTTAGTGTAAGGGGGAACTTGCCAATGTAGGTCATTTCTCAAAATTGGGGCGGGGGAGGGGGGCGGGTGTCCTCATAGGACCCCCGAATAGGTACCCTAACCTTGGGGCCCTCCCCTAGTGTGGCCTCCGTCAGCGATGACTAGGTTTGCCCTAGGGACATGTTTTGTTTTCCCTTATGAGGTGTTTAGTGTTTAGGGTTTAGGGTTTAGAGCGTCAACTACGCAGATGAGTTGCAGAGAGTTGCACACCGTCGTACTGTGAGGGCCCTACTTTTGTGATCCTAATCCTGGCGAGGTTGGGGCAGTGCCTGCACATCTTGAACGGCTGCAAACAAGCTCTGAGAGTGCCGAAGGGTTCCAAAGAAAAGGTCGTCGATGACTTTGTTTAGTGGGAATGGAGGGCTGGGTGGAGGTCGAAGGGATAGGGTGAGATCTCTACGTCATCATACGGGGTCGTATTGTTATAGTTGAGGCTCCCCAAAGTCCATACTATAGGGATGAAACGAGGTACCCGAAAACTTAACCTTTGGGAACCTACTAATGCGTTAGGGGGGCCCCTAGGCAAGTAGACGTATCAGGGCCTAAAATGGGTTCCAGGTACGATCATATTCCAGGCATACATATAGAGAAAGACACAGAGAGAGCAAAGCGGGAGCGGGGCGCGCTGTCGCGCGGGGGGCCCTGGGCTCCTCAAGCCCCTAAGAAAGAAAGAAAGAAAGGAGAGAGAGAGAGAGAGAGAGAGACAGAGAGAGAGAGAGGGACAGAGAGTTGAGTTGGCATAGTCCACAAGGGCCTCGTGCAGCAATGGTCATACGGTCTGCCAATCGGGTCCATATTTTGGGGGTTTATTTTGGGGAGTCAAACACACCACAGAAAAGGAGCACAAGGGCCAGCTGGGCCATCACCAAGCTCACTGACTTTGGGGGGTTAAAGGGTTAGGGTGGTCGACTGTGCACGACGTTTGCCGGGTGCTGCTTGCCCATGACACCCCACCCTAACCCCTAAACCCTAAACCCTAAACCCTAAACCCTAAACCCTAAACCCTAAACCCTAAACCCTAAACCCTAAACCCTAAACCCTAAACCTGCATGCCAAGCAGTGTAGCAGCTGCTTGGCAGTTGAAACTTGCATGACCGGCCCGGCCGGGCAGTTCCTCTGGCCAGCTGAGCAGGAGCGTCGAAATCCTCATGACTCATGACTGGCTTCGGCTCAAGACAGAACAGTCCATCTGGCGTAACTAGCCCGCAGACTGTATAGTTGCAATGAAGTTTGGGCAATATGCCCTCCTGCTATCCGTTGCCCTAGCTAGGCAACTGACGATTCGCAGCGTTGGAAAGGACGTGTCAGAAGCGACTACCGTTCAGTCATGCGACAATTTACGGTGCCCCAGAGCGTGGCTACCGAAACTCAATCACCACACCTTGACCGGCAACAGGGTGGAGGATTGTTGTGAGAAGTCCTGCAAGCTCTTTACATGCACAGGAATCTACCGTACCAATCCGGCCTACTGGGACAACGTCGGGAACTCCCCTCAGGTGTGCTGCGACCAAACGTGCGGGTCCGATTTCGAGTGTGATGCAGGATACGTTTTAGCAGATGCAACGGCCCCTGGCGTGAGCAACTGGGCAGTGGTGGGTGATGGTGGGTAATGCTGGGAGTTGTGGGCACTTGTGGTATTGGTGGGTACTGGTCGGTAATGCTGTGTGTGCAGGTGGGTAATGAATGCTGGGTAGTTGTGTAATTGTGGGTCATGGTGTGTCGTGGTGGGGAATGCTGGGTCATGGTGGGATGTTTTATTTGTTCCCTCCCTTACTATTGGTGTAGAGAAGGCAATATGTAATTTAATCCCTTCCCCCTAATACTAAAACCTCCCCTAATTTTAGATATTATTTTCCCCGGACCCCCCCCGGCAGCCAGCCCAATACTAAACCTGTTTGAGAATTAGGGGGGGGGGGTTGAGGGCCTTCGCCCTTGAGTTCTTGAGTTGAGCCATTAGGGTTTCAGGTTTAGGGTTCAGGGTTTAGGGTTTTAGGGTTTCAGGGTTTAGGGTTCAGGATTTAGGGTTTAGGGTGAGGGTTTAGGGTTCAGGGTTTAGGGTTGAGGGTTTACTCGTCTTCGGCTTTGGCGTTTTATTAGGTTTCGGAATTCAGGTTTTAGGATTTAGACCCCCCCTAATTTTAAATATTTTTCGGGCCCAGACGAATTTCAGAATTGGGGGGGGGGGGGGGGGGGGGGGGGGGGGGGGGGGGTTTTAGTATTAGGGGGAAGGGATTATGCCATATCTTGCAGCGTCGTTTAGTAAGTGCCATCCCAGGCAAGGAGGAGTGCTGCAAGCCCAAGTGCGAGCTCTTCAGCTGCGAAGCACCTTGGGCACCGAGCGTTGCGAAGAAGGACGTGGTCTCCAGCGCTGCTGAGGATTGCTGTGACCAAACATGTGCGGCTGTGAACTGCTCTGCCTCGGGTTGGGCTGTGAATGAGAGCAAGGCTCTCGTTGTTGGCAGCTCTGTCCAGGATTGCTGCACGCCGACGTGCAGCAACACTGCGCAGGTGACATGCCCCACCGGCTTTGCCGTGAAGCCAGAAGACGTGAACAAGACGGAGGGATGCTGCCAGAAACAGTGCAAAGCGCACAAATGCAGCGATGGCTGGACAGATGACGACTCTAAGGCCGATGACTTTGCCGACTCTGATGAGGCTTGCTGCGTGAAGACCTGCAAGCAGTTTCTATATCCCCCTTGGGATTTTTTCATTTTTGTTTATATAAAACCCAAGAGGATATTAAACATGTTTTTATTATGGTTCAAAGGGGAGTATAGGTTTGAGTGCCCTGCGGAAGACGGTTGGGCACCATGGGAGTCTGTGGCAAACGACATCGGCAACAACGTCACGCAGTGTTGCCTTCCCACATGCAAGCAGTTCACCTGCAACGCAACGGAGGGCTGGCTTCCAGCTCCCAAAAATGGCAAGGACAATGTAGTCGGTTCAACCAGCAGCGCTTGCTGCGTTCCGGCTTGCAGCAGCTACAGCTGCAGCCCGGACAAGGGGCTCATGCAAATCCCTGATGCCGCGAAGATTCCTGGCGCAAGCGACGAGCTCTGCTGTGAAAGCGCCAAGTGTGACAGAGTGAGAAAGAACATGACCGAGCTGGGCAAGGACGAGTACTGCAACAGTCTATCGGCAGATGACTGCGAGAAGAAGTTTATCAAGTACAAGTCCAAGACCGAGGTCAAGGCCTCGAACGGCAAGGTCGCGGCCACGGCCAAATCGACCCACATTGTGTCGTGCACCTACAACACAACCTACCAGCTTTGCCGCTATGACACGGACCGAGAAATCAAGGGCGGCTGCAGTGGTGTCTGAGACATATTGCACCAAGCTTCGCACGACGGATCGACGCGTGACGCATCGACATAAAAGAAAGATATGCGGGATGCTCCCTTTTCGGATGTTTTTCATATGCTGGATGTTAGGTTTTCTTTGGGTTTCTTGAGCTGAAGTCGGGGGATCTCAGTACACGGACTCGTAACGAGGGTATTTGTCTCTGGCTTTCCCCCGACCTTCAGGTGTTGTCTTCCTGGGTCTGTTTGTCAGTCATGCCGCGTTTGTCGCGATCTGCCCTTGATGAGATCTCTTGATCAGGGGCGCCGTAAGGGCCCATTCGACCCTTGCCTAAGCCGTCGTGTGCGCGTCAGCATCGAAGCCCAAACCCTTTCTCCTAAACCCTCAACCCTATACAAGGCCCCGAAATCGCCAATCTCCTAGGCCGCTGCCGTCTGAGCCATGAGACGAAGCCACATATGTTACACGTGGTGGCGGGGTTTCAGGGGGAAAATACGAGTTCCCCTCTAAAAAGGGCCCGTACTAAGCGTTGGGCTTCTAGAACCCTCAACCCAACCCTAAACCGCAAAGAAGCACTAAACGCGTTGAACCCTGCGGGAAAGATGAGGTGCTTGCTGTGTCCAGGATGTCACAGGCGTGAGGGATCTTTGGCATTTAGGGTTTAGGGTTTAGGTTCGTAGCATTCAACACATAGTTCCACCCTAAGCCCTAAGCCCTCAAGGGCTATCCTCATGCAGCAAGACCGCAGACATGTTGCTATGAACTCGAAGAGGTTAAGGCCAAACGCTCTTCATGCCTCGAAGCCCTCTTAACTCCGGCGCGCTTTCCGGGCCATGAGCTGCGAACCTAGCTGCGCAGTGCCGGATGCAGCTTGCTTGACTTGGAGTTTATAGGGCTTGTAGGGGTTACAGAGTCTCTAGGGGTTTTAGAGATTCTACGCTTCACAGGCATAGGGTCCAAGGCTGCACAAACAGGGGGCGGTTATGGACGAGAGGTTTGATGGCTTTGGGGCTTTGGGCTTTTTCATCCTATGGTCCCCCCTTAACAACCCGGAGAAGTGGAACTTGAGGTAATCAGGTTCTTGCTTCATGTTCTTTGTGGTTGCAGGACTTCGGGCTCAAGCAAAGTCGGGTTCTTAAGGTGAGGCTTAGGGTTTAGGGCTTAGGGTTTAGGGTTTAGGCAAAAAGGGTTTAGGGAAGTTTGGCATTCGTGGCTTGGCTAGTTTCGGCATGGTCGTGGGCCTAGGGCGACTTCAGCCTCATTATCCTGGCATAGTACAGGAAGCCCCGTCAGCTTGCCAGGCGGCATAAGACAAAAACTTCGTCTCCAAGCCGAATACCCCGGAGGGGCTCCTAGACCTTCGAATTTCCCCATGATCGACCCTGTAAAGGGCTTTGTAAGGGGCTTATATCGGGTCCAATAGCCCATCTTAGACCTTGTAATCCCATGACCAACCGATAATTGCCATTTTTAAGGGGCTGAAAAAAGGGTCCAGAGGGGAAGGGCCTTTGTAAGGGGTTGGTCCAGTAGCCCATCTTGGTACGGCATTTGTCTTCCCCACTTGGGAGCCCAGGAGCTTGGACGTACCGCCGACGGTGAACTCCTGCAGCCGCCTGGATGCATTTGTGTGTAGCCCTAAACCCTCTAAAGCCGAAAACCCTACAACCCTGAACCCGAAAACCCTACAACCCTATACCCGAAACCCTCAACGCGAACTTTAACAAAGTTTTTAAGGCGAACTTTAACAAAGTTTTTTGTCCGGGTTGCTGCTGGCGAGCGCTTTTCAGGTATGTTAGCAACAAACGTTTTAGTTCCTCGGCTTCTAGGGTTCAGGGTTTAGGAACCAAGACTTTCAAATCCCTATGCCCTAACATTTGATTGTGGAATCCTGGAGACGAACAACTCTTGACTCTTGACGCTAGCTGCAGCTCACAAGGCACCACCAGCAGTCTGACCGAAGTCGCTGCTCGGCTAAGAGGTGGCGCCAGTTCCCGCTGCAAGCCGAACTGTCACAAGTTCTGTATAGGAAAAGGCCTTGGTCCCTCTACCCTTTTTGGTTCTGGGTTCCCTTATAAAGAAACCAGCCGTAAAAGGGGTACCTTCTCAGAATATGGTTACTAGGCTACTAAGAGGCCCGCGAAAAGTAAGACGTAACTTGTTGCCGAAGTCGACGCCTGAAAAGCTGTTTTGGCCCGCAGGTTAGAGCTGGACTTGGATCCAAGGAGACACCTCGAGTCAGGGTTTACGGTTTAGGGTTTAGGGTTTTGGGCACTGGTGGGCTCTGCTTGTTGGCTGCTGGTCCTGGTGTGCCTTTGGAGGTCCAGTCTGTTTGCACACGACCACTTTCTTGAAGTCGGTCTGGCTCACTTTGGCGCGTTGTGGGTCGTCAGCCTCATGCGGCATTGTGGGTCGAAACCACGAGTCGCCTAAATGCGGCCCATGACCATGTATGCCAGGGGGGCAACAACCCCAAAGTGCGCCCCAGAACCCCAGAACCCCAGAACCCCAGAACCCCAGAACCCCAGAACCCCAGAACCCCAAAACCCCAAAACCCCAAGACCCAAACCCCAAACCCCAAACCCCAAACCCCAAACCCCAAACCCCAAACCCCAAACCCCAAACCCTAAACCCTAAACCCTAAACCCTAAACCCCAAACCCAACCCAAAACCCCAAACCCTAAACCCTAAACCCTAAACCCTAAACCCTAAACCCTAAACCCTAAACCCTAAACCCTAAACCCTAAACCCTAAACCCCTAAGGCATGCTCTCCGGAGCCTGCTCATCCGCTCACCGCAACCGTCAGCGATCGGCCGACGCCGATCAGGCAAGGTCGGGGGGGGTTGAGGGACGTTTAGTGTTTAGGGTTTATAAGGGTTTAGGGTTTAGGGTTAGGGTTTAGGGTTTAGGGTTTAGGGTTGGGGTTTAGGGTTTAGGGTTTAGGGAGTTTAGGGTTTAGGGGGTTTAGGGTTGAAAACTACTAGTAATCGTTCCGACCTCTATAGTAAATAGGGTTCAGGGAGTTTAGGGTTTCGGGTTTAGGCCCGAGGGACTTTTCTTCCCAAGCTAGCCCAGAAGTGACAACCTTAAGCCGCAGACCTAAAGCCAAAGGCTCGCAGTTGCGGAGAGCAACATGGGTAATTCCCAAAATAGGGGTACCCCGTTTACACCCCAAATTGCATAGAATCCCCTTAAAGGTACGCCCCAAGCAGGGTATACCCCTATGTTCGGAAACCCGCAGGGAGGGAACCGTTCCCAAGGTGCACCCACCCGGAGCAGTTTGTAACATGAACGAGTCCCCCAACTCTTCCGAACCTTTATTACTCTGCACCCCACAACAAGTTTAAAGAATCTTCTTCCTCATAAGGGTAATACAGAGATGATTTGTTTTGTGAGGGGGGTTCTTATTCCAATAGTAGTATAGATGTTCACAGAACCACCCAATAGTAGTAGAGGTGTTCCCAGAACCACCCTGGAGCCCGCCAGACCCAAGAGAGGCGCACCACTCCACACAAGCGCCGAACCCGAAGCTCCCTGGCCAGCGCCATCACTGCCACACAGCCGGACAGGGTTTTGGGCCCTAAGCCCTATAAACCCTAAACCCTAAAAACCTTTTGGGATCTTGGGATGTTCCCCCTTAGTCCTTAATGGGGATTATCATGGGGGGGGGCCCAAAATACAAGAACTTAGTAGCTGAGTGAGTACACTTTACACCTTTTGGGATACTAGAATCCCCTCTAGAACTGAAAGTGTACACTTCTTTGGGGGCTTATGAACTCAGCAACTAAGACAATGGCCCTCTTATCGGTTTTGGGAGGCTTCTTTTACATACTTTGGGGTCCAGGTCAACCTCTAACCCTACAGAAGCATCCTGAAATTCCAGAACAATTTGGGTCTGCGCTCACTGTCCCTAAACCCCAAACCCTAAACCCTAAACCCTAAACCCTAAACCCTAAACAACAAGCCTCTCGAAACTTGGTTTTCCCCGGCAGGAGGTGGTGAGCCCGGTGGCGACGGAGATCGACTCTGACGCCGAGAGCGCGGCGCGGTCCCGATCGCGCGATCCGCGCCAGAGCCAGGAGCAGCAGGGTTTAGGGTTTAGGGTTTAGGGTTTGGGGTTTAGGGTTTAGGGTTTAGGGTTTAGGGCTTAGTACCTGCAAAGCCTGCTGCAAAAACAGGGTTTAGGGTTTGGGGTTCCTGCGGTTTAGGGGTATGGACTATGGGGATTGTGGGGGTGCTAGGGGTCTGAGGGCTGCATCGGTTCAGTCCGAGCGTTTATGCTTTTTGAAGCTTTTCAAGCCGGGAGGGAACAAAAGAGCTTAAGGGCTGGGTTCCGGCATTTTTGTTCCCAGACATTGGCCTGAACAAACTTTGGCTTGAGTGAGAGCAGCTTAGCGGTGGCAGGGGAGTGGGGGTGGCTGGTTGAACCGGGAGCTGTCGAAATCGCGCAAGAAAGCTGCCAGAAGATTAATTGCAACCCACCCGCAGATAAATCTCGCAGCCAGATCGAAAAGCCAGGCCACTCGTATTCCTCTCAGGGCCCGCTCGCAGCTGACTTCTGATGGCTGTTTCAAAGGGTCTCGAGCATGCTCTTGCCGATGATCGCCTTGATGGAGACCCCAAAACCGCAAACTTTGCTTGGGGTGCACTTTGATCTCCTCCATGTTCCCCGTGGGTCGACCTGGCGTGGAAGATTTACTGACGAGACGAGTGACGAGAGGCTTGTTTATCGTGGTGGTGTGGATGTGGCACATGTGCCCCTCCAGTGTAGTCACTGGCCGGTCGGGTGAAACCCTAAACCCCAAACCCTAAACCCTAAACCTTAAACCCTAACTGCGATCCCCTGAGCCCTACTCACAGGAGCCCCCTCAGCTTGCCAATGTTCCTGACGACGACCTGCTGGTGATGCTCGAGGCCCAACCCTTGAAACCTCACACCTACGGGGAGTTCTGTGTCGAGTCATGGCATGGTTTGTAAGTAGTATTTCTAGTTTGAAGTCCCCAAACTAGCAACAGTTAGTTAGAATCCGATCAACCCCCAAACTCACAACTCTCAAGAGACATATTGGGTGTCCCCGCGGTGCTAACGGATCCTCCAGGCAGCTGGCGCGGGTGCAAAGGGGTTTGGGTCCTAGGTGAAGGCGTTGGCAAGGTTTCTGTTGTGCCTAAACCCTAAACCACAAACACTAAACCAAATTTGGAGCTTGCCTTGGGAGTCAATCAGTCATGAGCCACCGTGTCGAAACCCGAAACCGCTGCCTGGCTTGGCTAGTGAGCTTTGAGCCACAGGCTCCAAAGCCATGGACACTGCCCTGAATTGTCTGCCTCCCCCGCCATGGGTGTCAGAGAGGGGTGCGGAAGCCCGACAGCCTGACCCTACATGGGTATCTCCCAAAAATATGGGTACCCTTTCTTCTACCCCCAAATAGAATAAGGATCCCCTTAACAGGGATCCCCACATAGGTACCCCCCAATTTTGGGAAGCTCCCTCCATAACCCTTGACCAGGTGCCAGACCCTCCACCCAGCGTCGGTGTGTCTGCGGCCACAGACGTAGACAAGACTACTGCCGTGCCCTTGGCAGCATCGTTGGGCAAACTGAACCCTTGCCTGGGACCCTTCTTACCGCCAGTTTTTATGAGTTCAACCTACGAATTGAGTAAGGGGTAGTTACTGTACTACTAAACTGTAGGTAAAGAAGTCCCAAGTAGTGCTTGTAGGCGCAGCATGGTCATCTAGGTGGGTAGCAAAAAACCAAAACATGAACAGATTCCCAGGGATGGTGCCGGGATAGCCATTTCGGCAATAGAGTCATATGGGTGGGTGTCAAAATAATGTCCCTTTTTGGGTCTCTATTGTAACACGGCACCTAATATTTAGGGTGCCCCAAAAGGGATCATAGTTTTGACAACCACCCTAAACCCTAACCTAAACCCGAAACCCAATATGGGGTGACCATGTGGGCTCGGGGACCCTTACAACTGGGACGACCCTGAGCAGGGTGGTGGGCCAGACCTTCTCATCTTGCCCGATTTGAGCGCACTTTGAAAGCTGTGCGCGAGCTTCATTGAGGGTACTTAGGAATTTAGGAGTAGGTCAAAAGCTCGATTGAGGGTCTTTTTAGGGTTCAGGCTCGAGGTCAAAAGAGGTCAGGAAGAATCGCATGATCCTTGCCTGGATGTGCCAGGCAGGATGTCCAGGCACACACACCTACGCACCAATGGTCAGAACAGTCAAGCCCAGAATTCATCAGCGTACTTTTTTGTTGTTTTTTCTATGTGACTCTATACTACTGGAAGAACCCCCCAAAACATAAAGCATGTTCTTCCTTATAAGGGCAATATGGGGATCATCATTTGTTATTTCCTGGGGTTCTTAAGCAAACTGTAGGGGACTGTTTATAGTGAATATAGGGGCCTGAGTGATTAGAATAGAGGTTTTGGGGTTATCATTATACAATAATTGTAGAATTACAAAAGGATCATAAGGGAATACTATCAGTACTTATTCCGACTCCTATAGTAGGTACCCGATAGTACCACTTATTCCCTTTCAAGGACTGTTAGGAAAAGGGGGAACATGGGGATGATTATCTTTTGCTTTCACTTTTTGGGTTCTGGAGCAAGTACTAGGACTGTTTGTCTTGGTAGCCCAGTGGTACCCTTTGTCCTTTTTTTTTTTGTTCTGGGGTCTCTTCTAAAATAAGCTAGCCAAAAAAGGGTGGCCTTGTTCTAATATGGTTGCTGGGCTGCCAAGTTGTAGTTATATACACCGAAGCCAGGCCGCGGCACCCGACGACCGCGCGGCTGCAGCGGCCGCGGCCGCCCGCTTCGCTGCCGAAGCTGCGGCCAAGGTTAGGGTTTAGGGTTCATAGGGTTCATAGGGTTCATAGGGTTCATAGGGTTCATAGGGTTCATAGGGTTCATAAGGTTTAGGGTTTACGAGGGGCGCGTTTCAGGTCTCAGGCTCATTGCACTTGTACTATGCGTTGGTTGGTTCTTGATAAGTTCTAAATCCTAAAGAAAGCTGCTGTAGGGTTCGAGACTTCGGGGAGTTGGCACATCATTGAAAAAGAGTATTCATGGCGCTCCCCTCTTGTGTTGAGCATTGTTGGCGGCCTTGTGATTTAGGCCAGAGCTGGGTAATGTGTCTTACCCAGTCATACCCAATCCCCCTGCTCTTCATGCGCGCCTGTCGACATGGCAGGCCCTTTCTCGGGGTGGTATAGTTTGCATGTCGACTTTTCGGCTCTTACCGCAGTCAGTGTGATGATGATGATGATGATGATGATGATGATGATGATGATGATGATGATGATGATGATGTATGTGTGTTTGTATCTATGTATGTATGCATGCATGCATGTCTCTGCAACAAATAAGCAAGGAAGTAAGTAAGTAAGTAAGGACGTCTATCTGTTGCTGTGCGGTCCTCTCACATTGCAGGTCCCGCAAGGGGCTCCGCAAGGGGCTCCGCAAGGGGCTCCGCAAGGGGCTCCGCAAGGGGCTCCGCAAGGGGCCCGCAAGGGGCCCCGCAAGGGGCTCCTGCAGCGGCAGCGGAGGAGGAGGAAGAGGAACCAGCGATTCGGATTTATGTGACAGCAGATGCGGCATCATTTCTGCGGTGCACAAAGGGAACGAGTCTTCTTCTCAATGCAGTCGAAACCCGAACTTACACTCCTGGCATGGTTTTGCCAGGACTTCACCTGGGTGACCGGCGGAGTTGTTCGGCCACTGGGTTGCTTTGGACTGATGTTCGTTCTATGCCTGTTGGCCCGCCGAAGAAGCGATAATTTCAGTCCGCGAGAAACGACACCCACCATTTGCCTTGTGGCGGCACTCTGAAAGTGGACCTCACCCCAACATCAGTATGAAACCCGAACTAAATTTTGAAGATAAACTGGGCTGAAGCGGTGAAAAACCTGAACCATCAGGCCTTGCAGCCCGGAAGCCTGTTTCTTGGATACCCGGATACCCTCAAACCTTCCTGTTTGTAAGCGCTGCATACCGAAGCCCTAAACCCCCATGTCCTAGGACCCAGAGTAGACCCTTAGGGTTTAGGGTTTAGGGTTTATTCCCCTTTTTCCCTTTTTTTAGGGTGCAGGCTCCCGTAGAAGACTTTCACCCACAAAGGGCACCCTTTTTCTTCCTAGGTTACTCCTGGGCCTATAAACCCTAAACCCTGAACCCTACAACAAAGCAACGACACTGAGACCATTGGAGCGGCTCATGTTCGGCGAGTCTCCACATCGCCTCTCCCGGGGGAGCAGCTGGGCTTCGTGACCCTAAACCCGAAACCCTAAACCCCAAACCCCAAACCCTAAACCCTAAACCCCAAACCCTGCACCCTAAACCCTAAACCCCAAACCTTATAAACCCTAAATTTAAACCTTCAACCCCAAACCTTATGAACCCTAAGCCCTAAATCCTAAGCCTGGTGCCAAAACAAGAATGCTAAGCCTGCCTTGCGTGAGGGTGAGCGTCGAAACCCTAAACCCTAAACCCCGGGCCGCTACGCGTGGGTTTTGAGAGCAACCCGCCAAGACCCCGAGCGCAGTTCCTTTCTTGGATACCTGACTGTCTTAATTATTCTCCTATCCGGACCATACAAGTTATCCAGGAAAGGCATTGAAGTGGAGGTCTTCGAACATCCTGCCGCTCAATAGTTGAGTGTTCTGGTTGAGGGATGAAGGAAAAGGGCTTAGGGTTTTGGGGACAAGGGTTTTTTGTCTGTAGGAACGGATGTTACACGGAACGATGCTCAGCGGAAACCTTGTCTGGGTTTTTGGCCGCAGGAGTATATGCAATTTTAGCCCCCAAGCAAGAGCCTGCCACCGTCTTCTGTCCCTGATCCCTCTTCAGCGGCACCCGCTCCTATGACTATTGTTACAGGCTTTACGGTTCAGGGTTTAGGGTTTAGGCTCCAGGCAGGCAGTGCAGCAGTCCTCGCCGGAAAAATGAAGGGTGTAGGGTTTAGGGTATAAAGCTCCTTCCACGCCCTCCCCAGAGGCCGCATTCTCGGGGCTCTCTTGGACACACCTCCCGACTTGGCGCCTCGGCTGTCAGGGCCCAGCAGGGCTTACGCTTGGAATCACTAGGTAGACCCTTGGGATCATGTATATTTTCCCTTATTTGAGTTGAAGAGGGTTCAGGAATATTTTTCAGAGGAGTTTAAGGGGCACCCTAGAGCAGAAAGTGAGAGCTTCTGCCGTACGCCCGGACAATTTGGTACCCCCCCAAGACTGGAACTACGATTGGAGGTCGAACTACCTGGGGCCCTTTTTGCCTACAGCTTTATGGGTTCTTACCTACTAATTAAGGGGCAGTTACTACTTGACTGTAAAAAAGGTAAGTGCAGCAGGCTGCGCAGCTCATCTTCGTGGATGTAGGGGGCACTTAGGGTCCAGGGCACTCGGAAATGCCCATTGCATGAAGGGGCTTGGGCAGGTTCGGAGCTTCGGACTTCTGCCCCGAAGCGCACAGGGAAAGCCAAAGTCGTCCTTGCTCTTGCCTTGTGTTTTTGTTTTGGGTTCAGGGTCTAGAGTAAAGTCCAGAGGAAAAGAAAAACATCACAAGGAAGTCAAGCTCGGAAAGTTGCTCCGGGCTGCCGATGCTGCAGATTATGTTCGACACAGCTTCAAGAATCCCGAACAACCTGTGTATTGGTTGTCTAAGAACTCTTTAAAGAATGCTTTCGAACTTTGACCTACAGAAGCGTTAGCCTTGGGATTCTCACAAAGTCCAGGGCCCAGTGTGGGCCCCCGTATTTCCAATTTGTTGGGGGAGTTTAGGTTCCCTGATAAGCCTCTTTCAACCAAAAAGGGTACCCCCTTTGACATTTTGGTTATTCTTGGGTCTGGCTAAAGCGTCACGCCTTCGAGGCTTCCAGTGGTTGAGGATTTTGGGGTTTATATCGTCTCAGGGCTTAGGGTTTATATAGGGCATCATAGGGTTTAGGGTTTAGGGTTTAGGGTTTAGGGTTTAGGGTTTGGGGTGCAGGGTTTCAGGGTCTTAGGGAAGTAGATCGGGGATCGACCCAGGTGGAGGACTCACCCGGCGCCCCAAGCAAGGCCCGCCCCAGCAAGAAGGCCGAGGGGATGGTGCCGCAGGATCTGCCTTTACTTAATCTTGTTCCCCTATACATACATATATATAGGGGTTATATACACATAGATACAGTATATATATTTATACATAAATTAACATATATATATATATATAGATACACCTTATGTAGTCCCTATATACCTAAGTAGCCCCTAAAAAACCCCTAAAGAACCCCCAAGGTCCCTTCCTTTAGTCCCTTGATGCCTGGGACCCTTCTTAACTACAATGTTATGGGTTCTACCTACGAATTAAGGGGTATCTACTAGCAAACCTGTAGGTAAATAGAGTCAGGTACAGAGGAACCCGATGTCAGAGTTCAGGGTTTGCCCAAGCAGCTGCGTTCCAGGCGAAAGCCAAACCAAACCCTTCAGCAGCAAATGGCAGCCGCGACACTGTGCCAGCGCCTCTCAATCCTCCCGTCACTTGGCTTGGATCAGGGGGTTGATGTCTTGAATCCTAAATTAATTACAAAGAATGCACGTCAATTCAGAACCAAATAGAACCCATAATTTAGACGAGCCCCTCATGTTCCATCTCTCCAACAGTGGTACGTAGGCCGGGATTATATGGCTACTTGGGAGTCTTGATAGAAGGGGCCGCAATATGATGAGGGGGCGCCATATAAGCGATCCAGAATCTTGAGAAGTGATCATGGAGCACCCCTAAGCCCTGAACCCTCAACCGTGCATGCCAAGAAACCCAAAACCTAAACCCGAAAGCCTTCAACCATGCATGTCAAGAAAGATGTCTGGAGCTCAACCTATTGAGTGCTTAGGGTTTGAAGGCTTCCGGTTTAGGGGGCTTTCTTTGCACAAGTCCAGATGAAAAGAAAGGACTGAAACGGTTTTGGGCTTCGGGTTCTTAGGGTTTTTGGGTTCAAGTTGGGGCTCAATAGGGTTTAGGGTTTAGGTTTCAGGGAGTTTAGGGTTTAGGGTTTAGAGTTTAGGGTTACTGGTTTAGGGTTTAGGGTTGAGGGTTTAGGGTTTAGGGTTTAGGGTGTAGGCTTTGAAGCCCGAAGCCCAGCCTTCTCCAAGGAAAGAAGGACGCAGCCGACGCCTCTGAGGCAGGAAAGCCGCCTTGAGGCCATCTGGGGGTTTCCGGAATTAGGGGTACCTTATTGTATGGTTTAGGGTTTAGGGTTTAGGGTTTTACTATGGGGATTATACTAGGGGGTACTATCATCCCAATTAAGGGCTGTGTGATACATGTAGGGGGGTTTCCGAAATTAGGGGGCCCTTATTGGGGTCCTTATTATAAGGGAACCTAGTATTCGGAGGTCTATTTCAAGGGGTCCGCTATTTTCGTAAACTCCGATCTGGTAAAAGCACACGCGTGGTCATGAACGCCCCGCATTCCACGAGGGTCGAGACCCTGAAGAATCCTCGCCCTAAACGGCAATTGTCAAACCCTAAACCCTCCAAATGATGACAGAGGTGCCTAGAGCTGCACCCTAAACTAAAGCTCCTTCTTTAAGGTAAACCCTCTTGACTCTATAAGGCCATCAGGAGGACTCTAAAGCGTCTTAGAGTTTAGGGTTCTTCACCTAAACCCTACAAAGCCCTAAGCCTTGAGGGTTTCAGGAGGGGAAAAAAGGTCCCTTAACCCTAAAACCCTATAACCCTATAACTCCTATAACTCCTTTCACCCTGAACCCTGACCCCCAAACCCGAAACTAAGCCTCAAAAGCCCTAAACCCGAAACCCTAAACCTTCTCCCGCGCTGCCCGTGTGAGAGTCGAAACCTTCTGGTGAGGCCCCTTCCCGGCCCATCTCCGTGAACGATCTTCGGAGAGCCGCGGAGTCGACCTGGTCGAGCCCTGGAAGGCTGCTTGGAACGTTTAGGGTTTAGGGTTTAGGGTTTAGGGTTTAGGTTTCGAAGTTCGTTTTTTTTTGGGAGGCTTACAGAGCTTGCGGAGTTTGGGGTTTGTGGTTTAGGGTTTGGGCCCACGGGAGTCCGGATGCAAAAAGGGTTTGGTCTAAGGGTTTAGGGTTTAGGGTATGGTTAGGGTTTAGGGTGTAGTTAGGGTTTAGGGCTTGTGAGGCCTACAGGGCTTGTGGGGTTGAGGGTCTAGGAGGCTTTGTTCAAAGGTTTGGGTTTTTCGGGTCCGCAGTCAGACCAAGAGCCCTAACACCCCCAAGCCCGCACATAGACACCAGCACTTCCTAATCGGCCTTTTTGTAAACCCTAAACCCTAAACCCCAACCCAAAACCCTATACACTACCCATTAGAGTAGAGGAGAGCAGTTGCTGAGGGCACGCCTTGGCATGGGAGTTCAGGGAATTTTGGTTTCGTCTCCGTTTACTTGGTGGCAGGTGTTAGGGTCAAGGGCCTTTCAGGTCAGAGCTGATGCTCCAGTTCCGAGTTATGGGATGTGAACGCCTGAAGGAGGGAACGCCCAACCTTCAACTTAGTCGATCTACAGGGTTTAGGCCAATGCCTTCGAGTTTTACGAGGGTACTTTCGAGGAGAGCTTTGAAGGCAGCGGACCAAGCGAGAAGGGTGCTATTTTCGAATCTGGCTGGCCTGGGTATAGGGTTGAAAGGTTTACAGGTTTGAAGATTCTAGGGCATCAGGGTTAAAGGGTATTGGGTTTAGGCTTGAATGCGTAGAATCAGCCGCGACTTGCACATGCCGGCATGGGCAACTCGTGGAAAGCTGGGCTTCGTACCACCCTTCAGATTGCACGTTTGTTGGATGAGCTCGTGGCAGGTAAGCTCCTTCGGCCGCGTGCGATCGTCCACTGGCCTGGTTAGCTACGGCTCTCTTAGTTGCACAGGGTATCGCCGCGTGCGAGTGGAAGGCAACTCTTACATGGTTCATCGTTTAGTGGCTGCTGCATTCCTCGGCCCGCCGCCAAGTGCCAACAAATGGCAAGTGAATCACATAGACAACGACAAGCTGCACAACCATGTTCGAAATCTAGAGTATGTCACTGCATCAGAGAATGTCCTTCACAGTTGGAGGACCAACATAACACGCCGTCCTGCTGCAAAGCTTGGCAAGGCTGTGCTTTGGCAGGCGTGCGGAGATGTCTCTTGGTCCCATTGCAATTCGCAGTCTGAAGCTGCACGCGTATTGGAGGTTCGGCAGGACTGCATATCACAGTGCTGCAGAGGGCTCACAGAACGCTGCCACGGGAATGGCACTTGGTTTAGATTCAAGTATGCGGACGACTGCAAGCCAGAGCCACTCGCACATGATGAGGTTTGGAAGCAGGCTAGACATGCAGGGGAGGATCTCATCATTCTGAATCTCTTAGTAAGCAGCCATGGTCGAGTTTATTCCGAAACATGCAAGCATCGATTCATCTCTAGGGGGTATTGTGGCCCTGCCGGCTACTATCTTGTGAAAAAGGCAGGCCGTGAATATCGTGTTCACCGCCTGGTTGCGGGGACCTTCCTTGGTCGGCCACCTTCACCAGATATGCACGTGCACCACAAGGATGCTGACCGAGGCAACAACCACGTGGAAAACCTGGAGTATGTAACACCGTCTCAGAACACGCTCCACGCATATTCTCGCCGCACCGAACATCAGAAGGCACGGATCAAAGGCAAGGTGGTGGAGGCACAGATGGGAACATCTGGTTCGTGGGCTTGGTTTGCATCGATCAAGGATGCCTCTGCACAGACCGGCGTCTGCAGAGATGTCATCTCCAGAATGTGTGCGGGACGGCGGGCATCTTCGGTTGGCCTCTGGAGCTTTCGGTTTCCAGCTGAGGAGACGTTCCCAGATGAGGAGTGGCGCTCGGTTGTTTTGGATGGAGCTCGCGCGCCAAGCGGCTCACGTCTTGGCTGCTTGGGACATGCCCCTTGACAGGAGAGGGAGCAAATTGCAAGTCAGGGGCCACGTGCACTGCTCGACAGCCAGGGAGGCCCGAGTCATCAGCTGGGCATGCAGGGAAACCAGTTTGGGCTATAGGATCGTTTGGGTCACCATGCTTGAGCCATGGAAGTCTTTGGGTCACCGTGTTTGGCTCTTAAACCTCAAAGCCCAAAGACAGCAAAGTCTCAATAATACCCTGGAAGCCAAAGACTTCCAAACCCTCCGCATGTCCTCCAACTGCCTCCCAAAGCCAGACTCCAGCACCCGTTCGCCGACCTTCTTTTGTCAGTCTTTTGTCTGTTTTGTCGGCTATATAGGGATAAGATGAAGGGTTCCTTCTAGGCATCCCTCCTTATGTACGTATACCTCAAACCCGAAACCCTAAACCCTATACCCTAAACCCTAAACCCAACTCGTAGCTCGAAGCTGCTGAGGCCCAGGTCGCGCATCGAGCGCCGCGCCATCTGGTTCCTGGAGCAGCCTGGCCCGCCTGGCTGCGACACGGAGCCTCTGACTGGAACTAGGGTTTAGGGTTTAGGGGAAGCCAGGTAGAAGGTCCCAGGCAGGCAGTGCAGCAGTCCTAGCCGTAAAAGGGGAAGCCAGGTCCCAGCAGCAATGAGCCCGGTTGCAAAAAAACAAGGGTTAAAGGCAAGAAGGCCCTGCTTTCAGGTGTTGCCGGCGGCCTCCTCAGTCCGTGCTTATAAGGGGTTTAGGGTGTCGGGTGTAGGACGGCTCCATTTCCAACCAGCAGGATATAGGCACTTGGGGTCCGGGATCCTAATACGGGTTTCGGGGGGCATGTTTGGAGAGAGGGTTTAGGGTCTAGGAGTCTAGGGTTAGGGTTTGAGGTTCGCTGAGGTATTTGGGGATCTAGAAAGTTGGGGTTTGCGGGTGGCGTCTCAGGGTTGAGGGGCCAGAGAGGCAACTTGCAGAGGGATGCAGCTCACGTAGTTGCCGCTTCAGAAATGTAGGATTTAGGGTTTAGGGTTTATGGTTTATAAATAACACCTGCACAGAGAGCCGCGGGGGAGAAGTTTCATGGCTTATAGTAGACCTACATTTGGGAGGTAACTCCCCTGTAGGAAACGAAGCATACTTAGAGGGTTCAGGGGCCAAGGCGTTCGGTAACTGTTACTGAAGACCCCATGGCACCCTACCTGTACTTACGGGATGCCCCCGCCCCCCAAACGATTTGGGGTTTAGAATTTAGGACTCAGGGTTTAGGGTGTTAGGGTTTGAGGGTTGTGGGACCCTAAACCCTAAACCCTAAACCCTAAACCCTAAACCCTAAACCCTTTAGTTTAGGGTTTAGGCCCTTTGCCGTTAGGAGCTGAGCCGTGTAGCTGTGGACGAGGAGGCCTTCTTGGAAGCTTGGCCGTCTTTGGGTTCCATAAGAGTCATAAATACATCAACCCCCCCATTCTTGGGGATACTTTGGAGTCTTTTGCTTTTTTGGGTAGTTTAATTATTAATTCCCAAGGAACAGCTAAAATTATATTTTTTTTATCAGGGTTTCAAGTTCAGTGTAGCATTTGGGTGCTTCCTGGGCCACGTGACCGATGTTGTTTCAGGAGCCCTGTCTGGAGCGAAGTAGTGATTGCAGTGGTGTTTTTTTAAACAGCCTGCGTTCGGCAACGTGTGCGTTCCAGTCACCGAAGCCTTCCCTGCTCATAATTCAGCCCCAGCCTGAAACCCTCAAGATCAAGATCAAGGGACTATAGGAGGGTCCCTAACAAGAGACCTTCGGGGTTATTTACGGGTTATTTGGGGGCTTCTTAGGCATATTACTATATAAGGTATATATAGGGGTTACATAGGGGAATAAGATCAAGGGTCCCTTCTAGGGGTCCCTCCTTATACACATTATCAAGAAGCCCTCAATCTGCAATTCGTCACCCTAAGGTCTGTCCGGGGCCAGCCACAGTCAATAGCTTCCTACAAGGGTTTGGGGTTTGGGGCCCCCACTAGGTTAAAGTTTAAAGATTTGGAGTTTAAGGATTACTTGGGGTGGAGGGTTTAGTTTGTGTCCGCACAGCTGCATTTTGCTTAAACCCTTTCCAGGGTCGCTGTTCACGCTGTCGCTTGGAGGATGAGCTCTCATGAAGTCCCGTATCCCCTTCCGCTAACATCTCCCCCCCAAACAAAAAAGTTGAGAGGATCCCTCCCAATGCCGTATGTTATACAATATGTTACACTGTTACAACTTTGCCTTTTACCTTGCTTTGGGCTTTTTCGTTTTTCTTTTTCAGGGAGGGCTGAACCCTAAATCCTAAACTAGCCTAAACCCGAAACCCTGAACTCCCTAAACTAGCCCTACACCCTAAACTCCCCGAACTCCCCAAACTTCCTAAACCCTAAACCTTATATAAACCCTAAACCCTCAACCCTCCTAAGCCCTTTTGTAGCCCTAAACCCTAAACCCTAAACCCTAAACCCTAAACCCTAAACCCTAAACCCAGGATGCGGCTCTCGAAGCCGCTTTGGAGGAGCTCCGGAAGAGGGGCGTCTCTCGCGGGGGGCCGGCGGCCGAAGCTCAGCTGCCTGCGGGTTCTGGGGGGTTTAGGGTTTAGGGTTTAGGGTTTAGGGTTTAGGGTTTAGGGTTTAGGGTTTAGGGTTGTCTGCGGGCTGTAGGGCTAAGGGTTCGTGGGGTTTGTAGGGTATACTTGTAGCGTATATAAGATTTTTGGAGGGTTTTGCAATTTTTAGGGTTTCAAAGGGGTTTAGGGTTTGTAGGGATTTAGAGTTTGTAGGGTTTTGGGTTAGGGTTTATAGGGTTGAGGCTTTATCCTGAATTAAGTCAACTCGTCCGGCTGTCGTAAGAAAATTCTGCGCGGGCGCTCCTTTAAAATCAATTGCCGGGCATCGCTGCCCCTTTTACACTTGTACAAACTCCTCCCTATTGAAGTCATATGAAACCCTTGGGCCGTGCAAACAAGGTGAAAGCCAACTTCGACTGCTCTGGGGGGGGGGGGGGGGGGGGGGGCAGACTAAACCGGGTGCAACAGTATAGGGCTTAGGGTTTATAGGGTTTGTAGGGTTGACAGGGTATACAGGGTTGATAGCGTGGATAGCGTTGATAGGGCTTATAGGTTTTATAGTGCTGGTAGGGTTTATAGGGTTTGTTAGGTTTATAGGCTTTATAGGGGTTGTAGGGTTTAGAGAGTTATAGGGTTTACGGGATTTTTGTGCTGGGGTGTTAGGGCGCGGGCGCTAGGATTTTTAGGGTGTTAGGGCTCATAGGGTTTAGGATGTTTTCAAAGTCCAGTTTTTTGGTGGTCACCCAAGAATCCCCAGGTCTGGGGCCCGCAAGATGAGTTTCGAATGGCCCCGAAATCATCCTTAATCATCCACAATCCTTTTTTCTGGGCGCCAGCCTACTTTACAAGACATGGGCGCATCGTCTGCGAAGTCCGCGGCCATACCTAGGATGGGTTTAGGGTTTTGGGGTTTAGGGGTTTAGGGTTTTGGGGTTTTGGGTTTTGGGTTTTGGACCACTCTTGCTTGAGGCGTCTTTGACAAGGGCCCTCGGACTCGGTGCGAATGGATCCTAAGCCCTCCAAAAGCCCCAAAACTTGCAAACCTCATAGCCTATACCCCTTGCAGCCCTTGTTCCACAAAGTTTCTCCAGTCAGGGGTGGCCTTCCCTGCACTACACTTTCATGCCATTTTCTGGGGCGCTTTCTCTAATTCCTGAACCCGAAGCCCCCAAAAACACAAACAAACGCACGCACGCACGCACGCACACACACACACACACACACAAAACTTGCAGGTCATTCTACACCCCAGCCTAGTTCCCCCCGCCCCCCCCCCCCCCACTTCCCCACCCTTTAATCCCCAGAATTAAAACCCCTAACAAACCAATTAAGCCTCAAGTCAAACCCTTTCACCTCTCTGCTTGAGCTTTCGAGTCTCCCTAAATGCCGAACCCTAAACACTAAGCCCTAAGCCCTAAACACTAAACCCTAAGCCCTAAACCCTAAACCCTAAATCGAGTCCGAGGCCGCCCAGCTCCTCCACAACTTCGGCCAGGCCGTCGGCGCGACCACCGCCGGCTTGCGTTGCGTTCCGCTGGACGCCGGGCGGGGTGTTGTGATGGGGGGTTTAGGGTTTAGGGGTTGGGGCTTGGGGTTTAGGATTTAGGGTTTAGGGGTTTTAGGGTGGTCAAAGAGCCACTGCCGATCCTGTAAGTGCAGTGGTCGCGGGCCATTGCCTCTTTTGTGCTGGCTGTGATGCCACGACAGGCCTGACATTGACTGAGCGCCTGTGAGAGAGAGAGAGGGGTTTTAGGGTTTTTAGGGTTTAGGGATGTTTAGGGTTTAGGTTTAGGGTTTTTAGGGTTTAGAGATGTTTAGTGTTTAGGGTGGGTTTTAGGGTTTAGGGATCAATGGTTCACCAGCACCAATTGATTGAGTTTTTTGTTTGGGGGAGTGGGGGGGGGGGGTGGAGTGCAGGAAGTACAGGGTTTGAGGTTTAGGGTGAGGGTTTAGAGTGGTAAGTCTGCGAATCAAAGTCTGCACATGACATCCTACATAACCCTTGCACACTTGAGCCCTGTCGCCCTTAACTTTCTACAGGTCCCAAGGCCCGCCGTTGACACTCCAAAACTCCCATGCCCCGCCCTGCTTTCTTCAGCCCTGAGCTCAACAGGTTCCTGTTTACTCGGAGGTCATGGGTACTTAAGACAAATAGGGTTATAGCCAGGGTAGTAAGAGTTGTGACTGGAAATAACCTTGTTTAGGGTGCCTATAACCCACAAATCACCCCTGAGCCTCCAAGTAGTTCAGGTGTGTTCAGGTGCGTATGTGAGGCTCAGGGTTTTGTGCAGTGTTGCGCATGGGACTCTGTGTTTGAGACAGCCGACGGTTTCGGGTGAGGGTCTAAAATTATTGTTGGGGTGCGGCGGAAACCAGGCGTACGAAGATCGGCAAAATACGGTGCCTCTTGTATGGGCCGTTTGCAGCACAAAGCATCAGCAACTCCAAAACTGCTTGCGCTCTGAAAATCAATGGCTCCGCCCCCTTGCTCCCAAAAGCCCCCAAAACACCCGAAACGCCCTAAACCCTGAACCCAATCCTGGAATACCAGAGAAGACAGCACCGAGAAAACCCTCTAAACCCTAAACCCTAAACAAAAGAACCCTGGCTGGCAAAAACAAAGAACGCAAAAACCCCTAAACCCTGAACCCTATCCCCCACCTCCTCCCAAGGATGGGGATCTTCACCGCTGCCTCCCTGCCGAGCTGCTGGGGGACCCCCGGGTGTCGGGGGCGCGTCTGCCTGGGCGCAGCTCGGGGAAGAGGCCGTTGAGTTGAGTGTGACGCGAAGCCCCCCCAACCCTTTTCGGGGGGTTCAGGTTTAGGGTTTAGGGGTACTGAGTACCCTGCTGCATATACATGAATCCACTGAATCACTGAAGAGCCCAAACCCTAAACCCTAAACCCCTTCCAGGGGTGGACCAGCACTTGCGGGCGCAGCCTTGCACCGCGTGGCCTGGGCTTGGAGGATGTTCAGGATGCCCTAAACCCCAAACCCTATAAACCCTGAACAACCCTTTTTTAACTTCGGGTGCCCCTGCGTGGGTTTTAGATAGAGGGGTTTAGGATTTGGAGGTTTAGGGTTTTCGAGTCTAGCTAGGGTTAGGCTTAGGGTTTGAGGCGCTGGGGTTCGCGGTTTGGGGCTTTGGGGTGTTGGGTTTGGGTTTAGGGCTTCGCGTTTAGGGCATTTGGGTTTAGGGCTTTAGGGGGGGGGGGGTTGGGGGGGGGGGGGGGGGGGGTTTGTAGGGTTCGAAGCTCGAGGTCTCTTATATTAGGCCATCCCGTTGCAAAAGAGGAGCGCGAAGGAACGCGGATGTGCATGAAGGTTCGGTTCAGGGCTCGGGCGGGTATGATGGCCAGCGTTTGGGGTGGGTTTGGCTCTCGGCCCGCGTGAGGCATGATCCGGGAAATTGCTGGTGCCGAGGAGTGTTTCGGTAGCTATGGTTCAGGTCAGGTGGGCAGGGTTTAGGGTTGAGGGTTGAGGATTGGGATGTTCCCCCCTGTACCTAACAGTCCTGAATAGGGATTAGAGTAGGGGGTACTGCAATCCCTATCAAGGAGCTGTTGGTATAAGGGGGAGCATCCCAAGGTTTGGGAAAAGGGCTGGGCTCAGGCAAAGGACGTGGTGAGGCAGATTCTGGACTCCATGTCGCCCGTGGTCTTCAAGATTGGCATCACGTGCACGCCCCTGATGCGCTTCTCAGCTGCAAGATTGGGGTTTCGGAGAGTTTGGGGTTTAGGGTTTAGTCAAGAGGGTTTAGGGTTTGGGGTTTGGGGTTTAGGGTTTAGGGTTTAGGGTTTAGGGAGGAAGCGTGTGAGGCCCTCCATCTTACGCTCACCTACTGTACTGCATCCTACAGTGTGTGTAAGGGCAGCGAGGAACGTGGATGCCAGGTTTAGGGTTTAAGGTTTAGGGTTTAGGGTTTAGGGTTTAGGGTTTAGGGTTAGGAGAAAGAAGGCTTCTCCTCGAACCCCCCAACAGCTCCTGACTGGGATGCGGCTCAGTGATAGCTAGACTCTAGCTAGACTAGACCTGCACAAGGTCTCCCTCAGCCCCTCCGCCTCTCCAGAAAGCCGTGTGGAGCGTCTCTCAGGCTTTCGCGCATACGATCGCGAAGGCTACCAGCAGATGCACCTCCTCCATGTGACGGAGGAGCCGACACGATCTTATTGTACTGCCTTGGGAGATGTGTCTCTAGACTCTGGCCTGCCGCTTTTTCTGTGTTTTTTTTCTCCGCTCGGGGGACTGGATGTTGTTGAAAGCTTGAGATGCCGAAGTCATGTTTGGCTACAGTAGGGCTTTGGGCTGAAGAGCTTTTGGCCCTCATTGCAGTTACACAAGAAGCTTCAGGCTTTGGGCTGTGGTGGGAGATGTATGGGGCGTCTAGGCCGTACGGGTTCAGGCTTGCGGGACTCCAGGCTTACAGCTGCTTCGGAGGCGGCTGAGTCATTGCCTTTGCACCCACCTGCTTAGCCGCAAAGAGTATGGAACATCAATTGTTCAACCTCTTCAACTAAACGAATTGGTGCTTAAGGGAGAGTGGAAGAGTGAATATAGGGACTCTTATAAAGGGATTATATAGGGACTACTATAGGGTTCACTCTTCCACTCTCCCTTAAGAATCAGTAAGTAAACCCCCCCCCCCCCCCAAATCCTAAATAGTCGGAGATGGGATGGACACCCGTGTTCATTTTGGCTTTGGCGATGCACAAACACTACTTGCAACCACTTCCAAGAAATACCGCCGGACCCCACATCCCGTCTGTTTCTTTCTCTGTCTCAAACATGTGTGCTATACCCAAAAACCTCGACCGAATACTGTACTCCCGTGGGCCCAGGAGCCCGGCCTGGTTCAAATGCTCGAAGCGGCACCGGGCCTGGCTGAAAGAGGGAGAGAGTGAGTGAGTGAGAGTTGTATTGTTCATGCCAGGGTTTGGGGTTAAGGGTTTAGGGGCGGAACTTGCTGTTTTCTCTCGGGCAGCCAATCTAAGAGGCGCATGAGGTAAAACATTGATGAGGTGCCCCTTTGGCCTTCGGAACACGAGTAGGGGAGCTAGATATTTCCTTCGCTGAAACCCTGGTATTCTGTGATATTTTGCTGAAATCCATTTCTCAAACATTTTTATTGGAAAGCTGTAGGGTTGTCGGGCGTAGACTGTAAGGATCAGGGATTTGGAAATTTATTGTCGCCAAAGCTCTTGGGGCCCCGGGGGCTTGCCCGAAACCGGGAAAAAAACATAGCTTTTTCTAGTTTTTTCTAGCTTTTTCTAGCTTTGGGGCCCCGGGGGCTTGCCCGAAAACCGGGAAAAACATAGCTTTTTCTAGCTTTTTCTAGTTTTTTCTAGCTTTTGCTAGCTTTTTCTAGCTTTTGCTAGCCTTGCCTAGCCTTCTCTAGCCTTTCGTAGCAGATCGGGGCCCGATTCCAGGAAGGATTTAGCGAGCCGGGGTCTGAAGACAGGAATGTCGTAGCAAGGTGGATGGCCAGCAAAAAAAGTCAAAGTCCACTTCTGATTGCCAGGAATCAGTATTGTATGAATGCGTAGATTTTAAGGCCGATGCCAGTAAGTAACGCCCAAACCTCAGGCGCCGACAGGTACAGTTTCAGATTAGATTTGATTGAAAAAGCAAGCTGTAGTTTCCTGCCGGCATCTTCTGTACAGGCCCTTCAAAGGCATGCTTCACCCCAGGAAATTCGTAGCTTATCTTAGCTTATCTTAGCTTATCTTAGCTTATATTAGCTTCTCCTAGCTTTGCCTAGCTTTCTCAGGTTTCCTTCAGTTTTCAGTGGAACGCATTGGAATTCTAGATTTTTCCGGTAATCCAAAGACGAGCCTGATCATTGTTTTACCTCATGTGTTCTTATGAGCCAAAGTGAGAATCCTAGTCCAAGGGGGAACATCCCAAGTAGCTAGTGCTTACCGTTGTCGGCTACTGTCCTGCTTGCCGAGGCTCTAATCTCGGAGTTCCAGGCCTGTCATTGGGTCGCCAGGTAACAAGTTTTTGCCCGAATATGTGTTGTTTTTGATGTAGTACGAGTCGACGAGTGCCGAGAGCAACCTGACATTGCGTTCTACTCTGGGTTCTTGTTGAGGCTTGGAAAGGGCGGGACCTGCGTGATTTTCAATGGTCTCCGCAGCTCATTTAGGCATTGAATGCTGCTACGGATCTCTGTGAGCTCCAAATAAAAGTGAAGAATTGAAGTCACGACACGATGGCGTATGAAGAGTATAGTGCTAGCTTCTCAGGGGTCCCAACCGGAGCGATAAGTTTGTGACACGTCACGTCTATCGTAGGAACAAACCCCCCCCCCCCCCCGCCCGCCAAAGCCATACAAAAGCATCCTAGACCCCTCGGTCGGCCACGCCCCCGCAATCAGGTGCCGAGTCTCGGCATTTGAACCCTTTCCAAGACCCCAAGACAGGCTCAGGTTTCCAGTTTCCGATAGAGACGTCACAAATGTTGGGGCTTGCAGGGAGGGGTCTTCTTGCACCGGTAGCATCCTATACGGGCCCAACAGCTGTCAGGCACCTCCATGTATAGGACCAAATAATCTAGGTTTGACATGACTGATTGCTTGTAGATTGCTTGCGATGCCCCCAACCCTGGGGGGGCACTGAAATTTTCATAAGAGTGCTACAAGTTAACACGCACCCTAAACCCCAAACCCAAACCTGGCCTCCCACCCCTTTCCCCGCCTTTCCCATGTAAGCAGGAGCGTCCTGGATGCCGCAACGTGGCCCGCGGCGGTGAAGGTCCAGTGGGCCGCGCTCCTCGGCTGCTTGAAAGCCTCCCAAACCCAAAAAAGTCCTTGAGGGTTTAGGGTTTAGGGTTTAGGGGCAGTCACCAAGTCCCAGTTGCAAAAGGGTCAAAAGGGTTTACCAGCATGAAGCTGGCAAGATTGTCCGGAGCCCAGTATTCAAAAGGGTCTACCAGTTTCAAGAAAGGTTTCACCCGGCACGTGCAGGGTGTTTTTTCGTTTCGGGGTCTCAGATGTGTACATAGATCATCATTGAAGCACTGGGAGACATGTCGTTCGGCAAAGCCTGAAGGTCCTAAGGACCTTAAGCCCTACACCTTAAACCCTAAAACACTTCAAACCCCAGGTCTCCAACCCTAGGCTTGTGTTGTGGAGCCCGGTCAACTCTAAGGGCTCGTTTCATGGGCTCTTAGTATGGTCCCTTACCTTCTTTTTTGGGTTCTGAAGTATGGGCCCTCGGGTTATGTAGGGTAGGCCCCCACCCCTTTAAGGGAACATGTAGCTACCTGAGAGAAGCCCTCAAGCCTCAACAAGGGCTTCGGCTCACTCGAACGAAAGAGGCAGGGAGTCCATACGTCCATCTCACTGTACCCTGAACCCTAAACCCTAAACCCTAAACCCTAAACCCTAAACCCTAAGGTAGACAACTCAGTCAAGTTACCTAAAGGCCCTTAAGCAGTTGGCCGCGGACGTCTGCTGTAGGGTATCGTGGAGGTGCCTCTGAAGTCAACGTCTTGAAAGTTTAGGGTTTAGGGTTTAGGGTTTGAAGTTTAGGGTTTATGGTTTAGGGTGTAGGGTTTAGGGTTAAGAGCTCAAGGGTGGGGTGGGGGCAGCATGTGCCATCTTGCAAGTCTGAAGCCCAAAGCTTCGAAGCAAAAACAACCGCCAAAACCAATCAAGCCCTAAACCCACCCAGACCCGAAACCCGAAACCCGAAACCCGAAACCCGAAACCCGAAACCCGAAACCCTAAACCCTAAACCCTAAACCCTAAACCCTAAACCCTAAACCCTAAACCCTAAACCCTAAACCCTAAACCCTAAACCCTAAACCCTAAACCCTAAACCCTAAACCCTAAACCCTAAACCCTAAACCCTAAACCCAAACAGAAGAAGCCACAAGGCGCCCTACTTCGCCTACCTCGTGGTGGTTGCCTGCGGCGATGGTGTGGGTATCCTCCAGAAGCGAGTCCGAAGGCTCCCTGTGGTTAGGGTTCACAGGGTTCACAGGGTTCACAGGGTTTTACAGTGTTTTGGGTTTACAGGGTTTTGGGTTTTTGGGGTTAGGGTGTCCTAGTGTGCAGGGTCGAGTGGTTAGGGAGTCCAAGTGTGGCTTTGGGATCCAGGAGTGAGGGTTTGAGGATTTGGTGTTTTTTAAGGGGTTTAGGGCGTGGTCCCCAGCTTGTTGGAGTGTCGTTTTTTGCTCGTTCTCTGATGATTGGGCAGAGACACATCCGGCGTAGTAAGGCGTTGAAACCCCGGTAGTTGGAGGGAGCTCCTTCCATACTCCCGTTAGAACCTCAATCAATCCAACATCTTTATAATTCCCTTGGTTTATTTAAATATTAACAAAACTCCTCAGGGGGCTAGCCTGAAGGCAGTTTCTGCAAGGCCCAGCACTGCCACCAGGTGTAGTAAACCCTAAACCCTTATCCCAAAACAACCCAGACTCTGCAGTTCCGAGGCTCACTGTTTATTTGGGTGAGAGCCGGCGGTTTTGAACGGACATCAATGGTAGGTCACCATTATTACGATGAACATGAGCCCATAGCCCAAGCCTGTACTCAGACACTTCGAAGCCTTGCGTGCGTGTGAGAGTCGAAACCCCCAGAACGCGCAGACAAGCCTGGAACTCACTCAAGCATCGAACCATAAACCGTATGGGGGCTTCCAAGCCTAGAAGAACATCCGTTGCAAGGAGCCAACTATGACTAGGATACTCCAAAAGTTTGGTACTTCCCCCCCCCCCCCCCCCCCCTCCCGCAAATAATCAAACATGGACCTGCGCTTGAGAGCCCCGCAACCCTGCAAGATTCAACCCGCAGCACGTACGGTTTGCCCACACGCACTAGTGGTTGCCCGTATGGTCTGCCCAGGGTTGAGGGTTGAGGGTTTAGGGTTTGTAGCCCTATAGGGCTTAGGGGTTTTTGTGATCGTAGCGCGCGGGCACACATCGCGTATACGCGCACTCGCGTCGCCAACTCCGGAATTCGCATCGCGAAGCTGCGTGTCCTGTCAAGCCCTCCGGAGTCCTGAAACCTCGGCAGGGGCGACGTTTTCGCATGTCGCAATGGGTCTCTAAAGCAATAGCACGGGCAAACCACAAGTACTGGCCGAAAAGTTAGGTACTTTACCCCCCCCCCCCCCCCAAAAAAAAAAAAAAAAAGACCTACACTTGAGGGTCTCGGTCAACCCATAAGCATGTGTGTAGACGCAGCGGTGGTCGGACTCCTGGCCAGGACTGCATGCAAGAGCGCTCCCAGCCGAAGGTGCGGCCCCGGCACGGAGCAAAAATCGGAGCTGCCACGGGCATGTGCCTGGGGGTTTGGGGTCGCAAAGGGTGCTGGACTCCTACGGGCCTGGAGCCGTAGAATTCGACAAGTTAATGTAAAGGCATGGGATTTCTTTGAGCGTGAGGGCGCAGGGTTTCGTACAGGCGCCTCAAGCAGTTTCTCAGAATCGAGGACCCATGGGGTGCAAGGATTCTAACCTGGGAAGCTTTGCCAAAAACTGAACCTGTGTGCACAAAGTGTTTCCGCGTTGCACCTGGTAGCTCTGTTGTTCACATGGAGGAGCGGGGGTTTCCCACAATGAGGGCCCCCTTTTTGGGGGTGCCCATTGTTCTTCGGGCCCCCAAACCCGTCTACAGCCCTTCTGGGATGGCCTACCGAGTGTCCTGGAGAGGTACTGTAACACAGTAAAGAGGTCCAGCATTACCCTATGTCAACCCTATACATCTGAGCTCGAGGTTGAAGGGAACTCGGACAGCAAGGGCTGAGGCTTCTGCTGAGTTCAGCAAGGTTTCGTCGAGAGTTTAGGGGGTTTTCTGGGATCTCTGGGTCCTTGCGCTCTCAGCACTCAGCACCCACAGTGATGTTGCCCTCCCTTGGATAGATTTTCAGCCGTGGGGCTGAAAAAGATATCACGCGAAAGCTTGCAACCTGTAGGGAGGGCCCTACGCACACTCGTAGAACCTACAGAAGACTTAAAACTCTACTCTGAAGCTGGGGTTTTATTGGGTAGAAGGAAAAATAAGCCTTTTTCCCCGAACTGTCCTGCCGCAGCGCTGGCGCTTTCCGCAAAAGCCTTCCCCCGCCTGATACCGCTCAGCCTAATATGGCACCTCCGCCCCTGGGCGCGCGAATTCAGGCTTTTACTCGTACAATGGTTTAGGGTTTAGGGTTTAGGGTTTAGGGTTTAGGGTTTAGGGTTTAGGGTTTAGGGTTTAGGAGGAAAATTGAAGGAATGGAGTGTCGTCAGAACTGCTATCAGTACGAGTGCTTCACTGAAGCAAGTGCCCCAGTACCCGGCCCCCCCCTCCCCCCCCCGCCCCTTCCCCTTTCTCACTTTCTTTACTAGTATTGCAGGTTTGGTTCGGGGTTTGGGGGGGTGGGAAGTTCACGCTGTAGGGCGGGTTTGGGTTTCTGCGAGAAGTTGGTGCAAGTGCTCAGGCCCAGCACGGGAGGAAATGCCATTCTGATGGGATGGTTCGGAGTGGGGTCTTCGGGCTCCGAGGTTATCATGGTAGCACCTAGACCCTCCTGGAGCAGAAACCTGGGGCAGATCGAAGTCATGTGCCTAAGAGGAAAAGGCGATTATAATGGAGGTCGGGCCTGAAGGGATCAGGCGCGCTTCCTGAAGAACTCCCTCAAGACCAGCCTGACTGAGCTCCGGACCCCTATAGAGCTTCGTGTCTTGAGCTTTTCAGTGCTTACTTGGGGTTTAGGGCACCCCCAACAACCAGAACTGGGATTCAACTCCTCAAGGTATGCGCTTGTGGGCGCCCTTCTCGTTACCCTGGGCCGCGCCCAACTCTGCCCGGATGGGGTTTGCCGGTCTGCGGCAGAGGCCCAGGCCAGGAGTTCCAACACTCAACCCAAACAATCATGGGTTTAGGGTTTAGGGTTTAGGGTTTAGGGTTTAGGGATCGAAGCGTCAGTATGGCTATCATGGTTTTGAATATCATGGCTACTGCTGCCACCATTAATGCTAGCACAACCACGACCGCAACCAGCGGCTTCAACTAGCACTGCGAATACTACGATGATGACCACCATGACTATCACTTGCTGCTACCACTTCTACTCCTGCATTAGTACGACCAGTCCACGGCTTTGCTACGAATCCGCGACAGTCGCCAATAAGAATGACGCGATTCTGTGTCCCAATCGTTTTCCGTGAGTTAAGGTGTTTTTGTTGAGGGAGTCCCGTGCAGTCCTTGCGAATCAGAAACAGCTTCGTGGGTCCGCGTTTGCGGTTTAGGGTGTTGGAGGTTTGTACTTCCGGAGTGCCACCGCCCCCTAAAACATAAAACGCTTGCCTGCCTGCCTTCCAGCTCATCATTTTGCTTTCGGAATTCTTTTCGGCATTGGGTTGCTGAACGTATTTCTAGCGAGGCGTTGTCAGATTAACGTCATGTGCCATGGACGTCGTGCCCCAAACGCCGCCTCCCAAACCTTGTCCTCCTCCTCCTCCTCCGCCTCCTCCTCCTCCTCCTCCTCCTCCTCCTCCACATGGCCCTTTGACGCGTTTGTGGCTTCAGGGGTTTGTGAACTGTTTGAGACATGTGAGATGTGTGCCCAGGCTGCAAGCATCCTCCAGCGAGCCGGCAGCAGGGTGTCACAGGGAACGAAGGGTTCATAAGAGACCCCATCACCATACACTACATCCCAATCCCTGACTGCCACCGCTTCCCCGCAGCCTGGGGGGGGGAGGGGCCAAAGTTCAGGCAGCAGACACTAGAAGAGGGGTGGTAGTCGTGCTACATGCTGCTGCAGACCCTACATCCCAAACCCTTGCCAAGCCTGCAAAGCGCAGCAGCGGAACCCAGGCAGCCAGTCAGCACAGCCTCACCCTTGTTGTCAGCCCCTGCTGGCAACATCAGCCCAACAGACCCTAAACCCCCCAAAACCCTAAACTCCCTTGTGAACCGACGAGCCCCCGACATCGCCCCGCGATGCGGATTCGCCCTAGCTGTGCAGGAAAGAAAAAGCAAAGAAAAGTTTAGGGTTTTGGGTTTAGGGTTTAAGCCCAAGCCCCAGGAAGGACAGCCGCGTGCAGCGCTTGGTCGCAGAGCCAGGGCAAGTGACGAGCCAGGAGGCTGAACGACCAAGCAGTTGTTCTATATTTAGGGTTCAGGGTATAGGGTGAGTAGTCCTGTTGCAAGGGAGACCTTCTCACAAGAACATCCTGTTTCCTCAAAAAAGCGGGTACCTCATGATAAGCTGGCTACTGGGGTACGAAGTCAAGGAATGTGTGGAGAATCCACTATTCGTTTAAGAACCCCAGAAAATGAAAGATAATCATTCCGAAATTACGCTTATAAGGAAGAATATACTTCACACTTTTGGCGGGGTTCTTAAGCAAATGGTGGTAGCGGGTTTACCGCTTGAAGCCTGGGGGGTCGCAAGCTCCCCGATGCTGTACCTGCCAAGCTCCTTCTATACCATTTGCTTAAGAACCCCCCTCCCCCCCACCTTATAAGGGCCATGGCTTATAAGGGCCATGGCGGGATATCATTTTCATTTTTTTTTGTTCGGGGGGGGGGGGGGGTGGGTTCTTAAGCCAATAGTAGATGTGCGACCGATGTGCAGCATGTCGGCAAAGGAACACATCGGTCTTAGACTTTTGCCAGCAGATTGAAGTGAACCCGCATCGTGCATCACCCGTTCCGGCTGACGCGTAGGATTTGAGTTGTGGGTACGATGCCTACCGGGGAGCCACACAAAGACCGCCGGCCTCTTCTACCCGTAGCCACATGGCTTTGTGCCAAACCTCCGCGACCTGTCGAGGCAGCAGGCAGCCAGCCTGCAATTGCTTCAGAACCAGTCCAGTGGTGGTGGCTCGTCGGCTGATTCCCTAAACCCTAAACCCCGCCCTAAAGGTAGGCTGCTGACATCTTGGGTGTTTGGGGATCTTAGCTCTAATTCGAGTTTTTTTTCGCTTTGCGTAGACGGGAGGTAATGCCTTGGTCCGTGACCATGATAGACATGCCAACTGCCAGGAGGGTGCCGTACCTTGCAGTAGGGCTGCAATCCTACAGCCGTGGTCAGCAGACAGCTGAATCTCAATCTCTGGCTGCCAGGTTTGGCGACACGTGAACCCTAAGCCCTAAATATTTTCTGCGTTCTCTTTAAAGGCACGGATTTGTCTTTTCTTCGATGACAACCATTTCCGGAATGACTCCCTGCAATGTGGCGCCTGAGTGTCAGCTAGGCGGATGGCAAAAGAATACCCTTACTTCCGGAACCCTGAACCCTGAACCCTGAACCCTAAACCCTAAACCCTAAACCCTAAACCCTAAACCCTAACCCTAAACCCTAAACCCAAATCCTGCATTGCCAGCCAGGCATTGGATCGCATTTGTGGTAGTTGTCACCCTGGGAGCCTTGTGGCCTGGCTATTTCTAGGTCAGGGCTTCTGAAATTCGGGTCATACCCTTGGTAGCCCAGTGGTACCCTTTTCCCTTTTTTGGGGTTCGAGGTTCCATTATAAAAGGAACCAACCCAAAAAAGGGTGCCCTTATTATGATATGGCTCCTGGGCTACTAAGTACCTTCTGGTGGTCCTTCTGATAGGGTAAGCCCGTGCATGATTGGTCCTTTTGAGGCCTTGTTCTGCACCGGCCTCATTAGTGCTCACAGGGTGTATAAGGGCCACGGCAGCCGACAACACTGGGCGGGAGTCTGCGGGGTGAGGGTCTGAGAAGCATGTCAGGGAGCTGCACGCTGAAAGGAATGACATGGTAGCCCTACTGGTAGACTGGTAGGCCTTTTGGGGACATTGTTTACAATTTCCCGTATTTGGGGTGAAGAGGATCACATTCAGGATTCTTTTTCAGATGGCTGTAATAGGGCTCCTTGTGGCTGCTAGTCAGCACCCCTTTCCACGTAGAGCAAATAGAAGTCCGGTCGAGTCAGAGGTGCTCTCGTAACTGTGGGCTAGGTGTGGGGAGCACTCAATTACTTTTGGAGGTTTAGGGTACTTACAGCAGGTTCTGGGGTGGTGATGACTCAGCATTACAGGCCTTCATCCCACGCACGAACAAGGGGGATTTCGAAGGAAGGCCCTAAAACCCGAAATGCTGCTGCAGTCGCAGTGGCCGGTTTGAAGGAGGAAGCCCTGCTAGATGGAAACAAAGCACACTGCCAGTGTGGCGAATCCTAGTATGGATATAAGTTATAAGTAGGGCAGAAGTACTTGCAACTGGCATGAGCCTCCAAGTAGCATGCCAGGATAAATTCGCTGCCCAGCTCTCTCATGGAGAGGCCTTCGGCGACAGTGCGGGAATGCTTTTTGGGGTTTAGGGTTTAAGGTTTAGGGGGTTGCCCTGAGAGTTTGGGAGAGCGGTATTGCTCAGTGCTGTGGGCAGCCCATGTCGGCCTAGTACACTGGCGCTCCGATATTGTTATGCATTTTGGGTCCCACATGCGAGAGGGCCTTTTGGGCTTCTAGTAGAGGGGTTAGCGACTTTGTCATAGTGGGGTTACATTTTTTAGGGTACTTAAGCCCGATAAGGAATGAACTTTGGGTTTTTAGTATTATCCGAACCATGAACTAGGAGAGGTTAAATCATAGTATGGCGCAGCTCTCAGTCCATCCGGCTGCCACAAAGTGCTGCCGCTAGCAGTCTTTGGGCTGTTGACTCAACCCTGGAAAACTGGGGAGACCCTTGGGACATTGTATATTTTCCCTTACTGGGTTTAAGAGGATCATATTCAGGAATATGTTCAGAGTGTTTTGAGGGCTACTATGTGCTTTAGAACCCCCCCAAAAAACAGAAACAACAATCCCTAGATTCCCCTTATAAGGAAGAACACTTTTGGTTTTTTGGCGGGGGTTCCTTAAGCAACGGGTAGAGGGCCATCCTAGAAAAGGCCCCTCGAACCTTCCATGGCGCCCAGCCATAGACCGATGCAGGCTTCTTCCATCCTGGGCATCGACCAGCACCGGGGCTTAATACAGGGGCCTTAGTAAATAGAATAGGGTTTTGGGGGGTTATTGTGGTATCACGATATAGGAACCATGACGGAATACTATCAGTAGTTCTCCCGAGACCGTAGACGGTTTACCCGAACTCCTAAACCCCGAAACTCTAAAATCTAAACCAAGCAACAACACCCTCAACCCGAAACCCTTTGCCCTAAACCCCAAACCCTCAACCCTCAACCCTCAACCCTCAACCCTAAACCCTAAACCCTAACCCTAAACCCTAAACCCTAAACCCTAAACCCTAAACCCTAAACCCTAAACCCTAAACCCTAAACCCTAAACCCTATCCTTGCCCACTCTCTAGGTGACAAGGCCGGGAGCCACGACTCCATCCAAGAGGGTGCTGTGGGCCAGAGGCCTTTGGGGCTTGGGCTGAGGTTTTCGGGTTTCGGGTTTAGGGTTTAGGGTTTCCTTTTCGTGACCCTGACAAAGCCTCATACCCATAAACCCTATCCCTCAAACCCTGGAACCCATTAACCTACATACCTTTCACCCTCAACTCGATACACCCTTTTTTCCCTAAACGCTGTAAGCCCCGAAGCCCTGAACACTAGGTTTGGATTTGGGTCGAGGGGCTTGTAGACCTTAGCATACGTGGAGGCTCACGGGAAATTACTCACAGTGCAATTTATCGCCCAAATTCTGAACACCTTCTGTGACTTCTTGGGGCTGAAATACTTTACCTGTCATTGTTGTTAGAAGTACCCTGAGCCTCCCAGTTGCGTTTGGGCTTGCATGGCCTGCAGTTCATACTCCGATATTTACAGGATTCTAGCAGCATCAAACACACAAAGAACAACACTTTCCACGCTCAACTTGCATAGGCAAGACCACAGAATGCAGCCAGGAAGAGGGAACAGCCCATGTCCAAAGATTAGCCCTAAGCCCCATACAACCGTAAACTAGGGGATTCCCTTCGGGGATCATCTGTTAAAATTGGAACGATACAGAGAAGATTGGCATGGCCCTTGCGCAAGGATGACACGCACAAGTCGAGAAGCCCCCTAAGCCCTAAACCCTAAACCCTAAACCCTAAACCCTAAACCCTAAACCCTAAACCCTAAAAAGGGCCGGGGACTGATGAGCAGAGCCGAGATGCGCAGCCGAAGCCCGAACAGAATCCTTGCCTGCTTCAGCGGGCGCGAGAGTCTGAAACTAGGGTCATGCCTGTTCCCTGGTTCCACACTAAGGGTTTAGGGTTTAGGGTTTAGGGTTTAGGGTTTAGGGTTAAGAACCATTAAGCTTACTGTTGCTTAGCAGGGAATGAGTATATATATATATATATCCTTGGAGTAGATAGGGTACCTCATTCCCCCGTTCCCTCCTAACCAACAGTAAGTAAAGTCGACAGCGGCAGGTCGGCTGACTTGCTTCTCGAGAACAGCCACCTCCTCGACCCCAGCACCGATCCAGCCCCCCGGAAGGGGTTTAGAAGTTGTGGGTTTACGGGTTAGGGTTTCGGGTTTACGGTTTAGGGTTTAGGGTTTAGGCCAAGCCCGGATGCAAAAGGGTTTAGGGTTTAGGGTTTAGGGTCGGTGACCTGCTAGGCACTGAAAAAAGCATGGCAACAGTACTCCCTCAAGCAACCCTGTCAGCAAACAGCATACATGCTGCCCTGCCGAATTCCGGTGACGCTTGGGAGCTCATGATCCTTTGTACCTATTTTGTAAATAACAGGTTGGTTCATGGTATCGCCGGGCAGCAGCTCCTATGCAAAACCAGCTAGTAGCCCCACGCCAAACTGCAAAGGTCATGTGTATTTCGGGAAGACGAACTATTTCTTGAAAGGCATTTTTCTTCTCAGGCTTGCATCGCATGCCAAGAGATGTGCAATGACTTGTTGAATGAATTGCCGACAAAAAGTCTCTGGGTAAACAGGGGTTACAGAACCCTAAACTCCACACCCTTCACCTTCATTTTCAAGTTCGATGTGGAGTTCCGGGCTTGTTCTAGGTCGCAGGCAAGATATGGCAGCTGGCAAGTACGCAGAGCGGCCATGCAATCCCGGATTGTTCCATCACGCGACACGCAGCCCGAATCCTAACTAAGCCCGTTTAATTTTACATTCGTAGTAGATCAGGAGCCTGCTGAGAGCCTCTTGGGGCTGCTACCCCTCAGCTACCCGGCGGCAGTTAGGGTTTAGGGCTTAGGGTTAGGGTTTAGGGTTTAGGGTGTAGGGTTAATGCGCAGCGCAGCAATCCCAGCCCTACAAAAAAGGGTTTAGGGGTTAGGGGTTTGAGGGTACAGGGTTTCGTGGAGCTTCGCCCTTGATCGAGTTGCCAGTCGAAAGCGAGGTGACGATGTGGCCGTGTGCCGCGATGGTGTAGATGCTCAGCCCGTGACGTGCCTTGGCAGGCAGCAGGTGTCATGCATGTACCCAGACCTCTTGCGAGCTAGACTCTAGACCCCAAACACGCGCCCGAAACCCTAAACTCCAAACTCCCCTAATCCTCATTGAATCCTCATCCAGAATACTAAAACCACCACTCTCCGGTTTTGGGCTTGGGAGGCAGCAATGTAAACAGAGAAGACGTTACTGAAATACATGTTAGTCAACAATGATAGAAAAATGCTACCTGTAAATGCGATCTATGACACATGTATGAACATGAGAAAGAGGAAAAAAGGCAAAACAAACTGCGCATCTGCCGTACACAATTTAGTGAAAGCGCTATGTGCTGTCTTCTAGAAATCATAGTGAATAAACCATAATACACATCATTTGCCAAGGTCTTAAACCTGGAACATCATGCAAATGATACATGCGAATTGCTAATTGCAACCATGGCAGCAATCATAATTCGCCCCTCTTAGTGCATATCAAGACAATAATACGCTTACGAAAACGCTAAAGAACAAATGAGGAGTGAAAGCAAGTAGGGGCAATGAGTAGAGTTATAGGGGGCACAGGCCCTAAACCCTAAACCCTAAGGGCATTCCCAAAGTTGCTATCCTAACGTGGCCGGACCTGTAGCAGCAGCATCACAGGTATGCCCAGCTCCGGCAGCAGCTGGAGGCGACAAGGGGCGCCCCTAACCCTAAACCCTAAACCCTAGACCCCAAGCGGATACTCTGGGTCTGGGTTCAAAAGGGCTGTCCCTGTCGTGGGGGATGAGGCGAGTTCAGGGTGATGTTGGTCTCGAGTTGAAGTGGTGGGCCGTCTTTGTTCGAGGGTTTTTAGGGTAGGGTTTAGGGTTTGGCAACAACAACAGGAGTCCGGATGCAGAAAGGCTTATATAGGGTTTAGGGTTTCGAACTAGCCTGCCGGCTTTTGAGCTTTTAGCTCATCGCCTCCCCTTTCCCCGGTCTGCCCAGACTCCAGATCGTGGCCAGGGGGGGGAGCTAAGAAAAGAACACGTGGGGGGTTTCCGCAATATAGACCCCCATATAGTAGGATCCCCTTACTCTGAGGACCCCGATAAGGTACCCCCCCCCCAAAGTCGGAAACCCCCCACGTGCCTTGAGACTGCTAAGATGCCAAGACCGCAAAGCTTCCGAGCAGCTGCCTCAAGCAATGCCACGCACCCTCCTAACCCTTATTGTCAGACCTTAGTAGCTGAACGAGTGCACTTTACACTTTTTTGGGGATGCTATAATCCCCTATACAACTGAGATCTCCTACTTCCTCTTAACAGGCTCATGAAGCCTAAGCTTATAATCCCCCAGTCCAACCAGAATGTCAGACAGGATCCTGCCTTTGCATCCTTCCTGCGCCCGAGTGACCGTGTTGCGCTGGTCCTGGAGAACGGATCCTTGGCGTGCACCTCGCAGTCGTTTTTGCTTGACCTCAACACTGCATCCTTTCCACCAAGTGGCCCTAATTCCTACACCTTGAACCCAAAAACCTGGCATGAAACTTGATTGCGGCTCGTGCTGACCCTCATATGAGCGACCACTTTTATTACGTTGCAGGAGGCTTCTTGTGACGGAGATAAAAACCCACGTTCATGACTAAAACCTCGCAAAGCGATAGGCCCCCCCCCAAAAGCGATACCCTCAATTTTGAATCTAGAAGTCGTTCCATGATTTCGTGGTTGGGTCTTATTCCAGAGCTATACTCAAAGCGATACCCCTACGATACCCATTTGGCCACCCGAAGAGCTGGGCAAAGGCCCTGGCCCAGGTTGAGGGTTCGAAGTTTAGGACTTGGATTTCCGATTCGAGCAGCGAGAGCTCCAGCTCCTGGAAAAGAGCACTCTCACTCCTTAGTCTATAGGTCCTAAAGAAAGGAAACGGGTTTAGGAATTCAGGTGTATTTAGGGGAGGGTTCCAGGTTTAGGATCTCATAAGCAGTAAAGCGATAGGTTTTCGTAGTAGCATTGAGCCAAAGTCCCATAAAGCGATAAGGCCACCCCCCCCAAAAGCGATACCCCACGAATTTTAAATTAGCATTTACATAAGATTTTTTGCGGCTGCTCATATGGAATGATGAGGCAAAGACATGGCGATGTGCTTGCTGGCAGTGCCTTTTCTCGCATCCAGCTAGACCCCAGTTTCCCCAAAGTACTTCGGCGCGCACGTTTGAAACCGAGCCAAGGCAAAGCTCAACTGGTTCAAAGAGCTCAATGGTTTCCAGGGGTTTGGGGTTAGGGTTAGGGTTGAGGGGTTGAGGGTTCATGGTTTCAAAGGGGTTTAGGGTTGCGGGTTTTGGGTTCGCGTTCCTGGAATTCTAGAATCACAGATGAGCGGCTTTTATTTAGGCGCTTCTTGAGAGTTACTTCAGTACGGACGGGCCGTTTAGGGTTGAGGGTTGTTGTGTTCTTACCAGCGTGATTCTGAGCTGGACTGCTCTAGGGCTGAAAGCCGCGTGCCACGGTGAGCTTGGGGCCACCCTGAACCAAAGCCGACTTTTTTTAAACCCTAAACCCTAAACCCTAAACCCTAAACCCTAAACCTTTCTTGGATCCTAAGCCCTGAACCCTAGACCTACAATAGAGCAGGCTAGGTTAGTAAGAGGATGCTGTCGCCCGTTCAACCCTGCAACTGTAGTGCAGAAACCCTAAACCCTAAACCCTCAGGCTCAAGGTTTAGACCCGGTTGAGCCAAGATTCGGGTTCAGGTCCGCCTAAACCCAACCCTCAGAAGAGAAGCCTTGTACTCAAGGGTGCGAGCTTTTTTTGAGACACATTTTGGGTTTACTGTAGGGGGTAGGGTCCTCCCCCTCCCTCCACTTAGGTATTTTTAGGGTGGGTGGTTTAGGCTCTGTTTTTTTTTTTCGGGTTGAGGTCATGCACCATGCCTGTGCCGTGCCACTGAATCCCACCTTCACGGAGGCCTGCAGCTTGGGGTCAAGGGTACCTCGGATGGCTCGGGTGCTGAAGATTTCGGCTCTGCAAGGTTCTTCTTGCGCAGTTTCGAGAACTGTGGCAGTTGCTTGTATGGTTCAAAGTTGCGTGTGGAGCCGCAGGAGGTTGATGGAGAGACCCCAAACGTGAAAGGCTTGGCACTCCATGAATTTCGGGGTTTGGGGGTTTTCAACTTATCTGTGAGTACTGGGCAGGCGTTCCGTTGCACTGCCTTGTGGAATTTGTCGGACTTCATATTCGGAGGCTTTCTGGGCTCGCGGAGCTCAAGCTAAAACGTTTGCTGGGAGGACCTACGAACTTAATAGGTTTTTGTGTCAGCTGTGGCTCTTCAGATTTTCTGCCGCGCCAAGCACGAATCTTCGAATTGACTTGGGCAACCATGCACTTGAGGACTGAGTTCGGGTTTCGGGTTTAAGGAAGGAAAGTTATTTTGGGGGTATTTAGGGTTCATATTAGCCCTAAACCCTAAACCCTAAACTTCTGATTCCCAGAGACGCCAGCTCGCACATTTCTCCGGGCAGCCCGCGGCACCGGAAGCCTCGAAGAATTCTTTGGGGGGGCCCTACCAAACTGGGCTCAAAACAAAGTTTCAACAGCAGCTGGTTTAGGGTTTAGGTTTAAGGGTTTAGGGGTTTAGGGTTTAGGGAGTCGGATTTCGGGCTTATAGGGTTTACTCCCCTGCACCCGAAACCCAAGAGGCGGAGCTTGCGCAGAGCTTCGAACAGCTCCCTGGCAGTCAGACAGAGGGATTGGGGTTTGCAGGAGCCTCAATAAACAACCGAGATAACCCCCTGCAAGAAATCCCAACATATATAGATATTCTGCGGCTAGAGGTTGTGTTATGTCGTTTCGCCCTCAGAACTAGGTGCCCTCAGAAGCACATACTATTCCCTACACAAATGGCATACTGTCCTTAAACTGGCCACGATGGTGGCCACTAGCGACGCCCTGCTTTGGCTTCGGGCTACATACGCGCGCAATAGCATGGTGTTTCGGAGTCGGCTGTGATACAACCCCCGATTTCCGAGTAATGTACACCACCCAAGGCCCTAACGCCTACTCAGCCCGAAGCCCTAAATCCTATGTACTCATCCATCATATACGCCACCTAAAATTCCTGAAATTGCCTTCGCATACAGCAGGCCCCCGAAAGCAAACAGGCTGCGAGTGACGGTCGTGCTCACGGGAGCCGGGAGTTGCGGGGACGCGGCGCTCCTCGGATGGGTTTCAGGGGGCTCTTAGGGTGTAGGGTCTAGGGTCTATAGGGTCTAGGGTCTAGGGTCTAGGGTCTAGGGTCTAGGGTTTAGGGTTTAGGGTTTAGGGTTTAGGGTTTAGGGTCTAGGGTCTAGGGTTTAGGGTTTAGGGTTTAGGGTTTAGGGTTTAGGGTTTAGAGCAACTTCCACCTCCGGGCCGACCGCCCAAGCTCGGATGCAAAAAGGGTTTAGAGTTAGAGTGGGTTTAGGCTTCAATGGTTTAGGGTTGATAGGGGTTTGGGGAGTACTAAGCTTAGGCCTCAGGAGTTTAGGGTTCATAGGGTTTTAGGGAGTACTAAACTTAGGCCTCAGGAGTTTAGGGTTAGAGGGGTTTGGGAGTACTAAACTAAGGCCTCCGGAGTTTAGGGTTAGAGGGGTCTGGGGACTATAAAACCTAAGCCCTAAACCAGGAGATCTGGTCTTGACGGCAGGGCCGGGGAAGAGTTGTGAGCTTCTTGGAAAAGAGCGCAATATCCCTTGATCTTCTTGGAGATCGTACCGTATATCCCCTATATAGTCCGAAGTGTTTCGTTTCAGGTTTAGGGACTCTGGCTCGGGTGTGGAGGGCTTACGTCAGGAGGATCTATAGGACACAATGAAAAACACTCGTTTTTCTCTGCTGATTTGTAACATGAAATCATCTCCTGCAGATTCTCCTGTCGACTTTAAGACGTGCCCAACCTTTCGATTGTGCAGATGATCCGAGTATAGCAGCATATACGTATGTTCTGTGCTTGGGCCCAAACTATCCATTCAAATTCTAAGCTCTTATCCCTTGAAACCTCAACCCCTGTATTTCTTTTCGGGCAGGATCTCCATCAATCGAAGTGGACATTAGATCAGCTATTCAGGCGGCAAACAAACACAACGACAAATCCTAAAGCAACCGCCATCAAACCCCCAAAACACCTAAACCCTAAACCTGCTCAGCTCTGCCCCCAAGCCCCAAGCACCAAACCCTAAGCCTTGAGCCCTAAACCCTGAACCCTAATTAACCCTAACCCTGAACCCTAAACCCTAAACCCTAAATCCTAAACCCTAAACCCTAAACCCTAAACCCTAAACCCTAAACCCTAAACCCTAAACCCTAAGCCCAGGCACAAGGCAGCAGCGCAGCTCCAGCTCCGGGTGCTGACGCTCGAGAAGGCCTTGGAGTCGCCCCTTGCATCTTCCGTCAGAGATAGTGGGGTTACCCGAAGCGTTTAGGGTTTAGGGTTTAGGGTTTAGGGTTTGGGGTTTAGGGTCTTGGGTTTAAGGTTCAGGGTTTAGTTTTTGTTTTTGTTGGGGCGGGGGGGAGGGGGATCTATAGTGACGATTGTAAGACTTTTTGGGGGGTATAGAAAGGAATACCCCCCCCCCCCCTGTGCTTTAGGGCCATTCTTTGGAGGTTCCTGCGCACCCCAAAAGAACTGGAATGCAACTACCATCATGCTTGGGATATCAGTACTCGTGAGTTTCTAAACACTCTGCGTTTAGCCATCTCTGTCATTTTGTGAGCTCCTGTGTGAGACTCATGTTCTACGACCGAGGGTTGCATCCGAGGGCACCATTATGGTGAGTTTGTTGGTACTTCTGACTTGAAGGCACAAGCTTGAGAATGTGGGTTCAGAGTGACCAGGGGTGAAGGATGGTTTCGGGTTCAACTGCGTTGTTTTTTGCAAGTTGGTGACTTAAGTACTCGTAACTTCTTGTCCCTTTGTTCACTCTTTTATATGGGATGATGGTACCTTGTCCCTGATCATTCCCTAATCCTCCATTAAGAAGCTCCTTGTTAAAGCTGTCTGACGCCTCACCGGCCCATGTGCGCTGCCCAACTCCATCCAACTCCCTTGCGCCCCATTCCCAGGGAGCCAGGAACAAACGATTTTCTCAGGCATGTCCCAAACAAGATGGGGGTCCTCATGCATCAAATTGTGGCATTCTCGAGGTTGCAACCGTGAGAAAGAAAGCATCGAGGGGAGTATGAGGGAGCGCCAGCTTGCCTAACCCCCTCTTTGGAGCCCCTCCTCCCTTGCGCACATTGTCATACCTTGGGATGTTCCCCGTTATACTAACAGTCCTCAGTAGGAATTAGGCTAGGGGATACTACAATCCCTATTCAGACTGTTAGTATAAGGGTGAACATCCCAAGTTACAACACAAGCAACATGAAGCAGCGGCTTTCTTTGGGAAGGTCAGTCGGTCCAGTAGCTCCACAGCGACTCGGCAAAAATCTTCGGGTGCGCGGGTGATGTGCTTGGGGTTTCGGTCTTGGGGGGGCTCAGGGTTTTCGGGTTTCGGCTTCGGGGTTCAGGAAATAGGGACAGGGATTTAAGGATTTTGGTGGGGGTTCTCTCTGTCTGTCTCTCTCTCTCTCTGGGTTTTAGGGTTTAGGGTTTAGGGTTTAGGGTTTGTTTTCTGTCTTGTTTTTTTGAGGTGGATGGGTGCCAGGCATCTTCACTCCCCCGCCCTCAGGCGCCCCCCCCAAAACCCCAAGAAATCCCAAAACCCACGCAAAGCAATAGGGGTTCACAAGGGGTTTAGGGTTTAGGGTTTAGGGTTTAGGGATAGGGTTTAGGGATTAGGGTTTAGGGTTTAGGGTTTAGGGTACCGAAGCCAGGCGTCGCCTCAGCTGTGCCTCAGCGGCCCCCAGCCGCCTCTGGAAGATGTGGAGGGCAGAGGGCTGGGTGCCCGCGCCGAGGCTCTTGGGTTTGAGGTTTAGGGTTTAGGGTTTAGGGTTTAGGGTTTAGGGTTTAGGGTTTAGGGTTTAGGGTAGGGATTGTAATAGGGGGTTTAGGGTTGTATTAGGGGGTACAAAAATCTCCCATTAAGGACTGTTAGTATAAGGGGGAACGTCCCAAGCCATTGGTCGTATCATGTCAGTAGCATGTCGAGTAGATCCAGTACGCAGTCCTTTAACCTGAACCCTATATGAACTCGAAGCCCTTTCTTTGTGGAGGGTGGATTTGAGGAACCCCTACAATGCCTGAATCTCAAAGGCCGACCCAAGGACACTGGAGGCTAGGGGATACTCCCCCTAAACTCCTAAACCCTAAACCCTAAAAACTCTAAGCCCTAAACCCAAAGCCCTAATTTCCTGTTTTGGTTTCGCATCCTTGTGCGGTGTCGCAAGAAGGTTGGGCCGGCCCCGGAGATTGTTTTTGTGTTTTTCGTGGCGGGGTTGGTGGGTTGAAAGTTCAAAGCTAAGTAGAAAGTAGCCCTGGCAAGAAGACAGCGTAGTGCAAGGATGACCTGGACAGTCCAAGGCCAACTTTCAGTGCATCTCGGTTCGTGTTCCTTCTGAATCGTTTAGGGTTTAGGGTTCAGGGTTCAGGGTTTAGGGATACATTTCTTCGCACCAGGCTCCGAGCCCGGACCCTGAGCGCACGGTGCTTCTGCTGAAGACCTCCGGAACGACCTCGCGAGGGAAGGTGCCGAGACGGTGATTTTGTTGTATGTTCAGCACGTTATAGCATGTTTATCATGATAGTATGCATCTTACAATATTTGGTGTGATTATCATGGCTAGCCGTGTAGAATCGCAAATCCTGCATGCTAAGTGTATCATTCTGTCACGACGAAGATCGCTGCTGCTTGGGATGTTCCCCCTCATACTAACAGTCCTTAAACGGAATTATTGTACCCTCTATTCTAATCCCTATTAAAGGACTGTTAGGATAAGGGGGAAACATCCCAAGCTGCGGAGCTTCGGCTTTGCTCACGTAGAGGAGCGCACAGGCTGCTGGGAGGGTTCGGGTGCGTTCAGGGCTTCGGACCCTGGGGTGAGATGCTGGCACTTCACAGAGTCCAGATTTAAAGAAAATAATAATAATATAATAAAAAACAAACGCAATAATTATAAACAATAGTAATAATAATCACAACAAAAATCAAAGCAATTCGGGGGAGACTGAGAAACATCTGGCTCTGAACCTGGTGCCCCTTGCAGCATTCGTGTTCATTTGCCACACGAGGTGGTGCCTTTTTCACTACGCCGGCTGCCACCTGGTGCAGAGGGTGCAGAGTTGTGGTGGTTCTGGCTTCACCATCCGGGTCGTTCTCAGGAATTTCTGGGTCATGCTTTGGTATCGGAAAGCCGGACCCTGCACTAGAACACAGCTCACACGGCTTATCGGCAGTTTTATCGAACGGAAATATGCGAAGCCATGGACCCCTAATCCTCACTTGGAGTTGGCACCCCCGAAAAAAGTGCACAGGAGTCCAAGTTCTGAGAAATGTGCAGTACCAGACCTCCTCCCACATGTACTACAGAAAGGGGGGCGGGCTTTCCCAAACCCTACGCACAGTCAGATCTATATGTTCCAACAGAACACTTGAAGCCTCGCCTGGATCGAGCCGTGTGCAAGTTGCTAAGTCCAAGCCCGGATGGTGCGATAGACCCTACACTAAACGCGACCGAAGCCCTAAACCCTACACCCAAAACCTTGAAGTGCGTGCAGTGAGCGATTAAACCCTAAATCCGAGACGGAGGAGATTTCTCTTTCGAGCCTAGAGAACCTCCCTGCAATGTGGATTCGCCCCAGCTGTGCAGGAGGGAAAACAACCCTACATCCCAAACCGCGTGCCCCTTAAGGTTTCATCATTTCCTTTGGACATTCCTATACTGTCAGATCAGCTGGTGAATTGGGATGTCGCCCGATAGTTTTTAGCGCTGCTGGCGAGTTGGTCCCGATGATGCTCTGGTTCACAGTGCAGTCGCGCTCAGTTGCTCAGATGCCAGCGACAGCACCGAAGGAACTTAACCCTAAGCCACCAGTCCCGTAAACCCCGAACCGTTGTGGCATGCTTCCCAAGCCCAGGTCTTTGGCTGCTCGGCTCAACGCGCGTGGCCTGGAGCTTGCGCCTGGCGACGTGTGCCGCTTTCTTAGACTCTAAGAACCCATTCAGAGTAAGGGGCTTGATGATAACCTCCCAAATCTAGGTATGCCTTTGGGACATTGTATGTTTCTCTATTTGGGTTTAAGAGGGTCATGTTCAGGAATAATTTTCAGATGGTGTTTGAGGGCCATCCTAAGGGGTTGGCTTCTTGGGCTTATAGGGCTTAGGACTTAAGAGGGTTCAGCAGTTAGGGTTTGTCGGGTTTGTGGCTTGGAACTATGCTTGGCTTTGCTGACGCAAGCGGTTTAAGGGTTTATGGTTTATGGGCTTTATCAGGGTCTGGGTTCAAAAAAGGTTTGGGTTTGGGGTTTAGGGCCTAGAAGTCGTGGTGCTGGTGAAGCTGGCTGCTGGCAAACAAACCTTTCCTCAGCTGTAAACCCAAACCCTCGACCCCACACAAAACTTGCTCGGCAAAAGCCTCCATCTGCCAACCCAGGTCTGAGCATGATGCCGCTGTACCACATAGCTGGAATTTCTGTCGCTCGCATCAGTTTGGGGGTTACGGGAGATGGTTTGAGGGCCCAGGGCGCAGGAGAGGATCTGAAACTGAAGGCTGAACACTGCAGCAACGCCGAAAACCCGAAGCTTGCAGATGCTGCCCAAATCGACGGATTCGATGTCTCGACAGCCCAGTGGGCTTTGGATTGTAGGGTTCTGGTAACTTCGCTGAATGATCGTTTTGGGCTCGTCCGGGGCCCCTGTTCTAATGAAGGCGTCCCTTTAGTTGGGGCCTAGAATCTTTTGTCGCTCAAGAAAGTCTAGGGCCGTCCTTGTGGCTTGGAATATGCAGCTGGCCTGAACCAAAAACCTCACTCAGACCTCTGCAAGACCGATCGCATAGCGCGGCGATCAATCCCGTGGTTAGAGTATTGCGGGCTTGTGGGCGGGCCGGGGAGCGGTGGGCTATTTCAGGGTTTAGGGTGTAGGGTTTAGGGTTGACGCCTGTGTAGATTGTCAGCTCTCTACCTTGGTTTTGCTTCTCACAGGTACCCTCCAAACCCTGAAACTTTGTTCTCAATGCCTGACACTCCAGAGCGACCGGCCACTCATATGTCATCGTGAATAAATTCTACATCCAGCCAGAAACTAGGACCCAGAGCAAGAGTAGGCCCTTATTACCTTTTCTGGGTTTAAGTTGTCTGATAAGCCCCTTTCACCCAAAAAGGGCACCCGTTTTTTCTTCCTGGGTTACTCATGGGTCTAAGAACTTAGTAGCAGAGTAGGTACCCTCCAACCTTTTTGGGGGGCATTCAAACCCCTATCTATTCCGAAGGTGAACTTTTTTGTTCCCCGAGGATACTGGGTCACTGGGTCACTAGGGGAAACCCGAGTTTCATCATTCATTTCGGATTCTCTCAGGGTAGTTACATGGTCCCGTAGTCTGGGTCTTGAACAGGGGACCCAGTATCTACCCCATACATACCCTATAAACTGCAGGGGCACATACTTCAGAACCCTGTAAACGAGGTGAGGGACATATTATGGGACCATGTAACTGCCCTAAGCGATTCTCAGGTTGGAACCATGGGCCCTTAGTATGGTCCCTTACCCTTGTGTTTGGGATTGTATATATATATATATATCGATATAGATATAGATGTATATATATATATACACATAGTGCATATAAGGTTTCTACTTCGGATCCCAAGATTCAAGGGGGTAAGATCGTACCCCGAAGGATGTATCCAAGAGGTTGCCCTCATGTACTATACTCCCAATACGGGCCTTACATTGCCTAGATGATTCTTAAACAAGTGGTCCCCAAACCCAAGGGTACAACCTTAGGGGTCAGAGGTAGAGTCCCCATGAGCCCTAGTGTCTTCATGAACCACGGATTCTTTCAGGGTAGTTTCATGGGCCCTTAATATGGTCCCTTACCTTCTTTAAAGGTTCTGATGTGTAAGCCCTGGACCCTTGGGTTTTATGGGGTATATAACGGGCCCCCGTTTAAGGGCCCATATTCAGGGATCATGTAACTACCCTAAGAGAGATTCTGCCCTAAACCCTAAACCCTCAACCCTAAACCCTAAATAAACCCTAAACCCTAAACCCTTGGTGTGAGGTAAACTTCCTGGCTTCGATGTCTGCTGGTGCGACCATCCTGTTTTACTCTGGCCAGTTCGAGGTGCCGCTTGGCAGCGGCAGGGCAAACAAGCTAAACCCTCAGCCCGAAACCCTAAACCCTAAGCCCTAAACCCTAAAACCCTAAACCCTAAACCCCAAACCCCAAACCCCAAACCCCAAACCCCAAACCCCAAACCCTAAACCCCAACCCTGAAGCCCAAAATGCCAAAGCCCCAAAAGCACCCCAAACCTCGGGCATCCTCGGGCCAAGGTCCAAAAGCCCGCCAAAGCTGGCCCTGTGGTTTGTGAATGTGTTGGGCTCTCGCTACCCTTGAACCTAAAATAGGGTTTACGGTTTAGGGTTTAAGTGTTTAAGGGTTTAAGGGTTTAAGGGTTTAAGGGTTTAAGGGTTTAAGGGTTTAGGGGTCTAAGGGTTTAAGGGTTTAAGGGTTTAGGGGTTTAGGGGTTTAGGGGTTTAGGGGTTTAGTGTCTAGGGTTTAGGGTTCAAGTTTTCTCGGGTGGAGTAGGGGGCCCTGCAGAGATTGAATGTCCATGAAGATAGGCTTCTGTCGTAGGAATGGCTCATAGAGCTTCGCAGTTCTTGTCCCAGTTATCTACTGACAGCCCTTACAAACTACCCTAAACCAGAGACCCTAAACCCTAGACCCTTAAGCCCTGAAACTTAGCCTCTCAAGACCTAATCCATAGACCCTTAAAACATCCCTCCTCAAGCCCCAAAAACAGCAAAGGCCCTAGAAGAACGGGGCCCAAAAAAAGAGAGAGAACGGTAAGCCCTATAAACCCTAAACCCTAAACTACCCTAAACCCTAGGGGCTTGGGGTTTTGGCTTTGGGTCCCATAATTATGCCCTATACCCAGGTAGCGTACTTGGGGGCTGGGGCTGCCTTCGTCCACTCATTTCAGGACGCGCTTCGTCGCGGAGCTCGAGAGGGAGGGTCACCTCAGGCCAGGCGCACTTAGAGCTCACATCGCCCTCGACATCCAAGTGTTACACAGGTCCTCAAAATAAGGGCACTCGGGTGCTTGTGGGCAACATGGCTGCCCAAACCTGCTTTTGCCTTGGAAGTCATCGTCGGTCCGGCTGGGTGTGCTGAAAGGTTCGGATTTTTGCAGGCGTGCGTCTTGCATGAAACCAGGGAGATCTTGTCCTGAAGGCTGCACCTGTCGAGGTGTCAGGGGCCTGGGCAAGTCGGCGAGTCCTGGCCGACGAAAACGAAACCGCAGTTGGAGGTTTTCTTAGAACAGGAAACACTCCGGACTCCAGGCCCCAGTCCCTTTTACTGGGTTCTTCGTTGGGATACGTAGTTTGTTGATTTAGTTTGATTGTGGTATGTTAAGAACTCTATTTTCGATGGGGGTATGCGTGGTTCCATAGCATGGTTTTCATCCTTTGGGTCTTGGGTTGGGGTCTTTCGGTTCCTTGAAGTTTGAGGTATGGGTTGGGTGCTAGGGGGTGGTGCATGCGGGACCAGGGAAGCAGTCCAAGCGCGGCTCAGATTTTCGGGCTTACAAAGTTAAGGAGTGACCTCCCTAAACCTTAAACCCTAAACCCAAAACGGCCCTAAACCCTAAACCCTAGGGTTTTTTCTGCTTTGGGCCTTCTGGGCCTCTTCCAGAAGCCCGGCGCAGGCCCAGTTGGTACTTTGCTGTGCCCGCTGTCCATGAAGCGGTCTTGCGCCATGTCGCCGAGCTAGGCCGCGCGCCATAGAACTTAGGGCTTAGGGTTTAGGGTTTAGGGTTTAGGGGTGCTTCGAGTTTACGACTAGAGGGCGGGTTACACGTTAATCTCAGCCCTAGACGCTGGCAGGCCTATGCACTCCGAATCCCCACTACAAGCTTGCAACAACCCTCCAGCTGAAGCCCTCAAGCCCTTGCCTACAGCCTACTTAGCCTAGACAAGGCAGACCCTCTGCCCGAATTTCTAGCACAACGTCATGGTCTGCGAGGGGTGGAATCCTGCGTCCACCCAGACCTATAGGCACCAAACCCCCCTAAACCGTCCCGGAGCTGCTTCGTCAGCTCTGATGTTCCGTCAATCAGGGGCGGACTGCCGAATGCCCGATACTCTGAACCGAGATGGCCTATGACGTCTTTCATGCCCCATGAATCTACAATAAATGCCCTCTTCAAGGCATTCTGGGGCATGGTAGCCCATCTAACAACCCAAACCTGAAGACCCAAGGTTGCCTGCCATCCTCTCGGGCTTTCGGGTTTAGGGCTGAGGGTTCAGGGTTCAGGGTTTAGGGTTTAGGGTTTAGGGTTTAGGGTTTAGGGAGAATTGCATGGGGGAGCTTCTACCCGAGCGAACATTCTTTTTCTCAGAGGCAAACAAGAACTGCGACTGCAATCGAGCAGACGGAGTGACTACAACCTCATGTCCTAGAAGTTTACCCTAAGCCCTGAACTCTATTTTGATTCGAGGTCGCCCTGTCCAGCATCGGCTGTACCTCGGCCTGGGTCTATGATTCGCTGCGCCGTTCTTGGTGCAGGTGTTCAGAACCTTTGGGGCGCAACACACAGGTTTCCGGGAGAAGGGTTTTGGACCGGGTTTGGCTAGCTGGCTGAAGTTCTTGCTGCTGCATGTGGGGGGGTTTTGCCATAAAAAGGGGCCCCCAATAGAGATCCCAAAATAGTAGGACCCCTTAAGAAGGACCCCCAATAAGGTACCCCTAATATCGTAAACCCCCCCCATTTGCTTACAATTCCACATCAGCTCGGTTCACGAAGGAGGCCCGTGGAGGCAACGCTCATTTTTGGGAATGAGGGTGTCGTGTTTGGGGTTTGGGGTTTAGGGTTTAGGGAAGCGGTCTTGACCCACATGTTCCAAAGTGAGCCATTCAGCCCCATAGTCCATGCAGTTGAAAACTGTACCCCGTCGGTTGAATTCAGGTCTCAAGAGTGACCCTAAACCCTAAACCCTAAACCCTAAACCCTAAACCCTTAAACCCCCCTCCAGCACTCAGAGCACCCCAGGAAGCTGATCCGCTCTGCTGGGGCTGCCTTGGCGCAGCAGAGTGGGCAGAAGCTGATCGTGCCCCTGCTTAAATCATGCCGTTGGGGTTCCCCAAGCCCTTAAGTTGAGGGTTTAGGGTTTAGGGTTTAGGGTTTAGGGTGTTAAACCCTAAACCCTAAACCCTGAGCTTCCGTCGGATGCTTCCCCGGAGCCCAGGCGGTTTCTGCACGAATTTCCCTGCGTGCCACTTAAGCCACTAAATGTAAAGGGCATGGAGGCCTATACACGTGACGCCCACCTCAATAATTCCCTTTGCTGGGTTAGGGCTTTCGTGAGGAAACGGCTTCGAGGCGCTCAGATTTTCTTCTAGAAGGCGGCCGTGCAGGATAACAGAGTCGACACGGACGACACTCAGGGTTGGAGCGGGAAACTTTACAACTCATGGGTTCCCAATCCCTGTAAAACCCCTCGAAATTTTAGAATCCATACATGGGGCCCAAGCCGTTTACAACCCTATACTTGTCTCCATAGTGCTTCAATGTCTGGCCTTGTGGGTGTCGTAGAGTTTGCACAATCAGGAGGCGTTCCACTGTGCCGTGACCCCCGCCTATGGCATGACAGAGGAGCCGGCGGTTACCTAAGAATCCCAAAAGGCGTCTTTATATCCCTAAACACTATAAAGCCGTAAACAGGAGTTATGACCCCAAAACAAGGTCGGTTTTGAGGGGTTCTTTAACCTCAAAGTGGCAGGCTGCTCCCTGAAAGTACGTCGAGGGAGTTCAGCTGTCAGGGCCTTCCTATCAGCCTAGCAAAGAGCCCCTTTTGGGGGTTCTCCCAGGCCACCTACAAAATACCCTAAACCCTAAACCCTACCCCTAAACCCTAAACCCTAAACCCTAAACCCTAAACCCTAAACCCTAAACCCTACAAAAACAAAGAAAAAACAGCTTTTGGGGTTCTTGGGTTCGGCCCTCTAAAGCTGCAAGCTTCAAAGCCAGCGTGAGGAAGGCGAAGCTTTTTGGGGTGCATTCGTTACATTATGCAGCTACAGATGTCTGTGTGCGTAATTATAGAGTATGTATATAGATCTCGGAAAGATATCTGGATATTTGCTTTTATTTGATAAATGCATATACTTATATAAAGAGAGAGCAAAAAAAATATATATATATATATATTGTATACAGTGTATATATGTATAAAGTAAAGTGCGTTGTGAGGACAGGTGGGGGTGTCGGTAGTTTTGCGGACATCCCTGCAGTGGCGCGTTCCCAGATCTCTGGGAGAGCCTCTTGCTTTGCCAGGCGCTGGAGATCACGTGCCCGCCTGCAAACTACGACTTCTCCAAACCGTGTTCCGTGGGCCCCAGCATCAGTGCCGGGCCTGGTTACATACATACGAAGCCCAACACTTGGGATGTTCCCCCTTATACGAACAGTCCTAAAAATGGTTTGAGTACCCCCCCGATTTCAGTCCCCATGAAGGACTGCTAGTAAAAGGGGAACAGCCCAACCCAACACCCTAGACTGAGGGTGGCAAAAAAGCAAGCCCTCAAGTTACTGTAGGTACACCTACCTCAGATGGGCTGCTGGTTTGGGGGTGTCTCGGGCGTTAGGGTCCATAGTGCCCACACGGGTATCAATAGTTCAATGGCGTCCCTTTTTCCCGCTTGTCTTTAGGGATGAGTTTCAGGGCCAAGCGCCTGGCGTCTCGAAAATTCGAGGATAGGGCATGCGCAACAAGATCTAGACCAAGCCCCAACATTTCACAATGAGCTTCGTAAGGGGCATCGTACAATTAAGCCCACAACCCTGCATGGATGTAAAAGGGGTGTGCGACATGTTGTGGCTGAGCTTGAAATTGGTGTGTGGCTCCTATATATTTCTGCATGTAGTACCATCTCCTACTTACATGTCCTGGGCTGGGGTATTTCTTCTCCAGGACGCTTTCTAAAATGGCATGGCGGCCTCTATACATGTCACGTCCGCAGGCTTTGTGGCTGCAGGAGTTCAGCCACAAGCGAGTCGTTTGACTGAATGCGGCAATCTGAATTCAAGCGTTGCGTGCGTTGCGAAGATCAACCTGTTCGAGGAGAGGTGGGCACCCTAAACCCTGAACCCTAAACCCTAAACCCTAAACCCTAAACCCTAAACCCTAAACCCTAAACCCTAACCCTAAACTGCTTCTAGGACTTAACGTGCAGCCTCGGCCATGGAGACAGAAGAGACTGCAGCGGCGCTTGTAGGATTTGGCCTCAGCTGCTTGCTGCTCTTGAGGCTTATCAGCCGCTTTGCTGCAAGATTAGGGTTTAGGGTTTAGGGTTTAGGGTTTAGGGTCTAGGGTTTCCTGCAAGATCGATCAAAGAGTCTTTACGTTGATAGGGTTTAGGGCAGGATGCACTGATTCTAGAGTATACGGTCGAGGCATGAGACCCCAAAGCAAGATTCCCAGTCCGCACTGTCGTGATCAGTCGTCAACCTCTTCTCAGTAGTTGGGCTTGAAGTGAATCATGTCTGTTCTTTATTTTTTTGGTGGGGGTCTCTGTCATGGTACATTCCCAAACCCGTACAGGCTACGAAGCCGGGTCCATAGTTTACCTCAAGTCACTTTGCTGTGACCCTGGGCTCGGGGAGGTCTTTTTGCGCCGGGGCTTTTCTTTTTTTTAGTTCCTACCATGGGGTAGGACTATATGCTTAGTAGTAGACTAGCTAACCTTTAACCTTTTTGGGTTTATATATTCCCCTTTTATTCCCAAAGGTTAACCTTTAAAACCCCTAGGTACTGGACAACTAAGGAGAGCTTAAGCACCAAAACGAGGGGCTGGTTTTTGGGGTCTACCTTATGAGTTAGGGTTTGGGGTTTCGAGTTTTTCCTTGCCGGCTAACTACGAGTACTGTAAGGAGCTTTCTAAGTCGGACTTGCAAACGAGTAGGCCTCGCATTTTCAGCCCGAACTAAACTCTAAACCCGCAGCCTGCACAAAAAGGTTGGTTTGGGGTTCTGAAGGCAAGTAGCACCAAAGTTTGGATGACGCCAAGACTCCCCCACGGCCCCTGATCCCAGGTCTGGTCTTGTTGCTTGGTGCTGGACCTGGATGCTTTTGCAGAGTTCCGGGATAACCCATAAACCCTAAATTGTGGTTTAACTTTGGGAGGTTCCCCATGAAACTAGCATTCCTGAATACGGGTTGTAGTACCCCCTATTATCATCCCCATATGAGGACTGTAAGTATAAGGGGGAACATCCCAACCCTAAGCCCCTAAATGGTTTTAGGGGTTTTAGGGGTTTTAGGGGCTTTAGGGGCTTTAGGGGTTTTAGGGGCTCACAAACTTGAGCTACCAGCATGGATGGGCTATTGGGCCTTGTACTCCCCCTAACCAACCCAAAAAGAGCCTTTTTTAGGGGTTATAGGGTAGAATAGCCCATGTAGGTAGTGCTTGTAACCTGCTTCAGGGACCTCCCTAAGCTTCCCAGCTCTTACACAACACAACAGGGTCGCACGGGCGCAATCCAGGGTTGATCATTCGAATAACCCAAAACCCTAAACCCTAAACCCGATACCCTAAACCCTAAACCCTGTAGTGCCGGGGACCCCGTGCGCGAGTGCGAGAGCCCCAGAAGCGGACGGAAATGATCCTGGCCTGCCGAGAAACCACGAGCATCGTTTGCTAGGCAGGCCTTTTGGGACACCTTATAGGGGTTTAGGGTTTAGGGTTTAGGGTAAGAGGGTCATATTCAGGAATAGTTTTCAGATGGTTTCAAGGGCCATCCTAGCCGATTGCAGGGTTCTAGGGGGGGGTTCAAGGGGGCATGTAAACCCAAGCTTCCCGAATGCTCCCCACTACTCCCGAAGGTTCCCCCCCATGAACCCCCCCTCCCTTAAGAACCCTAGGGTTTAGGGTTTAGGGTTTAGGGTTTAGGGTTTAGGGTTTAGGGTTTAGGGTTAAGCAAGTCCAAGAGGAGACAGGGTTGCTTAGGAAATGTGACATTCGACCAGCCATGTGCTGAGCAAGAGGTTTGGGTTTAGGGTTTAGGGTTTAGGGTTTAGGGTTTAGGGTTTAGGGTTTAGGGTTTAGGGTTTAGGGTTTAGGGTTTAGGGTTAGGGGTTAGGGGTTAGGGTTTAGGGTTTAGGGTTTAGGGTTTAGGGTTTAGGGTTTAGGGCGCGCCCCTTCCCAGCAGGTCACAGTCCAGCCTGGCTTCAATCAAAAAAATCGGGTTCAGGGCTTATAAGGTTCAGGGTTCACAAGGTTCTGAGTTTACAAGGTTCTGGATTTACAAGGTTCAGGGTGTATAAGGTTCAGGGTTTATCAGGTTCAGGGCAGTTTGAGGTCCCGATTGAAGAATCCGCCTCTTCGAGGTTCCGTGTCTCGGTCCGGGGCGGAGCCAGTTTCCTGAAACGGAAGGTGCGATCTCTTCGCGCCGGAAAGGATCCTCGGCGCTAGTCTAGGGTTTAGGGTTTAGAGTGTTTAGAGGGTTTAGAGGGTTTAGAGGGTTTAGAGGGTTTAGAGGGTTTAGAGGGTTTAGAGGGTTTAGACCTTTTTGCGCATTTTGTGGTTCAAGGTTCTCTTAGAAAGTAACCGAAAACAAGAATGGGTTCAAGGTTCCCTTAGAAAGTAACCAAAACAAAAAAGGGTACCCTGTTTGGAATAGTGTTGCTGGGCCACCAAGTTGCGCACTTACGTCAGACCAGGTGGAAGGGTCTTCTGAGGTCATTCTATAGGGCCAGTTCATCCAGGCTACTGGGGTTTACTTTAACAGATAGTATAATGTAGTATTTCAATATAGGACAGTCGCATACCGGACTCCAAACAGTGAGAGACTACATGTGGACACCTCAGAGCATTCCAATGGATCAAGAGCAAGCCGAAAAGACACCAAAAGCGCAAAAGCTCCAAAGTGACGAGAGTTCCGCATATCGCGCAATCACCAGACGTCCAAAAGCGTCGACGGCTTCGAGGACGGCGAGTGCGGCCGCATCGGCCCTCTTTTTCTTCACGTAGGAACCCCTTTATAAAGTAGTGTTGACGCACGGCTTGGGGAAATTACTGCAATAACCTCACAAACATACTTTTACTCACAACAAAATATAACAAGAACACAATAGATGTACGACCACAAAAAAATGCTTCATTTGTGGGGCCTACACGACGGGGCCTAAACCCTAAACTCTAAAGCTCTCCGAAACGTTTTCCTTGGACTCCCGAAACGCGCGATCGGGCATCGACGCTGTGTCGGGGGACGAAAGGGTCTAGGGTGAGTATAGGGTTTAGGGTCTATATATAGGGTTTAGGGTCTAAAGGGTTTAGGGCTAAGGCAGCTCGAAATCGAAATAAGCGGGTGTTGATCTTAGTAAGGAAGCAGATGGTTCGACTTGAAGAAAGACAAAGAGATACTCTACAAAAAAGCAGGTCCTACAAGCCTACAATTGAAGCTTCACTCGCCCCTAGCCCCCTAGTAGACAACACAAGCTCCAAAACCGAGAAGGAAGAGGAAACGCATTCAAGCCTTCTGGTAGAATGTTTAGGTGGACGACAGCTTGAACATGTAGCTATAATGTTGGGGGCCACAGTCTTGTTTTTGTTCGTGGATTCCGAGCGTTAGAACCGCTGTCGCGAGATGCATGGGGCTTCGAGAATCCGCTGTTTGAACGGTTTCCAGGATGGGCTAGTCGACCCTATACTGTAACCCTTAAAAAGGGGCCTTTATAGGGCTGTTAATGGGGGGGGTTATAGGGGCTAAACAACGCGCCGTTATAGACTTTATAGGGCTGTTTTTGGGGGTTACAGGGCCTAGTAGTCCCATCCTGTTTCAAGGGAATGCTATCCCTAAACCCTAAACCCTAAACCCCAAAGGTTTCGTTACGAGCTGCCCGGTCCAGGAGGCGCCGCAGCAGCCAGAGGGGGGAGGTCCTGAGCAGGAGCGGCTCCATGGTGAGCTCCTGAAGGTGCCAGGGATTTAAAGAGGGAAAGCAAAAAAAAATATATATATATATATATATATAGATATATGCATATATATATATACATATATATATAGAGGGTTTAGGGTTTAGGGATAGTATTCCTTATGGTCCCTTTATAGTCATACTATAGTTATCGTCAACACCCATTCTAATCATTAAGGCCCCAATGTTAGATGGCGGGTTTTGGGTTTACAGCGGGTTTTTGCTTTGGGAGAAGTTTAAGTTTCCCTTTTTTCCTCCTTATTATGAGGGAGCCTAGTCGTAAAATAATTTTCAAAGGGCTTAAAGCACAACTCAGATAGGTTATGGGGTAGGCTTGAGCTGGTACACCTGAAGATAGGCAAAACATGTCGCCAGCACACCCTCGTGAACAACTTCGTAGGCCCCTGAAATAGTGCAAAGGCTGCTTGCACATTGCTTGATGCAGCCACCGCTTAGGGTTTGCTTTGCACAGCAGAACTGCGTGGTGGGCAACACTTGCAAGACCCCGAACATTGCAAGCAGCCGTTAGTTGCCTTAGCCAAACGACCCTCAACGTAGCCTACGATGAAGTCGGCCAAACAAAAGTTGGGTACCCAAGCCGACAGCCTAAACATCATCTCGCGTCTGGAGGTACGTCATTTGATGGCCCACGGCTTGCTCTCGATTTATGCAGCCTTATGCAGCCTCATGGTCACAGCAAACCACGCGAACGTGTCTTTGAAGCTTCGGCTTTCTGGGGGGGGGGGTGTTGAGATCTAGGGTTTTTGTCAAACGGGCTTTCAGGGGCCCAGAGGGGGTCTGCTAGGCGGGTGGCAAAAAACCCCCTAAACCCTACATGGGCCTAAAAGCTTTTGGGCCAGGTACTTGCAGCATTCCCGGCCTTAAAGCGGAGCGCTCGGTGCGAGAGTGACCGAGGAATGGGCCACAACTCTACCTCACCAATCAAGGCCTGGGTTGAGGGTTTACGTCCTAAAGGTTTAGGGTTTTAGGGTTCTAGGGTTTTAGGGTTCTAGGGTTCTAGGGTTTTAGGGATTCTAGGGTTTTAGGGTTTTAGGATTTTCGGGTTTTAGGGTTTTAGGGTTTTAGGGTTCTGGGGTTCTAGGGTTTAGGGTTCAGGGTCTGGGGTTTCAAGGCTGAGGGCTAACGGGGGAGCGGCGAGTGCGACGGAGAGAGGGAGAGAGGGAGAAAGGGAGAGAGGGAGAGAGGGAGAGAGGGAGAGAGGGAGGTTGGGAGGCCAAATTCAGCAACAGAACCGGGCATCACCGGAGGTCTGTCGTCGGGGGGTGGGGGGTGGGTGGGGGGTGGGGGGTGGGGGTGGGGGGTGGGGGGTGGGGGGCGGGGGGTGGGGGTGGGGGGTGGGGGGTGGGGGGTGAGGGGGGGGCGACCCCCAAACCCACTGAGAAGAAGAACAAGAAGAAAGACATGCCGCGTGCAAGCTATGTGCAGATACAGACATACGCTCAGGAAATGTAGAAACAGATGTGAGAACAAACAGCGGTAGAATCATGTGTCGTGCTTTGAACCATTCTGAACCCTAAACCCTACTCCCTTTAAATGGCCATGAGTCAGACTGTCAGACCGAATCCTTGCCTGCCTTGTGCGAGTGTGAGAGCCGAAAGTTTAGGGTTTAGGGTTTAGGGTTTAGGGTTTAGGGTTTAGGGTTTAGGGTTTAGGGTTTAGGGTTGCATCCTAAACCCCGTACCAGTCTGCTTGAAGGCTCTTGGCTCTTCATTGCCGCCTTGGCCGTCCTGAGCTTATATGCATTTCTGCCTCGAAGCATGCTGAAGGTGTCGACCCTGACTCTGGGATGCAGCGATTATAGTATAACGCATGGCATGTTTGTATGTCTGTGTGATTTTTTGTTACGACTATTAATATCATGTACTAATATAGTATCTTACTCGTGTACTCTTGCACGTTTTCAGGGTTTGGGGTGAACGTCTCTCCTGTGGCGCATCGGATTGTCTGGAAAGAGCGCGGCAACTGAAGGGCTAGGGAACGTTGGCTTCGCGGGCTTTCGGGGCTTGTGTTTGTATAGTAGCGCAAGACCCAGAGTAGGCTCCCGTTGTTCAGGGTTTAGGTTCCCTTACCTGAGCCCCAAACCAAAATGGGCATCCCTTTTGTTCCCAGGTTAATCTTGGGTCGAGTGGCTATGAGCCATACAGCATCTAGCTCTAAACCACAAACCCTAAACCCTAGACCCTAGACCCTAAACCCTAAACCCTAGCTAGGCTTCCTGAAAACTTAGCAGCTGGGATGCTGTGTAGGCTGTTCATGTCTCAGCCTCTGGCGCCCTCATGCCACTTCATAAGGCATCCTACAGTGCAAGGTATATACTACGAGTTGCATAAGATCTTCCCCACGAAATGTTCTTCCTCATAAGGGCAATAGCAAGGCACTAGGGAAAAACAAGGGCAATACAGGGACCATTTTTCTTGAGCTTTTGGAGGGTTCTGAAGCAAATAGTAGTATAGCCAATCAGACGCGCAGCGAAGCAGCAGTGGCACGTAGAGTGTGCTGAAAGCAGGGATCTACATGCGAACGAGCAGCAGAAGAAGCTATGCTCGTGTAAGGCTCAGTTCAACGCCCCTCTTCGCCCGAAACCCTCAACCCGTGAATCCTAAGCGCAGCCTCTCCTATCTGCCATCTAAATTTGGGTTTTTGGGGTACCCCCCCATACTAGTTGGCGACGCGCGCACAGGGCGCCTGGTCGTCCAGCCTGTTCAGGGGGGGGGGGGGGGGGTGTTGGGGCGGGGCCGTGTGATTTCAGGGCCTTGACGTACTGTAAAACGCATGGGATTGCGTCAAAACGAATTAGCTTGCACTAACTTGCACTGCCCCTGTTGGTGCCTGAAATCCTGTTAAGACCTACTTTTTCTAACCACATTCAGGACGCCAAGTTAGCCAGGCGTACTACGCGCGCGTGACCGAGTTACTAGTTATCTTGGGGGTCTTTGGGGGGGGCAGTGGGGGGTTGGCCCTATGTCTAGATGTCGACTAGATTCTATAAGTCCATGATATGGAGCAGGACAGACGTTGCAACAGCCCAAGGAACGCCTGGTTCGCCTTCTTCGTGATCTTCTGTTTGTGTTTTGCTGCTCCGGGGACTTTACCAGCTTTTCGCATTCAAGATTCCCTGATCCTTGCCGTGGTCTTCCGGCTTCCTGTGACCGTGGTGGCAACGCGGACGCTGTGGGCTGCTTGCCAGCAGGACATAGCATTGGGAGAGCAGGGCAGTTAGTACAGTCGCCTAGCCTGAATGTAGCCCTAAACCCTACATGATCACCAATACGATCTTCTCGCATTCTGGCCCTGTCATGATGAAAGCCCCCTGGCCCTGGTTGTGCACAGCCCCAGAGTGTCGAGTGTCCCTGGAGTGCCCTGCCCAGTCCCAAAGTGAGCTCCTCGCAGATTCCTTGCCTGCAGGGTGGGGATGTGCGAAGTACAGTATGTGCCATTTTTTCTAGGAGGGGGGGGGGGGGGTGTATAGGTTTTGGCGTTTAGTAAGTCTTGGCTGAGCCACGCAACCTGATCCAGGTCGCACTGGGCAATGTTCCCGTATCTGTGCTGATCCTTGGCTGGACAACTGTGGCTACATGCTCCGTATACTAACGGTCCTCAAGAAGGATTAGACTACCCCTTCTATAATCCCTATTCAGGGCTGTTAGTATTAGGGGGAACATCCCAACCCTAAACCCTAAACCCCTTATGACCAAGGATCGTTTGGCGGTTCGGATCAAGTCCCGCCGCGCAAGCGGCAGGCAACTCCCTCCCTGTGTGCCAGGGCAGCCAGGGAGGGTTTAAGGGTGCATTCAGTTTAGGGTTTAGGGTTTAGGGTTTAGGGTTTAGGGTTTAGGGTTTAGGGTTTAGGGTTTAGGATTCCGGGCTCAGTGGCTGTGCCCGGTCGCTTGGGGCCTCGTACTTCCAGTGGTCCCAACGATGCCTCATAATTCTACGACCGAAGTTTCTCCAGCCTGAAGCATGGCTATGAGACCTACTCCTAGCCTTGCAGCACTCTCTGCGCAAGTTGAATGTTCGTCACTTGGGGGTTTAGGGCGTTTGGTGTCGGATTTGGCAAAGTTTTAGGTGAGGTTTTGGTTGGTTGCGGCTGCACGCTGTTCTGGGATTGTGAGACAAGGGCTTGTATGGTGGGGATTGGGAGCGCCGAGGTATCAAGGCCTTGACGGCGACGTGTGGTCGCTCACGGCATGTTGTTCTTTGCTAACCCGACGATCAAGCCAAAAATCACCGCATGCCCACCCTAAACCCTAAACCCTAAACCTGAGGGGATGAGTCTAGCTTGCTTGTGAGGTTCGATGGACAGCCCTCGTGAAATACAGCAGACAGCTCAAAGATAGCCTCAAGAACGGAGTCTTGGGTTTTCCATTAGCTACCGAAGAGACTTGTAGTAAGCATAACCTGCAAAGAAGTAGCGTTGAGGCTCATAGCATCGACCCGAAACCCTAAACCCTAGACCCTACACCCTAATCCCTAAACCCTAAACCCTAAACCCGCACACAAAGGATCTTTGTCATGGCGCTTGAAGCGGCAATCTGCACTCTTGCAGCGTGCATCTCCTCCGGAATGAGCTTCCAGCCTTGATATGATGGGGTCTTTTGCCCACAAGGGGGTTTAGGGGTTAGGGGTTTAGGGTTTAGGGTTTCTAGGGACTCACGCAAGCCTGCTGCAAAAGGGTTTCTAGGTTTGGGGTTTGTTCAGGACACGCTGACCGCGTGGGGGTGCAGAGCAGGACCCTCTTTAAAGTCGAATCGTTCCCGGGATCCGGAATGTTTTTTTCAGAACTTAGGCCTTGTTTCGAAGATAGTTTAAATCGATGTCCTTGCCTCTTAGCTTTAAGGCCGGGCCTCTGAATCTTAAAGGCAAATCTTCTTTCCAAAAACCCGACATCTCAACTGACACGAAATCACGAATTCCCTCTTTAAAAAAGAACCGTATAGACAAAATATAGAAATTTTCGCTTCATCACTCCGGCAAAGGGGTGGTCCATGATCCAGCACAACCTCTCATAGTAGGCACTGCTTCGAGAGCCGCTTTAATGTGCTTAAATTCCGATGGATCCCTTTTGAATTTATGTAATTTCCTCCGTCTTTTATTCATATACAACCCCCGGACCGTTTAAACAGGGCGAAAACCAGCTTGGACTTCTGGGGGGCGGGGGGGGGGGGGGGGGTGGGCACACACTAAACAGGGTTTAACAGTAATTTCTTGTATTACTATATGTTATATCACTGTTAGAGTATCTTTATTTCAAGCTAGCTGTAATTCTGAGGCTTTACTGTAGTCAAAATGGCCGGCACGTCAAGACCAACTGCCAACCTTGGGATATTCCCCCTTATACTGGCAGCCCTTAACAGGGATTATAATAGGGGGGTACTCTAATCCCCATTAAGGACTGTGTTGGTATAAGCGGCAACATCCCAACTTATATACCCTATCTAGCCCAAAGCCCATACATCAGAGCCCTAAGGGACCCTTTTCGGGGCCCATGTAAACCCCCCCAAGGGAACATCCCAAAGCCAACCTGTAGCCAGAGTCACAATACATAGGGTTCATTTAGGGGCTACTTAGGTAAAGGGTCCCTTGTTGGGGGTCCCTCCTTATACCTGACTTAGCCAATAGTTGAACTTTAAACTTTTTGGGTTTCCTTCTTTAGTAGCTTTTTTTCCCTTGGCTATTGGAGAAGTAAGATACCCCTTAAGAACCCCCGTCAGAGTCCCAGTCCCTGAGGTGAGCTGATGCGCCAACGGGCATCCTTACGATGTGAGAACAACAAGACTCTTGGGCGGGTCAGTGCCAAGCCCTAAACCCTAAACCCTAAACCCTAAACCCTAAACCCTAAACCCAGAGTGGTCAGCGAGGCAGGTGGCAAGAGCAAAAAACCTAAACCGCTTGCACCCCCCCCTACATCCTGAGGACTCCAAAAGTTCATACCAGCAAGAGTTGCGAAGGCCTGTGTCAGTAGAATGCTCGACACTTCACCCCCGGGGCAAGTCATGCTTGTGGTTCCCTCAGCCAATGGTCTCCTTCAGGAAGTATCTGTTCCTCGTAATAAAAAGTTGGAGGGGGAGCCTTCGACAGATGCTGGTTTCCGAAAAGGGGGAGGGGGGGGTACCTTATTGGGGTCCTTAGTATAAGTGGCAATCGTACTATTTCGGGGGTGTTTTAGGGGTCCCCTGTTTTTTGTAAGCCCCTAGATGATGGTCGCAACTGATGCTTATTGTGGTCTGACCCTGGAGGGGAGTATAGAAACTCTAACGAGTACCCGAGAATTTTGAGAGGATGGAAGGAGAGCCGACAACTGTGGGCATGGCGGCCCCCAAAGTCGGTGGTTCAGCAACGGTATGCCTAAGGATCTCTTCTGACAACTCAGCCATCAGCGCGCTCTTGCGGCTCATGAGCGATGCCGTGATTGAGCTGGATCAGGCCGTCCGACCAGTTTTGAGTTTAGGATTCAATTCCGGGGAGATGTACCTTACGTACTTGCTAGGTAGGTACCAGGCCCCTGGTTCTAGGTACATGGTTATAGGAAGAGCGCAGGATCTGCGGATGATCCGCCACTCACCGGAACTCAGCGCGATGCTGTTGCAACTCGTCAGCTGAGGGTTTTGCAAGCGGTTCGGGAGGTTTAGGGTGTAGGGTGCATCGAGTATCGAGATCTTGAATTCTGGAGCCCAGAAAATGAAAAAAGTTGCATGATGTGGGGGGGGGGGGGTGTTAGGGGTTTTGGGGTTGAGCATTTAGCTGTTGAGCTCTCCCCTGGCCTCGCCCTCCGGGGACAAAAACGGGGGCTTCGGAAATTTCTAGGGGGGCCTGGGGGCTTCAGATGTAGGATGAATTAGGGGGTTGGGCGCTTGAGATGATGTAGGGGCAGTTGAGATGAAGACAGCCATGCACAAGGTTTAAGGGCTAAGCTATAGTGGTTTCGGCCAACTCGAGGGTTTTTTTTGTGTTGGACTTTAGGGTCATGGGGTTTGAGGAGTTCAGAGTGGCTTACCGGGCTTAAATATGCCTGTGGGTTTAGGGTTCACCGGAGCTTTAGAATAGTTTTGGAATCATAACCTGGGAGGAAGGTAGGTGTAGGGTGCTGATGGCAGGGGTTTAGCGTGTCGAGGAGTCTGTGACTCAGGGTCTCAGCCACTGGCCATTTAGAAACTTATAGGACTTCTGCCATGATTCAACTTCGGTATGTTTGCTCAAACCCCTTGCAGCCTTCTGCTTGCAAGCTGTGCTGCCTACATGCTGATGCTGCTTGCAACGTGAAGGTTGTAATCAGGGTGGCATCAAGTTCTTTCACAACTGTCACAGCGAAGGATTCAGCTGACAAATGACCTCGGGTTTAGGGTTTAGGGTTTAGGGTTTAGGGTTTAGGGTTTAGGGTTTAGGGTTTAGGGTTTAGGGTTGCCTTAAGGGAACAACATCTCCTTATGTCCACCCTTATCCCCTGGCGCGCCCGTAAGCCTCGAAAGCCTCGAAGAACATGACGTTGGAATCCTCTGAGGCGAGATCGACCCGGCGCTTCAACCGAGGGCTTGGACGCTAACCTTGGATTGGGCCTGTGGGGGCATTAGGTCTTACGGTTTGGGAACCAAAAAAAAACGCGTGTGCCACGCAAGCCCGGTGCAAGCAGGGTTTGAAGTCCTTGAGGCGCGATTGTTGTCATGTCTTGGGGGAGATGCTCGCACCGATTTCTGCAGAATGTAGAGTAGGGCTTTGCCAAAGGAACACAAGTCTCTCCGGTCTAGTGTTTCTGTAGAAGCCAGCATATGACCACCGCAAAGACCACGCCTACAGGCGCCCTGAGTTACTAGACCTCGAGACCCCCCCCCCCCCCCCCCCCCCCCAACAACAAAACAGCGTGTCCTCAAGTGTCCTGTTCACTTGATACCTCTTTCACATTTGGACACCTGAGCCATACAGCTGTGCTCCCAAGGACGGAGTAGCGATCACATGAACCTAAACCCTAAACCCTGAACCCATCTCGCCCTGACTCGCGAACTCTCACAGTCTGCTTCATGGAGAAACACGAAGACTCCAAGACCCTAAACCGAATCCTTACCTGCCTTTCACGAGCGTGAGAGCCGAAACCCCAAACCGGAAACCCCAAACCGCATGACTAGAGATCTAACCCACACCGCTCACTGCCCCACTACTTGGAGGTTCATGAGTACTTCTATGTGGGTCTGTGGGTTTTGGGTCTAGGGTTTAGGGTTTGCGAGGATAGGCGGGCGTCTGGCAGGCAGTCAACAAGTCCAGCTTCAAAAAGGTTTAAGCCTGCAGCAGCAAAGGGTTAAGGCTTAGGTTAGGTTTAGGGTTTACAAGTATCCGAAATCAGGTTATGAGGAATCGTATCCTTGAATGCTTTGCAACCCTATTCTAAGTACCCCCAAAAGCAAACCCTAAACAAGTGGCGATACCAAGGCTTTCACCGACTTCATCCATGCGGCAGACGCGGCCAGGGCTGCCGAACTCTTGCTCAACCCAATTTGCGCGACTAGTCTGATCTAGAGCTCTCTTACGTTTAGGGTTGAGGGTTCAGGGCGGTGGCCTAACACAAGGCTCCCTATTGTCATGTGAACCCTAAAGCTGCTCTCCTGTGCTTTACATGGAAATCCCGCCATGTTTGGGGTTTGGGGGCCTGAGTCACAGATGCCACTGCCAACCGCCAAACTCTCGACCCTAATCCGAAATCAAATAGCCATGGACAGAAGTTCATGACATTGTCGACTCAAGTTCTCAAGCACAGCGTTGCAGCAACCCTAAACCCCGAACTCCCCAAAGACCTAAGCAACCCTAAACCCTGAACTCCCTCAACCCTAAGCTCCCCAAAGCCCTAAACCCTAAACCCTAAACCCCAAACCCCAAACCTCCTCGAGCCTTATCAGAGATCAGGTCGGCACTGGCGCCCACGCGTTTCACACGCGCCTGGTGGATACTTTCTCCAACAAGGCGCCTCAAGCACTTTTTTCGGGTTGAGCTTTTTTTGCAGTGTAGGGTTTAGGGTTTTTAGGGTTTAGGGTTTAGGGTTTAGGGTTTAGGGTTTAGGGTTTAGGGGGATTCGAAGCTAGGGCCTGTATGATTTGTTTTGTAGGGAGTTTCTTTTGTCGGCGGGCGGGGGGGGGGGGGTTTGAAGTCTGGGGTTTAGGGTTCACGGTGCTGGAGAAAAGGGTCTGGGGTTTGGGGCGTCGTGCTGAGTGGCGAGAATGCTACTTGCCGGTTCCAGGGCTGCATGACTTAGTAGTAGAGTAGCTAACCTTTAACCTTTTTTGGGTTTATATATTCCCCTTATATTCCCAAAGGTTAACCTTTAAAACCCCTAGGTACTGGACAACTAAGATGAAGAGAGCCGAGGTGCAGATCTGAATCGTTTGCTTGCGGCATTCCCTGGCCTAGACCAAAAGCTTTCTGGTTCTGTGTAGGGAATGAGGGCGGTGATATAGGGCAGGCACCTCATTCCCCCATTCCCTACAAAGAACCCGGGCGAAAGGGCTTAGCCCAATGAGGTTGACTACTCTTTGCTTAAAAAACATCATGACCCCTATTTACCTTATAAGGAAGAATATGTTTTTATTATAGGTGACGGGGTACTAAAGTCCCTATTGAAATCTGTTAGTATAAGGGGAGGGAACATCTCAAGATTCAAGGCTTAAAGTAAAGTCGGCTTTAAGGGTTTTCGGTTTGAGGGCTCAATCTTTCGACCTCGTGCTAGCTCCCGGCCTTTGCAAACTCTACTTTGATTTGTATAGGTTGGGATGTTCCCCCTTATACTAACAGTCCTTAATAGGGATTACTAGATTACAGTACCGCCACATGATAATCCCTATTAAGGACTCTTAGTATAAGTGGTAGCATCCCAATACGTAGGCCACGTGTTTTGATTCTAGCCGTCGCTCTTTGAGTCCTTGTGTGTGGGCCGGCATCCTTGTTCCAACGAGTCTATAAACCCTATAAACCCCATCAACCCTACAAACACTACAAACCCTAAAAACCCTAAACTCGCGAGTCCAAGTTGTGTTGGGTCGTGTTCAAGAAACCCTAAACCCTAAACCCTAAACCCTAAACCCTAAACCCTCAAGAGGTCTGCGTTGAGATCTTCGCAGTGATGACGGAGACTTCGGAGGGAGAAGTTCGCCATCTGCAGCCTGGCAGGATTCCTAGGACCCAAGAGCAGGCGATCGTTTTCCTAGGGTTTAGGGTTTAGGTTTTAGGGTTTAGGGTTTAGGGTTTAGGGCAGGGCCTGATTTTTCGAGGGTTTAGGGCCCTGGTTTAGATCGAAGTTGGCCGATACCATTTGAGGCTGGGGCTACGGGATTTCACGGACTCGCCATCCCTGTCTGGCGAGCGAGCCACCGACGCCATGGACCCGTTCTTAGGGTTTAGAGTGTGTGCCGGGGGTTCAGGGTTTAGGGGCTTAAGGGTTTAGGGGTTTAGGGGGAACAGCCTATAATGCTCACTTGAACGTAGAGTACCCCCCCTGCACAGTGGTACAGGTAGCCTCCTGAAGGACCAGATTTAGAAATATCATAGGCGTAGGGCCCAAGTGTACCTTTGGATATCTACTACTGCATAGTGGGTGCCCAGCCTGACTTAGCTAGTACGGGATTCCACGCTTCCGGTCTGGAGTGGCAAAGTAGGGCCTTCTTTCGCACATCTTTCCCTCCGAAGAGGCTCTTGTTAATTACTCAAAAACTTGTCCGTTCTTGCCATTGGGCCTTAGAGGGCCCGCCGACGTATCGATCGAAAGTTGCCGATATCGCATGTCGAACACGGGTCGAAGGGCAGTTTTAGTGGGGCAAAAGAGAGGAATATGGCAAAGACGCACATTCTCGCGGATTTTATCGGGAAGCGACCAACAACTTGAGCCTTTAATGGTTTCAATCTTTCGCTCGCAGTTATGGGGTTTGGGGCTTCGGGTTATAGGCATATGGGGGTTTCCGAAATTAGGAGTACCTTATTGAGGCCCCTTTTTATACGGGAATCTTACTATTTGGGGGTCTATTTTCGGGGTTCCCCTTTTTCGTAACCCTATACCCTAAACCGCAGAAGCATTGAGGCGTGCAGGGCGTTGCATTCTCGAATTGCGCAGGAAGCGACGGTGTGCGGCTCGATGTCCGTGGCGAGCTTTTCGGGTGGCTTTGGCGGTTTAGGGTGTAGAGGTTAGGGCTTAGGGTTGAGTAAACCCTAAACCCTAAACCCCAAACCCTAAACCCTAAACCCTAAACCCAATTGAGGGTTTAGGGTTTAGGGTCTTAGGCGTCAGATGCCTCCAGGCTTGATGGAAAAGAGTTTATAATCTTAAGAACCTAAAAACCTTTATGCTTGCGGGTTGCCTATAATGCTGCCATAGGCTTCAGTATCTTGCTAGAACCTGAGCAAGAAAGGTTGTGAGTCTTCGTGGGAGCTGTTGGTTCTTGAGGTAGGATTTGCAGGGTTTAGGGAGGTGCCACACTCGCACCAGCAACCATGTCAAAATAAGGGCACACTTGTTTGCGCTGGCTACTTTAGAAGGGAACCCAGAACCAAAAAAACAGGGAAAAGGGTACCACTGGGCTTCTAAGGGTTTCGGGGCAACGAAGCTGGAAAGGGTCGGGGCGTGGCGATGTTGTTCCTTTGCAGGGTTGGGATGTTCCCCGTTATACTAACAGTCCTTACTCGGGATTTTTGTACCACCAATTACTGTTAGCATTAGGGGTAACATCCCAAGTGCCGGGTCTTGGGCCATGTGAGCCGTAATTCCAGTCGGCCACATTGTTTCTCGGACAGCCCACGGCAAACCTGACAGGCCTTTCGTCATTTAGGCAGCTGTACTAAACCACAACCTTTGGCGCCTCACCCTGAACCCTATAAACCCTAAACCCCCAAAGTTCCGTCTCATTGGCCCTGCTAGGGGCCATAGGCTTGGAAGCAATGCGACTTTCCTTTGCTGGCTGCAGGTTTCGGACTTCGACAACAGGGTTGTAGAAAAGATGCCCCGCAATAATGCTACCAAGAACCCTTAAAGCCAACAAGAGCCGCCCCCCCAGAACCCACAACCCACAACCCAGAACCCTAAACCCTAAACCCTAAACCCTAAACCCTAAACCCTAAACCCTAAACCCTAAACCCTAAACCCTAAACCCTAAACCCTAAACCCAACTTCAAGGTGAGGAGAAGCTCAGCTGCTCCGATGTCATCTCCCCGACACAGAGTTGGGCGCCAGAGGACGGGCTAGTGAAGCCGGCTTGTGGTATCAAGGGACTAAAGGAGGGACCCTTAGGGTTTAGGGTTTAGGGTTTAGGGTTTAGGGTTCAGGGTTCAGGGTTTAGGGTTTAGGGACCCTTGTAAGGGAGCTTAGGGGTTATTTAGGGGTTATTCCCCTCGTGGTAGCACATATAATATAAGATAAGCATGCAATAGAGAAGAAGATAATTTTCATTAGCATACTCGAAAAGTAGAAGCAGTATGGTATATTACAGCAAAGCAGAGTAGAGTAGAGTGAGTGGGGAGGAGTAGATCATAAAGACATCGGGTGTGTTGTTCCTCGGCTGGAGAGGCAATAATGGTTAAGGGTTCAGGTTTGGGGTTTAGGGTTTAGGGTTTAGGGTTTAGGGTTTAGGGTTCAGGGTTTAGGGTTTAGGGTGGTTGCGCTCTGAACTTGCAGGGTGCGCGCGACAAGTTCTCCGGGTGTCGCTTTGACGTCAATTGCCTGGCGGGGATCCGGAAGAGGGAGGGGGAAGGCATTAAAAGGACAACTTTTTGGATCCACATTTGGGAAGTTTACGAAAATAGGGGGACTCGCAAAATGAACCCCCCCCAAATAGTAGGATCCACTAAAAGTAAGGACCCCAAGAAGGTACCCCTAATTTCGCAAACCACCATGGGGAGAGTGACAACAGCGGTGGACGGCTGAAGCGCCAAGAGCCACGCAACGAGCCACTGCTGCGTCGCTGCCACAAGCGTGGGTGCAAAACCCTGAGCCAAAAGACAACGACCCAAAGGCTCCACTGCAGTTCCTTTTTGGGTTAGTTTTTGGGGATTCTAGTATACGGCCCCAAAAAGGCCATGTAGTAGTAGAGTAGGTACAGTAACCTTCAAGCTTTTAGGGGTAGTAGAATCCCCTGAAAAAACCCAAAGGTTAACCTAAGAAGGTACTACATGGGAGTCTTAAACCCTAAACCCTAAACCCTGGAGCCCGCAGAGGAGTGGTCGAGAGCCACCCCCGTCAAGAAGCAGGCCTTCTTAGATCTGGATATGGAGGCTCCCCTTGGTTTGGTTATGGGATTTCGAATTTGGAATTTAGGGTTTTAGGCATAGCCTACAACTTGCTGAATGAACCCCGAACAATATGACAGTGTTCTTCCTTATTAAGGGTAATGTAGGGATTGTTATCTGTTATTATTTTGGGGTTCTTAAGCAAATAGTAGTAGCCCTTCTCAGCTTTGGGATCTGCCAGACACGAGCCCACTTTCATGCATCAAGGTGAAAGTCATCGCCAGTGCCTCACCCTCGGTGAGCTTCGCCGCTGGCCTGTCCCTTGATGACTTTTTCCCATCTCCGCACACCACGCAGCTCATGCAGCAGGCGGGCCGCACACCCTAAACCGGCCCATGTTCATTGGAAGATCCGGCTGCTACTCTGAGTTCCCAACCCCGGAATTTTGCAGCGGTGCGCGTCTTGGGCGGGCAGATGTCGAGTAACACTGGTGTTCACAACGTTTCCGAAACTTCTTGCTGAGGGGTTTCCTCATCTGCCTCTGCTGACGCATGCCGTTAAATTCTCGTGATGGAGTACTTTTCAAGTCTTGGCCGAGGTCCTTTCCCGAAACCCTATAAACCCTGTAAACCCTATAAACCCTATAAACCCTATAAACCCTATAAGCCCTATAAACCCTATAAACCCTATAAGCCCTATAAGCCCTATAAACCCTATAAGCCCTATAAGCCCTATAAACCCTATAAACCCTATGAACCCTATAGAACCCTATAGAACCCTATAGAACCCTATAAACCTGATCAACCCTAAACGCGCAAGTCGTGGGGCTCTCCAGGGCTCCCAGAGCCACAGCGTCAGAGCGCAGGTCTGCGACGAAGCACAGCGCGGCCTCGAAAGTGATGGTAGCATCCCGAACAAGGCAGGGCGGGATTTAGGGTTTAGGGTTTAGGGTTTAGGGTTTAGGGTTTGGGGTTTAGCTTTATAGGGTTTGGAGTTGGGTGGGAGTGATATGCTTCAGGTCGGATTCCGTTTACGCGCCCTTTCTTGCTTTTGCCCGAAGGCTTGGTCTCAATGCGGGATCTTGGTTGGGTGGGATTTCAGGCAGGGGTTTAGGGCTTAGGGTTCGAGACGGGAGTCTGGCTTGCCTTCAGTCCAGTGGCAATGGTTTCACATTCAATAACTCTCCAAGATTCCTTCGATCCTTGGATGGGAAGCAACCCTGTGCAACGCAAGATGCATGCAACTTCCGGGCCAGGGCAGCGCCACAGCAGGAAGAGATGAAAAACAACTCGAGAAACTGCTTTTAAGAACTCGCAGTCCTTAAACACATTCCATCGTAGCTGCAACGCCTTGGGTACCGGGTGTGGTCCCATGCAGGTTTTCAACTTCGAAGACCTTCCGGTTCGGTGGACATCGTCCAAGTACGGCAGCCTCGTCGGGGCGTTTCAAGTGGTTCGCACACGATTTGGTGGCTTAGGACGCGCGAGGGCGGTAGTGGGTAGCCGAATGACCTTAACCCTAAACCCTAAACCCTAAACCCTAAATCCTTATCCCTAAACCCTAAACCCCCTGTGCAAGCTGTGGGTTACATGGTCTCACATCGTAAGGCTACGGGTCTTCACAATTCTTATGGTTTCCAGGTTGTTGCAAAAAGTGGCTACTTTGAGGTTGCAAGTGGAGTTGCCAGTGGCCTCAATAAGTTAAGGTTATAACCAATTACCCCACGTAAATGTACCCATGAACGTGCAAACAAGGCGTCGGCGTCACACATGCAGGTTGACGTGCAGCATCGGGCGTTAAGCACGCTTGGATGCGCGTACTCCAACTGATTTGAGTGAGTGATATCCTCTCTTAGCACAGCTTCAACAAGCCTTAACTTAAAACCCTGAACCGTGAACTAAACCCTACATCCTAAACCCTAAACCCTAGATTTATACAAGGCAGGTGGCAATGAACAAAGGTTAATTAGCACTCGATGTATTCTTTCAGCCTTGAATACGTTAAGCCCCAAGACCTCCCCCCCTGCACAAGCTTCAATCGGTTCAGGGTTTAGGGTTTAGGGTTTAGGGCTTATGCCTAAGATGCAGGTTTTTTTGTGGACATCCTCTAGAAGACCTTCAGGGCAGCGATTTCAATTTCTGGCTCGTTTTTCTGCCGGCAGGCATCCAGTCTGGCTTCAAGAGGCCTAATGTAGGGGCGTATATAAATAATCAGAACAGGGTTTTGGGGTCATTATTGTATAAATATAAGGGGACCATAAGGGACCATCAGCAAACTTAAATCATTAGAACAGGGTTTTGGGGATCATTATCGTATATTTACATGGCGACCATAAGGGAATATTACTAAACCCTAAAACCCTAAACCCTAAACCCTAACGGGTTTTAAGCCTCAGCCGCAAGCTCAAGTCCAGGAGTCCTCCTTGCCTTCGAGGACCCGGATTGGTCGCAGCTCCACACAAACTCCCGGGCATCCGGCAAACCGGCGCAGTAGCTGGGCAAGAGATGTTTACCTAAGGGTTTAGGGTTTCGGGTTTAGGGTTTAGGGTTTAGGGTTGGGCAAGAGATTGCTAGTTACTAGGTAGGCCTTTGGGACATTCTACATTTCCCCTTATTCTGTTTAAGAGGATCATGTTCAGGAATAGTTTGCAGAGGGTTTTAAGGGCCATCCTAGATTATCAGGAAAGCTCAGGAAGCAGGAGGGTGAAGGGTTTTGAGTTTTTGGGATGTTTGGGGTTTGGGTTTTTTTGTTCAATCCACGTTTGCCTGAAGCACCTCTAGCATCCTCACAGACAAGACCCCAAATGCACCAGGACCTCCAATACAATTACCCATCATCAGTCGCCCCCTGTAGCACAGTAGCTACTAGGTAAGATTTTTGGGGGGTGCCCTTTTGGGGGGAAGGACCCCCATGAATACCTACAACACTCTTCCAAAAGTCCTAAAGCCTGCGTATCCCATCCCGTGCACAGCTTGCGTTTTACGTCCCTAGGCATGAGGGCCTTTCAGGGGCTGAAGTTTTCAGCACGGGGAATGTCATGTAAGCTCGGTAGAGTCTACCCAAAGGCTCCTATTTAGTACCTTTTTGGGGTGGTATACTAGAATCCCCCATGCCCTATGACTAACCCCAAAAGGAACTGTAACTACATTGGAGCCTTTGGGTAACAGGGCCTTGGTGTGTTGAGGGCTTCTCTGCTCACTTGTGAGTGTGGGCGGCTTTTTGGTCTAGGGTTTTGGCTGCGGTTTTTGCACATGTGTTGGGATCTTCCCTCTTGTACTAGCAGTCCTTCGTAGGATTATGATAAGGGGTACTATAATCTCCATTGAAGGCCGTTTAGTTTAGGGTACTATAGTCCCTATTAAGGACTGTTAGTTTAAGGGGAAAATCCCAAGACATGTGTCAAATGTAAGCGCAGCCCAACACAGCAGCTGCAGCAGCCCTAAGCCGGCTATGCATCCATGCCCCTCAAGCTGTACGTTGTTTTTGTTTGGTGCTGGGTGGAAGATTATATGGGAATACTTCATACTTTTTGACGTTTAGAGACAGCTACCAATATTGACTTTCCCCTTCTAACCCCAATACTGGTATAGTTTCACTCACCTATAAACGTTCTAATGAACAAGACCTCCCCCCCCCCCCCCCCCCCCCCCCCCCCCCCCCCAAATATTTGCATTCATTATCTGCATGGCCACGTAGTTGCAAACCCCGACACATTGGGCTGACCTGTCGAGTCATTTTCTGCTGAGTTTTGTGGCAATGTGTCGTGTATGTCCGAGTGTGGTCCGCGAGGCAGGTGGCCAAAAAAAACCGAGACGACTTGAGAGGCGAAAAAAGGCCACCACCTCTGCCCTGATTAGATGCAGTTCCGTTTTGTTGGGTTACATAGGTTTCTTAGGATATACGTACTAGTTTAGGGTTTGGGGTTAAGGGTTTCGGGTACCCTGAACCCTAAAGCCGAAACTCAGACCATCAAGGGTCCAAGGAACCGTGCGAGCCCTATAAGCTACCCGCGTCAGTCCTTCGAATGGGGCCTTTTTTTGTTTGTATATATATATATACACACCCTTAACCCTAAACCCGATTATATCCATATCAGATGATCTTCCATCACGGTGTCCCAGGTCCAGGGCCTTGAAGAAGCATCGGTCATCGACGCCTGCTGGCTTTGTCATATGGTGGGGGGTTTAGGGTTTAGGGTTTAGGGTTTAGGGTTTAGGGTTTGGGGTTTGGGGTTTAGGGTTTAGGGTTTCGGGTGCGGGCTTCTTGAATGCTACGACTGCCACACCCAAGGCCCGGTCAATCTCATGATCTTTGAGTGTAGATTGCAGTCGCATCTTGCAGGGTTCCTTTGCCTCATCCAGGACTATATGCTTATTTTGTATACACACAAAAAATAAATAAATAAAAAAAAATATATATATATATATATACATGCAACTGTTCGTAGAACAGAACCCCCTAAACCCACACCCTATAGAGTTTGGGTTTAGGGGTTTCTGGTCTAGGAACAGTTGCAGGTGAGCTTTCCCGTAGAACCCCTTATTGCGGCAGTATGTAAGATATCCCTACCTGGGGAACTCCCCTCCCGAAACAATCGCTGCAGGGATGACATAGGAGGGACCCTTAAACCCTAAACTCGGGACCCCTAAACCAGAAACCCTAAGCCCTGAGCCCTAAACCCTAAACCCTAAACCCTAAACCCTAAACCCTAAACCCTAAACCCTAAACCCTAAACCCTAAACCCTAAACCCTAAACCCTAAACCCTAACCCCTAACCCTAAACCCTAAACCCTAAACCCTAAACCCTAAACCCTAAAACCTAAAACCTAAACCCTAAACCCTAAACCCTTGCGGTTCGTTCGGCCAGCTACGCGGGAGAAAACAACAAATGCCTAAACCCAAACCCGGGTCTCCTTGTCAGTTCGAGGGCTTCCCAAAACACTTACTGTTGGTTAGCCACGAATCAAAAAATTAGGGCCTTATTTGCACACGTGAAGGGATTGCAGAGGGTACTTCCTTCCCCCATTCCCTACTCACCAACAGTAAGAAACATGCAGGCATGCAGCGGGAACGCCAGGACGCAGCCAACAGAATACCCGAACGCCACTGTGAGGCTTGATGTCGCCATGTGGTTATATAAGCGCTTAGGCCGTGGAGTTCTTTCAAGAGCTTGCTCGTTGTACACGTATGTGTATGTATATACATATATACCTATATACAATACTACATATATGTACATTGTACATTCACAAAGAACACTTCCGAATGATATGTGCATGTTTTTGTGCAGTTGTTCATTTTTTGTTTAGATTTTTTTGTTTTGTGGTTGCTGACTCCATCGGCAGCGAACCAGCACTTGGCTTTGCCAACCGGATTGTATATCGTCGCGAAGACTCAGCGCACATGGTGGTCCCAGCACATTTTCCATTTAATTGTTGCGGCGCCATCTGTTGACTGAATGTACATTGTCTTCTTTCAGACAACCCCCGAAACCCCTTCCTGGCTTATGGTTCAGGATTCTTCCCTAAACCGTAAACCTTGAAAATTCGGAACATCCCTATTCGGCTTTGCCTATGCTCATATTTTAATCCTTGCCAGCTTTGTCCTCCTCGTTGAAAGCAACCTGTTCAGAATCCCTGCCTGTGATGACTATGCTGTGCCAGCGTTCCTCTCGGACGAGATTCCACGCCTTTGCAGACTTACCAGGTCTGATTAGGGAATTGTGGGGAATATCGATACCTTATGTTTCACGCATACAACCTTTTGAGGGCTGTGGGCAAGCTGATCCCAAATTTCCCTGTGAAAGAACCGGTAAGCTGACTGCGAACAGTGCCAAGCGCAGGATTTTGCTGCCCACAGGGCTGGCCGGGTTGAGTTGCAAGAAGAGTTTGCAGTAGCCTGAGCAAGACTACACACACATGTATGTATTTGTGTATATATATGTATATGTATATATGCACATACACGCACACACACACATGCATACATACAGACATGCATACATGCATACATACATACATACATACATACACACATACACGCATACATATACATACATATATACATACATATGAATGCATACACGCGCACATGCTACTTCTGGCACTCCATTGGTCTTGAAGCACTGGTAGTGTTCAAGGCTATAATTCTGTTCTTATATGATAAGAATAATTGGTGCCCCCAAAAAAAGCAACGGCAGGCAAGGTAAATGAAGCATCGATTTGAACTCTTCAGCTCCTCATAGGGGAGCCTGATCTTTCGCACCAGTACTTCGGACCCTTCCAGAGTGGAGAACGGCCTGCCAAGCTAAAGCAAAGTTCGATGAGCCCTAGTAAAACCACAGAAAGATCTTCGAAAGGCCAGAACCCTATGGGCCCAGGCGAGTACCTTCGGGCATCTGTGAGGGGGAAGATCAGGGGGCCCCACTAAGGGGCGGGTGCGGGGGTAGATCCCTGAAGAAGGGGGCTAAGGAATGCAGCTCACAACTGGGTCCTTCTGGGTCCTTGTTGGGAATAACTTTACGTTTTTGTCCTAGTAAATTACCAATGCGGAATAAACAAATATCACTGTAAATGTATCCTCAACAAGGAAGCAGAAAGCTCCAAGCCCTTTAGGGTCAAGCTGCTGTCACTAGCAGGGCTCCAAAATGATTCCCCCCGCGGTGCCTGCATGGGTGGACTTTCCAACCGCCACCCTTTTCCACTCCTGCAAACTCCGCAAGGGCACCGACAGCAATTGACATGGCTCAGAGTCTTGCTTTTATAGGAGCTGAAGGACTCCGAGTATCTTTTTTTCAAGACCGGCGGCCTTTGACAGTAATCTATAATCAGCGATGAGCCTCTCGTCGATCGTAGGTCAGCTTACCCTTGGAATTTTCCTCTTCTAACAATGATCCCTATTAAGGACTGTTAGTATAAGGGGGAACATCCCAAGCTTACCCCCTTCAAGACGATCTCTGCAATTTGCTCACCGGTCAGAGTGTCGATCTTTTTGAAGCTGTCAGCTCTCTGGCACTCGGCTTATTGCTCGCGCTGGGCCCGAACACCGCAGGAGTCGCATGTGCATGCGGCCCACGGCCCCTTTCTACAGCCTACTAAGGCACCTTCGCCAACGGTATGGTTTAGGGTTTAGGGTTTAGAGTGGCACCAACTCCGGGCGAAGTGGCAAGCCTGTTGGTCTCCACAGAAAAGCACAGGGTTCGACCGGAACAATACTCAAAAAATTAGGAGGGGTCTATCACTTCCAGTATTGGGCTGGGTTTCCGGTGGGTCGGGCAAAGAAAGATACTACACCCTGGGCCCTTCCAGGCACAGCGCCCAATCCCCAAACCGCATGGGCTTGGCGGGTTGAGGGTTGAGGGTCAGTCCAGTTTCAACAAGGGCTTAGGTTGGGATGCTCTCCCTTATACTAGTAACCCTTATCGTAATCCCTATTAAGGACTGTTTGTATCAGGGGGAACATCCCCAGGTTTAGGGTTTAACTGCAAGGTGGTACTTCGGGAAGGATTGGATCTGCATGAGCAGGGCCCGCAGGGTAGTTCACATGCTCCCTTGCTCGGTTGAATTGGTTTAGGGTTTAGGGTTTAGGGTTTAGGGTTTAGGGTTTAGGGTTTAGGGTTTAGGGTTTAGGGTTTAGGGTTTAGGGTTTAGGGTTTAAGGTTTAGGGTTTAGGGTTGGATCCCCAGACCCCCACCTCTGAGTTTTTTAGGCTTCGATGCCGACCGCAGACCGGCTCCTGGCACGGCCCCCCAAATCCCAAACCCCGAACCAGAGACAGAGCCCAAACCGTGAATACTCTAAACCCTGAACCCCAAACCCCACACTCTAAACCCAAAACCCAAAACCCCAAACCCTAAACAAGCCAGTCCCTCAGCTCAGGGTCAGGGTTCAGGGTTCCTGCACAATGTCGGTTTAGGACACACCCCTAAACCCTCAACCCTAAACCCTGAACCCTAAGCCCCCTCTGTGACAGCAGGCTACTCGACCTGAGTCTGCCTAAACCGTAAGTTCTCGAGCCTTCTGAACCCAGACCCGAAGAAGCTTGCAGGAAGGGATTGAGGGGTTCAGGGGCCCTTTTGCAGCAGTCTTGGAAGGGTGGGCCCCTAAACCCTAAGCCCTAAACCCTAATCTTCCATGTTTGGCAATTCCAATTTGGGCCTGGGGCCGCAAACAAACCTGGAAGTTCCCAGGGAACCACAAACCCTAAACCTTGGGATGTTCCCCCTTATACTAACAGTCTTAATGGGGATTATAGTACCCCTATTATAATCCCTATGAAGGACTGTTAGTATCAGCCCAACCTAAACCCCAAGTCCTGCATTAAGTGGGCTATGAGTACACATGAACCTTCAAGCGGCCGGTCCGTGTGGTTTAGGGATGTTTCGGGTCTATCCAATGTTTGATCTTCGATCGGTTCTTGGGGGCTAGAGCCTTGGGGAGGCTCCTAAAATTGGGAGGGGGGGTGGGGAGTGTGGTTCTTATACCAGGGATCAGAGCAGCCTGGAGCACGCTGCAGGTTCGGATGCTGTGGCCGCTTGACATGCTCAAGATGGAGTCGCAGGGGTAGATGTGGGCCAGCTGAGTCTCACGGGATCCAACAGAATGGGCACCGACGATGTAGTGCTCATGCTGGTGGGTGCGACCCTCGTCTGCCTGATGTTGCTGCGGCTCATCGTTCTGGTCTTCTTCCACGCTCCGGCCATTTGTCGAACATTGAGGCGCTGGCTGACACAGCTGCTGCTGCCTCTGAACCCACGGAAGAAAAGTGCAGAGGAGCTCCGTTTGGCGGACGAGATTCAGAGAGTACGCCTCGCCCTCTCACACCGTGCGCTGGCTCTGTATGCTACTCTTTCTTGGGTCATCATGGCTGCTTAGTAGACCACTGGTACTGTACCCTTTCCCTTTTATTTGGTTATGGGTTCCCTTGTGAAATAACCAACCCAAAAAGGGTGCCCTTATCATACCATGGTTACTGGTAAACCAAGGCTGCAGCCGTGGTCAACATCTTCCTGGAGAGCCCGAGACTGGGACTCTGTTAACGGGCGTAGAAGTATAGGCCTTACCACTTGAGGCCCCTTAATGGCACAAGTCAGGATTCAATGCTAAGCGGCTTAGTGTCTGTTGCTGCATGAACCGCCCTCCACCCATGCCCTCCCCCAGATTGTGAAGGCAAATCCCCAAACTCCACGAACCTAAGGCGATACCTCAACATGGAGGCGACCTGGCTATTCCTGGCACTGATGGCAACTCTGACACTGGGTAGGCTTTTGGGATGCTTTATTTTGTCCCTTATTTGGGGTCAAGAGGAGTCCTAAACCCTAAACCCCAAACCCCCAAACCCCAAACCCTAAACCCTAAACCCTAAACCTAAGCCCCTAAGCCCCTGAGCCCCTAAACCCTAAACCCTACACCGTTTTATGGGCCATCCTAGGACGGTCTATGCCTTCCTGCCTTGGACGCTCTGCCGCCACACGCTGACGCTGGGCTACGTTGTGGGGCAGCGAGAAGCTAAAAGCTGAGATGTTCCCCCTTAATGTTGGACCCTCTTTAGTGTGTTGGGCCCCCCCCCCCCCCCCCCCCTGAACAGTTGAGGCGTGGATGGGAGCCTGATTACACGGCCGCAGGGGCTTATATGATTTCAATAGGGAGGAGTTTAGATAGGTTTAAAGGGGCAGCGATGCCCGGTTATCTTTTTTAAAGGCGCCACGTGGAATTTTCTTACGGCGCCCGGACGGTTTGACTTTAAAGGAGACCCCGCAAACAGTCAGGGGGTCCTGAATAATTTGGCTAACAGTCCTTAATGGGGATTCTAGTACCCCCCCCGCCCCCCTATTATAGTACCTAGTAAGGACTGTTAGACTGTTAGTATAAGGGGGGAACATCCCAAGCTAAAATTTTAAAAGGGTAGAGGATGCAGAGCCAAAGGAGCAGGAGTCTTTAGAGTTCGTAAGCTACGATCGGATATGTAAGTTTCGGCAGGGGGGTGGGAACTGGCGCAAAAATCTGCAGTAGCAGTTGGGGGCTTCTGCACCCGGAACCTCAGTAGGGCTTAGAGGCATGAAGAAGCTGCACCAAAAAATCCTCACATGGGCTATCCGCTGCAGCCCAAGGGACTTTTGGTATGCATTGTTCACACTGGTCACCCTCCTCTATGCATCGCCGTGGTGTGCCTTGGCAAGAAGACGGCCACCCGTCCGTTGAAGAGCACCCTTGACCCTTGACCCTTGACCCTTGACCCTTGACCCTTGACCCTTGACCCTTGACCCTTGACCCTTGACCCTTGACCCTTGACCCTTGACCCTTGAGCATGACATGGCTTATCAAATAGTACTTCTACGAAAATAGGGGGGCAATATAGATCCCCAAATAGTAGAACCTCCTTAGAAACAGGATCCCAATAAGGCCCCCTTATTCCGGAAATCTCTTCTGGCTCTGCCATGCAGCATCAGCTGGTGGCTTGCAACATGCTGGGGCATTCGGTTCCAGTTCCTTTTTCAATTTCAGAACGTGTGCCGTGTGCAATGCTTGTTCTCTCACGCGTATGGCTACGGTCCGCCAGGCACACCTGTTGCGCGGAGCTTCGACGCGCTTCTGCTGTGCATTTTTGTGCGTCTCCCTTCGCCACTAGCCTGAAAGTTCGGGGACATGAGGGGGTGGGTGAGGTTTAGGGTTTAGGGTTTCGGGCTTAGGGTTGAGTTTAGGGTTTAGCAAACCTCAGACTAAACCCGAGTCCGGACTGAGAATGACATGGTGGCAGGGTGAGAGTAGGAACTCAAGCAATGCTCTCGAGCCCCTCGAACTAGTGGTGGAGACCCCAAACCCTAAAGTTGTCAGCCTTGCAGGCACCAACCAAAACCTTAAACCCTGTGTGAGAGCCGAAACCCTAAACCCTATAACCTAAACCCAAAACCCCTAGCCCTAGACCCCAAACCCTACTCCGCTACAGTGCGTAGCCATGAACCTGAAGGAGTTAATCTCCCAAGTCCGCTTGGGAATGCTGTTTCTAGTGGCTTTAGGAGTTAGGGTTTCGGGTTTAAGACGTAGGGTTTAGGGTTCAGAAGGTTTATGCAAGATGTGTTTAGTAATAGGCCCTGCGCAATGTTCCTCAGATACGTTCCATGAACCCAGTATTGTGTGATTCAGGAATTGGGTTCCCTGTATTCCTGTATATTAACAAAAATATATTTCTACATATATATAAATACTTATGTACATATACACACCTTTTAGGGGCGATATAGTGTACCAAGTTCTCAAATCCATACAAAGAACCTCGAAGGTTTAGGTGTTGAGGAGTGAAACTACAAGCTAGTGGAAGGCTCGCATCGGCGTTCATGCTTCTGTTGCCACAAACTCCTTTCAGATGTCTGATTTTCTTACCCATGCCCTGAATGAACGCCTTCAGAGCCCAAGACTTTGTTGTACGTCACCGAAGAACTCTGTAAGAGTTGGAGCCTAGCAAAAATTGTAGGAGTTTTTTTTTTGTTGGGGGGGGGGGGGATAGCCTAAACCCTAAACCTGATTCTGGGGGGCTCACGAATGGATCAGGTCAATTATGGCCACCAGAACCCTCTGGGCTTCCCAGATGCATTTCGTCAGGCGGTTTAGGTTTTAAGGTTTAGGGTTGAGGGGTATCTAGCCAATTCACTAAATTATGGACCCTTCTCGGCGTGCCCTAAATGTGGTGCTTAATAGTATCATCGAAACCCCATCGGAATCCAAAAAAAGACCAAACTCTTAGAGAACTGCTCATCTGGACGCCGTGGAATGTGACATGTCACCCTTAACCCCCATACATGTTTCAGCACAAAGCTTGCAACGCGCAATTGCGAGAGTCTCAAAGCTTCTACCGTATGCCGCAGACCGCACTGCTAGGTTTTGTCAAGTGGTTGTTGGAGTGTTGCCGTTTGCCCAGTTTCCATTTTTACGCTGCCCGTCAGAACTCCATTAAATTTATACGAGGTACGTTTGCAGGAAGCATGCTTCAGGACCATCGGCACAGGGCTTGTTTTCTCCACTCTCGGTGTGTTGTTGACTCAGCTGATGGGGCGTGAGGGTTATCGGGAGGGTGTGCAAGAATGCTGGCAAAGCTTGCAGGTCGTTGTGGGCAACTCGCTCGTTTCCCTGCTGATCATCTTGAGGCGTCTTGGCCAGAACTAGGGACTGGGTTACCTTAAGAGCTCAAATGCTACCTCTTTTTATCTTCGGTCACCCAAGACTCCATTAAAGGGGCTTCTACGAAGTGTTAGAGCAAAAAGCCTGCAAAAAAAGGTAGGGTCCCTTGTTGAACCCCCATCGAACATTCCATCATGTGTTTCTGGGGAAGAGCCTAGAAAGGTAGGCTGTGGGGTTCTGAATACAGGGGGCTATTCAATCAACGTGGGTATCTCTTGTAGTTTCTGAATTATTTCGAGGGCTTGGCGGACGATGCTGGTGGTTCATGAGGCTCAGGTATCAAAGGCCAAGGTACGTTGCTAGTGTCAACCGGGCCCAGGGGGGATGTTCTTTGTCTCCTTTAAAGGGGAACCGGTTTCTGAGGTTTGCTTATTCAGGGCTAACGTTGTCACCTGCTGCCATCCCCATTGCGTCTAGATGTTAGGGTGCCATCTGCTTTCTTAGTCTGCCCAGGCACTGACCTTGAACCGCAAAGCCCTCCCCCCCCCCCCCCCCCAGCCTGTTCTCACATCCCGTTGCACTGGGGCTCGGGGCAGACCGAGACCACCCAATGAATCCCAAACTCCTCATCTCAGCTTCTAAGCCCCATAAACCCTGAGTGGGTCAGCTGGTGGGTGGCAATCCTAAACCCCAAATCCACCCTAAAACCCTAAACCCTAAACCCTAAACCCTAAACCCTAAACCCTAAACCCTAAACCCTAAACCCTAAACCCTAAACCCTAAACCCTAAACCCTGAACCCTGAACCCTGAACCCTGAACCCTGAACCCTGAACCCTAACCCCCCCCCCCCGGCGTTTGGAGGTCTCACCGGCTAAGGATCAAGGGATTCTACCGATCCCTGCGGTTGCATGCAGGGGGTTTGGAGACCTAGAGGCGCCACATAGGGTTTAGGGTTTGGGGTTTAGGGTTTGGGGTTTAGGGTTTAGGGTTTAGGGTTTAGGGTTTAGGGTTTAGGGTTTAGGGTTTAGGGTTTTAGGGTTTTAGGGTTTTAGGGTTTTAGGGTTTAGGTGCAGCCTGGAGGGTAGGAGCTTCAGACCATTCGCATCCCTTGGCAGGAACAGCATCGACCCTGGTGGAGAGTCCGAACTCGATGCTGGGCTGCGATCATTTCGGGAGGTTCCAAGGTAGACCTTCTAGGACGCAGAGTAGCACCCTTATTCAGGGTTTAGGGTTTAGCAAAAGGGTTTAGGGTTTAGGGCACTTTTTCCGGGTTTGAGTTCCCTTGTAAGCCACATTAAGCCAAAGCGGGCACACTTTCTTATTCCTGGCTCGAGGCCTGAAAAAAACCTTCGTAGTAGAGCATGTGAACTTTAGCCTTTTTGGGGGGTATTGTCATCTCTTTAGAATCCCCAAAGGCGAACCTTCAGTTGCCCAAAAAAAGCTGGACAACTAGGAACCACCCGAAGCCCTGCTATACTTGGTTGGACCTTCCAAGTTACACATGACTTTTGGGCATGTTCCCACTTATACTAAGAGTCCTTAATAGGGATTATAACAACCCCTATGTTCCCCCTTATACTAAGAGTCCTTAATAGGGATTATAACAACCCCCTATTGTAATCCGCATGAAGGACGGCTAGGATAAGGGGGCACATCCCAACATGACTCGTCTTTGTGCCTTTGCTCATGAGGGGCCTATGGGCCATCTGCCTGTGCTTTGATAGGGCCTGGAGGCTTGAGGGACCATAGGCTGTTAGGCTTGGGCCGAATTATGCTTCGCTTCCCTATTCGTTGGTTCTTCTTTTCGTGCCGGCCCTAGATTCTAACCCGTATTCTCTGCATCAGGCATGAATTGGACATCCGCGGTTTCGCCAGCTAGACGCAGAGGCGTAGAGTTTGTACGAGCCCTACATTGTAGGATATCATTGCTATATCTTGAATTAAGGGATAGAGTTCGTATAGTAAGAGGGCTAAACCCTAAACCCTAAACCCTAAACCCTAAACCCTAAACCCTAAACCCCAAACCCTACAAAAGCCGTAAGCCCTCAAGCCAGAGAGCCCTGAATTGCACCTCAGGAGGGGAACAGCTTCGCGATCTCCTTGGTCATCGGGATTGAATTCTCGAGCTCCATGGGCCGCAGCTCTAAGAAAGATGATACTTAGACTTAGGGTTTAGGGCTTAGAGGGTAGGGTTTAGGGTTTAGGGTTTAGGGTTTGGGGTTTGGGGTTTAGGGTTTAGGGTTTAGGGTTCAGGGTTTAGGGTTTAGGGTTTAGGGTTTAGGGCACTAGTAAGGAGTGTACGTATAAGGGGGGACATCCCAAGGTGTGTTCGAGAGGGTTCATGTTTAGGAAGATGTTTCCAGAGGGTCTTAAAGGCCAGCCTAGTTTGGAATCCAACCTACTTGGGTCTAGATTCGTCTGAAAATTTGAGACTTCCTGTGGACCGTACCTAGCAGATCCCCACTCCCCCCAAACAAAGCCCCAAATCGACAGCCTAAAGAAGCGCCTCTTTTCGTTTACTTCTGCCACCCCTCCCATTGCGTTTGTAGGGATTCAGGTTCATCTTTCAAGTGGCTGAACGGATTAGAGTCTGAGAGGCACCGGGTCCGCAAAGAAGCCGCGCAACTTGCTTTAGAGCCAGGGTGGAAGTTCTTCCGTCTGAAATCGAAGGAGAGCTCTGAAGCCTTGTCAACCACGAATCCCGAAAGCATACTTCGTTCTTGTTATTTACGGCACGTAAACTTTCGTTACCCGAAGAGGGTTAGAAAGCAGATGATGTACAGTAATTAATTACCCTTATCCTGGCAGCTTGATTGAGGTTCCTTGACACACGAGCCCAGAAACAAAGACTCTCCTGTTTTACAGCAGTCGCAACAACCCCTTTCAAAGTTGTAAGTTGTAGGTATAGTTTTGTATCCCGAAGCCCTTAGCCCTCGCCGTGAACCTCCATAAGCCCTAAACCCTAAACCCTAAACCCTAAACCCTAAACCCTAAACCCTAAACCCTAAACCCTAAACCCTAAACCCTAAACCCTAAACCCTAAACCCTAACCCTCACCCATGAGCTCAGGCTTCTTCCTGGCTGTGGTCTTTGCTGCAGCCTTGACTGGCCCTGGGCTTGGAATTCATCTTCAGCTCAGGGGACGGGTGGGTGAATGTGGGGGATATTGTGGTTGGGGCTTTGGGTTGAGGCCCTAACCCTAAACCCTAAACCCTAAACCCTAAACCCTAAACCCTAAACCCTAAACCCCCCCCCCCCCCCACACTGGAGGTTGGATGTGGCAACGCGCGGAGTTGGGGCGTGAGAACAGCAAAATCTCCTCAGACTTGTCCGCGGTCTCCATGCTGCTCAGGTGCGGTTTACATACGTTTAGGGTTTAGGGTTTAGGGTTTAGGGTTTAGGGTTTAGGGTTTAGGGTTTAGGGTACCACAGGGGCCTTAATAATTAGAACAGGATTTTGGTGTGATGTTCTGGTATCATCATAGAAGGGCCATAAGGGAATCCTTTTATACTATTCGTCATTATCCTGGCCCCTATAGTAGGGTTGTTAGGGATTCCGCGCCGCCAAAAGCTCTAAGCCAGAAGCAAACCAACCCTTTCGTCTCCAGAATGGGAGCATGTCTTCCCTGGCAGAAATTCGACCTCGCACCCCCCCACCCCCCCCACAGCATCGAAGAGGATTCGAGCTGGAGGGTTTAGGGTCAGTTTGGGGTTTGGGGTGTCGGGCCTTTCAGTCGACCAGACTGTTTAGCTCAGCCCTAAGCCCTAAAGCCTGAACCCTAAACCCTAAATCCTAAACCCTAAACCCTAAACCCTATCTGCGCAGGCTCATGAGCGATGCTGTGGTCGAGCTGGACCAGGATCGGATACCTCCCGAATTCACTCAGCCCTTTTGATCTCCGACACAAAAAAGAGCACCGAAACAACCCCCCCCTCCCCGAGCTAGGGTTTAGGGTTTAGGGTTTAGGGTTTCGGGTTTAGGGTTTAGGGTTTAGGGTTTAGGTTTAGGGCTCAGAGAGGACCGTCTACAGAACAATATTTGTTCTTAAATGTAGCCCAATATGTACCCTTGGTGAACTCCGGAACCCTAGATCCCGGCCTATAACCGTGGACCCTAAACCGGTTTAGCACGACATGTGTACCTCATGTTCCCTTCTCTCTGGTGCAGCGGGGTTTCTCAAGTCTTAGTCCAGCAAAAGCTGAGATGCATCGAAGAATTATACAAGTTTCCTCCATAGGTCACGAGAAGACCTTGAAGGCTTTAGGGTAAGGATTGAAGTAGGATGCCCCTCCGCCTAGCAAGCGTGAATTTGCAGGTGGTATGGGTTGATATCACTATAACCGCAGTTGCCTAGAGCAGCAACAGCTGTTGTAGAACTACCGCAATTTTAGTGTAGGCTTTAGGATGGCCCTCCTTCAAAATCCTGACGAGGACCTCCGGCTCCAGCGGCACTCGCCGGAACTGAGCGCGATGCTCCTGCGCGACCGTCCCGGGTCCTCCCTGGAAGGGGTCCGCTTCACGGAGCCTCCTGGCGTTTACTTCTAGGGACTGGGTAAGTAGCCTTTATTATTTTTTGCTTAAGGTTAACTTTTTTTGGGCTGGGGCATTCAGCCCCTAATTTGTGGCTGTACAGGCTTAATAGGGAACTGTAAGTCGTGGGCTGGCTTTGTCGCGAAGCCACTGGACCTAAACGCCTGAGAAGTGGCCTCTGAAAATCCGGATCAACCGATAGGGTTTGATGGAAATGATGGGTAGTCTGTTTTTGGCACCTTAAATGTTTTTTGTAGGATATGAATAAAGCCCCGTGTAGAATTCTTAGGCCGCGTACAATCTTAAGTAGATTTCTTTGGGTACAACACAACAGTCCCTTCTTAAGAGCCTGAACCCCCAAGCCAAGAAACGCACGGGAGTTGCAGGATGCAGTTGCACAGGAATGGCAAGGAGCTCCAGGGATACCCTAAACCCTTAGCCCTCAACCCTAAACCCTAAACCCTAAACCCTAAACCCTAAACCCCCCACTCCGGCCCCGAGGTTCGTCTATGGCTCAGAGGCTGCAAGGGCCGCCGAGCTCTTGCAGAACCCGGCCTGTGTCTTGGTAGCCCACTGGTACCCTTTTCCCTTGTTTGTTGGAAGCCCGAAACCCTAAACCCTAAACCCCTAAACCCCTAAACCCCTAATTAAACCCCTAACCCCAGACCCTAAGTCAGCTAGGCGGGTGGCGCAGAAAAGAAACCCTAAGCCCTATGTTCTTTCTAAAGTAGCCAGCTCAAACAAAAGGGTGCCCTTATTATGATGTGCTTGCTGGGCTACCAAGGTGTGCTGTCGACTGGCTGGGGCCCCAATTTCGTTTTGGAAGCTCAGACAACTCGGTGGGATGAGCGAGTCCAGCTACATGATCAGCTTCGCTACTCCCCTTCCCTAGCAGTAGGAGTCCCAAGCCGAAAGCCGTAAACAACTCCAAACCTTTGTACACCTTCCTTAGTAGAAGAGTAGGTGACCTTTAGCCCTTTCGGGGGTAGTTTAAGCCAACACATAAAAACCTTCAGTTGCCCTAGGATGCTAGACAACGAGGCCTGGCCTTGGGATGTGTTCCCCCTCATACGAACAGTCCTTAACAAAGAATTCTAGCACCCCCCCTATCATAGAATCCCTATTCCGGAGCTGTTTTAGTAAAAGGGAGGAACAGCACAAGCGCCCCAACCCCAAGGCCCGAAACTTCCATTAAGGGACTCAAGGATGGACCCTTGTAAAGGGGCCGTAGGGGTGAGTTGGGGGTTAGGGGCTACTTAGGTATAAAGGGACTATATCAGGTATATGTATCTGTATAAGATGAAGGGCCCTGGGGTAGGGACCCGAAACCCTAAACCCGAAACCCTAAACCCTAAACCCTAAACCCACTCGGTTAGTTCCGACAAGGCCAGGGTACGTCGGCGCATGCCTTCCACACCCGCCTGGTCGACGCTTGGGCATGCTCCGGCAGAAGGGGTTCCTAAACCCCTAACCCTAAACCCCTAAACCCCTAACCCTAAACCCTAAACCCTAAGCCCTACACCCTAAACCCTATATGTTGGGAAGCAACCCCCCCCCCCCCTCCCCCCATGAGGGCTCTGAGCGAAGCTGGGCGCGGAGCTGTGTCGAACTAGTCGAAGACCGACTCCCCTGAGGACACCTTCACCAACAAAGTTTGCATTGAAGTGTTCCACGTCCAGGCCATGGCCGGGGGCTTCCCAGACCGGTTTGGGGCTTAGGGTTTAGGGTTTAGGGTTCCCTGGGAGGATCCCAAAAGTTGAATCCCCAAACAGTACCATATACCACAATTGGGTCATTCTTGGGACCCTTAAGGGGATCTACTTTTTGGATCCTCCCAGGGGTCTGAGTTTTAAGTTTTAGTCAGGGGTTGGAGGGTTTAGGTTTGTTAGGCCAAGCCCTAGACTTCAAACCCCAAACCCCTAAACCCTAAACCCTCAGCAGTCCTAGGTGAAAAGGGTTTATGTTTAGGTCGTTCCAGCTTGGTACTATCAGCATGATGGGAGCTTGGGATGCTTTCCCGTATACGAACAGTCCTTCAGAAGGATTCTAGTACCCCCCCCCCCCCCTCTCCCTCGAAATAAGAACCCCCAAGAAGGGCCTGTTAGTATAGGGGGGAACCTCCCAAGGTACCCTGAACCCCAAACCCTAAACCCTGAACCCTAAACCCTAAACCCTAAACCCTAAACCCTAAATGCTGAGGCCCTCGAAGTGTGAGTTCGAAGGTCTTCCTGCTTGGTCTCCTAAGGATGGTTTACGGGATGTAAGGGGGGAACCCGTGGAAGGGACTTTTAATCTTTAGGGTTTGGGGTTTAGGGTTTAGGGTTTAGGGTTGCCCCTATAGATACACCTTATATAGTCCATATACATCTAAGTAGCCCTTTTGCATGTCCCCTTTTGCATGTCCCCTAAGGTCCCTTATTAGGGCCCCTCCTTTAGTCAATGCGAAGGTGTCCCCTTCTTGTTGAAGGGTTCTAGGGTTAGGGACTAAGGGTAAGGGGGCCTACTATCTGCGATTTGTGTTTTAACACCTGGTTGTAGCGTAGTTTTTTGGGTTGGCTGAAGCGTTTGCAGTGGCCGACGTAGGTTCTAAGCTCCGATGGAGAAGTGCGCCATCTGCTTCTCGTCCTGAACTTCCCCCCCCCCAAAAAAAAAAAAAAACAAAACGGTTTGGGGTTTGGGGTCTAGGGAGGCCAAAAGTTCTGAGAAGCCCTTGATTGGAAGGGTTCAAGGCTTTCTTTCGAGAATCTGCGCCGCGTACAGGTGGCCACTTGCTTGGAGAGCTTGAAAGATCCAATCCCAAACCTCGAAAATGCTGGGAGCCTGCAGCTTTCAGTAGCTTAAGAACCCCAAAAAAACACAGATGACAATCCCTGCAATGTTGGACAAAAAGTGTGCGGGCCCCCTCCCCTCCCCGTCCCTGAGCAGACGAAGCTGGTTGTTGCTTTCTTAACAACGGTCCACGGGCTTTATGTGATTTTATCTGAGAGGAGTTCATATGAGTTTAAAAGGGACAGTGAGGCCCGGCAAATGCTTCTAAAGGGGGTCCCCACGAAATTGTCTTACAACACCGGGACTACTGGGGAACATCCCAACCACTTCGGGTGTCCCGAAGGCCAACTTGACTGTATACCCCTACTAAACCGCGCCCACGCGTCCAGCAGGGGTCTTAATTACACAGGTTGGCATGGTGTGGGGAGTGTGTTGTTGATGATGGTTTCGGGGCTAACTTCGGGCGGGTTTAGGGGTTTAAGGGTTTAGGGTTTAGGTCCGGTTTAGGTTAGTTTCCCAGTCCGTGCACAAAAGGTTTAGTTTACCCAACGCATTGCTTGCGGGATATGTAAAAACCAAAAATGGCTTTTAGCTCGTTAACTACATACCTAAGTTTGACCCCAAGAAGCCTTCTCCCCCCTCCCTTGGGCAACTCTTGTGCTGTCGGTTGCTGGGAGAGAGGGATGTTAAGCAACTCCCACCGGCGGTCTTTCACATTTCACAGCGTGGGCGAACGACGAAACCCTAAACCCTCAACCCTAAACCCTAAACCGTTTACTGTATTTGAGCGCGCGAGCAGGTGGGTGAACGTGTGTGCCTGTGGCAGCCTTGCTTGACTAGGGTCGTATGCCTTAGTGAGCTTTGAGACGCAGAACACCACAGCCGAAGGACAGCACGTCGCCCTAAACCTTATAGAGGTTTTATAATATGTATATATATATTATTTATTTATTTATTTATTTATTTATTTATTTATTTATTCATATTTACATATATGCATATGTCTATGTACATATCTAGATAGATTTTCAGCTATGCATATTACTCTATGCTTCCTTAGGTCGGAAGAGGCGCAAGTAAAGAAGGAAGGAAGGGGGCACTCCTGGCTGCCCTTGAATCCAAAGGCTTGGCCTGAGGGACTTCACAGACTCGGCTTCTTTGTCGCTGGGCTTTTGCATGGTATCTGGGAATGGGGTTTAGGGTTTAGGGTTTAGGGTTTAGGGTTTAGGGTTTGGGGTTTGGGGTTTAGGGTTTAGGGTTTAGGTTCAGGGTTTAGGGTTTGAGGAGAACAGAAGGGCAGTAGGGAGTTGAGGGACAGGGTTCTATCGGCCCTTGCGGATCTGAGAGATCCGGGTTTAGATGTCTTGAGGCCACTTTCTGGATTGTTGTTGTTGGTGCAGTTGGTACAGCCTGTGTAACCTGAGATGGGTACGTAGTGCGAATTGTAATGTCAAGTTTGGGTTTTCATCCCTGACTCTCCCTCCTTTTGTGCATGTTGGGCGGGGCATGAGCTGGATGTGTTGCTCGCTCAGGTTCCCGACATAAATATATGCGATATGCGACTTTGTCGAGGTTGCGAGAAGTCTGTAAGGTAAGTGGCAAGACTGTACATCAGGGTTTTCGTTCGACATCTTCAAGGGCATCAAATCTTGGGTTGTGCTACGCCACACCAGTTATAAGTGCTACACTGGTAATGAGTGCTCGGTAGCTTCAAGCGTTTCTGGGGGGGGTGTTTCCTGGACACTGGACAACAAAGGGTCAAGGGATTCAGACTCGTACCCCTAAGCATGTACCCCTACTAAGAGGTTCCCTTAACATACTCCTAGTATGGCCCGTATGTCCTGGGTAGAGGATTCTTCAAACAGGGCCCCCCCAAACCCAAGGGTACAGCCTTAGGGGTCCAAGCCTGTGATCTGGTGACCATGAGGTCGGGAGAGCGTGCTACGGATGCCATGGATCAGTCATTGCCCAGCCCGATGAGTCCTGCCCCTTGTCACAAGCGCCAGCGCGGGGTTTTTAGGGTTTAGGGTTTAGGGTTTAGGGTTTAGGGTTTAGGGTTTAGGGTTTAGGGTTTAGGGTTTAGGGTTTGGGTGGGGAGGGGGGGCGGGGGGGGGGGGGGAACAGAAGTTGGTTGCCTCAGTAGTAGAGTAGGTAACCGTTACCCTTTTTCGGGTACTGGAATCCCAATAAAATCCCAAAGGTTAACCTTGCATTCCCCCGAGGTTACTGGACAACTAAGTTGCTGTGTGGTGTTGCTGACGTTGTTGCTTCGCTGTTGTCAGGCGCTTGGGTGCTTCCGAACGCCTGACGCCCCACCTCCCATCGAACACTACCTGAAGAAACCTCTTGGTGCGTAGATGTATACTTAGTAGTAGAGTAGCTAACCTTTAACCTTTTTGGGTTAAACAAAAATCCCCTTATATTCCCAAAGGTTAACCTTTAAAACCCCTAGGTACTGGACAACTAAGTACATATGGAAACACCGGTCATGGTAGCGAAGTTTGTTCCTAAACCCAACACACTCCGCTGTAGCAATGTGAACCCTAAACCCTCAACCCGCAACCCTAAACCCTAAACCCTAAACCCTAAACCCTAAACCCTAAACCCTAAACCCTAAACCCTAAACCCTAAACCCTAAACCCTAAACCCTAAACCCTAGCAATGTGAACCCTAAACGCTCCACTGTAGCAAGTTCCTTCGCAGCAACCCAGAAAGAGCCGAGGCGAGCTTGGATCAGAGTCCTGTTGCCTCCCACTTGCTTCCTGAAGTCATGGAAGGCTGGCCAAGCCAGACTCTTGGTAGCTTGGGTTTAGGGTTTAGGGTTCAGGGTTTAGGGTTCAGGGTTTAGGGTTCAGGGTTCAGGGCCTTCAAAATGAGACAGGCCTGACGAATCTCTCTCTCTCTCTCTCCTCTCTCCTCTCTCTCTCTCTCTCTCTCTCTCTCTCTCTCTCTCTCTCTCTCTCAGAGACCTTCGAAAACGTGAAGCCTGTGAGGGATAGTGCTCGTGGCCACCCCGTGAAAGTGCGAAAGTGAGGGCGCCAAACCCTAAACCCTAAATCCTAAGGACGAGCAGCAGCTGGAGGCCCCAGGAGGAGCCCCCCAGGGGCCGGCAAGCATTCCTGGAGGTGGATATGGAAGTCAAGGCATTCGAGCTGTCTTGTTTAGGGTTTGGGGTTTAGGGTTTGGGGTTTAGGGTTTAGGGTTTAGGGTTCAGGGTGCAGCCCTAAACCCGAAACCCCCGCCAACCTCCGAGCTCTTGCTTCGTGGAGAAGACGCAAAGTGTCAGCTAGGGGGTGCTGACAATCTCTTGCCTGACTCTACACTCAAGAATATGCTTTTTAGTTTAGCATGTACACTAAACCCTAAACCCTTAACGGGTTTACGATTTTGTTTGTATCAACCCCGAAAGGTTATCAAAAGGCTTTAGTAGAAATATCTGTGTTGGCATGCTTCTAACGCGGTGTTGTAGTGTCCCTAAACCCTAAACCCTAAACCCGCCTTTGTTTCTGTTTCAGACCCAGGGGGGACAGAGGCGGGGTTCCTGAAAGCAAGCCCATGTACACCTAATGGATGCCCAGTAGTGCCCTGATTCCTTTTTTTTTTTTTTTTTTTTTTGGGGGGGGGGGGGGGGGGGGGGGGGTAGGCTCCCTTATGAGCCACTTTCAGCAGAAGAAGGGCACCCTTTTTCATCCTAGGTTTCTGGGCAACCTAGACCTTGGGAAAGAGCAAACTCGCCTCTAACACACCACCCGGTGCCGGTAGCAGTTGCCATGATAAAGGTTTAGGGTTTAGGGTTTAGGGTTTAATTAGGGTTGAGGCCTTCTTACCACGCAAGAGAGCCTTAAAACCTTCAAATGCTGTAAACCTTGAGAAGCCGAAGTGCTACAATTAAGCCTGACAACCCTAAACCCTGAACCCTAAACCCTGAACCCTAAACCCTAAACCCTAAACCCTAAACCGTCACAGCAGGTGGTCCACAGCGCTTCTGCCTCAGTCGCCTTCTTGGCGGGATCGGCGTTGACAGACTCTTCATCCCGAGGGGAGGTGATTGGAATTTAGGGTTTGGGAAGAAGGGCTTATCAGGACCGTTTTTTTGGGTAACAATCATATGAAAACCAACTTGAAATAGCCAGCTGCTAATTTGCAACATATGAACCCGTAACAGCCTGTTGCTCCTAAGTTGAAACCTTTTCTTGAGAAGGGTCTGTGAAGAGATCACCTGCTAAAGCCTTCCAGGCCATTTTTCAAACGCAAACACAAAGAGAAAGCCAAGCTTCGCTGGTCTTTCGGTTCGAAGTGCTTTCGACCCTAAGCTAGAAGCCCTAAACCCAACACCCTACACCCTACACCCTAAACCCTAGACCCTAAACCCTAAACCCTAAACCCTAAGGCACGCAACTTCTTCCTGACCACCAAAAAAATATGTGAGCTCGAAGGGTCTGAATCGTGATGACTTGTTGCAGTCACGAACTCGCCTAGGAAACTCCTCAAAGCCATTCTATAACAAGAAAGTGAGATGTGCTCATAAGTAGACTTACATCATTAAGACCTTTCGACTGGCCTTAACTTGGGTGAGAGTCTTCATAGCTTGGCAGCCCAGTGGTACCCATTTATCGTTTTGTTGGTGCAAGGTTACCCTTATCCAGTAACCTACCCCAAAAAGGATGCCCTTGTTGTAACATTCCTGGGTTACCCCCTAACCCGAAACCCTAAATTACCCTGAGCCCAGATTGTACCTCGCCTGGCCTGTCCGAGTGTGAGCGATGAAGCCCCAAGCCCTCAAACCCTAAACCCTAAACCCTAAACCCTCAACCCTAAACCCAAGGACTTCTTCACAGCACCCCACACCGTGCAGCTGCTACAGCGGATCTGCGACGAAGCGCAGCGGGGGCTGGACCAGGAGGGCACCCTGCCGCAGAAGGTGGGAAGGGGGTTTCGGGTTTAGGGTTTAGGGTGATATGGTTGCATAGAACAGTTTGCGTGATGTTTTTGCGTGATGTGACTTCTAAGAAGTTGCGTGTTTGCCGGCAGCCTCCAAAGTCCGATGCTCAAAAGGGCCTCTCTGAGCCTCTTGAGGACCTCTTGAGAAGGAATTTTTTTCTACCTATACGAAGGGGGTTGAGAAGGCTCAAGCCTCTTGAAAGCCTCTTGAGGACCTCTTGAAAATTAGTTTATTCTGCCTATATGAAGGGGGTTGAGAAGGCTCAAAGCCTTTCTGCGACTCTTGGGAGCCTCTTGAGGACCTCTTGTCGGTCGCCAAGACTTGCTCAGAAACGACCCGCATCATGCGGGGTGTAGAAACAACCTCTAACTGCTCAGGGCAATCTAAAACTCCAGTCTCACCTAAACCCTCGGCCTTAAACCCTGAACCTTGAGAGTTCTTAAGAGCCTGGGCATAATGACGATCTCGCTGTGGATCCCTGACCTACAGGAACTCCCAGCAAATTTTGCAGCCGGTTTAGGGCTTTTGGGCTTAGGGTTCCTAAATCTCCTTAGCCCCAAAAGCCCGACAGAATCCTTGTAAACGCAAAAGGCTTCATATACCGAACTCTGTGATGCAAAGCTCGTGTCCCCGCGAAGCTTGCTTCGTCGTTCGTTTGCTGAACCCCACTTTTGGTAGGTTGTAAGAGGGTTCGGGGTTTAGGATGGTTTAGGGGCTTAGGGTTCAGCGGAATCCTATAAGGGGTGTTGCAACCACAGGCTACAAAAAGTAGGTGTGGAGTTCTTAGGTCAAAGTATCTGCCAGGGTGTAGGGGGACCCTTTTCTGTGTTGTCCAAGCACCACTTGGACGGGAACAACGAAAGCAAGGCTTCCCGCATGATTTCTGGTTTGGGGGTGCCTGCTTGTTTCGGCAAATCGTCCGACATGGAGGTCTCGAGAGACGTACCAAGCCGAGCTACACCCCCTCCCGCCCAACCCCCAATATGGCTTCCCCACCGCTGAATATATAGGTGCAGACTTAGAGGAAGCTGAAAGCAGTAACCAAGCGAAATACCAAAACACCATCACATATTGTGCATTTTAATCTTTATCCAGACGCTGCTGAAAATCTTGACATTTTCACAGATTTAGACATCATGTCCAACACAGAAAAATCCTGTAGCTGACAGAACGACTGAAAGTTCCTCACACGTTGTTTTTGAATTGTCCATCACTCTTGCATCAGTGATATGGGGGGGGGGCTTGGGATATTAGGGGTACCTTATTCGTGTCCTGATTATAAGGGCATCCTACTATTTGGGGCTCCATATGAGGGGTCCATTTTTTTCGTGAACTTCACAACTTTTGCCTTGAAAAGAAGAGCATAGCTTTACTTGGTGGCCGACTTGGCTAGCTGTGACTCTAGTACCAGTCGTGATGGGTTTAAGGTTTAGGGTGTAATTAGGGTTTTTGGGATGTTGCTTGCAACAATCGTGGTGGTTGGTACACTGGGAATCAATGCGTGCAATATGAAAACGGTAAATGCCCATGGAAAAGCATCATGAATAAGTGTGATTTTGTTGATGAATCAAATAACCCCAACCCCTAAACCCTAAACCCCAAACCCCAAACCCTAAACCCTAAACTGGGAATGTTTTTGACACATATGTTCATCACTCTCGTTCTCATTTAGTGAATCGTCACTTGTTTAGGGAACTCCCAAGCCCTATAAGGGTTTAGGTTTTAGGGTTAGGGTTTGGCGTTTAGGGCCTGAAACTAACAGTCCTTAATTAGGGATTAGAGTACCACCCCCCCCCCCCCTAGTAGAATCCCTATTAAGGACTGCTGGTATACGGGGGAACATCCCAACCCCAACCCTGAACCGACCATGTTGCCCGAAACCCTAAACCCGACTATGTGTTGGCATGGCAGGTCTTCAACTACCAGGATTTGCCGGTGCGCTGGAGCGCAGGTCGGCCCAAAGCAAAGTGTCCGCGGACGTAGAGCACCTAAAGGGTTTAGAGGGTTTAGAGGGTTTAGAGGGTTAGAGGGTTTAGGGGGTTTAGAGGGTTTAGAGGGTTTAGAGGGCTTGGGTTTAGGGTTACTAGCAGGGTTTATACCCCAAACCATCCTTTCGTTAGCCAAAATTGGCTCAAGGCGAATCGAATATACGCGCTGCGTACCATCTAGTCCCCACACGCAGGAGTCCCAGCCACCCCAAATTGGCTCATGCCCTAATACCCCTCAGCTCCAGAAGGCACCTTCAATTCTGAGAATAGCCTAACCTACCCTAACTTTAGGGTTTAGGGTTTAGAGTTTGGGTACCCTACCCTGGCGAACCCTGTCGGCCTTAAAAGCTGTTTTCGCCTGAGCCCATGGCCGACGCTGTGGGTTCCCTCCTGAAAGGAGGCCCTTTGTGAAAGCCACGTCCCTGAGCTCCATTTTGGCTACCTCACAGCCCTCGAGCAATATAGGGGTCGGAAGAGTTATAGTATTCCCTTATGGCCCCTTGGTAGTTGTACTAGAATAGCCCCCAAAACCCGATTCGAATTCTTCAGGCCCCTAGATTGGGGGAGGGAGGTCCCTACCCCCGCCTCAACGGCTGATGACAAGCTTGAGGGGCATCCTCGAAGTTTGGGGAGTTCCGCGTCGCGAGCCTGACCCAGCAGTTTGCCGTCAGGGTTGGCCCGAGTCGGCGGACACCGTCGCGATCAAGAATCTTCCCTGTCGCGCCCGGGCGCAGGAAGTTCTGTCCGCAGTGCTTGCGCTGGGCTTCACGGAGAGCGATCTTCTTTACCTGCATCTTCCCGCAAAGGAGGGCCGGACCAATTGCTTCCTCGGCTACTGCTTCATCGCATTTCGGAGTGTGGCTTTGGCAAGGCAGTTCTGGGAGAAGTCGTCGAACCTTCGGTTTCCTGATCGGGCAACCCACAAGGTCCCTCATGTCGAAGCAGCCAGAGGTTCAGTGAATCCCAGTCGTGCTTCATCCATGCACGGGGAGGTGCTCTGGTTCGCACATGAAGACCGTGAAGCAACAGGAGCCGAGGAGGTCGACGTCCTCACGAGTCAGGATGAGCCTGTAGCCGGGTCTCCCCAATGCTCGGAGGCGAATGATCTCTGTGGAGCTGAGGAGCCTCGTCGTTCAAAGGTCCATCAGATCCCTGAGAAAGCCACCCAGTTCCAGTGAGCAGATGAGATTTAGGGTTCAGGGTTTGGGGTTTAGGGTTTATGGGTCAAAAGGTTGAGGGTTCAGGGTCTCACTCTCCTGGGTCTTGAACCCAAGTCGGCTGGTTTGCCCAGCAGCCGCAGAGGTCCACTCTTTGAAATCGACCCCTCAGCCGCTGGAAGCAGCTGGGGGTTTCGTGTTTAGGGTTTAGGGTTTATTATAGGGGTCGGAAGAATTACTAATAGCATTCCCTCATGGTCCCTAGTGACCCCCGGAACCCTGTTCCAATTATTTGGGCCCCGTACCTTTAGAGTGGGGACTTCAGCCTTTCCTTAGTAGTAGAGTAGCTAACCTTTAACCTTTTTGGGTTAATATATTCCCCTTATATTCCCAAAGGTTAACCTTTAAAACCCCTAGGTACTGGACAACTAAGTTTCAATCGCCGGACGTAGGAGTTGCGGATGTGGTTCCAGCGAGCCACATCGAATGCGCACACAGCACTTGGTTGGTCCCTAAAAATGTCCCCAAAGCCTAAACCCTAAACCCTAAACGGGTGCGAAAAAACTAAACCCTACACCCTACACCCTAAACCCTAATCGGAGACCGGAGGCGTGTTTTGGGCCATGCAAAAGTTTGCATATATATACACATACGTAATAATCGTGTACATATACAGAACACCGGGGCCAGCCAAGTCTTTATGGGCAACTGCTCAGAGGCAGCAGTCCGTTTGCTAAGAGCTGCTTCAAGGGTTTAGGGTTTAGGGTTTAGGGTTTAGGGTTTAGGGCATCAGGTTTCAGGTCTTGGGGGTAAGGTGTAGGAGCATTAAACCCCTGCGCCCCAAAACCCCCAAACCTTATAGGGGACCCTAAACCCTAGACCCTAAAATCCTAAACCCAAAGAGGGGGGTTTAGGGTTTAGGGTTCAGGGTTTAGGGTTTAGGGTTTAGGGCTCGTGTTTGGTTTTGTTGCTTGAAGTTCTGAAGCCTTTTGAGAACGTTGCCTCGCATCACGTGGAAGGCTCCTCGAGACTCCAGGCCTCCGTCCCATCACCGGGTTCAGGGTTTAGGTTTACAGGGTTTAGGGTTTAGGATTACAGGGTACCCAAAGCCTAAGATTCCCAAGTGATGAAGGCCCAGGTAGAGGAGCTTAATTTCACCTTCTGCGAGGCTTCGTAGTGACATTTCGTTTTGAGGCTCCGCCCTATACTGGCCTGACTCTGGATTGATCCCTCAACCCTATAAACCCCAAACCCTTATGCAAGTCTTTGTTTTCATTGTGTCCTGGGTGGCGAGATGTCTCTGCTGCAGTGCTGGTAGAGTCCCGCAGTGTTTGCGTGCGTTCTGGCCGGGCGGCAAAAAGCGCTTTCCTCGTGGGGTTAATCATGGTTTGGGGTTTAGGGCTTAGGGAATCCCCGGCCGACCGCCCAGGCCTGGATGCAAAAGGGTTTAGGGCTAGGTTGTGTTCTGGGCTTGCTTAGGTTTAGGGTTTATAGGGTTTATAGGCTCTATAGGGTTTGTAGGGTTTATAGCGTTTATAGGATTTATAGGATTTATAGGGTTTAGGATTTAGGTTTAGGGTGTGGCCCTCGGATCATGCGAAACCCTAAACTAAACCTATGCGCGCTTATCTATCACCCATTGGGTTTGAAACATCGAAAGCCCCCAAAACCCCAGACCCCCTTTTCAGGGTGTGGACACTTGCTAATGGGACTTAATGTTTGCGCCGGCAGTATCTAGGCCTCCCCAGACAATTGCACCATGTTCGGACACCCTCTATAAACGGGAAGAGGGTTGAAGGCTTATAGGTTTGAAGTTACCATGCCCTTCTTCTTTTGAGCCCCTGGCTGGGCGACTAATCCGGGTAACCCAAAGCCCCAAACCATAAACCCTACCCATATACTAAAGTGCCTTCGGGCAGCTGGTCGGGCTACTCCTTGGAAACTTGCTTGGGGGGGGGCTTGTTTCGTAAACAAAGTCTAAACGGAATGTACAGACAGGCCGGCTCCAGAAAACTATTGAATCTGAAGCTGTGCTCTTGCCGGGCCTTGCAGCCGAAGGTCGCCAGGTCTTCTTAATGATCACTCCTTTTTGGTTTTGAGTGAGTGCATGGCCCCGGGGCGCACTCCGACCCACGGAAACGTTCCCTCCCGCCATCTCTTCCCCCTCCGCTGGCGTCATTGCGGAGATCCGGCAAGAGTTCGGCGCTCTGAGCCCATCTGGGAAAAATGCCACCCGAACAACCATGGGCCCGCCCCCCCCCCCCCCCCCCCCCCCCCCCAACCTAAACCCTAAACCCTAAACCCTTTTAAATCTGGGTATCTGTTTTCTAGTATATGTTTTCTGTGCAACCGGCGAGTGAGGTAGATGGGGAATGTCAGCACAGAACCGTTATAGTAGGCAAACATGTAGTGTCAGATGGAACGAGAATGGTCAATGAACTGTCCTCGCAGCACGAGATGCCACCTCCACATGGTTCGTTGACCTACACTATTAATTTATCGCGTTTGGAGCTGCGCTTGAGTGGGAATCTGGCGGATTGTCATGGTGAGAACCTTCCAACCGAGTCCTTGCCTGCCTTGTGCGAGCGCGAGAGCCTAAACCCTAAACCCTAAACCCTAAACCCTAAACTCTAAACCCTAAACCCACGCACCTTTTTGATTTTGCTGCTTTCCCCTGCCAGGATAAGAAGAGCACGAACTTCGCAGCATTGCGGGTCGCCCAAATCAATAGGGCTACCTCAGGATGCTCCCCCTGAAACTAAGAGTCCTCAGTAGGGACTATAGTCTATATCCCCCTTGGGAATCATTTTTTTATTTTTGTTCATATAAAACCCAAGAGGATATAAAACATGATTTTCTATTAAGGTTCTAAGGGGAATAGAGTAATAAGGGGTACTAGAATCCCGATGAAGGACTGGTAGTATAGGGGGTAACATTTCAAGGGCTACCGCAGAATAGCGGCCAATGTTCTTAAAATCGGAGGCAACAGTATAATCAGGCCTTCGAACAGTCCACGGCCGACCACACGAGATTGCGCGAGGTGATTTCATGAGGGTTAGGGTTTTAGTGTTTAGGGATGTTGGTACGCTGAAGCAGGTTAGACACTCGAAACATCGAGCCTGAGCTACCCGACAGAAGCTCGATGCAAGACTCCCAAAAAATGACTTTCAGCACCTGTCTTGGAAACGGAAACTGGAAGTGGGTTTAGGGTTTAGAGTCTGGGCCCTGCATGGCGCGTGGCGGCTTATTGGATTGTTATCCAGTGGGGGAGGGTGGCGAAAGTTAGGGGCTCTCTTGTAATGAGAGTTCAGATATGTAGAGTCCCAGGTAGTTCTAACTGGAACCCCGTTTTTTGGGGTTACTTACAACCCCACGTATATGTACCCCTAAACCCTAAACCCTAAACCCTAAGTTCCTGCAGGCCATTATGGCACCATCCATGGGACCTTCCAGGTGGTCCAGAGCAGATTCGGACGAATCGGCACCTTGGTTCATTGTGATTCTTGTTGTTTAGGGTCTAGGGTTTAGGGTTTAGGGTTTAGGGTTTAGGGTTTAGGGTTTAGGGTTTAGGGTTTAGGGTTTAGGGTTTAGGGTTTAGGGTTTAGGGTTTAGGTTCTTTGCTATTGTTGCCAGGTTTGACTTGTGTCTTTTTAATGTGTGTAAATTGTTCTCAGAGCTGGACAATCCTGAAAGGCCCCGAACACACCCCCGAACCCGGGTTCCGAGCCCTTCTACCCTAAACCCTAAACCCTAAACCCTAAACCCTAAATCGAACATTTCTTGTTCTCATTTTCTTCTTGGGTGGGTGTGGTGCCCTTAACATCTCAAACCTTGAACATCCGCGCCCCTGACTCCACCATGGTGTAACAGAAAAGGGGGAGGGGGGGGGGGGGGGGGGGGAGGAACCCTAAACTCTAAACTCTAAACCCTAAACCCTGAGCCCTAAACCCTAAACCCTAAACCCTGGCTTGTTTGCTTTGTGCGGTGTTGTGTGGGGAGGTGCTTGGGCTTTGGATTGCATTCGGAATTTCGGCGTGGGACTGGAGAGGTGCTTCTGCGTTTTTGGCGTGTGGGTTTAGGGTTTAGGGTTTAGTAGGCGGGTTGAGATGGTGTGACAGCATAGGGTGGGGGGGGGGTATAGGATGGGAGGTCTGGGGTCAGCCTCTGCTTTTCAGCCCTAAACCCATCGAGGCGTGTGGCAAGAAGAAACCCCTAAGTCCTAGACCCAAACCTGTTGAATCCCTGAAACCCTGAAACCCTGAAACCCTGAAACCCTGAAACCCTGAAACCCTGAAACCCTGAAACCCTGAAACCCTGAAAACCCTGAAACCCTAATCAAACCCTAAACCCTAATCAATCCCTAAACCCTAATCAAACCCCTAAACCCCAATCAAACCCTAAACCCTTGAAAGGGGTCGTCATCAGCTTCAGCGAGCCGAACCTGCTCTCACCCATGGGCCGACGTACTTCCAAGTCGTCGGGCCGCTCTTCTGCGCGCCTCGGCGAGGTTGCTGAGCGCCTGTGCGAGAGAAAGAGGGAGAGAGGGAGAGAGAGATAGATGCGTGCAGGAGAGAGAGAGAGAGTTGGTTTAGGGTTTCGGGTTTAGGGTTTAAGGGTTTAAGGTCTAAGGGTCTAAGGGTTTAAGGGTTTAAGGGTTCAAGGGTTTAAGGGTTCAAGGGTTCAAGGGTTCAAGGGTTCAAGGGTTTAAGGGTTCAAGGGTTCAAGGGTTCAAGGGTTCAAGGTTCAGAGTATAAGGGTTTAGTAGGGGGGCACCACTTTTTCCTGTGAGAGAGAGAGAGAGAGAGCTGGGTTTGTTGCCCCGGATACGCCCCTTGAGAAGGGCAGGATTCCACAGGCTTCAGACGCTTCGGGTGTTAGGATGTGCCCCCCCCCTGAGGCCCTGAGCATCCTGAAGGCTTACAAGCCCCTTGCAAGGCGAAGCCCTAGACCCTAAACCCATCTGAACCCTAAACCCTAAACCCTAAACCCTAAACCCTAAACCCCCTAAACCCTATAGGGCTTGAGTTCCCAGAAAAAAAAGTCCTGAGGACGTCGAAGAAACAGCGCAGCTTTGGCACGAGTTCACAGCCAGCTCGCAGCCTGCGGCCAACCCACGCGCGGCTGTGAGGTTAGCTTTGGAGTAGTAGGAGTAGTAGGAGTAATAGGAGAAATAGGAGTAGTAGGAGTAGTAGGAGTAGCAGGAGTACTAGGAGTAGTAGGAGTAGTAGGAGGTTAGCTCAACAGTTTACCCAAAGGCTCCTATGTAGTACCTTTTGGGGTAGTATACTCTAATCCCCTATAACTCACCCAAAAAGGAGCTACATTGGAGCCTTTGGGTAGAGTGTGTACGGCCGACTTTGCCGGCTTGACCTCCTCGATTTCTGCAGGCATGGGATCTCAGGGGGCACCTCAATTCTTTGAAATATGTCTTACTTTGCTGCCGCAAACAGTGGCCGCGAGCGTTGTGTTCATGGCCTGAAGTGAGCCATCTGCTTTCAATCAGTGTGAAGGAAGTCGGGTTAGGTTGCTGCTGAGATGGCTGTGCCTTTCCAGCAGCTCTTCCCCAGCCTTTCCCGCCTTGTTTTTGCGTAGGTAGGTCATGCAAAGGTAGTGTTGCGCAGGCACCATTTTGTTTCACTGCCCTGACAATCAGACAGATGCCCAGATGCCTAGACATGCTCCCCCGCTGGCTAAGGCTGGGTGTAGGGGAGGAGCCATCTCGTTATTGGTTTTAGGATCACAGGGGTTATGAGTCATGTTTGCCATTGCGAAGTTGCAAGTACCTTAGCAAACACCCTAAACCCTAAAGGAAGGCCCTCCCGAGGTATCAGGACATCAGCACCGGCCAGTGGCTGAGGCTTAGCGGCCGAAACCGTTCGAAGAAGAGGTGGCGAACTGACACTTGGCCCCCCCCCCCCCCCAAAGCGACCTTCTACAGGGTTCACGGTTTAGGGTTTAGGGTTTTTTCAACCATTTGAGTATAGAACTATATAACATGGGTTTAGGGTTGCGGTATTGCAGGGTTTACATAGTTTACCTAGAGCGTAATACTTAGTAGAGTAGCTACTGTAACCTTTAACCTTTTTGGGTTAATATATTCCCCTTTTATTCCCAAAGGTTAACCTTTAAAACCCCGAGGTACTGGACAACTAAGAATAGGATTGTTACCTAGGCCTTGGATGTGAGCCACCATGTCACGGAGGTCTGCAAATTAAAGTAGTGGGTGATCGATGGCGTCGGGTTGCGCTGTAGCTGGCTTTGCAACCCTAAACCCTAAACCCTAAACCCTAAACCCTAAACCCTAAACCCTAAACCCTAAACCCTAAACCCCTGCTCTTGAACCCGTTCAAACGAATTCTGGCTCCATTAGGGATTTTGGAAGTGAAATCATCTTAAGGGCGACCCCAAACCCCAAACCCCTGAACCTGAACCTTTAGGGTTTAGGGTCTACGGTTTAGGGTTTAGGGTTTAGGGTTTTAGGGTTTAGGGTTTAGGGTCTAGGGTCTAGGGTTCAGGGTTTAGGGTTTAGGGTACGTAGACATAGGAACCAAGGGACTCGCCTTCGGTTTTTAAGTTGCAACGATTGGTTGAGAGCTGTTTAGGGTTTAGGGTTTAGGGTTAGGGTTTAGGATTTCGTGGTTTACTTCGGGGAGCCTTATGAGGGAACCCTGGGTTGCATACCACCCCTTAAGGGCCCGATAATCTGGAGTTGTTTAGTACAAGAGAGAAATGGGAGATGATCAAAATCCTGCATGAGTACAAGGACCTACAAATTTGCAGATTTAAGGGTGTGTTTACGCCGAAAGGATTTGGGGTTTTTGGTCCCCAAACGAGCACGATGCTTCAAAGGGGGGGGTTCGCGCCAATGTCATGCAGAGCTCACATGCAGAGCTCACCGCCGGAACCCGAAAAGCGGCAAGCCCTACTGCAACCCTTAAAAACCCGACAGAGAGTCTAAACCCTAGACCCTAGATACCCTAAACCCAAAACCCGAAACCCAGACCCTAAGCGATGCCGGGAGCCCTTTTTCTGGACAGAGCTAAGGCTCTCCCCTCTGTAGACCATGCTGCAGCTAGGGCTCAGAGATGTTTGCATGGTACTGGCAAAGGCCGGCAGAACCCTCCAAGTTGGCGAATTCATCGGTTGCACAAGAAACGGCGAGGCATGGGCAGGGAAGCCTCTAGGCTCGAGGATGCTAACTCTGGTATCACACAGGAGTTTCGGAACATAGGGGGTACCTTTTGTTGGGGATGTCCTAAACTAAGGGTTATTGTACTCGTGCGTATGAATTAGGGGGGGGTTCCCCCCTATTTTGGGCTATGCTGATATGGGGTTCACGAAAATGAGGGACCCTTCAAATAGACCCCCCAAATAGTAGGATTCCTCTATATAAGAAGGACCCCTAATCAGGTACCCTAATTTTCGGAAATCACCCTGAACCCGAAACTTAAAGCCCTAAACCCCGATTTTCGGAAACCCCAATCTGACACTACTTTTGACGAGGGGCGGGGGGGGGGGGGCGGGGGGTGTCCTTAACCGTCCGTAGCTTCCGGAACCCTGGACTTGTGGACCACTGGTGCGTGTTTCATGAGGGTTTAGCGTTGCGTAGCTTGTACACTCATTTGCAGGTAGAGTCGGTGTAGGGTTTTGGGTTTAGGGTTTAGGGTTTAGGGTCTTGTTTTGGGTTGCTCAGCTTTGTAGACTGAATTGCCAGTGGCTAGTGGGAGCGTCGTTTCGTTGAAGCCTGCAGAGTTGGTTGGTTGAGCTTTCTACCTGGACTTATAACTGTAGTTCCTTTTTTGGGGTACTTGGTTCTTTAGCTACTGCTATGCTACAGCACGAGAAAAGCATAGGTACCCAAAAGAAGGAAGACGATTAAGGGGCCCAGGTAGGGGTCGGGGCCCGATTCTTCCTGAAGCCCATCTTCAGCAGAGGCGAAGCGCCGAGTTGCAGCACAGTGGAGTTTAGGGTTTAGGGTTTAGGGTTTAGGGTTTAGGGTTCAGGGTTCAGGGTTTAGGGTTTAGGGTTTAGGGTTTAGGGCCGTCATTTATAGATCTACCTTCGACCTTTTAGGTGGTATGGGTTTGGAGACCCTTCATTAAGAGTCCCAAGGTAATATAGGGGCCCTATTCGGATTACATTAACGGAAACCTTTGGGGTACAACCTTAGGGGGTAGTCTTAACCCCTTGAAGAGAGTCCTTGGGTGGGCGGGGGGGGGGGGCTTCGTGCAACCCAAGGTTTCCGTAGCAAAAGACTCCCCAACTACTCCCTAAGCTTCCTAAGCTTCCCTAGAGGTTCGGTAGGTACCTACCCCCCAATGTACCCCCCCGCCTTGAGGATCCTATTATTCATGTGATGGTTGGTGTAACTGGGGTCGACTTGGGTTCGGGAAAACGCTGCCCTCGGCGATTGTGCACCCAAAACCCTTAACCGTTCCAAAAATCGGTTCGAGAAGAGGGAGCTCAAATGCCGCAAATGAGCAAAAAGAAGCGCCACCCTGAACCCGAAACGGATTCGGAGAGCGATCGCGATCCAGAGAATATGCCACGCTGATCAACGCGCCCAAGGAATTCCTACTGAGGTTTAAGGTGTTTGGAAGGTGACCTGTTGTTTTTAGCAAGCTACAAGACATACATTGTTCTTCTGCCTCTAAGGGGCTTGTCTTCCGGGCTTAGGAGGATGCATAGGGCTTTGGATTGAAACTTTCACCCAAAACCGAAACCCCCTAAACCCCCAAACCCTGGTTTAAGCCTCGCTGGTCCAAGGCCGCTGGTTTCTATGGGTTTTCATAGGGTTTGCAGGCTTACTTGGAGGTTCATGGTACTTACTACCCAATTTTAACTGTACTTGTAGCCCTCTGATAGGCTGCTTAAGTAGAGGGTTTGTAGGCTTTAGGGGGTTTCAGGCGTAGGGTTTAGGGTTGAGGGTAGTATGTAGCGTTTTTTTTTTGTTTTTTTTTGGGGGGGGGGGAGGGACCTATTTACAAGGCGAGTTCTTCTTGAATGAGTTCCGCTATAGGAAAGCTGGGCAAGAAACCAGGTTGCCCAAGGCGGCAAGAAACCAGGTTGCCCAAGGCCACCTTGTACCAGACAAAGGTACTCGACGAGCACCATAGTCTGACACCAAAGATTTCTAGAAGAGACCTAAACCCCACACCTTGTCAGGGGTCTAGTGGGAAATGAAGGGTGCGGGCTGGCTGTGTAGGGGGAAAAAAGGATGAATGTCCATCGAGGGGCATCGGCCGATGGTTTAGGATTTAGGGTTTAGGGTTTAGGGTTCGGCAAGTACTCAAAACTTAGCCCTGAAACCCCACACCCTAGTGGCTTTTGGCTTGGGATTTTTGGGGCAGTCTATGGTTTAGATTTGGGATGTTCCCCCTTCTACTAACAGTCCTTAGTAGGAATTATCGTAACCCCTATTATCATCCCTTATAAGGGGGAACATCCCCAAAATCCGATGTTCAGAGGTGCTGAGATCCAGATCATCTCGGGCGAGGTGTGCATTCGTGGCGCGTTAGTCATGGAAGGCCTCCGCTGTCTATCGTACGGAGTTCGGGATCGAGGTGTCCACTCTAGTCTTCCACTCTACCCTAACCCTAGACCCTAAACCCTGAACCCTAAGCCCTAAACCCTAAACCCTAAACCTCTAGTCCACGAAATAATTACAGAACGCTGTGTACGTTTGCGGTTTGTAGAGTTCGCCGACCTTGCACTGAGCACACTCCCTGTTAAGAGCCATGGTTTGGGATCTAGGGTTTTGGGTTTAGGGTTCAGGCCCTCTTATACTAACAGCCCTTAGTAGGGATTCTACTACCCCCCCCCCCCCCCTATTAGAATCCCTTTTTATTATGGGCTCCTATTCGCATCATTAGCTGAGGAGGATTTAGGGTTTTGGGTGCAGGGGCACGTTAGTAAAGTAGTAAGAGACAATGCTATGTAGTGGAGTAGGCAACCTTTAGCCTTTTTTTGGTACTATCACCCCTTCAAAATCCCAAAGGTTAACCTTCAGTTGCCCAAGGGTACTGGACAACTAGGCATGGTAAACCCTAAACCCCTAAAACCCTAAACCCCTAAACCCTAAACCCCACAAACCCCTAAACTTGTTATTCTAACAACCCGAATTCACTCGCTGGCCGGAGGCTACGAGCATCACGGGCCGCAAGACGAGGATCCGAATAGCGAGGCGAGGGCACTAGTTCCCCCCCCCCCCTTCCGCCGTGGCTTAGGGTCTAGGGTTTAGTTTGGGGTTTAGGGCTTAGGGGTTAGGGCTTAGGGTCTTGAAAGAAGGGTTTGGGTCCACAACTGGGGCCAAGTCGGGTTTAGGGCAATCACGCGCGCCAGGCGGAAAGCCTAATGTAGGGACTACCATGAAATGCCCAAAGTATCGCTTAACTTGTGCGAGCTTGAGACTCGAAACGCCTAGAAGCCTTGAATGAACCCCCTTGGGGGATTGGAACCTCTGCCTTTGCCTAACTACAACAAGTTAGAACCTTTAGTTCCCCTCAGCCTATGCGAAGCTGCACAAGGGACCACAAACAGGTAATATAGGAGTCGGAGTAATTAGAAAAATTGTATTCCTTGATCGTCCCTCAGTATACTTGTCCACAACCCGCCCTTTTCGAATCACTAAGACCCCTATAGTACGGAACTATCTTTCTGCCTCACTTTGAGTTTGACCTCTCAAAAGCCAAAATTCCCGATGGAGGCGTGGACGGGATGCTCGAAAGGAACTGGCTTCCTCCGCACCGGCCCCCCACCTTCAAAACAGGGCTTGGTTGGGGTTTCTGGGTCCATGGTTGGTTATAAATTTTACATTTTTGTCCTATTAAATTCCCAATAAGGAATGAACATGATAATTTTTCGTATGACCCCAACAAGGAAGCAGGTCTAGGGTTTAGGGTTCAGGTTGTAGTTGGGGGTTAGGGGTTATTTGGGGGGTTGGGGTTCAGGGTTTGCGGGTTGGGTCAAGACGCTACGCGTGGTCTTGCTTTCCGTATAGCCTTGTCCACTAAGCCAGAAAGCACTCAAAAGGGAATCCTAAGGGTTTAGGGCTTTGTGGAGTGCTTTGGCAGGGGGGGGGGGGTCCGATGCCTGTTGCTTGATGCTGGTCTGCATGCAAATGTGCTCGGCTAGTGGTCTTGTGTCATTATTTGGGTGATACACGGATTGCTTGAGTCAACCACTACACCTGAGTCCCTGTGCATGAACTATACACTCACTTTTTCTGGCAACTGTATGACTAAGGGATCATCGTAGCTTGGGGCTTTTAAGGGCTGAGGACTTAGGGAGCGAGATGCTCGAGTGCCATGGCTCTGGCCCTGTGTTCTTAGCCCACGATGTTAGCACTTATTGCCAGTCTCTCCACTAGAGCCACGCAACGTATCGGGGCGCCTGCCCCCCCCACCCCCCCCCCCCCCCCCCCCCCCCCCTGTGCCTGAGAACGCTGTGCTCCGGCTGCATCAAACTTAGCCAAAACTCGTATAGACCTCGAGCCTGCAGCCCTTGGCGAACAGGGCATTGCGCATCTCTTTGCAAGTGGTATGAACAATACCTAGGACCCAGAGAAGAATCTCTCTCTTTTTTAGGGGTTTAGGTCGCTTATACGTCCCTTCAAACCCAAAAAGGCACTCTTGTTATTCCTGGGTCACTCATGGGTCTAGACCCGGCAGCCTAAGCCCAAAAGGGGCACCCTAAATTCTATGCCATGCGAGACACTAAGGTGACTTGGGCCACATGGCCTCCGGGCAGCAATTGTTGCACAGAGGGATGCAGCGGGTCATCTCCAGGCCAAGGATGTCTAGGGTTTAGGGGTTTAGGTTTTAGGTTTTAGGGTTAGGGTTTAGGCGTGAGGGTTTAGAGTTTAGGGTTTAGGGTAGCTTTAGGGTTGAGGGTTTAGGCGTGAGGATTTAGGGTTTAGGGTTCAGGGTTCAGGGTTTAGGGTTTAGGGTTTAGGGTTTAGGGTTAGGGTTTAGGCGTGAGGGTTTAGGTTTTAGGGTTTAGGTTTTAGGGTTAGGGTTTAGGGGTGAGGGTTCAGGGTTTAGGGTTTAGGCTTTAGGTTTTAGGTTTTAGGGTTTAGAGTTTACTGTAGGGTTTAGGGTTTGGGGAGTTCGGGGTTCGAAAGGGTTGAGGGAGATTCTTAAACTCCGTGGGAGAGAGGGCATGGATTTCGAGGTGCACAGCGCTGCGCACGGTTCCTCTGCGTTTCTTTTTGCACCTGCTGTGCTTGCATGACTACTATGTAGGCCCTTGGGACATTTTGATATTTCCCCTTATTGGGTTTAAGAGGTGATTATATTCAGGAATATTTTTTCAGGGGGGTTTCAAGGGCCATCGTAGACTAGGATGTAGTGGTAGTGCCCTTATTCCCTTTTTGGGGGCTGTAGGTTCCCTTCTGAATCCCTTTAAGCACCGTTTCAAATCCTAGGTTTAGGGTCCTCAGGAAGTTTTGGGACAAAGACACTGCGAGGGTAGACGGCAAGGGATCAAGCGGAAGCATCACCCTCCATAAACACTATCCCTTCCCTCCCCCCGCACTTCTCGTCCGTGGTTCCTCCCCCTAAACCCTAAACCCCTTGAAAACTGCAGTTAGCTGAATGACGAGCCTTGCTTAAGGGGGGGAGCCTTGGCGACACAGATGCGATCGGACCTTCGATCCCTTCTTTGCCTAATCACCTCGGTTGCCCAAACCCTTAAGCTCTTAAGGGCTTAGGGTTTCCTAAACCGTAAGCCCTAAACCCTAAAGTTGGGAATCTCAAGCAGCCTAAGCTCAAGGATCAAGATGGGTGGCTCTACCTCACCGGCCGGTGCAAGGAGATGATCAACCGCCCCTGGGCTTCACAGAGCTTGCGGCTCGAGGGGCGCCAGGCATGATGCTGAAGGAAGGTTTAGGGTTTAGGGTTTAGAGCTTAGGGTTTAGTGTTTGGAGTTTAGGGTTTAGGGTTTAGGGTTTAGGGTTTAGGGTTTTAGGACTGCGGGGGTGAGCATGTTTTTTGGCCGAGGTTGCGCGGTAAACTCTTGTGAATGTCGCTGGGCTACGCAGGCCCTAAAAAGGTTGGGAGTAGATTGCCAAACGCCCCTCTAATCCTTTGACGCCCCGAAATGCCGATGAAGTGGCTCTTTCAAGCCCTCAAAAAGCCTGTAAGAAGGGCTCTTGTACGCCCTCAAAGCCTATAGAAATGCGCCCTCGTTGAAAATCTGCTCCCCACTCTGGAAGGTGGTGGCGAGACCATCAATCCGCACGAGGTGGAGCCTGCTCTTGCAGCCGGGCAGCAACGACAAGCTCGTAGGGCCTGTTACTGGGTTTTGGAGTGGTTTTCTGTTCTAGGTACTTATACCGAAAAAGTATATACTTTTTTTTCCAGGGTCCACTCCAAATTTGGGGTCAAGGTTCAGGGTTTTAGGAAAAATGGCTCACAAACCCTAAGCTCTAAAGCCCCATATCATCCCAAAGGCAACCTTGAACCCCCAAAATCCTTAGCCAAAAAGGGAGTACCAGCAACTTCAGCTCAACACCGCAACCGTAACCCAGAGCCCCTGAATGTGTGAGCTCTAAGCCCTGACACAACTCAATCAGGGACAAGCTGGGCGTCTGTCGAAGCTGCGGCTACTCCTAAACCCTAAACCCTAAACCCCAAACCCCAAACCCCAAACCCTTAAAACCTCAACCCTCAACCCTCAACCCCTAACCCTAAACCCTAAACCCTAAACCCTAAACCCTCAACCCTAGGAGCCTGGCTTGGTGGAACTCTTAGCCCTCGAAACGGCACAAACTCTTGCGAGCTCGAGCCAGCAAGAAAACTTGCCGTCCAACAGAGGCTACCGCGACCCATACCTCTGGGTTTAGGGTTTGGGGTTTGGGGTTTGGGGTTTGGGGTTTGGGGTTTAGGGCTCAGGGTTTAGGGTTTAGGATGTTCCCTCTTTTTCTAATGGTCCTTAAAAGTCCTGAATAGGGATGATCATGGGGGGCTGCTATATGATCCCTATTAAGGGTTGCCCTGCACCTAAACCTTGCCTGGGACCCTTTTTACCTACACTTTTATGGGTTCTACCTACGAATTACTGTAGGTAAGTAGAGTCCCGGGTAGTACTAACTGGTTACAAACTTGCTTTATGGCCCTAAACCCTAAACCCTAAACCCTAAATCCTAAACCCTAAACCCTAAACCCTAAACCCTAAACCCTAAACCCTAAACCCTAAACCCTACAAACATGTCTTGGCGCCGGGCAGACGTCTGTGCCTGGAGTCGACGTCGCGGTCTGCTTCGCAGCTCCTCACCAGGCAATCTCGGGCTTCCACCACCTTCCAGACCAAATGAAACCCCTTTAGGTTTAGGTTTTTTTTTGTGTTTTATGGTTTTTTTCGGGGTTTTGAGGGTTTTTTCGGGGTTTTGTTGGTTTTTTCGGTGTTTTGGGTGTTTTTTTGGGGGGGGCTTTAGGGGCTTTAGGGTTTTCGGGTTTTAGGGTGCAGGGCTTAGGGTTCCCTTGCCTAGGGTGTATGACCCCATTTTTAGGGTTGTTTGGTGCCCAAAACCACTGCGGGTTTAGGTTTCACTCCTGTTCCAAGGACCCTAGCTTTTTGTTTCGCTGACAATCTTATTGTTCCCCGCCTGATGAGTGTATGTAGCCCGTTACAATTCGGGCCTCCAGGTGAACCCTAAACCCTGAACCCTAAACCCGAAACCCTACTGTAAACCCTAAACCCTAAGGGCTTAGGCTTGGGGCTTGGGTTGTTTGGGACGCACAGTTCTAGGGGAGGTTGCATGGTCCCTCAATATGGTCCACTGCCTTCTTTAAAGAGTTCTGAAGTATGGGCTTTTGGGTTCATAGGGTATATATGGGGTGTACAAGGGGGTCCCCATTTAAGGGCCCCTACTACGGGACCCATTAGAGAAGTCTAGGGTTTAGGGTTTAGGGCTATGGGCGGCTATGGGGTTTTGGTTTAATGTTTAGGGTTTAACAACGTCGCCTAGAAAGGCGCTGGGCGAGTGCATTGCCGTCGCCTTGGCCCTGGAGGACTGTTCGCCGAACCCTCCCTGCATAGCGAACCCTCAGCCCTAAACCCCCCCTATAAACCCTAAACCCTAAACCGGTCGTGCTCGTTGCTGATGCTGCCAGGGGGCTGCGGGGTTTGGGCTTCTGGCAGGGAGGGAGGACCACTTACGACGTTGGCATCTTGTGGGAAGAGGTAGCACAATACAATCTTGCCGTTCAGAACTGCTCAGTCCAAGCGGGGATGTCCCTGGTATACTTGTGAAGCCCCTACAGTCCCTATTTCCTGGCTTACCTACACCCAAAACCGAGTGTTTGTCCGAGCGTGTGCGATGAAACCCGAGTTTTATACCCCGCTCTCGAGCCTTATGCCATCAATGCATCTTCCCTTCAAGGAGGGCGTCAGCTCGGAAGATGTTCCGCCGAAGGTGGGGGGGGGGGGGGGGGGGGAGTGGGGAAGGGGGTGGGCATGGAGAAAGTAGGTAGTAGGGAATTCGGAAATTCGATCCCTAGTTAATCGCTCGAACGGAGAGAAAACCAGGGGTTAAGACAAAACAGAAAAGGGCTTCTGAAAGCTTTCTGAAATGCACGGTCATTTGTTAGCATTAGACCCGCGCATGTCCCCACCAGAAAGCAGGTGTTCAAGTCATTCTCGGGTCCCTACACCCAGGTATATAATTCGAAATTCGGGTGAGGATCCCAGATAAGGTTTCAAGGACGGGTTTAAGCTTGGGGGGGGTGGCATGTATGGTACAGAAGTTCCCAGTAGGTTTCGGGCTTCAGGGTTTAGGGCTTCGGGCTTGGGTTATAGGGTTCTTAAGGGAGGAGGGTTCGTGGGGGGGAGGTACCTAGGGAACCTTAGGGAAGCATAGGGCGCCTTAGGGAGTAGTTGGGAGTATTCGGGACCCTTGGGTTACATGCCCCCCTTGGACCCCCTCCCTTAAGAACCCTATCCCTAAACCCTAAACCCTAAACCCTAGACCCTAGACCCTAACTTAGGGGGCTGCAGGCCATCCTCGACCACTCTGCGAAGCACCTGTCCGAAGTGATGCGCCCCGAGGACCGAGGGGTCGAGATGTCCTCATAGGCTTTGGGGTTTAGGGTTTAGGGTTTGGAGTTTAGGGTTTGGGGTTTAGGGTTTGGGCTGGTTTGGGGTTTAGGGTTTAGGGTTTAGCAGGGTTTAGGGTTTAGGGTTGAAAAAGACAGTTCAGGGTTTAGGGCTTGCAGGGTTCTAGGGTGTCAGAGTTTAGGCGTAAGAGAGACAGTTGAGACTAGTGGGGTGGTCTCTTGAACCACGTACTCCCTCGCTCGCCCTGAACCCCACATCCCAAACCTCCATCCCAACCCTGTGGGCTTATAGAGTTTGCCTGGGACCCTTTTTCCCTACAGCTTTATGGGTTATGCTTTCTATGGGGTAGTTCCTACTTCACAGGTGAATAGAGTCCCAGGTAGGGTTTAGGGGTTCAGATTTAGGGGTTTAGGGGTTTGGGGTTTGGGGCTTAGGGTTTAGGGTTGACCCTCGCAGGTCTTTGTGTACCTTCCCCGCAAGATGCTGCCCACCACAGCCACCAAGAAGTTCATCCGAGCGGGTCTGGTCAAGAGGCTCGGGGATGAGCCCCAAGCACCCTAGGGTTTTAAGGGCTTAGGGTTTCGGGTTTAGGGTTTTTAAACCGGTTTCCGGGCAGCAAGTTCTAGGACATGGGCGCCACCCCAAGTCCATGCTTGTCTCAAGAGGGGTTTCGCCTGATGCAAGAGGGAGGGGTTGAAGGGAGGCCTACAGGTGCCCTCGTGGTTGTGTAGGATTTAGCATGCGTTCTGCGCCCCAAGGATGTGGGTAGGGCCTGCCTGGGATCCCTTCACCTACAGCCGACAGCTTCACGGGCTTAAACGAAGGACGCAGCATGCCCAAAGCAACAGGTTGCTGTGGCAAATTCGTAGACTTATGTAGGGTTTGGGGGTTAGGGTTTCGGGTTTAGGGTTTAAGGGTTTTGGGTTTGGGGTTTGGGGTTTAGGGGTGCCAGGAATGCAGGACATAGGCTTCGGCGCTACCCTTCATACCCTAAAACCCTAAACCCTGGCGTTGCCCTGCGCAAGTGGCAGAAAAAATCATACTGAAGCCTTAAACCCCCCGGGCCCCGGGGTCAAACCTCGGCAACCCAAAAGGCCCAAACCTTTACAACCCCGAAACCTTCATCTTTGAAACTCTAAGCCAACCCCCCCCCCCCCTCTCCCCCAAACCCTCGAGCCCTAACTTAAATCCCCTTAAAGCCCCGGACCATGAACAATCCCAAATCTTGCCCGAAACAAGGTGTAAGGTTCCGGGTTCCGGGTTCCGGGTTTAGTGTGTAGGGTTAGGGTTTAGGGTTTAGGGTTTAGGGTCTAGGGTTTAGGGTTCAGGGTTTAGGGTTTGGGGTTTAGGGTTTAGGGTTTAGGGTTAGGCCGGGCTTAAGTGATCCACGGACAGCTCCGGCTGAAGAGGCTCGAGCTCACGGAGCTTCTGCAGCAGGAGGGGCCCGGGGTCTTTGAGCCTCACGGCTTGCAGTACGCCGGGGTTTAGGGTTTAGGGTTTAGGGTTTAGGGTTTAGGGTTTAGGGTTTAGGGTTTAGGGTTGAGGGTTTAGGGTTTAGGGTTTAGGTTACGGTTTAGGCCAGTCTTTTCATTGGGGGGGGGTGGGGGTTCAGGGTTGGCTTAGGCTACGAGGAGGGGACGGTGATTAGGCACTCAAGGGAGTCCCCCCCCCTTTAACAGAATGCCTTCAAGCAGTAGTTGAAATACGGAGCAGAATCGGTGACAAGTTTGGGTGTGTGATGTTCAGAGGGGATTTCAGTCATGCGCTTGACCTCGGGATGTTTCCCCTTTATACTCAGAGTCCATAGTAGGGGAATAGGGATTATGAAAGGGGGTACTGTAATCCCTATAAGGACTGTTAGTATACGGGGCAACATCCCAAGCTTGACCCCATGACCTCACCAAGTGCCACGTGAAGCTCCAACAGCAACAAATGTGAATTACGAGTCCCTGTCGAGGGCAAGAACGCAAGGAAATCACAAGGAGTTGTACACAAACCGTTCGGTCCTGAAATGTCCAGGGACCTGTCACTTACCTCACGCCCTAGAATAGGCCCTACAAACCCTAAACCCTAAACCCTTCCACCTCCGGAATCAAGCCGAATCCCTGCAATGTGGACGTACAGCTCGGCTAAGCGGGCGGTCCCTATTAGGACTGTTAGTATAAGGGGGGACATCCCAACTTAAAACCCCAATCCGCAGACGACTCCAGCTTCCCGGTCTCAGTAAGGATTCAGGGTTTAGGGCTTCTGTTGGGTTGAGGGGCTCAAGACCCCAAGCCCTCAAAAGCCTAGACCCTAAAACGGCCCGAAGCCTGAAAACTCCAAAAATCTTGAGACCCCCAAGCCTTTAGCGGTTAGGGTTTAGGGTTTAGGGTTACGCCAAGGTTCAACGCAAAGAGCGGCTTCTTCGAGGCGAAGGGGTGGGTTGTGAGGGATGAGCCTCTGGACTAACGGAGCCCTGACTCATTACGCATGCTATTTCTAGGGTTTAGGGTTTAGGGTTTAGGACACAATGAACTTTTCAAGATATCCATTCTGACTAAATCGGCCCTTCTTGGGCCCTGAACCCTCCAAACCGCAAAAGGGTCGCATCCAGGGAAAAGGCAGCATGTCTGGAAGGAGCCATGGCCTCAGCAGAGTTGTTCGTGTCCCAACATGGGTTATAAGTTATAAGTGCTCCAAGTTAAGCTACAGGAACGGTAGTAAAAAGACTACAGGAACGGTAGTAAGGGTAATAAGCTAAACCCTCAACCCTCAACCTTCAGCGTGACGCCAAAAAGCACGGCAAGGAGAAAACTGTTCTCGCCCCTGGCAAACTGGACAAGTCAGCTGTTCTTCGTCTACAGGTCGAAATTTTGGGCCCGGCTCCTGAAACTGGAACACCGCTCAAGCCTGAAAGTAAGTGAGTACTGAGCCTGGGGCCGGTAAGCGGGGCAATGCTGTACGACCTACGACCTAGGGCTAGCGTCATAGGCCCCTGTTGGGGTTAGGCTGTATCTGATTGGTGGCTCAGGAACCTAGTGGTTGGAGGTTGTGTCACCTTAGAGACGGCTCGCCCCCCCAGTGTGAGCGACCAAAGTCGATAAAGCCCCTCAAGCACCAAACCCGAAGTCTGTAACCCCAAAACCCTTCTCCAAACTTCACTCCTAAAACCCCTCAAGCCCCAAAAATCTGAAGTCTCGAAAGTCAATTCCAAAGCCCTCCAGGCCACAAGTCTGCCCGGCCGCCCGGCCATCTTGCGCGACTCCTTGGGCCGATACTTGGGCAGAAGGGAAGAAGGGTTTAGGGTTCAGGGGTTCAGTGTTGAGGATTCAGGGTTGAGGGTTCAGGGATCAGGGTTTAGGGTTCAGGGTTTGGGTTTAGGGTTTAGGCTTAGGGTTGGCCATTTTGGCTCAAGGACGTTTGGTTCGAGACTTCAGGCTTCGATCCTAGACCTTTGTTTGTTTGGCCATGGTGGAAGAGATTACTAAACTGACACCTCCTGCATTGCGTACGCTCGACAAGCTTGGACTCGGTGATGTCGCTTAGGCAGGGACAGGTGCGGGATGCGGATCAAAAAAAAACTATTTAGGATCAAAAAATAATTTATTTAGGATCAAGAAATAGTTTATTCTGTTCTTCTTGATGGAGAGGGGAGGGAGAGTGGGAGAAAGGGAGGGAGGGAGGGAGGGCGGGAAGGAAGGGTGGAAGGACGCAAGGAAGGAAGGCAGGCAGGCAGGAAGGAAGGAAGGAACGAAGCAAGCAAGCAAGCAAGGAAGCAAGGAAGCAAGGAAGCAAGAAGGCAAGGAAGCCAGGAAGCAAGGAAGGAAGGAAAGGAAAGGAAAGGAAATGACATGGAAGGAAAGGCATGCTTGCTTCAAAGCATATGAATATCCTTTCCAAACCAATGATGCGAGCGTTGTGTTTGCAAATAGGGGGGGGGGGGGGGGGGGCCCCCCCCCCCCAACCCTGCAAATGGGGGGGGGGGGGGCTGCGCCCCCCCCAACCCCCCCGCTGTTTTCTTAGTAGTCCCATGATGCGAGCACTTTTTTTGCAAAAATACATGAAGGCACAATAAGATCCAATAAAATACAAGAATATATTACACAAGACGCAATATTATACAATATATACAATAATTTTCAAAATACACAAATAAATGCAATAATATGCAATAATATGCAATAATATACAAAAACACAAGAAAACACAAGACAATACAGTAATACTCAACAATATATACAACAATATACAATATTATGCAAGAATATACAATGTCATGCAATATTGTACAAGAATATACAATACTATGCCATAATATACATGCTTCAGAGTATACGCATTTTTTGAAACTTCTAATGCCAAGCATTGATTTGCAGCCTTTGCAAACTCAGAAATGCTGCTATTTACAGTATTTCCAGCCTCTGAAATCGCAGAAATGCTGCTATTTTCAATATTTGCAGCCTTTGGAAGCTCAGAAATGCTGCAGTGTACAGTATTTCCAGCCTCTGAAAGCGCGGAACTGTTGCTAAATACAATATCTGCAGCCTCTCTGGAAACTCAGAAATGCTGCTATTTTCAGTAGTTCCCGCCTAAATGCTGTGTTTTTTCGGTATTTAGAGCTTGTGAACGGCCAGAACTGCTGCACTTCTGAGCGTTTACAGCCTCCGCTCCGCTGGCAAGAAGCCTTCGAAGCCTTCAGTAAATTATTTGTTGATCCCAAATAAGTTTTTTTGATCCGCCTAGAAATAATTTTTTTATCCCAAATAAATTTTTTTGATCCCCTACCCACAGGTGCCGGCTTGGAGTTCAGCCCGGCTTCAAAAGGGCGTTAGGGTTTAGGGCCTTACTTAGGGTTCCGGAAACGGGGGTACCTTTGCCCTTTTTGGGGTTCTCGTGGCAGGGCAGGCACCCACGCTAAGAACTCCGGACTGCAATCTTCGAACTAGTGTATGGAAGATGGCCGTCTCTGTCCCTTAGAAGGGTTGTAGGTTGGCTTTTGTAGGAAGGGGAGGACGGGGAGGGGGTCGAATGGGAAGGTCGTAAGCCTTTCTGTCTTGACAGCACGTTTCTCGTCAAGAGAGCCACGCCCCACTAAGCCCTGATCCCTGAGCCCGGGTATACTTAGTAGTAGAGTAGCTAGCCTTTAACCTTTTTGGGTTAATATATTCCCCTTATATTCCCAAAGGTTAACCTTTAAGACCCCTAGGTACTGGACAACTAAGTATGCCAAAGAATCCTGGACAAGCACTTGGCCAGTTCACTGGATGAGTACCGTGCACGAGGCGTCTCCGAAACCCTGCTCCCGAGTCCCTAGGCCCTGTACCAACTTGCTCGCCCAGGCCTCCGCGAGGCCAACGCCCGCGAAGCCGTTGAGCAGCAGCTGAAGGCGGCAGAGGGTGTAGGGGGTTGGGCTACCGAAGCCTGTAGAAAGGCTTGTTTAGGGATTTAAACAGTTCAGGTTTATCAGTTGTTTAGCGCTTTGGGTAGTTTAGGACACCCCCAGGCCGAAATTTTTTGGCTTTGGGGATCAGTTGTTTAGGATGGAGTGCCCCAAACTTACTTGGCTTTAGGGGCAACTTAAGGTTTGGGATGTTGCAGTGCTTTGAAGATACCGTGGGCAAGCGGGGAGTAGAACTCGGTGCTTGGGGCTGGGCTGCACTTTCTTAGCTTAGTAGCAGAGTGAGTACACTTTACAGTTTTTGGGAGTCTATATTCCCCCAATAGAACTGAAAGTGTACACTTTTTTTGGGGCTTGTGAACTCAGCAACGAAGTTGTGAGGCTAGTGTTCCCAGTCTTCAAGGAGGTGACTCTGACGGGTCCTCGCCTTGACGAGGTCCTCGACTGGCCTGTAAGGTTAGAGACCTCAACTCCATGACAAGCCGCCTCAAGCTTATCATCCGACCTCAAATCCCTGAGGTTGAAGGTTGGGTTTCGGCAACAGCGTCCAAGCCCAAAATCCTACGCTCTCAACCCTGCCTGAACCTGACACTCTCCCTCCACTCGACAACTTGCCCTGGTCGCCCGAAAGGACGCCCTGCTGGGCCTTGGCATTCTTCAGGTGATCACCAAGCACTGGTTCGAAGGCACGGCTGTTTGCAGTCACATGGGGGGGGGGGGGGGGGCGGCTTGGTAGCTTAAGCTGAAGTACGTACAAGAGACCGAAAACGCCCATAGTTCAGAGTTCAGACACCCTTTACACGAAAAATGCAAAGACACTAGGGGGGTGAAGGTAGGGCCGTGCCCTTTTGAAGTAGCCGAGTAGATCCTCGTGGCCAAAGAAACAGAACAAAAGAAAAGCAAGACGAAAACAAATGGCCAAAGAAAAACCCAGATCCTTAAGCCCTGCCGGGCCCCCCGAAACCTTAAACTTGCCCAATCAAATAACTCCTGAACCTGAGACTTAGATTTCGCGTTGCAGGGCAGTCTGCTCGAAGTGCTTGTCGCAGAAGAGCCCAAGTGCCCCTTAAGCAAGCGCGTGCAAGCACCCTTCCTGGAGCCCGAAGAAGGACTGCTACACAGCTGTGTGAGCGTACGTGTGTGTCTGTGTGCTCAGGGTTTTGGGCTTGGGTATATGCTCTGATGTTCTGAGTTCTGGGTTCAAAAAGAGCTTGGGTAGTCTTCTTACATGGTTGCGTTTCTCCTTGTTTTTTGCCAGCGATGAAACTCTGGCCAGACAAGGAACTGCCTAGGGCCTAGACTTGGCAAGAGAATCCTCAACCCCACTCCACACCCCGTCCAGCGTCTGTCAGCCCCGAGCGAGGCCGCTTTCCAGTCGAGATGTGGTCCTTCTGGATCTATCCGAATCTGGGCATGGATTGGAGTTGTGGGGTTAGGGGTCTCGGGCTTTCTATCTGCATCGCATCACTGTGGCAGGCTGCAATTCAGGGCTTATAGGGAGCTACTACTAGTGGGTGTGTGGCAGTCAGCAAGTCCAGCTTGCAACGGGGTGAAGTTTTCGCGTATCAGAGTTGGGGCATTTGCGGAAGCGGGGGTGTTCTTGGAATAAGGAAGGAGAACAGCTTTTTCTGGTGCAGGGGACCTCCCCCCCACCCCATGCTAAAAAAAGACGCGCCACGTTTAGTTCTACCTCCAGTCGGGTTGCTAATGGCTTTGACCCCATTGCTCATGGGATAGGGTTTAGAACTTTTAGGGTCCTGTACGACCCCCCCCCCCCCCCACCACCACCCCAACCAAAGATAAGACCCAGACTTTGGGCCTTATCTTGGGAGGGGGCGGATCGTTCTGGTGGGGTCCTACCCCTGAACCTCAGCACTAAACCCTGAGCCCCAAACCCTCAACCCTATGCAGCCGAAACCCTAAACCTGAAACCCTATGCAGCAGAAACCCTCTAAACCCTAAACTCTAAACCCTAAACCCTAAACGCTAAACCCTAAACCCTAAACCCTAAACCCTAAACCCTAAACCCTAAACCAAAACCCTAAACCCTAAACCCCAAACCGACTACACCCTCTAACTCACAAGCCCTCGTTTTGGCAACAGGCTCCGGGCCTGCAACAACGCCGGCTTGATCTGCATGTTGATGCGCCTCGTCTGCCCGGGTTTTAGGGTTTAGGGTTTAGGGTTTAGGGTGTAGGGTTTAGGGTTTGGGGTCCTAAGCACTAAACCCTCAACCCTAAACCTCACATGTATACCCGTATAGTTCCTTGCAAGTGTAGTTCGTTCTGTCCTTCTTGGATTTATGGTCAGGGGCCTGGGGCTTGGGGTACACTAGTCTCACTAATTGAAAAACCAACCACAAGACTCGGTACAAAGAAGGAAAAGAAGAATGCAACCACAAACCCTAAAATCCGAACCCTAAACCATCATTGAGATCTCGCCTTTTTCTTTGCATGTCCTGTCGGATCGGCTGGTGAGTTGGGATGTCGCCCTGCAGTTTCAGTGCTGCTGGCGGGTTGATCGCTGGTTCACAGTGCAGTCGCTGCTCAGATACTCAGATGCGGAGACAGCACCGAGTAAACCCTAAACCGCAGCCCCCCCCCCCCCCCCCAAGGGTGTGAACATAACCCATGGCTCGAACCTTTGAGGGGGTGAGGGGTGGCGGGGGGGTGGCGTGGGGGTGGGGGGGGGGGGGGGCTACTATTGCGACGATTACTATTCCTACTTTTGCGATGATTACCCTTGCTACTAGTATTTCTACGACTATTACTTTATACTATTGCCACGCTAATTTCAACTTCCCATTCAATCCGGAACCCAAAAACCATTTCTGGTTTGGGGCTAAACTTGGGCGTTTTCTGCGGGAATTTGGGAACGAGGTACCCTTGATTATAAGGTACCTGAAGCCCACGGTTAAGAACTAATAAGTGCACATGGCCGTCTTGTTCAGAAACCTTTCGACAGAGAGCATCTAGATGGAGGCCCTAAAGCCCCAAACCCTAATAACTAGACCTAAACCCGAAACCCTAAACCCTAAACCCAAAACAAACCCAAACCTCTCCAGGTTCTTCATCTTGAGCGGCCACACAGCGGCCGGAGCACCCCGACCTGCCTTCCAGTTCGCTTGTGGCACGTTGGGTTTAGGGTTTAGGGTTTAGGGTTTAGGGTTTAGGGTTTAGGGTTTAGGGTTTAGGGTTTAGGGTTTAGGGTTTAGGGTTTAGGGTTACCTGGACTCAATATGGGGGTTTACGATATTTGTTTAGGGGGTACCGTTGATGGGATCCTATAAGGGAATCCTTCTTTTCTGCGCTCTTTTTTTAGGGGCCGCCTCTTTTCGTAAACCCCCATAATTTCCTACAGCTTAAGAACCCCGAAAAGTCAAAAACCTAGCAAACCCTGTATTGCCCTCATATTGTTTGCGGGGGTTCTTAAGCAAGTACCTGGCACTCTGTTTACCCGCAGTTTAGTAGTACCCTTCATGATTAGTAACATAGGTAGAACCCATAAAGCTGTAGGCAAAAAGGGTCCCAATTGGAGCGTAGAAGGGCTCCAGAGGGGCTTCAGCTCGACGAAATCGTCTACTTTTGGGGGTGTAGTTGACTTAGTTCAAGAGGACTTAGGGTTTAGGGTTTAGGGTTTAGGGAGAGAAGAAACGAGGCCCGACGTAGAACCTACAAGTGTCTAGGCAGAAAACCCCATCGGTCCAATCTCGAAGGTTACGAAATGGACAGCCCGCCTCGAGCGGTGGCTGGGCTTGTGTCTCGACCTGGAATCAAGTATTGTATGTATAAATTTTCAACCCAAAAAATGATTTCTGATGTTCCCCCTTGTTCTAAGAGTCCTAAATAGGGCTTATCGTGCCCCAATTATCATCCCTACTGAGGATTGTTAGTATAAGGGGGAGCATCCCAATGTGTAAACTATTATTTATCTAAAAAACACCAGAAAATTTCAGAAGTTTAGGGTTTGGAGATACTCCTAAGGTCGAAAAGGGCATCGTTTCCGGGACTAGTGGAGCACCTCTGCTGCCCGAATTTCTGGACTTGCTTGCTAGGAACCAGTAAGTTTAGGCCTTTACAGGGCTTAGGTATCTCCTGCATGTGCACACCCACAGGTTTTATCCAACATCTCGGGTCAGCCTTTGTCTCTAGGATGCCCACCAGCATGGCTTTTTCAGAGGCTGTATAAACCCCTTGACGCAACAATGGGGGTACTGGCGGAGTAGTCTCAGCACAAGGATTTTGAGGCAAGACGAGGGCAAACGCGATGTCATGGCCTTTTGGGGTTTCGGGTTTAGGGTTTAGGGTTTAGGGTGCGAGGGCATCTGCCCTTGGATCCAGGGGACCTTTGGGCGTGGAGTCGTGCACTCGGAGCTTCATGGGTGCTTAAGTGGCAATTATAGTTGCAAATTGGCTGGAACGTTCTCTGGGATACTAGCAGCCCACTTCCATGTACCCAGGAACCTCCAAGTAGTTGCGCAGTTCAGCTTCAAACCTGAAACCCTAAACCCTAGACCCTAAACCTTCAACCCAAAAATGCCAAGACCCGGATGGCTGGCTGTTCATGCCCCTGGGGCGACTAACATGGCCGCAGCAGGTACATGCTGATGACGCTTACAGCTCTCCCCGCCCTTTGGCTTTCCTTGGTGGTCCTGGTTTAGGGTTTAGGGTTTAGGGTTTAGGGTTTAGGGTTTAGGGTTTGGGGTTTGGGGTTTGGGGTTTGGGGTTTGGGGTTTAGGGTTTATAGGGTTTATAGGGTTTATAGGGTTTAGGGTGAGCCACTGAAAGTGGGAGGATCCGATCCTCTTCAAGGATTTCGACTTTGAGGATAGCTGCACGGTCTTTCGGAAGCGGTGGTTGGTGATTCTTCTGGTAGTGGGGCTATGTGGGGCTACTTTGCAGGAGTTCATGAGCTCCTGCCGAATCTGAATGGTCGCTGCACATTGCGCCCGAGGCATTTCAGACGGATTCCATGCGCATTGACTGGTTCTTCCTCTGGCCACTCAGCGAAAGGTCCTTGGAAAATAGTCGTTGAGGTGTGTTTCGGCAGCAGTTGAGTCCCTGCGGACCAAGTCGATGGGCATGTATTTCTGTTGTTGGTTTACGTATATGGGGGTTTCCGATAAGGTACCCCGAATTTCGGAAATCCCATAATTTTTGGTGAGTGTAAATCTTGGGTGCCTGGTTTGGATACACAAGCAGAAGAAACCCCAAACTCTAGATACCCGAGACCAAATGCGAAGTGCAGCTTCAACAAAAGTAATCTCAAGTGTTAAGTTGTGTTTCTGGGAGCCACGTCCAAACTAGAACCCAAAAACCCTAGCCCTAAGCCCGAAACCCTGAACCAGAACTCTGAAATCCCTAAGCCTGGAGCCCTGTTGAGGCTTCTAGCTGCTGAGATTATGGCGGCCGCATGCCTGGAAGGAGTGCAGATTCACAAAACTAGGTTTGGGAGATGTCGGTCGGGTTTGTCTGTTAATGTTGCACCCTCTTTAGTGTGGGGGGCCCCCCCCCCCCCCCCTGGACAGTCGAGGCGTGGATGGGAGCCTGATTACACGGCCCCCGGGGCTCATATGATTTTAATAGGGAGGAGTTTAGATAGGTTCAAAAGGGGCAGCGATGCCCGGTTATCTTTTTTAAAGGCGCGCCACGTGGAATTTTCTTACGGCGCCCGGACGATTTGTCTTTAAAGAGGGACTCCCAAACAGTCAGGGTGTCCTGAATAATTCGGCCAGATTGTCTTTAAAGAGGGGGCCGATACTAAAGCGGGTGCAACATTAAGGGCTGAGGATTTAGAGTTTTGGGTTTCGGGCTTAGGATTTAGGGTTTAGGATTTAAAGGTTAGAGTTTGGTAGTTTCTTGGGCCCTGACTATAAGGTCCATTACCCTATTTACAGGGTTCTGAGGTATGGGCCCTTGGGTTTTTATAGGGGCTATCAGGGGTCCCCTTTGAAGGCCCATATTTAGGGACCAGGTAACTACCCTAAACCCTTAACCCTAAACCTAAACCCTTAGATGAAGGGCAGGTTGAGGACACCGCCCTAGCGTCTTAGCGCACATTGCAATGCAGCTGCCGGACTCACTTAGCCTGGCAGGCAAGAGCCAAGGGAATCCTAAACTACTGTTTGCACAAGAACCCCCAAAAGAAAAATAATAATCCCTAAAATGCTCGTATAAGGAAGAATATAAATAAATAAATAAATATATATATATATATATATATTTACATACATACATATATGTTGTTTTTTTTTTTTGTGGCGGGGGGTTCTTCAGCAATTAGTAGCTTAGGGTTGGGTTGTTTGGGAACCCAAAGTTCTAGGGGAGGTTACATGGTCCCTCAATATGGTCCACTGCTTGTTTAAAGGGTTCTGAAAAGGGTACCCTTATTTTGAGATGGCTCCTGGGCTGCCAAGCCTTCTGCAATGTATTCAGTGATTTAGCCACCTCCTTCACCCCAAGCTGTCGTTCATCCATGTGTATCCGGGAGGTTCCTTGTAGATGCCTTTTCAAATCAAACTCCTTGCGAAGATGCAACGAAGGCTGCCAAAACCCTGAACCCTGGAACAACCCCTTCCAAGGTCGGCATCTCTGCAGCATCAAAGTTATTGCCGACGTCGTCTCAGTCACAGCAGATGCTCGGCCGCACGTCCTCCTCTCAGCAGTGTGGTGGGTGATCGTTATCTTTTGAGGACAGTGTAGCCCGACGTGGTTCCACCGCTTTTGAAAGTGGACCAGTAATTAAGCTTTGGCTTTAGGCTCTAGGGTGCTTTGGTGTGCGTCGCAAGTTTTAGGTTTTCTTTGACAAGCTGCTGGGGACGTGGGACGGCATCTTAGCCCTGAAGCCTTGTGGTCAGTTCTCTGAAATTTGGTCTCTGTTTAGGACCCTGTTTTAATACGAGGCCTCATGTTTGCAGAAGGGTTTAATTCGACTGTTAGTCTTGAGCGGTGTGTTAACCAAGCAAGGCAAAGGAGGATGTGTATTGGGCGAGCAGCAGCCTCGTCTAGTCAGTACCCTTGTCCACGGTCGCGTTGTGCTCAGGCGTTATGGTTGAGTTGGCTCTCAGGCTAGGCGGCGGTGTGACTCGTCCGTGAAGGCTCAAGGTGACTGGCCCAGTTTCCCCCGGAATCTCGAAAAGTCATGAATAGTCCCTGCGGAGAGAGAGTCAGCTAGGCGGGTGGCAAACAAAAAGATGCAGACGTATCAGCCATAGGATCCTGTCAGCCGCCGTCCTCGTCTTTGCGCTGATCGCCGCCGCAGCGTGGAATCTGGGGCTGCGTCTTTTGTGCTGAGGAGAGCATAGCTTAAGAACCCATAAATCCCGAACCCTAAACCTCAAATCCATGTTCTTCGTAACGCAGTAGTGGTCAGGTCCGCACATATGGTTCTGGGTGAGGAAGGCAGGCTAAGATATAGGAATGTCCATTTAGATGTACATATACATGTTTAGCAACACTAACTGTAAAATAATAGAGCTAACAATGCTAGCGGCACGGCAGAGAGAGAGAGAGAGAATGCTAGCGATCATGCTGTTTAAGGGAGTCAACTTAACGGAAAAACATTGGCAGGTGAGGAAATATTCAGGGGTTGTGGTTGCCAAGGAACGCGGAATGGATGCAAATTCGTTGCGTCGTCCTGAATAAGCTGGGTGCATTCTTAATTTTGGCGCCGTACAGAACTTCGAGGAGTAAGGTTTAGAACGTAGTATGATATAGGGGTCTGAAAAATCACAATTACTATATTCCCCTATAATCCCTATAACATTAACTATACTATACTAAACACCCCCCAAAACCCTAAGGCCCCCTACAGTACGGAGGTCTGCGTACATACTCAGGCTCAAAGTGTGTGAGGTCACTGTGCGAGTGAGTCTGACAGCCCTCAGGGGATCCCTGAAGGACGCTCGAGTAGCTCGGATCCTGTCGGAAAGTTGCATAATAATCAGAATACATAAAAAAAATGTTTGGTTTTGCGGTTTAGGGTTAAGGGCTCAGGGCTTGGGGGCAGCTGAAAGGCTACTGGACCAGAATGCTGCTGCGTGCGCGTGGTAAGGACAGCCGACCACAGCCACCTCGACTCCAGGCCAGCGAATTCGCCTGCAGGGAGGGCTCACGCTCACTCACCTTGAAACCCCACAGCCCTACAGAAAACGGGTTTAGGGTTTAGGGTTTAAAACGGGTTTAGGGGTTAGGCAAGAAGGGTTTAGGGTTTAGGGTCGGCCACAAGCTTGCTGCTTCTGGTCCCGGATTTCCAACAGCGAAAGTTTTGCAGGGCTTAAGGAGGGCCTACCGGCTTCAGCTCGCCTTCTTTTCGGCTTGTGTTCACCGAGGGTTTAGCTCCTTTGTGTTGCCAAGAGCCAAGGACACCCAGTAGCACATTCCCATTTTTCGGGATAGAATCCTGATAAACTAGATTATATCCGAAACAGGGCACCCGGCTTTTCTTGCTGGGAACCTGGCAGTAGTTGCCCCGGAGCTTAGAAGTGGTGGTTGCCGTCGTTCCCCCTGGTAGGGTAGTTTTACAAGTTTATTTGGGTCGTTTTGAATTTGGGGGGGGGGGGGGTCCTTATGAGGGCTGCCACCAAAAGGGACCCTGTGTTAGTGAACTGATTGCCCATGCACATGCAGTCTTGTGGTTGATGGTCATGCCAGGCCATCGACAAACCTCCAGTCAACCCCAAACATATTTGCGGAGATTTGCAGGTTTTGATTATCGAGCTCGTTCTAGGAGTCTCAAGCATGCTAAAAGCCAAACGGCTTCTCGTTCTTAAAGTAGGGGCTTCGATGTCAGAGAGTTGCGCTCCCAAGATTTTGGATTCACACCTGCAGGTACTTCGAGATTGCGACTGGCTGGGGCTGTAGCCCCAAGTTGAGACTAACCGACCTTGCCTCAGCCAGCCATTCTTTGAGCAGGGGCTCCATTTTCGGGTTTTTGGGTTCAGGGGCCTGCATCCCTGAAAGCCGCTTTCTGGCAGACTAAGTCCAGTTAGGGGACTGTAGGGTGTAGGGTTTAGGGGTTTAGGGGTTTCGGGTTTGGGTTTTAGTTATCAGGATTTAGGGTGTTGGTGTGATTGCTCCTTTGGGTCTGCGCGGTTGGTGCTTGCTCGGAGAGCGCGTCAATGAATAATTATCGTTTGGGGTTCATTGCTTGAGATACGCCCTGACAGTGCGGGCTTTCACTGAGTGGTTACTTATTATGTGGAGTGCAAAATGCGCATCCCCGTGTGACACACTGCTTAAAGCCAACATCAAGGCTTTTAAGTGTTTGGAACGCAGATTACCAAGGGGGGGCGGGGGGGGGGGGAACACTTGCTGTCAAGTGACAGGTTTTGAGCTGGAAGCATTCCGATGTCACCCCGAGAACCCAAAAGTCCGACAAGTCTTCGGCTCATCTTCAACCATTCCCCGTGCTTCCCGTTTTCTCTAAATTATGTGTTAGGTTCCCAGATCCAAAGCCTATTATGTTACGAGGCGAAAAAAACGCCGTCCCAACCCCTACGCCCTAAACCCTAAACCCTAAACCTTATCTGGGCTGGTGGTCTCTTTAAGTAGGGTTTCGGTTTCATCGGGGCCTATATCGGGGTTCTTATTAGGGTATCTAGGGGCTCTGTTAAGGTATAAGGGGCAACAGATGAAGAGGCCACCGGCCTTTATAACATAAACCCTCAACCTTAAGATCCTGAGCCCTCAGCCCTCGCTGCCCAGGACTCTTGGTGCAACTTGCTTTTTGGCAACATCGACTTGAAGTTTGGTACTTGGTGCCCTGGCCCCGCTTAGAGGTTGTGTGGTCCCGTTGCTTAGGGTTCAGGGTTCAGGGTTCAGGGCCGAAAGCCTAAACCCTAGACCCTAAACCCCAAACCCCAAACCCTAAGCCCACCACTTTCCCTGCCAGGCGTGGCGGGCAGCTTTGCCTCTGGGCCGCGGGGTTCGGTCTCGGCTTTTTCGCGCTCCCTCGGCTCAGCCAGGCTAGGGTTTGGGGGTTCCGGGTTCAAAAGGGTTTAGGGTTTGGGGTTTGGGGTTTAGGGTTTCAGGTGAGAGCGCTCCGGCAAAAGGGTTTAGCGTGTAGGGTGGGGGGTTTGTGCTGAGTTTAGGGGACTCTTGGCAGTGTCTCAGTCCGGCTGCAAAAGGGTTGGGGTTTGGGTTTGGGGGTTTCGGGTTCAAAAGTTACAGTACCCTCTTTTAGGGTTTGGGGTGTAGGGTTACCCATGTCACTCGCATTGCATGTCTTGATCATGCTGGATTCCTTGCTCCTGGCAACGGAACGCTTCAAACACAAACACACCTTGAAACCGTAAGCCCGAGCTACAAGCACAATAGTCCCGAAGTCCCCTCTTGGAAGAGCCCCTGAAACTCCAAGTACGCTATAGGTAAATCCCAAACGAACTGCAGGCGAACTTGTGAGTCGTGGTAGAATGATATGGCAGCCAGGCAGTCCTCGCTCGTTAGGTGTCGTAGGCCTCTCCACTCAGACGTGGTCGACAGTCCCAAAGCTTGGTCAGGAGCTTTGGGCAAAGCCCTTTATGCTGCATGTCCTTTCTCGGCCCCCGGCGGCGGGGCAGCACCTGTTGACAGGGGGGTCGGCAAGTGAGGGTTCAATCACAAGGGAGGGGTTAAATTGAGGAGACTTGAAAGCAGTTGTTCAGAGTTACAAACCTTGAGGATCTATTTGGGGTACTGTAGGGCTTTCGGAGGCTGCTTTCAACGGTTTTTGAGGTCCCTAAACCCTACATACTACAGTCGCCCCAAGCCATATCCCACGTGATCCAAACCTGAAGTCGTGAGCCCTTGTTTGGGCATTGCATGCTACACCAGGGTCCGCTTTTGGTAGCCCTAAACCCTAAACCCTAAACCAAAACCCTAAACCCAAAACCCTAAACCCTAAACCCTAAAGGAGTCCTATCAGAGGTCCGGATCCTGGCGTTGCTGATGGCCGTTTGGCTGGTCGTGCATGTTCCGGCGAAGCTCGGACGCGCTTGTAAGACCGAAGCTTGGGATGTGAGCCCCTTTATACTAACAGTCCTAAAAAGGAATTGTAGTACCCCCATCCATTAACCCTAACAGTCCTAAAAAGGAATTGTAGTACCCCGCAGTAGAATCCCTATTAAGGCCTGTTGGTATGAGGGGGAACATCCCAAACAGAAGCCCTACACCCAAAAGCTCAACGTGTAGGGCTCCTTGGGCCATCGATCAAAGCCGGTGTCGTACCCTGCCGTCAAGACACTACAAGGGTGAACAACGGCCGGGAAACATGGGATGGGAAGGGTATTTTGGATAGTGCATGGTAGTTATCACAGCAGGGGGGATCATAAGTGACATGTGTTGACATCTGTTTCTTCAGGGTCCTGTACTATGATTCCGTCCAAAGGAGGCATTGAAGTTTTTCCAGCCAAGACCTTGCGGCCTACCGGCCTTCTCGAACCCTTCGTTGTAGTTCCTTCAGTGGGGGGGGGGGGGGGGGGGGGGGGGGGGGGGAACCAGATTTTCCAGTTTTTCATTACAGAACCAGAAGGTCCGGGTAGGGGCCCCCCAACCAGCCACAGACCGCGAGTTGGGAACAACAAATCAAGGGCGCATTCAACTTTCTGAAGTTGAATACCTGAACTCGACCCTTAAACCCTAAACCTTGAAACCCCAAACCCTAAACCCAAAAGAGGTGGCCCTATGACGCGGAACTTCCTTGGTGGCCTTGGCCGGTGGAACCTGTCACGCGGCTTTTGGTCTCGGGTTTCGAGTTGACGGATTGGGTTGTCACGCCTTTGCATCCAAGTACCTCTGAGTAAGGCAAGACACCTCAATGCGGGTATCCGGAACCCTACAAGTGTGAGCTCCTATTGCCCTAGCCCAGATCTCCACAGCTCCACTTCCCACACCTTCACGGGGTTTTAGAGCTTAGGGCCTAGGGTTTAGGGATGCAACTCTTGAGACCTTCCGGGTGAACCTGATCCGCGCCACCGTGGCCTTTGGGCACGCGCTGGCGGCTGTGGTGACCCTGGCTGTGGCAGTTGGACCGACACTCGGAGACAAAGTACCTCGGGGCTTCGTAGCCTTTGGAAGCCCGGTGTTAGCCCCTTGACACTTTTTTTGTTCGGGGGGTTCCCTTATAAAGTAACCAACCCAAGAGAATCATTTTAAGATGGGTGCTGAGCTGCCAAGTGGCTCTGAGTTGCTAGATGAGCTCGTTCCATTCCCATGCTCCCGTTCTGCAGGAACAGTTGGCCGCTGCAGAGGACGGCGCCTGACCAATCCTTTAGACTTCCCCAGCACTGGGCTTCCTCAGAACCGCAGCAAGCTTAAGTTCTCGGCCGCGCACACGGACAGAGAGGGAGTCGCACAAATTGCATGTCTTCTTGAGGGGCTCCCCTATTTGTGCCCCTAAGGTGCAGAGCTTCCTAGCATCGCACATGCAAGAAAGCCTTAAGAGACCTGAAGAGTCAACCATTCTCCGTCCGTCGCCTTGACCTCTCGGCCCCTTGCCAGGCTTGGTCGCTATACCATCGGCGCCATGGTAACACATACCCTCTTCGCCACCCAGAGTTTCCTTTGCTGCACTTCGGGGGCTTGGGCGTCTGAAGCCCAAACCATACCTAGGTCCCCTGAACCCAAAGCCTAAACCCTCTGATGAAGTGAACTGAAGGGTCTACTATGGGCCGCGAGTTGAACCCTGAGCTTATCAATTCGTAGGGGTTTGGGCGGTTTGGGAAACTCATCGGCAGAAACTCAACCCAACATACTTTCGGAGCGGCAGGGGGCCTTTGTAGGGTGCTGGATCCCGCAGGGTTGAAGGAGCTTCAGTGCCTCCTAGGGTTTAGGGTTTAGGGTTTAGGGTCTCAGGGTCTCAGGGTTCAAGTCCCAGGGGATTGATGAGGTACACCCACGCCCTTCTGTTTCGTGTGGTGTTTGGGGCGCGGCTCTGCTTTGCTTTGTTCTGAGCCCTGTCATGACACTACTATTTGCTTAAGAACCCTTTAAAATAATCATCCCTATATTGCCCTTAATTATAAGGAAGTTTTTTTTTTTTTTTTTTGGGGGGGGGGGGGGCTCTTTAGCAATTACTAGGACATGCACGAAATGCGCGAGTCTCCCACGTGGCATAGTCAGGGGTCTGGTGCCCGGCTGCCCGACAAACGAAGAGCCGAAAAGACATGAAAGCCCCCTGGAAACCCTTGCAGCATCAAGTGTCCAAACCCTAAACCCTAAACCCTAAACCCTAAATTTCAAGAAGCTTGCAACCTAGAACCAAGCGTTCAGCTGCTACACATTGGCCCAAAGCTTATAAGCTAGTTTGTAAGGTCGAACTCGGGAGGCCCTTGGGATAGGTCATATTCTTCCGAATTTGGGATTTTAAATGGATTTAGGATTTAGGGTTTAGGGTTGAGGGTTTGGGGTTTGGGGTTTAGGGTTTAGGGTTTAGGGTTTAGTTTAGGGTTTAGGGTTTAGAGGCCATCCTAGTTGAATGTGTTCCGAGCCAAGCTGAATTGCAGCAAGCGCAAGCTATGTATTTTGACATGCCCAGATTGTCCACGCTTTTACGGCAGCCATCCTGCCGGCGGCGGCACGGCCACTGGACCTGCAAAACCAGACACCCTCAACCCTAAGCCCCAAACCCCAAACCCCAAACCCTAAGCCCTAAGCCCTAAGCCCTAAGCCCTAATTAAGCCCTAATCCCCAAACCCGAACACCCGGTCAGTTTGCCTTGCGGAGTAAACAGCGATGTCAACGACTTCCAATCCCTGAAACCCCGATTCTGCTCCATAGTGCGAGCTTTGAACAGAAGGCATGCCAGGAATTCTACTTCGGCCCTTTGCAACGGTCCCTTTACCGGACAGAATTTCTTGGTAGCCCAGTGGTACCCTTTTCCATGTTTTGGTTCAAGGCTCAAGGTTCCCTCATAAAGCAACCAACCCCAAGAAGGGTACCCTTATTGCAATATGGCTACTGGGCTACCAAGCTATGGGCCTTTTTTCTGTAAGGCCTACTATACTGTGTAGGGTTTAGGTTTCGGGTTTAGGGTTTAGGTTTCGGGTTGACCTAGTGCTTGGCAGGTCTGGCCGCTCCGCGATGTACTTCAACCGCAATCGCTGGAGGTGAGACCCCAAGCAATTCCCCTTAAAACCCGAAACCCTAAACCCTAAGCCCTGGTGGTGTCCTGGGCTTGCGGTGCAGTGTCATGTTTCACGCTGGCGCCCGATATTCGCTCTTGGGGGATGGTGCTGCACAAACCCCAAACCCTAGGCCCTAGCATGCCTGTAGAGACACCTCACGAAAGCCTTCAAATGACCCTGAAAACACCAAAGCACCAACAAGAACCCACCTTGAAAAGCCTAAACCACCCGCAACAAACTACCCTCTAGTGCTTGAGGGTGGGAGGATAACCATAAACCCGAAGCATAGGAGAGGCTGGGGGCCGGGTCTCTTCGTCCAAACCTCCTTGGACCCCAAACCCCAAACCCCAAACCCTAAACCCTAAACCCTAAACCCTGGCAGGCCCTCCCTTTCCTGATGCCGTTGGTGGCATGGGTGCTCCCTGCTTGCTATGTGCTCTCCGCCCCTTGGCCTGTTTTAGGGTTTAGGGTTTATGGGGCTTAGGGATTAGGTTTGGGGTTTTGGGTTTGGGGTTTAGGGTTTAGGGCAGTTTAGGGGGTTAGGGGTTTGTATTCAAAAGGGGTGTAGGGGCTTCGGGGTTTAACTTGTTTTTTTTTGTTCAGGGGTTTAGGGGTTTAGTATTCAAAAAGGGGCTTAGGGTTTAGGATTGTTAGAAGAGGCCTGGGTGCAAAAAGGGTTTGGGGTATAGGGGTTTCGGATTAGGGTTTGGGGTTTAAGGTTTAGGGTTTCGGGTTTAGGGTTCACAAGGGCATGTAAAGTTTATAGGGCTTCGGGCACGTGATGCGCAAATGGCCTGGCCACGGCGGAAGACACAGGCAAGTCGAACAAGCTCTAGAAGCCCAAGTAGGGCAGCGTTTGAGTTGTCAGGAGCCTTAGGGTTCAGGGTTTAGGGCTTAGGGTTTAGGGCTTCATGAGTTTACTTGTACTTATCTAGCTGGTACTTCTCTAGCCTTCAAGTTTCCTAAAGCGTCCGTAGTTTTAACCTTGGTAGTCCAGTGGTGCCCATCTCCCTTCTGTTTGGTTCAAGGCCAACCCCAAAAAAGGGTGCACTGATGATCATATAGCTCCTGGGCTACCAAGGAACCCTGGACCCGAATCCCTAAACCCGAAACCCTCGACCTTCCCATTCCTTGCTCATTGGAGTGAGCGCAAGGGATAGCTGAGGGCTTAGGGCACCAGGAGGCACGGGGTGTCTTCGAAGGTTTGCAAACAATGGGGGTTAAGGTTTAGGGTTTTGGGGTTCAGGGTTTCGGGTTTGAGGGTTCAGGGTTTCGGGATTAGGGTTGAGGTTTAGGGTTTTGGGGTTCAGGGTTTGAGGGTTTGAGGGTTTAGGGATTAGGGCCACCAGCCTGATGCAAAAGGGTTTAGGGTGTCGGGGTGTCGGGTTCCGGGACTGGGTGCATGCAACACCGTGCGATTTTGGAAAAGGCTCCGCAGCGGTTCCCTTTGAAAGAGAGCATGGCGGTCCCATTAAAGCCAATTCCCCCCTCTTTTTGGCTTGACATGGGCATGCAGTTCGCCATGGTGGTCAGGCCGCCTTGTAATCGCACCCCAAAACAGTCCCTAAACCCTGAACCCAGTGAGCTTTCCTTGCCCCAAGAAACCTCTCAACCCGAATCTCTCAACGGAAGTCCTTGGGATTGAGGTGGGCGCGTGGGCTCAATCCCTCATCGACGTGCCTTGCCATCTGCTGCTCTAGGTGTAGGGTTTAAGGCTTAGGGGTACTCTTATTTCTTTTGGAATTCTCAGCCCTTGAAATTACCTTCCCTGGATACTCAGCCGGAGTTTGTCAGGCTTTCGTCTCCCCATAGGAGTTTGGACTCGTTTCAAACTTCGGGGTTCAGCACTTCGCGTCTTAGAGTCTTGGGTCTTAAGTTGAGATGTTCCCCCTTATACTAACAGTCCTTAATAGGGATTATAGTACCCCCCCCCCCCTACCTCCGTATACTCCCGGTTAAGGACTGCTAGTATAAAGGGGAACATCCCAAGTCTTAAGGTTTAAGGGTCGCAATCCCTAAACCCTACGAACCCTTGATGCCAGCCTTGTAAACCATGAACCTGATAAACCCTGAAACGATGGTTTCTAAGCGATTCCCCTACCCTCCAAAGCGCCCCTAAACCCTAAACCCTAAACCCTAAACCCTAAACCCTAAACCCTAAACCCTAAACCCTAAACCCTAAACCCTAAACCGAGTAGTCACCTACTCCTCGGGATGATCACGGCAGCCTCCGCACGTATCTTCACTAAGTTGCAGTACACCTAGGATTAGCCAACCAGGTCCGACAGGGGAGGCTCGTTTCTGAGGTGGGCAGGTGATCGAGGTATACTGTTAGCCATCATGGTTTGAGCCCCCTACCGGACAGGCCAACTGGGTCAATGAACTTGTGTTGGCCAACAGACACGTACCAGCTAGTTCTGAGTCTGCCGTTGTTTGAATTGATCGGGTGTCAGCTCTTCTGCAGTATGAGCCTGAACCTTAAACCCGAAAGGTGTGGTGGAAGGTTGTGCTGACCCCTGGTTGGTTCGTTGCTGGTGGTCAATGTCCCCACTCTAGAGATCTGGACAGGAGTTGCCTCGCCCGCTTGTGCCAGTGTGAGAGTCGAAACCCTAAACCCTAAACCCTAAACAACAAAAACCAGGTGTGCGTCCGGTGGCCAATGGTGGCGTTTGCCTTTCCGCTTTGGCTCAGCTCCTGGGTCTTCACTTCGAGATGGGTTTGAACATGGGGGGGGGGCTTCAATAACTAGAGTAGGTTTGCTTATTTATGTTTTTTTTGTTGGGGGGGGGTGGGGGGGGGGGGTGTGGGGGTGGGGGGTGGGGGGGGTGGGGGGTGGGGGGGTGGGGGGGGGGGGGGTGGGGGGGTGGGGGGGGTGGGGGGGTGGGGGGGTGGGGGGGTATTATAGCACAGTATGAAAGGGCCCATGAGGGGAATATTCGTAGTACTTAGTATTCCGGCCCCTATTCTCATGTGGTTAGGGACGGTTCAGGTTCGGGAAGAAGGTGGAAGAGGGCCCATTTGCACAGAGGCCGGTTAAGCTTTCATAGCAGGGTCTGTGAAGGAAATTGGCAGGATTCTGCATTGCCACGGCTGGTCTATCGGGTACTTAGTTCGTGGCATGTGTTGCTTGTTTTACTTTCGACATCCTGGTTCTGTTCTTATTCAACCCCCGCACTAGTAACACTGGCTACTGGTATACTGGTTTGTATTTGTTTGGACGGCTTTGTGCGATGATCCGGCTAATCCTGCTGAGAAGTCCTAGATCGGAGTGGAAGTCCAAGCTTTCCCTGAGCCCGAAACCCTAAACCCTAAACCCTAAACCCTAAACCCTAAACCCTAAACCCTAAACCCTAAACCCTAAACCCTAAACCCTAAACCCTAAACCCTAAACCCTAACCCTAAACCCTAAACCCTAAACCCTAAACCCTAAACCCAAAGCCATGCCCAAGTACGGTCGAGCACCCCAGGGCATGCGAACGGTACCCTCAAGAACTCAAGAATTCCTGAGCAGACGAGGTTACGTGGCACTCGAGACGGCGACGTCGGGATGATATGATGTGAAGAGGTCGGAGTTGCAGGTCATGATCCGTCACGTCGTGGAGGTTTAGGGTTTAGGGTTTAGGGTTTAGGGTTTAGGGTTTAGGGTTTAGGGTTTAGGGTTTAGGGTTTAGGGTTTAGGGTTTAGGGTTTAGGGTGTAGGGCTTGGTAAGATTCTTCCCACGTACTTCAGAGGGCTTTCACTTGCATGATTCAAAAGAGTTCTGTTTGCCGTCTGGTTTTTTCGGGAGTCAAGGCCTTGGAATTTCGAGGCCTTGGTGGCACCCTCGCCTTTCAGAAGGGGTGCCGTGGCAGGGTGGCGCTTTCGTTTGTGAATATGCGGGGTGTACGAACATACGGGAACCCGAATATGGACCCCCAAATAGTCATAAGGACCCCAAGAAGGTACCCTGAATGACGGAAACCCCCAGAAGCTTGAAATCTCGACTCACTCCTTTCTCTTAGCAGTTGCGGCTCCTTCTTTGTAGTGGGCTGAACCCTATTTAAACCCTAAACTCACAGCACTTTTTAAACAACGCCTCGGCCAGGTAAAATCGCAGCTTAACTGGCTGAGTGAAACCCGCAGGCCCTTGTGCGAGAGAGGCTCTTGCTTACGGCTTAAAGGGATCGCCCTGCCGGCGCCTGAAGCATGCTACTGGAGCTCCTGTAGACTTCTAAAACCCTAAACCCTAAACCCTAAACCCTAAACCCTAAACCCTAAACCCTAAACCCTAAACCTCAACCCTAAACCCATCAATGAGATTGGTCGGTGGGACGATGACAGTCTTGCCCTGATGCGTGCATGTTCCTTGAGCAGTGTGTGTAGTCCATGCAGTACGTCTTACGGTCAGCCAGACGGGTTGCAACAGAAAAGACCCTGAACCCTAAACCCTAAACCTAAACCCTAAACCCAAACAACCTAAACCCTAAACCCTGAAAACCAGGGCCTCCGGGTTCGTAGAGCACGCTGCACGCTCTTATTCTGAGGCGCCCCGAGCTTGGGATTCAAAAAGGCCTGCAAAGCGACTTCCTGCTCAGGATTACCGGCTTGGGATTTTGGGTTGTTTAGGGTTTAGCGTTTAGGCTTTAGGGTTTACGGTTTCGGGTTTAGGGATTAGGGTTTGGGATTTTGGGGTTTAGCAGATTATGGGTTTATAGGGTTTTGGGCTTTAGGCAAAGAAGGGTGTAGGGCTTGGATAGAAGATGAGATTAGACGTGGGGGCGTGATGAATTTAGATGCTTGCTTGGCTGGAAGATTCCTTGTTGCGTTGTGCCTCCGCCCTCAGCCCAATGCTTGCACACAAGCGGCTTACGGCTCAGGGGCATGGAACCGAAGACCCCGTTCCCCAAGCCCTATAAACCATAAACCCTAAGCCCTATAAACCCTAAACCCTAAGCCCTATAAACCCTAAACCCTAAGCCCTATAAACCCTAAGCCCGAAAGTATACTAACCCGGTGTTCGCCCTTTTTTAAAACCCAACGGTGAGTCTTTCTGTCATTGGGCTACCCCACCAGCGAGTCGATATGCAGCCCGAAGTGGGGTTTAGGGTTTCGGGTTTCGGGTTTAGGGTTTCGGTAGTGGTAGGAATGCAAGTGGTCCTGTGTTTTTTTCGCGGTGGCTGCGGCGGTAGTAGCATGCTTGTACCGTCACAGCTCCGAAATCAGTGTGTTAGAAGTGTTAGCCCCTAAGCCCTAAACCCTACACCCTAAACCCTAAACCCTAAACATACAACTTTAAAGTCCTAAATCCCTCGACCCCTCAGCTTGGGGGTTTCCTCGCAGCATGGGTACTCAATGCATATACCCTATAAACCCTGAACCCTGCACCGTAAACCATACACCCCAAACCCCAAACCCCAAACCCCAAACCCCAAACCCCAAACCCCAAACCCCAAACCCCAAACCCCAAACCCCAAACCCCAAACCCCAAACCCCAAACCCCAAACCCTAAACCCTAAACCCTAAACCCTAAACCCTAAACCCTACTGAGCGGTGTCTTAAGGCCTCTTGCACAAGGAGGTTTGCCTCAGCTCCCTCTGCCCCACAGGAGTTGAGCAGAGCATGATGAACTATGGGTTAGGGTTTAGGGTTGGCTAGGCCCTTAAATTTAAAATATTTCACACGTCCCTCTTATTGCGTTAAGGGGATCAGATTCAAGAATATTCTTTCAGAGGGTCTTAAAGACCATCCTAGTGAAGCATCGCTGCTTTTTGCCATCATGGTTCCAGTGAGAAAATCCAGCGTTTCGCCCAGCTCAGCAGGCTTAAGAAGAGACTGAATCCCTCCCCCTCCCCCTTTTCACACCCGCAAAAAGATGGTCCTGAGAGCTACTTGGCCGACTGGTGGTGGGTTGCTTAGGGTCTCTCAAAAGGAGGGGAGGGAGGGTGAGAAGGAGAGAAAAAGAGAGGGATGGAGGAGGAGAAGAACAACAAGTTTGGGGGGGGTTCACTTCTTGGGGTCTTGAGGTTGGGTACTAGGTTTGTCTGGGGTTCAGGGTTTAGGGTTGCGACAGGTTTTAGGCTGATCCTTTTATGCCTGTGTGCTAGGCTCGCGGCTGGGAGTTGGATTCGAGGGGCCAGGCTTAAGAGGAGGATTTTGAGTTTTCTCTAAAGCCCCTGAACCCAACGGAGTGTGGCCAGGCGGATGTAGCATCGTTGTTTGCTATTCTGTATGTGTGCTGTGTTTACTTTGATGTGACATGCCGCCAGAGTCGAACACCCGAAGCCCCTTAGTCCAGCTCATGAGTCCTTGGTTCTCAGCCCTAAACACTTAGCTTCCTGCCTTCATTTTCCCCAAACCCTCGACCCCCAAACCTTGTCATTCCTGGATGCCTAAGTGGTCACGTTTAACCCCACAGGCCACTAGACCTGAAACCAGAAATGGTTTAAAGCCCTAAGCCCGAGTGTTAGCTAGGCAGGCGCAAAAACTCAGAGCCCTTAGTTACAAATCGTGAAACTCTAAACCCTAATGCCTTGCGGGTTTAGAGTTCAAAAACGCTCTTTAGTGTGAGCCCGCAAGGCACACAGAACATAAAGCATAGGGTCGGATCCATGGGCCCTTAGTAAGATCCTTTACCCTTACTTAAAGGGATCGGAAGTACGGACCCTTTTTATGTATAGTGTTCGTAGGGGCGATATAGCAAGGGACCTAAATTAAGGGCCCTAAACCCTGAACCCTAAACCCTAAACCCTAAACCGTAAACCCTAAACCCTAAACCCTGGCCAGAACATAAAGGCTGCGCGTTTGGGCGGCATCCTCGCCCTGGCCATGGCACGGACCCGAAGAATTGGAGGGTTCGGTCTTTAGGCTTTTTTGGCTTCGAGCTTAGCAGGAGGGTTTAGGGTTTAGGGTTAGGGTTTAGGGTTTAGGGTTTAGGGTTAGGGTTTAGGGTTTAGGGTTTAGGGTTTGGGGTTTAGGGTTTAGGGTTTGGGGTTTAGGGTTTAGGGCTTAGGGTTTAGGGTTTAGGGCTTAGGGCTTAGGGCTTCTTGGGCTTAGGGCTTAGAAACCTTTGGGTGGTGCTGCGGTTATTGAAATTGCTCGGGGGTTAGGGTTTATAGAGTCTAGGACGAACAGCTCGAAAGCTTTGCCCATGTGTTGGGAGAGGTCCCACAAAGTTTCGGCGAAAGCTTAAGGTTTAGGGTTTAGGGTTTAGGGTTTAGGGTTTAGGGTGTAGGGTGTAGGGTTTAGGGTTTAGGGTTTAGGGTTTAGGGTGTAGGGTGGATTATGTTGGCAAAGCAGGGCCTGGGGGAGGGGGGGGCATTTAATTTCAAGGTTCTGGTGTCTGCTGCATCAACAGGAAGGAGCCTGAAACGACCCTCCCTGGAACCCTTTTTACCTACATTTCTACGGGTTCTGCCTACTAATTCAGGGTAGTTACTACTAAACTGTAGGTAAATGAAGTCCGAGGTAGGTTCTAGCCCCGGCTGTTGTTTCCGCATGTGAGCTCACAACACCTGGACTGCCATAATGCTTCAACGCCCCAAGCCGCCAAAGAAGGGTCACTCCGAAGATTATTTTGCCCGAGTTTTTGTAGGGTTTGTGGTTGTAGGGTTTAGGGTTTGGGTTTAAGGTTTAGGGTTTAGGGTTGTAGGTTGTAGGGTTTAGGGTTTTAGGGGTCAAGAAGGAAGTTTATGGGTTACAAGCTTCGGGCGCGCTTGTCACTCTTGAAGGTGGTGCTTCCGGAGTGTCTCTCTCTGGGAGCTGGGGCCTCCGTCACCGACCCGCCCGACCCCAGCCGGGCGCTCAGCACACCTCGGCCGAACTCCTTGGGCCTGAACCCTAAACTCTAAACCCTAAACCCTAGGGCCCTTTAGGGGCTTGAAGGGAAGCCTTAGAGCTCAAGGCCTTTAAGGGAAGCCGTGGGCGTCAAGGTGAAAGGTCGGATGCATGCTGTGTAGGCCCTTGGGAGGTATCTTTTGAAATTTTGTTGTTCCCTTACTGGGTTGAAGAAGTTCCTATTCCGGAGTGTTTTTTGAGGCTTCGAGGGGCCAACGTGGCATGCTTCAGTGGCTTCATGCTGCAGTTGTTGAGTTTCATGCATGTGTGTGTCTTTCAGGAGATGCCGGCTGTTAGTGACTAGTATGCACAACATGTTTGAAGCTAAAACCCTAAGCGCTAAACTCTAAACTTGCATTTCCGAACCGGGCCGACTAGCAATATGGGCTCGGGGAGCGTGGCACCCACAGGGGGGCGCTCGAGGAATGGTGGGGAGACCTATAGGACCCCTCCTTCACCCCCATAAATTCCCTGCGCTTTCATTGCAAAATCGACAAGAAACCCTGTCAACTCCGATACGCACCCCATACCCTTCATGTACACAACCCGAAGCCCTAAACACGAAACGCCAGGTAAGAAACCAAAAAAAGAAACTCAGCCTTCAACCCGAAAGCTGAAACCGAATCTTTGCCTGCCGTGTGCGAGCACAAGAGCCGAAGCCCTAAACCCTGAAGGGCGGCTGGTCTGATTGGCGGGTGGCAAAGAGACTAAGCCCTAAACCCTAAACCCTAAACCCTAAACAAAAGCTGTTTGGGCAGTCGCTGGTGGTTGGACTCCGTTCCGGAAGCCGAACGACCAGGACATGCAGGCGGGGAGATGATCAAAAGCGTGGGGGGTTTAGGGTTTAGGGTTTAGGGTTTAGGGTTTAGGGTTTAGGGTTAGGGTTTGTGACCTGGGATTGTCCTTAGCGTTGCAATTCCCTAGCTCAATCCTAACTGTAAAAAACTAACATAAAACCAACAGGGGCCCTGGAATCTTAGATCGACCCCCGTTTGCCCAGGTGTGGACCACAGTGGTTTCGGAGGTTGACACCGCCTTGCAAAGCAAGGGGCGGCTCAACTGCACATATTTGCAGGCTTCTGATGGTGTTCCTTCCCAAGATCCGACCCTCTCGTGCATCGGTTCTCTTATGCGTGGCTCCCTAAACCCTAAACCCTAAAAAACCTATTCTGTCCGTGCCCTTGCGTTGCCAGGACACCTACGCAGGTATCATCTCAAGTTGTCGCTGGTATCAAGTCGCTTGCCTCATCTAGCGCCGCGAGGTTCAGAGTGCTCAACGCAACAACGCACAATTGGCACCCTCACGCCAGGGTACCCCTAGTTTCGGAACCCCCCCCCCTAATCGAGCCAAGGTACAAGTTCATGTGCGCAGATGGCACCGTAGTGACTGTTCTGAGCGTGCCGTGGATGCACACGATTGAGGTCCTGGAGATAGTTGAGCCATAGCACGGCACAAGCCCGTCACGGAGCTTCACGTTGGCATGCTCGACACATGCTGGTCAGGGCATCCACCTGCCAGTGGTACGATCATGCGCGCATCTTTTGAATCGCAGCCGGTGGAGGTTGGCGAAGCTTCCTGGCCAGGCTACAACCTCCTGGTTCTTAGTAGGGAATGAGGGAATGAGGGCCCTATATATACACCCTTTAAGGGATTACATGGGGCCCTAATTCCCTCGATCCCTACTAAGAACCAGCCAGACAATTGCACAGCGAGAACCTCGCCTGGCATTTGGTGCGAGGTTCCAAGACTCCACAAGGTAAAGTGGTTTGGGCTTGAACAGGCTGAGTCAAAGCGCCTCTGAGCCGTGAAATCAGTGTGAAATCCCTAAAACCCTTACAGCAAAGCCCCTACATCCCCAAAAACCCTAAACCCTAAACCCTAAAACCCCTACAGCAAAGCCCCTACATCCCCAAAAGCCCCCGAACCCGACCAGTAAAGAAGGGGCCGAGGGGAGCTGAGCAGAGGCGGAAGCATTGGAGGCTGGTACAGGCAGCCCTATGCCGTTTCGCAGCGAGCAAAAGAGAAGCGCCTTCTGGCTTAGACTTCAGGGAGGCTACGCCATGATGTTGATAAATCAGTACCATATATATAATATCATATATATATAATATATAATATATATAATATATAATATATAATATATAATATAATATATAATATATAATATAAATATAAATATATATATATATATATATATATATATATAACGTAATATTGTAGGCCCCTGCTCCCGAGATTACGTTTTCAGACCCTCCCCCCCCCTCGCCCCCCTGACAATCTAATTCTTGGGAATATATAGAGTAGAAAGAATGGAAGTGTCTTGGAACCTGGTAGTAAAAAGCATATCCACCAAAAAACACACACACAACAATAAGAAAGCAAACACACGCAAACACAAAACAGACAAGCGTCCACACAGCGCCCCCTTCCCGGGACAAGGTTCTGCGAATTGGGCTTCCTGTTGGACAGATGCGTTCCTTGAACCAGGGTACCGCTTCGGGCTCCCGAGGCCGAGGATACTAGCCTCAGCCATCGGCCTTTGTGCCGCAAACCCGAATGTTCTCTTTGCCTTCCTGCACTTTTGACAGGTTTGGTTGCAACAATGTTCTTGAAGTATCCCGCCTCGTTCTCCCTTAAAACCAGCCTCAACCCCAACCCCTCAGACTTAGAATCTGGCCTCAGATGCCCAGCAAGCAATACGCGTTCCAACTCATGTCGGAAGTTCTCGAACCCTAAAACCTAAGTTAAATACCCCCCCCCCCCCCCTGCATTACAAGGTTTTTTGTGCTAGTCCTTGTCTTGCCTGTGCCTTTCTTGCAGCATTTGCAGGCTCAACACGCCGGAGTTTCGGGTTGAGGTTTTAGGGCGAGTTGCATAGGTTTTGGAGCGCTTATAAGCTTAGCTTAGTGTGACATTTGCGCCCGCCTTCGGCTAAGAAGCGGATGAAAGCTCCATCCATGCCCGGCGTCGTCGAAAGAGCAAAGCCCAGTGGCGAAGAGCACGTGGCGCCAGAGCTTGTGCGCCAACTGACAGATCAATGCAAGGTGCATCAGGCCATTTTCCCACAGAAAGCTCGGACCCCCTACTGCGCATACTTCAGGGAAGTCATGAAGCATTCCTCCAACACCACATATGGGGGTTTACGAACACAAGGGACCCCTAATGTAGACCCCCAATAGTAGGATTCCCTCATAGCAAGGACCCCGAGAAGGCACCCCCGAATTTCTGATGTCCCCATTCTCAAGTTCGGATTTCACCCACCAGGCGCTGACAAAGAAGGCGTCGGCTGCTCGGCCCTTGAGACATCCTTTTAGATTTTCTCCTATTGGCCCTTAAGAGGGTTTCATATTCAAGGGCCATCCTAAGCTGTGGTTCCTAAACGCTAAATCCTAAACCCTAAACCCGAAAAGGGTCCCAGGAAACCATCCTAGGCTGTGGTTCAAGGCGCTTGCTGGCCAGATCCTGATCCGGTTCCGCTGTCGGGGCCGCGAGCGGATGACGTGACGCGAATGCTCCTTGAGTGCACATTCCTCGGTCCCTTGAAATATGTAATATTTTCCCTTATTGGGTTCAAGAGGATCATGTTCAGGAATATTTTTCAGAGGGTTTCAGGGGCTAAGTTGCGGACACACGGACTTTCCTGCACAGACCCTATAAGATACTAAACCACGCAGCTTTAAGGAAGAGTTCTACTGAGTTATCTTTCTTCGGTTTTTCCCTGTGCTTCCACAGAAGAACCCAGGAACGAGGCTGCTGTGCAAGGGATCTTCCAAGTTCGTGACGAGTCTGACGTGATCCGCCTTTTGGCCATGGCCCGCATGAAGGCCCCAGTAGCCCAGGGGTACCCTGTTCCCCTTTTTTTGGTTCCACGTGCCCTTATATGACGTACCCAAACCCTAACCCTAAAGGTTCCCATGTTCCCTTGTGAAGTACCTAAACCCGAACCCCTCAAAAGTACCTAAGCCCCAACCCTAACCCCTAAGGGTTCCCCAAACCCGGAACCCAAAACCCTATAAACCCTAACCCCTGAGCCCCAAGCCCCGCATGAAGGCAGTCAGAGTCTCAATGCGCGGAACACAGCACTCAATGGGTGGGCACAGCATTGCCGCGGATGGATTTGTGCTGGACATGCCGCATGGCCGTCCGATCTCTTTAGGGCTTAGGGCTTAGGGCTTAGGGCTTTTTTTTTTGGGTTTAGGGTTTAGGGTTTAGGGTTTAGGGTAATTCTTCCAATTAAAAACCTTCTCTGACTAGACTGGGGAATCCCAACCGGTCTTAGCTAGCCACCAGCTGCAAGCCGAAAGCCAACCTGGTCTTTCTGCGGATTTGCGCTGAGGAAGAAAATGTCGAAGATGAGCTTTGACCACCAAACGGGCTTGGTGACGTGCGGTCCTGGCTGTACCTGGTCCGATTTAATTCGCTATCTCAACAACTTCGGAATGTCACCCCACACAATGCAGAGCTATTCCTCCTTCTCCGTAGGCGGAACGATAGCCGTGAATGGGCATGGCATCACAACCGACGAGTGTCTTGTTGAGAGTGTCAGAGCTCTCCGGCTTGTCAAATGGGATGGAACTGTCCTGGTATGCAGCCGCGAGGCCACTGGAGAAGGTCGCGAGCTGTTCGGCCTCGCAATTGGAGGCTATGGTCTCTTTGGCGTCATCACGGAAGTGACCATGGTGGTGAGCCGCAACTGCCACCTCACGATGGAAAGAGTGAGGCTAAACATCGAGGAGTTCGCGGCGTGCTACGCTCACGTACAGTCTGCCAAGGTGGGCCTAAAGCTGGCCCGCCTCAACATTCTAGAGCCTGATAACATTGAGCTTTTCGTCTTTCGCAAAGCCCACTCGAGTGATGTAGGGACCATTTCTGTGCTGGGGCGACAGCCAAAAGGCTTGAGCTGGCAAAAGCAGCTGATGTACAAATGGGTCATGCCGAACGCGCAGGAGCTGCGATACAAGTTTGAGCAGTGGACTGGCACACGCGTGGACTGGAGCGGCGCGCTGGAGCGGAATACGATGATGTACATTAGCGCTGAGCCTGTGGCCAAGTTGTATGAGCCTCTGGTACGCCTGGATGACACCTTTGTTCTGCAGGAATTCTTCGTGCCACGTGAAAAGATCCAAGCATGGATCGAGGATGCAAAGCCCATCTACAAGGAGCTTGCAGTGCATAGGCAGCTGCAGCTGCTCAACACCACGATCCGGTTTGTGAGGCAGGACCTGGAGACTGTCCTCAACTACGCAGCCCCTCAGTCGGGATTGAAGAGATGGGTCTAGGTGCGCCATATTTTGTTCCGCATTCGAGGTCAAACCTTACCCTGGAACAGTGTTCATCCTCAACTTGGTACATTGCTTTTGTTTCTTTTAGGAGGGGGGGTTGGCGGAGGGCGGGGGCCTAGGCTGCCCAACATCCCCAACCCTAAACCCTAAACCCTAAACTCTAAATTTATGCCGCAAAGGCATCACCCGAGGGCATGTTTGCCTTCGTCCTCTACTACCGGATGCCCCGGACGCAATCGGCTGATCTTGAGCTGCAGCGCTTCCACACCTGGTTTGTGCAGGTGGGGTTTAGGGTTTAGGGTTTAGGGTTTAGGGTTTAGGCTTTAGGGTTTGTTCACAACATCAGCCTTCGCAGTGGTCCTGACCTGATGTAGTTCGAATGACAGATACAGCAAGAATCATCATCATGATTGAATAATCATCCCATTTCTTCAAATCACATGAATGCTAGTCATAACAGAAAGACAGGCCTTGTAGAGGCCCTAAGTTGAGTGAGTTGAGCTGCACGTTCGTCTTGTTCAATGGATCAGGTTAGCTTGAAGCATGGCGGGACGTTCTACTTGCCTTATCGGCATCACTACACCGCGGAGGAGCTAACCCGAGCATACCCTCGCATCGGTGAGTTTTTCAAGAGCAAGGAGAAGCATGATCCGTAACACAGAGACGTCAAGCATTTGATGTGCCGGGTTGCGTGTTTTGATGTGAGTGGTGCGTATTGCAGAAATGCCCGGCATCAACCAAAGCACGTTGCACCAGACCCCCCCAACTCAGGTGAACTTATACCGAAGGGACGATAGTGAGTAGATATGTCCGAGTATTGGGGGCACCTTTCTTGGCGTTCCTAGATTCAGGATTGTAACAAATTGGGGTGCGGGGGAGCGGGGCCCTTTCGAGAGTCCAAAGAGGAACAATTACACCACCGAAGACCCCAAACAGTCAAAGGCACGTCAAAGAACGGTGGAGATGCGACGACGGGAGACAAAGGGAGACGAAAGGAGACCAAGGGAGGCGAGGAGCGTAGCAACCGGCAAAGCCACCCACATGAAGGGAGACAAAGGGAGACAAGGGAGACAAAGGGAGACAAGGAGTCCAGGAAGCCGGCAACAGCTCTCAAAATGTCGGCAATCCTTACATGAGTTTAGAACCCCAACAGTATATAGACTGTTTGGGGAAAAACCTAAGCCCCGAAACTGCGAAATCACGACTGGGGGGTGCGAGGGCGGGCGGGGGGTGAACGACTGAGGAGTGGGCGACCAAATCCTACTTTAGTTACCAAGCCCTTACAGGATTAGTGGTCAGGTTCGTGGTTCTTATTTCCTGCATCACTTAGAGCAAGCATGGACGAAGGTACGGCCTGTTTGACAGTCAGTGGTTTCGGGCCTACGGCCTCCCCTTTTGCAGCCCTGACTACCACACGTGGCGGCTGCCCCCGGATGCTGCCCGCCAGACGGCCTCATGGTATGAACCCCCTAGCAGGTTCGATTCTAGACTTCGCATTTTCGCAGAAGCCCTTTGCAATTTTTTGGCCTGCTCTGGTAAGGGTCTTGAAGTAGCTCACCAATCCAGCTCCACCAAAACAATGGCAGATTGTCATATTCAAACAGACTGCCGCATATCGTACGATCACTCTCAAGTACCGACCACACGGCCTTGAATGTACTGGACCAGTTGGTGACCCTCGAAGCCTCTTGCAAAACAAGGGTTTGAGAGCCCGGGTTAAGGGGCACCCAAAACCCTAAACCCTTAGCTACTTTGCTAAAGAACCACCGAAGAAATAATAAACACTGTATTGCCCATCTTAGGAAGTATATGTGTTATTTGTTTGCGGGGGCTACCTGGAACTCAACTCACCTACAGTTTAGTACGTAGTAACTACCGGCGGAACCCGTAAGCATGTGGGTACAAAGAGTCCCAGGTAATAGTTCAACCCTAAACCCTAAACCCTAAACCCTAAACCCTAAACCCTAACCCTAAGGTCGTAGTTAGGACTTCGTCGCAGCACGGAAGATGCGAAGTGCGACGTGAGGCCTGGTCCTCACTTTGCGCGCCCGCTCAGCCGGGAGTGGGCCAACACGCAGCTTGTGGGCAGAGTCAGCGTTTAGGGTTCAGGGTTTGGGGTTGAGGGTTGAGGGGTTTAGGGTTTAGGGTTTACGGTTTAGGGTTTAGGGTTTAGGGTTGGGGTTTAGGGTCTAGGGTTTAGGCTACGAGTTTAGGGTTTAGGGTTTAAGGTCTAGGTTAAAGTCTGACACCCACCTCCAGCTTTCCGGCTTGGAGCTACCAACGGCCAAAGCAGATGGCAGTTCGCCCTTTTGACACGAGCGTGTAGGGGGTTAGGGTTTAGGGATTAGGGTTTAGGGTTTGGGGTTTAGGGTTTAGGGCTTAGGGTTTAGGGGTGCATGGCGACTTCAGCGGAGTGTTGAAGGGTGTCTGGATTTGTCGCTTCAGTTCGCCGAAACGACAGGGGTGGACTGAGAGATTGGCGTTGATATAGGGGTCGGAATAGATGCTAGGGTTTAGGGTTTAGGGTTTCGGGTGAGTAGTATTCCCATTATGGTCTTTTTGTAATCATACTACTATTTCGGGGGGGGGGGGGGGGGGGGGGGGGCTATTTTAGGGGTCCCCAATGTTCGTAAACCCCCAAATAAGGCATCACCCATCTGAATCCCAAGAGTTGCAATGAGATGTTCCGCCCCAAAACCCAGAGACCTCCCAGTCGAGCTGCACTTGGCTTTTTCCCCCTAAACCCTAAACCCTAAACCCTAAACCCTAAACCCTAAGCCGAGAGAAGCGTCTTCCTAAAGCATCCACCCACTGTGACCCCCACAACCCATGTGACTTGCACTCAGGTACCCGAAGTCGTTCCGGAGACTCGGGTCTGCTTCAGATGGTTTCTTTTCTCTTATAACTCTACTATTTGCTTAAGAACCCCGCAAAGAATACAAGATGTTATTCCTTATAAGGGCAATATAGGGATTACTATTTTATATTTTTGGGGTTCTAAGCAAATTCGTATTCGCTGTACCACGGCAGTCCGCAGCCCCTCCCTACACCCTACACCAACCTAAGCCAATTAACGATTTCAAGCATGTAGGTGTTTATACGAACCAAGGAAAGGCATCCGCATTCGTTTCGGAAGGTCACTGAGGACCCTCACTTGCGCCACGAGTTCTTCGATGCTCGGCGAATTGGGAGATGCCGGGCGATGCCGGGGCACATGCACGAAATGGTGTGGTGGTTGGTCCTCTCCCAAGCGTGAAAGGAAATCTCCTCTAAGGTCCTATAGGGCATCTTTGCAGAAACTGCGCGCAGAAACTCAACAGATTGTTTTTGGACTCTTGCGATCAAGAGTTTCAAGCTGCCATCACCCAGATGCTCGTGTGAGCAGGGATGCTCCTGTACAACGATACCATGGAGCTCTGGGCCATGCTGACGGAGTTAAACCCCTAAACCCTAATACCTAAACCCCAAACGAGTGCCAGAAGCCCTAAACCCTAAACCCTTAACCCTAAACCACCAAGGACGGCTTCCTCACCCAGATTTTCAACGTCATGGACCGCGACACACTGTATGAGATGGTCGCGAAAGCCGCCGCTCGGATCGGTGAGCATGGCTTCCATTCAAGGGGTTTAGGGTTTAGGGTTTAGGGAGGCAACGCATACCTGGGACCCGTTTTTTACCTACAGCTTTAAGGGTTCTACCTACGAACTCAGGGTATAGTTACTACTAGACTGTAGGCACATAGGGTATAGTTATTATTACTAGACTGTAGGCAAATAGCTCAACGTATTCCCCCCCCCCCCCCCCCAAGGCTTAGAGCCTAGAAGTACAGGTATGAGCGCTTGCATGAGAAGTGCCCCTCCTGAACCCTTTGCCGAAGTGTGTCTGTGTGTGTTTTCTCCGGAAATTGCGAATCCTAATTCGAACCTTAAACTTCAGAAGGGCTTGAGTCTTCAGTGTTTGTTGCGTGCACGCGGTTCCCCCTCGCGCAGCTTGAGGATGTAGGGGTCTTGAGACCTTTTGGCATTGGCTTCCTTCAGGTCGACCACACAGAACCAACCCTCCTAAACCCTTAAACCCTAAACCCCGAGCACTAGACGGAGCATAGTTGCCACGCGCATTGCAAGCGGTTCGGGATGTCTGAGGCATATTGGGGGTTTCCGGAATTATGGGTGCCTTATTGGGGTCCTGACAAACAAGGAATCCTACTTTTCGGGGTCTATATTTGGGGTCCCTTACCTTCGTAAACCCTCCATTTGTTTGCAACCCTTTTTGTTGCGTGAAGTTGACCTACGCTTGGCCGAGGTGTGGAATCCGGAGAACTTGCACGACATCGATGTCTACAGGCCCATGCTGCATCATAACAATCAGTATAAAGCCGTGCAATAATCGAATGACATGAGGCAATAGCGTTATACTTTTTGGAAATTTTAACAGTATAGTAGTCGAAACCCATCACTATTGGCATTCTTGGTCTTAAGCCCGGATGACACCGGAAAGCTTGCAACGCCTCTTTTTGCCGCGTCGTGAGCGATTGTCCCCCCGTCTGCCCTTTGGGGATTTTAGGTTCTACAACGACGAGACCGGAAGCAAAAGGATTTAGGGCTTGGGGTTCAGGATGAGTTCAAGACCTCCACATGCTTTCAGTTGATATGAAAGCGGGACCTGTTAACGGAAGAGACAGGCCTGAAGGACCTGGTGTTTGTTGCAGCGAGACTTCGCAGCATTCCGAAGCAGAAATAAGTTTACATTACGGGCTGACACCCCCCAAAACCCTGAACCCTGAATTAAACCCTAAGCCCTAAACCAGCCTAGGAACATCCTGTGACTTTGCAATGCCAAGCGTCTCTAAACCCTCAACGAGAGACCTTCCACGCTCCATGCAGCTCAACATCGACCCTAAACCCTAAACCCTAAACCCTAAACCCTAAACCCTAAACCCTAAACCCTAAACCCTAAACCCACTCCTAGGTCGCTTCGTGCGCAGCTCGGAAGCCTCACGGGCGAATTCCACGCCGCAACCAAAGGCTCCTCGGAGTGGATGTCGGTTCTGCACCTGGGACCCTTCTTACCTAGAGTTTTATATGGGTTCTCTATGAATTAAGGAGCAGCTACTACTAAACTGCAGGGATATAGAGTCCCAGGTAGGGTTTGGGGGAAGGGCTTGGCTGGACAGGAGAGGAGCCTGGGTGCAATCTGAGGAAGGGCTTGGGCAAAACAAAAAAGGCCAGTGAAAGGCACGGAGCTTGACCTTTGAACCGCGTTGCTCCTCACATACGTCCCGCCCGTCTGCCCTAAAACCCCTAAACCCTTAACCCAACTCCCACCCTGAACCCCTAAAACCCCCCCCCACACCTTCAACCACCAAACTGCCGAGGGGTCAAGTCACTTTACCAGCTGGCAGCGCAGAAGAAGGCACGCCCGAGTGCAGCAATCAGCAAGCACAAGAAACTTGGGAAATGCACTTTCGGGAACGTAAGATTCGTGAACTCTCGAAGACCTCCGATGCTTTGTTGGGGTGAGTGTTGGAAGCCCGTTTGCAGAAACTCGAGTTTCCCCCCTAGCTGGTCGGCTCCCTAAGCCCCCCCATTTACCACCGCAAGGAGCTCACACAGGAAGTGGTCTCCATCGTGTCGCGCTTGGGCCGCCTTGGGCGACTGAGCGACTATGCGCCCCCCCCGGCAAGATTCGGTCCAGGGTTTTGGGGTTTTGAAATTACGGTTTAGGGTTTAGGGCTAGGGTTTAGGAGTAGTCTGGTCGCGCATCGCTTTCTTGCAGACCGCAGGAGACCAGATGCACAAGGGGGAGTGAAGCCTGGGTCTGGCTTTGATTCGGTGAGAGCGTCTTGCTGCTTCGGTGGGTTTAGGGTTTAGGGTTTAGGGTTTATAGGGCTTAGGGCTTAGGGCTTATAGGGTTTAGGGTTTATAGGGTTTAGGGTTGATTCAAACCTGGACACTTGAGCGCAGGATCTTCCACGTTCCTCTACCTTATAGTTATGCTTTGGGATGTTCCCCCTTATACTAACAGTCCTTAGAGGGATAGAAATAGGGGGTATTACAATCCCTCTTAAGGAGACTGTTAGTATACGGGTGAACATCCCAAGTTATACTTGAGCTCCCTAAGATCGCAGCGAACCTACCCCAAAAAGGTGTCCATCGGTGACCATGGCAAGTTGGTCCTCCCTTTGCGCGACGCGTTGGGTATGCGTGGCGAGGCCATGCCTTTCATTCCCGCATGAACCCATGTCTTGGAGTTTAGGGTTTAAGGTTTAGGTTTTTTCTTTTTGGGGGGTGGGGGGAGGGGGGGAGGTTAGGGCGCAGGGTTTGGAGCTTGGGCACCACAACAATCCACAACAGGCAGCTCCCCCCGACTCCCCAACAGGATACAGCCACAACAAATGCCCCGAAGCGATAAACCCTGAACCCTGAACCCTGAACCCTGAACCCTAAACCCTAAACCCTAAACCCTAACCCTAAACTTCCCTTCAAAACCCGGAAAAAGAACTCAATAAACCCTTAAACCCCTAAAGGTTTGGGTGCTTCACCGCCGCGAAGCGGAGGCCCGGGCCAGCCAGCCCTTGATAGTAGTCTGTTGGGGTTTAGGGTTTAGGGTTTAGGGTTTAGGGTTTAGGGTTTAGGGTTTAGGGTTTAGGGTTTAGGGTTTAGGGTTTAGGGTTTAGGGTTTAGGGTTTAGGGTTTAGGGTTTAGGGTTTAGGGCGGGGGGAAAGGGAAGGAGCTTTGAGAGAGCTTGAGTTGATAAAAGGAGTTCGGGGTTCATTAGGGGCTGTGGGTTTCCGAAAAAAGGGGGGTACCTTATTGGAGTCCTCATTATAGGCTATTTGGAGTCTATGTCAGGGTTCCCTTACTTTCGTAGACCCGAATGTTGTTGCGCGGGAGGAGCAAGAACTACTCGGGCTCGGTTGCTCTGTTTAGGTTTGGGGTGTTTTGGGTTGGAGATAACCGCCAAGATGACAAGAAGTCACCGAAATCAACTGGGGTCTCTCCTGGATTTCGGGTTTGTGGTCGGTGTTACCCTAAACCCTAAACCCTAAACCCTAAACCCTAAACCCTAAACCCTAAACCCTAAACCCTAAACCCTAAACCCTAAACCCTAAACCTACAGACTCATAATCACTATTCCTGTTGGACCTACAAGGTCCTCATTTTCTGCGGGGCTTGACATGCTGGGGCATGGGAAGGCAGTCCTAAACCGTAAACCCTAAACCCTAACCCTAAACCCTAAACCCCAAACCCTAAACCCCAAACCCCAAACCCTAAACCCTAAACCCTTAACCCTGCGCCTGTCAAGGAGTTGGAGGCCTACGCGGAGCGCGGCTCACTGCAGCCGGTGGGGACCTTCGTGCAGTGGGAGCTGCGCGATGGCAAGCCGTTTCAAGGCACCTGTACACGGTTTAGGGTTTAGGGTTTAGGGTTTAGGGTTTAGAGTTTAGGGGATGAATGTCAAACGCACCCCTGCCCCCAAGAAAGCAGCGTGGCTTAGTCATCTTCTGTATGCCGATGACATAAACAGAAAGCGCGAAATTGTAAGTTGGGAAATCAGGGTCCGGGGTTACCAGGTTAAGGGCTTGCAGGTAATTTCAATTACGAATGGCATGTGTTCAGGTGCAGGTCTTTCGGCTCCCACAGCCTAAACCTTAGGAGCTCCAGGTGAACACCTCCCCCCCCCTGTTCTAGGAGGTCACGGTTCAGTTTCACGCGCTCAGGCTCCCATGTTAGGGGTAAGCCTGGGACCCTTTTGCCTACATTTTCTGCGTTCTATCTACTATTCAAGGAGTTGTTACTTCTAAACTGTAGAGTCTGAGGTACTGTTATCAAAATCCTGCTTGCGAGCATTTGTGCGTGAGTCTGTATGCCTAACAGCTCACTGCAAACTCGTACCAGAATCCTCGCCTGCGCTTGCTCTCGTGAGAGTCGAAACCTTCCCGGGACTCTATTTACCCAGTTTAGTATGAACTACCCCTGAATTCGTAGGTAGAACCCATAAAGCTGTACGTCAAAAAAGGGTCCCAGGTTAAGCTGCGTTCGTAGTCACACCACACCCCCGCACGCTGTGCTCCCCAGGGAAAGCAAGGGAATTGGGCGCCTAAGGCCGGCTCTGAGACCCGAGCACCTATGTAGCCTCAAGGGTTTAGGGTTTAGGGTTTAGGGTTTAGGGCTTAGGGCTTAGGGCTTCGGGCTTCGGGTTTAGGGTTTAGGGTTTAGGTTTGAAAACGGGTTTAGGGTACCCAAAGCTCAGCACCCTGAAGCTTGGTGAGGGCAGGAGAGGCCGAAACCTGCAAACACCCGATCCCTGTTCAGCTCTTGGGGCCGGGAGTGAGACTTAGTTGCTGAATGAGTACACTTTAGGATACTCTAACCCCCTATAGAACTGAAAGTGTACACTTTTTGGGGGGCTTATGAATTCAGCAACTAAGGAGAGCAAGGAGGCCCCAAGTAGTTCTGCAGATCAAGGCTTTCAACCCAAAAAGAAAGCCGAAAGCTTTAAACCCTAAGCCTTTTCAACCGTTAGATAGTTTTTGGCAGGTGCCTCTCTTCAGTTTATCGGGGGGCCTCTTTAAGGGGATTCTTTTCTGGGCAAAAAAAGGGGTACTCCTATTCTGGGAATACCCATATCGCTTGTCGGGCTAGTGGAAAAGAGCACTCTGGGACCCTTCCTAAGCACTGTATACCCGAGCGGGGGTCTCTCATATGTATGTGTTTTTGCTTTTTCTTTGAAGGGGCTGGGTTCCTAATCTAAGGGGAGTACATGATATACCCCTATTCCAGAAATTCCATAAATCTTGCTTGAGAAGTTTAGTCGAATCTAGGCCATCACTTTTCGGCAGCGGTTGTTTTGAGGCGTTCCAGACGAGAGTGCCGACCTCGTAACGCTGCGACCTGGCATTCCTCATTGGCTTTTGAGTAGGAAAAACTCAACCCGAAACTGTATAAGTTACTCAAGAACCCCCCCAAAAAACACAAAGTGTGTTCTTACTTATAAGTGTTGTGTAGGAATTATTGCCTTTGATTGTTTGGGAGTTCTTAAGCAAATAGTCGTAAACTCTTTCCCAGGATGGAGTCCGGTTTAGTGTTTAGGGCTTTGGGTTGTGGGTTTTGGGTTTAGGGTTCGCAGCCCGGCGGTCTAGGGGGCCTGGGGCTTCGGGGACTCTTGGGCTTAGGGTTTGGCAGCTCCTATCTAAAAAACGCCGACTCTGCCGGAACAGCTGCCTGCACCTTCCATGGAGGGAAGGTGGCTGCTTGAGGGTTTGGGCTTCCAGGTATCTTGCGCAGGCAAGGATACGAGGTGGACGATTCTAGGGCTCAGGAACTCTTGAGACTCGCACCCTAAACCCTAAACCCTAAACCCTAGAAGATCCGGGGGCCTCCTTGGAGCAGTCGAGGATGCAAGGCCTGCACCACATGCCGCAGCAGCACATCGTCGGCCCCTGGGCTCAAAGATCGCTTCCGCCCTTACAACCCCATCCCAACATCCCAAAACCCACCCCAAATCCCACAAGACGAAACAAGTACCTGAGTAGTAGAGTGGGCAACCTTGAATTTGTTGGGGTGTTGTAAAGCAAAACCCCAAAGAGGCCCCGAAGTGGCTTAGAAGAGGCTTAGAAGAGGCCAGCCCTTTTGAAAAACAGGCCCAAAATAAGATTACAGCCCCTTAGAATTTCAACCCAATCCCCCTGCAAGTAGATATTGGTTTATTATGTTTTATTGGCAGGTCGACGTAGGGTTTCGGGTTTAGGGTTTAGGGTCTACGGTCTAGGGTTTAGGGTCTGGGTTTAGGGTTTACGTCAACCTTCAATTTTTCCGAGGATACTGGACAAGTAGGATACCCTGAACATGTGGCGCGTGCTGTACACACTTTGGCAGCCTCCAGGAAATTTCAAAGCTGTCGATGGTTCAGAGTGCATCTTTCGGATGGCGGTTTGGGTGTTGGCTTATCGGTCACGGTTGTGTGTCTTGACTCTAGTTGAACAAATCGCTAGTGTCAACAAATGTTCAGAACACTTTATATATATATATATGTATATATATATATAACTGTGACATCCCCCCCTAACCCTACACTCGAGTTTGGGCTGCGTCCGTCCACCAACAACCAAATCACCTGCAGGGAGACAGCTTGGGCGGCTGGAAGAAGCTCCCTAAACCCTAAACCCTAAACCCCAAACCCTAAACCCTAAACCCTAAACCCTAAACCTAAACCCTAAACCCTTTCTTAAAATTGAGGGTGGGGGGGTGGGGGGGGGGACGGGTGCCTATTTAGGGGTTCCTGCAATAGGGTTCACTCTAGCTCGAAGGTCCAGGAAACCCTAAAACCCCCAAACCCCCAAACCCCAAAACCCCAAAACCCCAAAGCCCCAAAGCCCCAAACCCCCAAAACCCCCCAAAAAAACCCAAAGCCCCAAAACCCCAAAACCCCCCAAAAAAACCCAAAAACCCAAAACCCCAAAGCCCCAAAGCCCCAAAGCCCCAAACCCCAAAACCCTACAACCCTAAAACCCCAGAAACCCCTAAAGCCCTAAAGCCCTAAACCTCAACTGAGCAAGGCTTCCTGGCGGAGGTTCGGCGCGTCCTTCGACCAGGAGGTCTCTTCATCCTGCGCGAGCACGACGCGTCGCAGGAGTTTTGGTTGGTGCATCTCCCCAGATGACCTAGGGGCTGGGTAGGTAACCTTAATTTTTTGGTTAATTTTGGTTATATAGAAGCCTACTATATGTGGGGCTAGGGTATTTTTGTCAACTTGGGGGTTTCCGGGATTAGGGGGTGCTTTTTTGGGTTCCTGATTATAAGGGAATGGTACGACTTGGGGATCTGTCTTAGGGGTCCCACATTATTTTCGTAAGCCCCCAGATGATGTTACCTTTTGGGGTCCTTCATCTGACTCCTAAACCCTAAATTGTCACCTTATAAAAATGGAATCCCCGAAAAGGGACCCCTAATGTAGAGAACCACCATACTGCAAGTGTAGGGTTCGGGGTTTGCCGCTTATTAGAGCGGTGGCCGGGTCTCCAGGCATAGTACAAGGCTTGCTCTCCGAGCGCACAAAGATGCTGCCGGTGTTTGCCCGACCTGCTTGCTTGCATCGCTTGTCCGAGCGTAAGCGGTTACAAGGGGGCTTGCGGGTTAGGCGCCCCACTACTCATGGCTTAAGTAAGAACCCCCCAAATAACAAACAGTCTTCCTTCCTTATACAAGGGTCATGGAGGGATTAACATCTTTTTGTTGGGGGGGTTTGGGGGGGTAGTATAGGTTACAGGTTTCCGGGCCTCGCAGTCCGTGGTTTATGAGCAAAGCTTCGGGTTACTCTTTTTTGAAGGAGCTCCTCCCCATGCTTGAGCTGGCGCACAGCGTCTTCAACGCGGTGACGGGCGTTGCAGAAGCCCAAGAAGAGGCCCCCCCTCTCCCCACGCCAGCAATCACCTACACTCTATGTAAACTCTTAAGTCTTGAGTCTTGAACCCGGGTGTCAGCTAGGGTCGCCAAAAAAGGATCCGATACCCGAAGCCCACCTGAGCTCAAACTCCGCTAGAACTCATGTTGCCTCGAGAGAGGGCAGCGGCTACGGCGCAGCATGAAGTACGGCAGCTGCTGGAAGAAGAACAAGTCTTCGGCAAGTTTACAGGCTGCACGCCCAATGAGGGCATTCAATGCGGATGTGTGCCGCAGGCATGGCTGGCAATCTCCGTGGCCCTTTTGCAGATCGTGCTGTATGCGCCGCTCGCGCTGTTGTCGCGAAGCTGGTACGAGGCATGGGTGGGTGCCCGGATTCTCCTGCGCATGTCCTGGCTGGGGATGGAACCATGGGCAGCCAACATAGCTCTCATGTTTGGTTTGGGGAACTTGTTCTGTGGCACCTTGCTGCAGCAGTGCTCCGTGCCCTCCAGCAAGACCCAGGGAAGTCACCAAAGGATCAGGAACGCTTTCATGAGCGAGGTGCTTGGAAGCGACTTCATCATGGGCGAAGGCGACTATGATCAATGGATGCCAGCATGGTTCCGCTGGCTTGGAGATCAAGTGCTTGGGCGGATGGCCGTGTTCTACTATCCCAACACACTCGAACCTTCGAAGCTGATCAGATGCAGCAGATCTCAGTTTGATACGATTTGTGAAACGACCATCGAGCGTTTCGGAACGCAGTATGGTGCACGAGTAGATCTTTCCGCGGCACGGCACTCAGAAGTGGGGGCAATTCGCTTCTGCACCCAAGGCCTCGGCGCGTATGCCCTGGCAAGAAGAGGCAACTCGTACGTCGTGGATTACAGCTCCATTGAAGCCATGCCGGTGAGACAGGGCTACATGAGAATGGGGGGATGCATGCGTTTGTCTTCATCTTTAGACCGTGTGGAAGGACTCGACCTTCACGGTAAGACGTACCTCCCCACGGATGATGATTGGGCTGGTGCTTTGCATCTATATTCCCCTTTGGGAATTACTTTTTTTGGTTTTAATCCTTGTTTATTTAAACCCAAGAGGAAATGAAAAATATGTTCTTATTAAGGTTCTCAGGGGAGTAGAGGCATGTTTTCAGATGCACCTGTGGCGCGGCGCTGATCTTCTATCCCCACACCATCTCTTGCCACTACCTGCGTGGTGGCTTCACTGCCACCGTGGTGCGGGAAATGGATCCTGATCACCCATGGCGCAGGGCTCTGACCCCATTCACAGTGGTCACTCTCCATGTCAACTGGGGGTCCAAGAGCATGATCTCCTGTCCAGGTTCCATGTTTGATCGAATGGGCCCTTTCTCCCAGTGGTCTGTTCAAGAACTGATGAGGTCAGCGTGTCGGGAGTTCCGAGTTGAAAGCTTTCCAAGCAACATGCGGCGAAGAGGTGTGGATAACCTCACGAGAGAAGAATACCCATACGGATATTGGGGCCTCAAGTTGTACTCGATTTTGGAGACTTTTGCTAAGGAGTACATAGGCCAGTATTGGACCACCGACGCGTGCGTTGCCGCAGATGCCCCGTTGCAATGGTTTTTTGATCAGTACACCCGACTGTTGCCAGCGATCTGTGAGCACGCTCCCCCGGGCTGTGTCTCAACACGAGAAGAGCTTGTGACATTCTTAGCCTCCCACATATGGGAGGTGACTGCCATGCATGAGCACACTGGGCACGTCGGGGATCTCCTGCGACAATATGATATGTTCCACACCCATGTGGTTGACCAGGATCTGGCGAATCTGGAGAGCCTGTTACCATCACTGCCTTCTCGGCTCTCACTCCTCTTTGCCAGGGCCCTGACCTCGCGACCAGGCGCAAAACTATACCAGTCTGATCCCAGGGAGCTATCGCGGTTCTTTCTAGACAGCTGTGACCCTGCCATCTCTGCGCGCTTCATGACCGCACTGCAGGAGCTTCACGAAGAAGTCGCAGCATCAAATGCGGAGCAGCCTGACAGTTTTGTGTTCAAGTCATTTGACCCCTACGTGTTGGAGATCTCTGTGACGGTCTGAACCGGGTTCGTCTGACCGTGGCCGAGGCAGCCGAGGCAGCCCTTAAAGATAACATGGCTATGCTATGCCTCATGTGACCCTGGGCAGCTAGGACACAAAACCCTCTCCTTAAGTCGTATGTTGTGATCTACGTGGGTGTCGGCATCAGGGGTTCCTACTTACGGTGCCTTCAGTACGATTTTGGAAAGCAGTCCCTTGTCCGGCGGGGGAACCTTCAATTTTTGGAAGTTCGCTATCTAGAAGCACCAAGCCCTAAACGTAAGCTAGAAAAAACACCTGGTCCAGTTCGCATGTTTTTACATTGCCCCCTGGGGTTTACTTGGTAGGGAATGAGGGAGTTAGGAGGGGTTTAGGTACCTTATATCACCCTTCCACATACCCTTTTTGGGGATTCTATAGGGTACCTCACTCCTTCATTCCCTGCTAGCTACCAGTAAGTTTGTGTCGTGTCTGTTATCCTCAGAAGGGAGAGAGTGGTTTTGAACATCTGCTCATGTCCCCTGTGGTTCTGGAGTACATCCGTACCAGCGAGCCCAGACGCAAAAAAGTACGAGCACGGGTGTCCGTCTTCCCAGCTGAACAAGATCACAGTTAGATCAGTTGGTTCAAAATTGAAAAGGCTGGTGCGTTAGGGTTGAGGGTTCAGGGTTCAGGGTTGAGGGTTGAGGGTTGAGGGTTGAGGGTTGACTCGAGATGTTCAATTTCCTAAACCCGAAACCCTTTCATCTGGGTTCACAAACAGAGTCTAGGATTTAGGAAGCTGAACATCTCGAGTTTCGGGTTCGTTTCACTTGCGTCTCCTACAGCCTTGAGAAACCCGGAAGCGCCTGCGAGCGTAAGAATCGAAGCCTGAAAAGGCCTTAAGTTGAGAATTTTAGGGTTTAGTGTTCAGGGTTCATGGTGCAGGGTTTAGGGTTCGGAATTTGTATGGCAGGGCTCTGAAGATCCCAAACCGAGAACCTACAAAAGGTCGCTTGGGCCATTGGGCCGGCTTTTGTTGGGGTGGGGGGGGGGGGTTGTTTGGGGGGTGGGGGGGGTGGTGGGCGGTGTGGGGGTGGGGGGGGGGGGGTGTGGGGGTGGGGTTTTGGTTGGTGGGGGGTGCGGGTTGGGGTGGGGGGGGTTGGGGGGGGGGGGGGGGGGGGGGGTGGGGGGGGTGGGGGGGGGGGGGGGTTGGGGGGAGGGGGGGGGGGGGGGGGGGGGGGGGGGGGGTGGGTGGGGGGGGGTGGTGGGGGGTAAGGGGGGGGGGTGGGGGGTGGTGGGGGCAAGGCGTAAGCTCCTCTTTCCAGTGAAGGTGTCAGCTTTTGAGAGGTTGCTGAGAGATGAGCGGTTTCAGCAGCCCTCAACCCTAAACCTTGGGATGTTCTACCTTATACCACCTAACTAAATTATAATCCCGATCAAGGACCGTTAGCATAAGGGGGACATCCCAACCCAAATGCTTGAAAGCTTCAACCTTTCTTCAAGGAATATCTAAGCTATCCCAAGCCCTATAACAAAAAAACAAACGCCCTGAATAGTTCCTGCACATGACAAACTTCAACGGTACCATGCTCTGCCATCTATGGCCCTAGGCTTGGGAGTTGACTAGTAGGCAGGAAATCGGCTTCTGGGCCAATTCATGTTGCAGCCTAAAGTGGCAACTCTCGTAGTTACCCTTGCAATTTCTCAGCGCCAAACTCCAAGCCCTCAACCCTCAACCCAAAACTCCTGCCCCCCCGCCCCCCCACCCACACCCCAACAAAGAAAATCACGCACACGCATTCACCCACATCCCCATCCACACACACACACACACAGAGAAGGCGTTTAGTCACGCAGTGCCGCTCTTGCCTTAGTAGCCCAGAGGTACCCTGAACCTTTTTTTGGGTTATGGGTTCCCTCATACAGTAACCAACCCATAAAAAAGGGTGCCCTTATTATAAGATGGTTTCTGGGCTACCCCTAAACCCTAAACCCTAAACCCTAAACCCTAAACCCTAAACCCTAAACCCTAAACCCTAAACCCTAAACCCTAAACCCTACTGGGCTACCAAGTTGCTTGAAGGCAGAAATCCGAGCCTTCCGCCCCGTTGCGGCCTGGCGTCAGCTGGTGGTCGGCGCGGGCTTCGAGGATGGGCTCGAGTTGGAGTTTAGGGTTTAGGATGGTCTAGGGTTTAGGGTTTAGGGTTTAGGGTTTAAGGGTTTAGGGTTTAGGGTTTAGGGTTTAGGGTTTAAGGTTAAGTGGGTTATAGGGTTTCGGGGTTCAGGGGTCCTCGTCCTGCGTCGATGCAGACCAGATGCCCCGTTGCTGAAGTAGGTTTTGGAGATGAAGGCGACTATTCGGCTATGAGTCCCTCCGATGTGGAAGGAGGGCGACCGCATTGGTTGGCGCCACTGTAGGCCTTTCCATCTTGTACCATTCACGGTACTTGCCGTAAGGATTGAAGTGCCTCACGGCGGCCCCGGGATTTTGCTATTCAGACAGTGGGTACCTTATCGGGGGTCCTTGCTATAGGGGAATCCTACTATTTGGGGGTCTATTTTCGGGGGCCCCCTATTTCCGCGTAGACCCCCCATATAGCAAACATGAGTACACACCAACGTGAGTGCCTGGTTCCCTTTGCATGCTGTGGTCCAAATCAAATCGCGTTCCTGCCCGTGCGCTTTATATATAAGGCTCGAGTCGCAAGGTACTGACGTGGTCTTGGAGCGGTCTTTTTGCGTGAGTTGAAGGAGTGCTCTAGGAAGGGGTATTAATTTGGCCCTATACCCCCCCAATAAACAGCCCGCCCTATAAAGGCCCTTTTGTAAGGGCTAGCCATTTTTAAAAGGGTACTTCATTCCCCCGTTGCCCACTAACCAACAGTAAGAAGAATGCACATGCCCGTGTGAGGAGTCGTGGCTGTATGAGATGGAGCGTGGCGACCCCACCTTCGACGAGATGATGTGCTTCTTGAAGCCTTTGAGCCATCGATGCAAAGTTGCGGGTTTCCGAAAAATTGGGGTACCCCGTTTATACCCCAAGTAGAAAAGAAGCCCCTTAAAGGTACCCCTAAACAGGGTACCCCTATCTTCGGAAACCCCCCCTTTTTTTTGGGGGGGGGCTGGGCTTCGAGTTTACAGCGCGTAGCGAAGCCTGCACACACCTGAGGGGAGGTAGCTCGGAAACCTTCGTGGATTATCTACCCTTGGGATGTTCCCCCTTACTAACAGTCCTTGATAGGGATTCTATCACCGCCCAGCATAGCCCCTTTTAAGGACTGTTAGCCAAAGGGGGACATCTCAAGTCTACGCCTTTCTAAAAAACATTGTAGGCAACTCTTTCTGATGCCTTTCAAACTCACCTCGGGGAGGCGCTGGGGGCCACCAAGTGCCTTGCAGCTGACTTCCGAGAATGTACCACACATAGTGTGCCCATATTGCAGATCTTTACAGATCGTTTGTTCAGAATGATTTTGAGGCATGGGGAAAGGGACAGGAAGAGGGGGGTTTCGGATGAACAAATCAGATAACCCTAAACCCTGAACCCTCAACCCTAAACCCTATACCCGAGACCCTATACCCTATTATAAACCCTAAACCGCTGGCTCCAAGGGGTGCAGCTGCAGACCGGCGCTCCAATGCAGAGCTGGAAACTGCTGAGCCTGAACACGGCCTTGTGGGGAGACTTTGCTTTGAGCCGACTCTACGGTTTAGGGTTTAGGGTTTAGGGTTTAGGGTTTAGGGTTTCTTGGTAACCTGGGTTTCCCATGTCCTATGACTTTTGGGGGTTATACCTGACAGTTTGAGGGTTCTGGCCTACAGCACGAATTTGCAGGTTTTTGGGGTTGCATGTGGGTTTGGGGACGAGACTTTCCCCGAAGCCCTATTTAAACATGGGGTTCCCCGCATTTCAGGAGCACCGCCCCATCATCTGAGCCAACCATTCCGGAGCTGCTGACTGACTTCCTCGCTCTGCTAGACGCCACGCCCCACGTGCTGCTGCCTTCCTGCGTGTCATGAAACCTTCTTCAAACCCTGAACAACCCGTAAAGCCGAGAACCTACACCAAGAACTCAAGATATTGTGAACCTTAAAATCCGAAGCAGAAAAACCCAGACTAAAACTCTGCAACAGCCTGAACCCCGCACTGAAAACAATCACGGTAGTGTGGCACCCCCGGGCAAATGGCCACCCAGTTGCGGTTGCAAGTGACGAGAATCAGATGCAATTGCTGGCAACATGCCAGGAGCCAAGGCACCTATCGAAGTATTTTAGGGTTTAGGGTCTAGGGTTTAGGGTTTAGGGTTTATATATTCTACTCATCCCATGCTACTTTAAGAGCCCCCCCCCCCCCCCCCCCGGGAGCATGTGAAGGCACATGTCCAGGAGCCCATCTTCCTTGGTTTTTTGCTATCATCTTTGTGTGGAACCCGATATAACCCTGAACCCGAAACCCTAAACCCTAAACCCTAATGAAACAAAAAGCGCTATGTCAGCCCAATAAAAACCCGAAGCCCAAGCCTGCCCAGAGGTTGGCTGTGCTCCAAGACCTGCTGGGCCGCTTTGCCGAATTCCTTCCACAGGCGTCTCCGGGCCTACTGGCAGAAAGTGTTTCGGGCCAGGGGTTGTTAGGTTTTAGGGTTTAGGGTTTAGGGTTTAGGGTTTAGGGTTTAGGGTTTAGGGTTTAGGGTTTAGGGTTTAGGTTTATAGGGTTGATAGGTTTCATAAGGTTGATAGGGTTTAGGGTTCACTGTCTGAACTGAAGGAGTCTCTAGCAGGTGATGGTGCATGGTTCCGACACTGTTGTAGCAACACCCTCCTATACTTGCTTAAGAATCCCAAAAAAATAGAAGATAATGAAGATAATAATCCCTATATTACCCTTGTAAGGAAGAATATGTCTATGTTTTTTTTTTTGGGGGGGGGGGAGTTCTTAAGCAAATAGTAGCCTCAAGCGGGATCGCCGGGCAGGCGCGCGGCTTTCTCGATCACTTGGCCTCCGAGTTTTCCCTGCCTCAGGCTGCAAAGAAGAGTCCGGAGGTTTAGGGTTTAGGGATGTTCAGGGTTTGGGGTTTGGGGTTTAGGGTTTAGGGTTTGGGGGGGTGGGGATGATTGATGCTTTGCATGTTGGGATGTTCCCCCTGAAAATACCTTATACTAACAGTCCTATTAGGGATTCTAGTATCCCCTATTATCATCCCTCTTTAAGGAGCTGTTAGTATAAGGGGGGACATGTGTCATTCAGGTATTCAAGACTTTTGGCTTCTTGCTCTGAGGATCCGCCAGGCTTGTGGGAATGCTACGTACCCTAAACCCTAAACCCTAAACCCTAAACCCTAAATCCTAAACCGTCGCGATTCACGCAATAGGGACGTTCTCGTTTAACAAAAGTCTGGCCCAAAGCCGTATACGAGGCCAGGGCTGGGGCTGTCAGGACTTTGTTGCAGATCTAGGGTTTAGGGTATAGGGTTTAGGGTTTAGGATATTCCACTTTATACATCCTTCTGGGGCCTGAGAGCATCTTCTTGCCAAGATTTCCCAAGGAGGGTTCCTACAGAGCGCAAGCTGCCAACCTGGAGGGTGCTTTTCTGGCTCCCGCTTACCTACTTGCAGGTTTCAGGGTAGTTCTCACCCAAGGTTTCTAGGGTCTAGGGTTTAGGGTTTAGGGTTTAGGGAAGCATATTGTCCAGTTTTCAGCCTCTCCCTGAAATCCCCGAACATGCTGATACTTAAAACTAAAAGTGCAGTAAGCACCTTATCGTGAGGAGAACCCGGGAACCCTTAAGCCATACAACCATCCCTAAACCCTAAACCCTAAACCCTAAACCCTAAACCCTAAACCCTAAACCCTAAACCCTAAACCCTCAACCCTAAACCCTCAACCCTAAACCCTAAACCCTAGCCCTAAACCCTAAACCTAAACCCCAAATCCCGCCTGTTGGGGAGCTTCTGAGCCTGCGGAGGCGGCCATGGCTGAGAAGATGATCGGCCAGCCCCTGGGGCTCATGGGGTTTAGGGTTTAGGGTTTAGGGTTTGGGGTTTGGGGTTTAGGGTTTGGGGTTTAGGATTCAAAATTTCCGTGCTTAAAAGAATTAAATGGGTTTAGGGTTTGGGGTTGTCAGGAAGATCCAGAGGGGGCTGTGAGAAAGGGGGGTGTAAGCCCATGTCTTATGCTTTCTGCTGTTTGGTGGGGAACCAGGTCCTAAACCGCTACACATGCTAGCACAGCCTTTAGGGCCTACGCTTTACCGTGGACAACAGACAGTCTAATTGCAGGCCCAGGCTGGGAGAGGTGGGCGATCCCCGGAAACCCCTAACTGAAGCTCCGGCGCAGGCAGCACTTGCAACGGCCACCGTGCTGGTAGTAGAGGGATGGAGGCCACGTCGATCTAGCCCATGGATAACTTCCATGCAGGAGGCGAAGCATGTGGCACACCAGCGTGTATTCTGTTGCTACATGTCTGGTTGCAGGGTCTAGTCGCTTCTTGAGCCCCTGGATGGATGCACATGGTGTGCTGGAGTCCTCTGGCATGTGACCACCGCCGCCTTAGTTGTGAGAGTCGAAGCCCTGGTTCATACTGAAGGCTCCTAGACCCCCTGGAGCAGTTCCTCCAGCGCTTCCTTCCCATGCTCGACGATGTGGAGTTCCAGGCCGTTGACACGCAGAGGTTTGACCCCTCTAAACCCCTGAACAACGTGAGAAAGAAGTTTGGCTTCGACCCCTCTGGACCCTAAACTAAACCCTGCACAAAGAAGTTTGGTTGATGCTGATTGCGGTCGTCTTGGCACTTCCCTGAACTCAACACCATCAGGTAGCGCATCCTCGAGTTGCATAAGATGTGCTCGTTCATCTCGGGGGGGGGGGGCAGAAACACGATAAGCATGATTGTGGTGCACGTCGCTTCCAAGATGAGACTCGCTCATCGGTCAGCTTCCGGATGGACACTTCCGTGCACTTATAGTGTCTCCTGGGTTCGCAAGAGTCCTCGGAGGCTGCAAAGGAAGAACCATCGAAATCGGAAAAACAAATGGGGGGCAACAAAATGAAAAAAAAAACAAAAAAAAAAAGCAACTCCTAAAACCTCCGCTGCTGCCACAGGTGGGCAGCACCACCCTTGGCGACCTGCAACTTTGCAATGTGTTGGCTCTGAGTTGTTTAGGGTCATAGTACTAAGGACTCCGAAGAAAATTGGGCTTTTTTTGAGGGAATGCTAGGCTGTGTTGTTATGGGTTCTCAGGGCTTACAATGAAGGGCACCCTTAGTCCTTTGCGCGCTTTGCGGGTTGCAGGAGGGCATCAACCTATTGCTTGGAGGGACTTTGGTCTAGGGCTTGGAGGGATTTCTGGGGTTGAGTCATGAAATCGCGCATGTAGGTCCCACTCACACCATCTCGTGGTGGCTTAGCAAGAAGGGTCTAGGGTTTTTGCAGTTTCGACCCTCATGCCTTTCAAGTTCGGAGTGCGTGCTGTAGCCCTGAACCCCTCAATGTCGTCCTAAATTAATTACGTGATGCCCCAGTTGGTGGTACCCTGAACGAAGGACGGCCCGCGATGGCAACCCAAGTTGGTGCAGATCAAACCCCGAACATGGGACATCCCTACACCCTAAACCCTCCACGAAAAATTCCTCCCCAATCGCTAAGCCCCCAAAACAACTGACTCCCCCGCTCAAGCCTAGGTTTAAGGCTTCAGGGCTCGTAGGGTTTTGATCTTAGGGTTAGGGTTTTGAAGGGCTTTTACAGGTTTAGGCACAGCGTGGGTTGGAAGAAGCAAATAAGTTTAGGGTTATCAGCCAGCACAGGAACCAGGGTGTAGGGCTTACACAAAGCTTAACAGTTCTATCGACACAGGAAGAAAAAACCCTAAACCCTAAACCCACATGCTGTGTGCAACAAGGATCCCTAGGGAAGCCTTCGTCGTAGCAGCTGCACTGGTCCAGAAGGCCGGCACCCACGTGTGGAGTTGGGCCTGAAGGCTGTCTAAGGTTCAGGGTTTAGGGTTTAGGGTTTAGGGTTTAGGGTTTGGGGTTTAGGGTTTCGGTTTTAGTGTTTACGGTCGGGGCTCACAAGGGTTTAGGGTTCAAGGTGAACTGGGCACAAAAAGGTTCAGGGCTTCCGGAATCTCAAGCTGCCCTAGTCGGAGGTTCATGGAACTTCTTTACTTCTTGAACCCGTCAGAACTGTACTTATGACGCAATTCTAGGCCCCTTAGAAGTGCCCTGATATGGGTTATGAGTACAGTTATGATTGGCTAATGGGTACCATAAACATCCAAGTATATGACAGGCTGACGCGGGCCAGGCCAGCGACCGAGAGCAGTTCCTGGCCAACCTCCTGACGCAAGTGCCTTGGTGCCCGACTCTGGACGCTAAACTTGGGATGCTCCCCCTTAAACCAACAGTCCTGAAATAATCCCTACTAAGGGCTGTTAGTATATCAGAGGGAGCATCCCAACACTAAACCCGAAGGCCCAACCTCTCCAAACTCATCGTCTGTACGCTAAGTACAAGAGGAACCTCCAAAGGGACCATGCCAGCAGTCGTTTCCTAAGTCGATACTTCTCCAAGACCAGAATCAGGCGTTCGGCTGTATGCCTCACCGCCCCCCCTTCTTGCCAACAGCTCGGAGGCGAAGAAGTTCCTGCAATCCTTGAAGAAGTCGGAGGAGGAAGAGGACGGGCCTGCACACAGGGCCTTAGCAAACAGAGGTGCCCTAAAACCCCATGAAGCATCACCCCCTCCATACCAGCCCCCTACGTTCCCCCCCCTTTAAATAACCCTAGTTAGGCTTAATCATCCCTAACTAACCTTAATTCTGGGGGGCGGGAACCAGAAGGGGTAGTCATTATAGGGGAACTTACGAATACAGCCCCCACAAGGCCGAAGCCCCAAATCATCCACAGGAGAAGCCTGCACCTGCCGGCACGATGCCGATTTCGGAGCCACCAGCCAGCGTGGACGTGGCCGCCGAGATGGAGGAGCTTCCACAGGGCAATCTGAAGGGTTTAGGGTTGAGGGTTTAGGGTTGAGGGTTTAGGGCTTACGTGAAACGAACAAACTCGTAACGCACACACACACAGACGACTACTAGCGCCCGCACAGCCACACGAACGTTTTGCCGGCAACGTGGGAAAAAGGATAGCGTCTTAGTCCATTCTATCTCGGAATAACATCTTGCAACTCGGGCAATCAATCGTGAGCCTTGAGCCCAATGATTCCCGAGTCATGGCCACATGTGCACAGAGCTGGTCTGTTCAGCGTCATTGGGCTCATCTAACAACATTTAGTATCTCAGCCATTCGGCGAGTGCTCAAACAACTGTTTGCCACTCTCACATACGATTGCGTTCCAAACGCGACCGTTGGAAGTACAGGCTGTAAATACCAATGCTGCAATCTGGGGTAAGCGAACGAAGTTCGGAAACTAAATGCAGCAAAGACGTAGGTGAACAACTCCATGTCGCTGAGTTCCGCACCTGACGGTGCTCATTTTCACACCCCCTTTCGACATTGAGTTGTCATCCTCATTGCTCTGACCAACTCTGAGCGAAGCTGATCCGGAACTCTTGCTCTGATCATCTCTGAGCGAAGTTGATCCGAAACTCTTGCTCTGATCATCTCTGAGCGAAGCTGATCCGAAACTCTTGCTCAGATCATCTCTGAGCGAAGCTGATCCGAAACTCTTGCTCAGATCATCTCTGAGCGAAGTTGATCCGAAACTCTTGCTCTGATCATCTCTGAGCGAAGTTGATCCGAAACTCTTGCTCTGATCATCTCTGAGCGAAGCTGATCCGAAACTCTTGCTCAGATCATCTCTGAGCGAAGTTGATCCGAAACTCTTGCTCTGATCATCTCTGTCTGCTATCCATGGCACGGCACGAAATTACTACCGACAGCGCTGTCACACAGCGATTGCTCGAGTGTACTTTGGGAAGCAAGGTTTTCACACGTACGCCAGCTTCACGCACGAGTGACCGCGGGAGTACAATATCTGTCCGCCTCCCGTAGGAAAAATGCGCTTTGATGCATACTCCTCACCGATATGGTGAGCGCATCACCGGCAATCTTTATGGATTCTTTGAATACCATCAAAAATGGCCTGGGCAAGTCTGTGCGTATACAAGGCTCTTGTTGGCAAGCATCCGTTTCGTGACTGTGCATGCTTCTCACACGTGCACGTTGCGAGCTTGCTCAAAGCTTCCCCAAACTCGCGATGAGACGACATGAACTTCAAGACTTTTGGGAGTGGGCGCCGCGTTTGAACATCAACCAGACCAGTCATGCACAAATGTACATGTGACTCATGATGAAGTTTGAGCTGCGACCTAATGTCTGGAATGTTGACAAATTTCCACAAGTGAGTTTCCAAGGGCCACTCCCAGCTGATGCTATCCGCAACTTGCAAGAAAGATTTGGTGTTCTTGACAATAGGCTCAAGCATCGCGAACGCTTGCCCGCGAATCTCTTCTTCACGAAAATCTGACAAACCAATTTCGGACGCACATGGGGACGCCACATGAATATGCACCCAACCTCGCGGATTCAACTCACGGTGTTGAGCGATGCTGGCTACAATGCCTTGGCCTGTTGAACGGGCCTCCGCCGCCTTTGAAATGCCAAGGTAAGATGTGATTTTGGACTTCCTACACACCTTTCGTAATGCCGAGTCCTGACTGCAACACACCTCAATAACCAACATGTCAGCACCATCTTCGTCACATATGGCGCAAAGGCTTTCAAGTGGAGCCTGAATCTTCTCAAAGCCAATCTCATGCCTGTGTTTGAGGAACGAAGACGTGTCCAAACACTTCGTGAGCATGTCTGCGCAATTACTCTCTCCCGGCTGCCACTCAAGTTCTAGGATGTTCTGCTCAACCAACTCCTTGATCCATTGAATTTTGATTTCAATATGCCTAGACCTTCGCGGCAGGTCACTGCCACGCACCAGGTCTGTAGCTGCTCTACTGTCCGTAATCATGCGCACCGAGGGTGTTCCCTCGAGCCCAAGCGTTTCAGCAATACGAGCTACGGTTTTACGCAGTGCTACGGCCTCCTGCGCAGCAGTCTGAATCCCAATCAGCTCACTTTCACATGAAGATAACGCTATGGACCCTTGATGCCTGGAAAAGCTTTTGATCATGGACTCGAAAACAAAAGCAACCGACCCGGAAATGCCCCTTCTGCATGTGCTACGAAGCGGCGCGTGGCTGGCATCGACGAAAACACGAATCTCCAACGAGTTGTCACTAGCACATGCGGTTTCTGTCAAGGCCGGAAGTCCCAACGCAACATCCATGTCGCCGAAAAGCCATCGAAATGCCCTTAGGGCTGCTTCATGATGCTGAGTTGGTTGCGACTGCCCCAAAGACAAGATAGCGATATGTGCTTTGAGATCTTCTCTGGTCTGGGCCATCCATGAAATCTTTCCGAGAGCACGCCTAAATCGCTGATAGGTCTCACTGCTGAGTGGCTCAGCCTTTTCGCCTGTTTTGCTTGCCTTCTCAACATGAGTCGACACATCGGGTATCGCAGATGACGCCTTCGAGATTCCATACTCTTTGAAGGTATCATTGAGGTAATGCGGCGGGATCCTGACAAGCAGTTGCCAACTTCCCTTCACACGGAAAATGTCGCGACCGATGAACTTCACACGACCCCCCACCGACGCACCACCTATGAACCCTGTTTCCTTCAGCGGAACATGCTTGCGAAGCGCTGCAGTCACCTCATCACGATCTCGCGTGGCTTCAAAACAAATCATAATGTCATCGACATAGACAATGACCAGGACAGGCCTGAATGAGCTGAAACTCCTCCCTGTGAACAAACAAGGCTCAAGGAGATCACTTGCGAGACCGACCGCTTCAACGATTTCCGACAGAAAAGACAACCAGTCGCCTGATGCACACCTCAAACCGTTGAGAACTCTATTCAGCCACAAATACATTGCTTCTCCTTTCTTGCCACTCACAGACCGTGGAAGCCTGATGATAACAACGCGATGCCGAATTGGCGTGTGCATGAACGCGTGGGAAACGTCAAATGTTGAGACCATCATCTGGTGATACGCTGCAGTAGCAAGTGCTATGCGCAAAGCCTCCGACGACGGTGTGGGCGTTGATACGTTCATGTGTCGCGCTGAGTCTGCGCCGCGTGCTATGTCCTTGATGACGATTCTTGCTCGCACAGCTGGTCCTTGTGCCGTTGACTTGTCTGTGGTGACCCATCTGCTGCCGATGACCCTGAACCTGGGGTCACCTTGCACTAGATCTTTCATTTGCTCTTCTGTCAGCAAATCTCCCGCTTCACAAGCCGCAAGATCCGCAACCTCTGTCACCATACCTTTGTGCGTGAGCGTTCCGTCCAACCGATGCCCAGTGGAATCATCTATCGCGTACGACGGTTTCCATACAGACAGCGCGTGATTACCAAACATCACCTCTTCACAAACCGCTGGCGCGCTGGTTTCAAAACACAGACTAGAAACTTCTGGAAAGAAGTGTTCGTCCGACGATACACGCTCGCTGTTCAAAGGCATGCTGGAACGCGTGCAGAGTCCTATCAAACATGGATCTACCAACATGTCTTCATGTTCATGTGCTGCAACATGCTGTCCCTCAACCGGCAGACTGTCATGTTCATGAGAACTCATGGCTGACCCATCCGAGGCACGAGTGCCGTGGTCTAGATCTTGAACCCGCGTTTCTGCGGATCTTTTTCCGGTAAGCTTCTGACCCTCATCTGCCTGAAGCATCTCATGCTCCTCAGCTTTGCGCTTTTCTCCCCCTTTTACTTGTGGCAACGGTTCGTCTTCAAAAGGGTTTTGATCCAGCGGTTCTTCCTGCACCTGAACCTTCGTAGCCGGCTCATTGTGCATCTCATGCTCATCCGGCTGCTTCCCCCTTTTACGGAAAAGTGGATCAGCCTTTGATTTGTTTTGAACCTCGGGCGATTCAGAAACAGTGCGAGAAGTGTCCCATGATGACCTTGAGCTCTCCGGGTGCCCCAATTCTTCAGGTGTGGAAAACTTGACACTCTCACGCAACCATGCTTCATACCTCTTGCAACATGCTCTGGAGTGCACTAGCCCTTTTCTAGACCCGCGTTGCTTCAAGCCGTTGCACGCGTTGCAATGATCCGAGAACCCATGCTCACGAACCCATTCCGCAGGCGGCCCAGATGATGGGCACTTCAGTGACATGTTAGCTCCTTTTGGCAAGACCCGAGGCACAACAGGATTCGGTACCTCATCACCCGTCTCAGCCACGATCAGCCGAAAGCGACTAGGACACAAGCTGCAGTCCCACGAAAAAGGATGTACAAGTTTGATGTTCTTAGCGCGAAAAACTTTGACACTAGCGATCCCCTTCACAACGACACGCGCAGACACTGAGATCCCAGTTGAGGTTTGAGAAGGAAACAAAAAAGCTGCCTGAACAAATCTCGGCATATTCGGCGCTAAGGTACGCACACTGTCAGGCACTTCTGCGAGCACAGTCGCCCCATACGGCGCAAACACTGGCTTTGTCATGTCACGGCCTACCGCAAGCTCATACGGGGTTTGTTTCGAGCCTTGCACCAATGCGAAACGGTTATACGCCATACACAAGTACCTAAACGCAGACTCAACGGACGAAGGCTCAAAAACAATATCCACTCCCTGCTGCTGCAGGTCGGCTCTCAGAACTTGTAGTGCTTCACGCATGGTACGCACGTGCCTTTCTGCAACACCAACTGTTTCATGCGCCTGGGGAGCTGCTTTTCTCACGATGAAAGAGTAGCCCTCGCATGCTCCTGCCACCAGCTTCGAAACAGCACCCTCCGAATCTGTCGTGAGGACGACCGACGCTTCTGAAGATTGCAATCCGAACTCGTTGAGCCAAGCGACGACCCCTTGCCTAGCTTCGACCACATCCCTCCCGACGTACACACATCCTACCGAAGACGTGGCCCTTTCGGAGATCACCAGAAAACGAAACGAGTCCGACTGCCCTTCATCTGTGACTTCCCCCCGGGTTGACACAAAGAAAAAATCAGCAACAACTTCTGTAGACATCCTTCGCTGCTCAGTGTCCTCACGTTTTCGTCGATGTTGGAAAACCGACCGACTCGTCTGGCATTGCACACAACGGGGATGAAACGGAAAATGTCCTTGTGCCCTATGCTGCAGCAACTGATCCTCAACGGACGTGACAGTGTCAACTGGAAGACTGCTTGTTCCAGCTGTGGGACTTCTCGGGCTACGCCCAGATCCCTGCCCCTCGTCCGGCATTCTTGCACGCAACCTCACCCAAGGACAGCCACCGAACTCCACGACTTGCGCCATCCAGCACTCGGAGCTTTCGTGCTTCACTTCGTGTTTGCCTTTTTCCAACCAAACTGACCACCCGCACTCCGTGAGTCTCCCAGTGGACAGTATGTTGTGTTGCGTGTCTCCTACGTACACCTTCATGCCCGCCTGCATCACTGAAGGCTGAGACTGGGCATTCAGGACTTCGACAAAAACTTGACACATCCCGACGTCCACCATTTCAACTGCAGATCCGTTAGCAGCTGCAAACTTCCCTACAGGAAGTCTTTCACTCTGAAAATCAAAAATGTTCTTGCATCTCTTACTGAGGACGGATACCGCAGCTCCTGAGTCCAAAAGCCACCACTCATAGGATTGATTTTCACCGTGTAGCTCGGACAGCAGTGGCTTCAACCCCCTGCATGGCTGGGCATGTCCTGCGGGAACCAACCAAGCGAGGTCCTGATTTTCACCACTTGCGTCCAACCCTGGCTCACTACAAGGCTCCTCAACACTAGCCAAGACATCATGAGCATTCCGCTCGGACGGACCTTCCAGAGCATCATCGATGGAACAACCCTCTACGGCAAACACAGGGGACAACATGATCATGGAAGCAACCGCCGTGCCATCAGCACTATCTGCATGCGCTCCAGCAGACTCAGACTCGTCAAACCACCACTGCTGCACGGAGTCTTCCCATTCCTCTTGTTCCCCCTGCTCCGAAATTTCGTTCATCTTGCCCTTCTTTCCTTTTCCTTTTGCCTTGCCTTTGTCCTTGGTCTTGCCCTTGCTCTTTCCACCTTTCCCTTCTCCCGAGTTTGCGTTCCTTCCATCCCTGTTGTTGCCATCTGCTGCGCTTGTGCCTTTGCCCTTTTGTTTGCAGTTGAGGCTGATATGTCCCTTCTGGTTGCATTTGAAGCACTGCACTTTTGTCATGTCCGTGCTGCACTGCTCTGCCATGTGGTTGCTTTTGCCACACTTCAGGCACTTCTTCTTCTGCATCGCAGACACGTCAGCATATTCCATTCCCTCATGGTCTGTCACTGTCATGTCATAAGTCTCAACCACTCCCTTCAGTGCTTTCACTGCTGAGAAGTCATCGTACAACCGCTTTTGACGCTCAAACCTTAAAGCAGCGGTCCTTACTGATGCATACGTTTCACCTGCTGCGTGCAACAAGCAGTACTGGCGACACTCCTGCGGCAGGTTTCTCAACAGCATCAAATGACAATCGCTATCAGTGACATTCAGGCCCGACTGATCTACTGAAGATGGCAGCGTTGCCAGGAGTTTCGCGTACTTAGATGTCTCCACGTCCACACAACGTACGGTATCAGAGATCACCGTCATACTCGTAGTGTCTTTATCATGTGGACGACATACCTTGCTCATCAGCTCAGTCCTTAAAGCAATGGCTTCCGTTCTAGACTGCAGGGAGTACTCCATTGTAAGGATCCGAAGCAACTCATATCCATTGTCACTGTAAGCCTTGAGAGGAACTCCTGCAAACCCAATGCCTGCTTGAAACGCTCTGATGAGATTCTCTGTACGCCCATGTCCTGAGAATGCAGATTTCAAGATTGACAAAAGTCGTGTTGATCTAACTTGCTGAGGCTTCGTGAGCGTCGCCATGATGATTTCTGAGTGCCATCTTGACGCCTGGTCTATCTCAGCAGCAAACTCACTGCTCGCTAGAGCTGCCCAAGCTCTCAGATCAACTAAAAAATCTTGGTAGCCGCTGATTTCTTGTTCGCGCGTTTTCCACCCGTCAACGGCTGGTTTAGGCACTGAGGGCAACCATTTCTCAGCCTTTGCGAATACATCCAACGGCACTGAGTTACCACCCAAACCCACCATACTGTTCGCCAAACGTCTGAGGGACGAACCGAGCCTGTTGCTGAGACATGTGCTCCATCCGTCGGCTCATGTTTTCAATCTGTCCCATCAAAGACTGAATCAACTGCATCATTTGTTGCTGAGACATACCTTCAGTAGGCAGAGGCAACTGTCGAGCACTCTCCGCGGCAACTGTGTTCTGATTGGGCCTATGCTGTACGTGTTGTGTCTGTTGTGCGTTCTGAGGTCTTCCTACGGATGATGGCGAGCTTATGGACGCTGAGCTGGGTAAAGGGACCTGGGAAGCCATACCCATGTATTGCGCCCATGCCTCCCCTCCAACTCCCCCTTGCACGCCACTCTGCCCAAATCCTTGACCACCCACCAGAGGTCCCTGTCCCTGTCCCGCCCCTAACCCCGTAGCACTACTCGCACTTGCCCCAGGGTCTGGAGGCGACTCGCCTGGCATCAACCTTCTCTGCCTTCGCGGCCCCCTTTCTGCCATCGGACAAACGAGCTTAACTACCTAATGGGTCGGCGGGAGGAGCGGCGCTCCGCTACCACGTGAAACGAACAAACTCGTAACGCACACACACACAGACGACTACTAGCGCCCGCACAGCCACACGAACGTTTTGCCGGCAACGTGGGAAAAAGGATAGCGTCTTAGTCCATTCTATCTCGGAATAACATCTTGCAACTCGGGCAATCAATCGTGAGCCTTGAGCCCAATGATTCCCGAGTCATGGCCACATGTGCACAGAGCTGGTCTGTTCAGCGTCATTGGGCTCATCTAACAACATTTAGTATCTCAGCCATTCGGCGAGTGCTCAAACAACTGTTTGCCACTCTCACATACGATTGCGTTCCAAACGCGACCGTTGGAAGTACAGGCTGTAAATACCAATGCTGCAATCTGGGGTAAGCGAACGAAGTTCGGAAACTAAATGCAGCAAAGACGTAGGTGAACAACTCCATGTCGCTGAGTTCCGCACCTGACGGTGCTCATTTTCACAGTTTAGGGTTTAGGGTTTAGGGTTTAGGGTTTAATACTTGCAGCAGTCCTAGCCGTAAAAGAAGGGCTTAAATGCTTAGGAATGTCTGCCGACGGTTTCTGGGGCCAGCCTGGTCAAAGATATTCAGATTTGGTACGTTCCTGAACCCTAAACCCTAAACCCTTTGCAGGCCCTGCTGCGCCGGCTTTTTGACACCTATCCGCAGCTGCGTGCCTTCGCCTCCAATCGAGTTTGCATGTACGTGCGTGCACTATAGGCGTCGGAATAGTTGCGAATGGAATTCCCTTACGGTCCCTTTATAAATATACTATAATAAACCCCCAAAACCCTGTTCTAATTAGTAAGACCCCTGTAGGAGGCAGTTCTCTAGGTTGTGGTCTTTTTGAGGTTCCCCGACACAAAATCGGATGCAAAAGGGGTTCCCACATGTGATACACTCCGGTCCTGTCTCGGTCTCGCAAAGCTGCCCTTTGGTCCATACGCGGCTGCTTCAGCAGCTTTTGAGGCTGAGGGTATTCTAATCTGTTTCCGCGTCCCCCTCAGAAGTGGAAAGGCATTATCAAAACCCTAAACCCTAAACCCTAAACCCTAAACCCAAGCGTCCCCCTCAGAAGTGGAAAGGCATTATCATGCTCACAGAGGCTTGATTCCGAAGCCTTGAGCATTTCCTCGTTACGGAGTCTATGTTCGTGTACGCAAACCAGGGGGCCATGCATAGTCTTGGAAGTCCAGGTTCTGTTCGCGGTCTCCCGAAAACTTGCCTGTCACCAGGCCTTCAGCGTTGCGGGTTTAGCCGTTAGGGTGCAAGGCGAAGGAAAATAAGCCACACTGTTGACGTGTTTGTTCTTCGGCTTGTTCAGTGCTTGGGATCGCAGTCGGAAGTGCCACACACGTCCCGTTCCGGCAACCTTCAACAGGTCCTTGAAAGACTTGAAGCGCCCCCAAAGAGTATTCTTGTTTTTTTTTCTGAAAAAAGGCAGTATGGTAAGCAAGACGTTGCTTGCTCGCCCTAAACCCCCAACCCTAAACCCTAAACCCTAAACCCTCCTGGCTGCCCTAGACCAGGCGATCCACAATATGTTGATGCCATGGGCTTCGACCGCAGAGCAAGAGGCGGAATCAAGGCGCCCGCAGGGTGGTTTCGGGCCTGTGGGTTTCGGGTTTGGGGTTTAGGGTTTCGGGCCCTAGAATATACTACTATTTGCTTAAGAACCTCTCCCAAAATAATGAAACCATTCTTTCTTGTACGGGTAGTATAAGGATACTATCTTTTTTTTAATTTTTTGGGGGCTTCTTAAGCAAATGAGTGTTTTAGGGTTCGGGCTTGCGCAGTGGGAGTTTGGTTGCCCTCGCCTGGTACCCAAAAACAGCCTTCCGGTCATCCTCTACCCCGAAGTTATGTCAGAAGCAGGGTTTGTATTTATGTTTTTGGTGAGTGTATATAAGATATAAGGTTCCTTTTTTCGTATTGGTGAGTGTATATATTGGGGTGTCCTTTTGGGGGTGCTGTCTCACATTCATATGATTCACGACCTCGAGCCCGCAGTACAAAAAATATAAACCCTACTTCATGATGTGGCCTGAGGGATTCATGGGTGAGCCAACTACAAACCCTGAACCCGACGTTCCGAAGCTACTCTCAACCGGATGTTCTTAAAACTTTTGAGGAAATCGGATGTAGAACCCTCAGCCTTAAACCCTAAACCCTAAACCTTGGGATGATTAGATGGGTACTAAAATCCCTATTAAGGACTGTTAGCATAATGGGGGAACATCCCAACCCTAAGCCCTAAACCCTAAACCCTAAAAACCCTAAACCCTGAAAACCCTAAACCCTAAACCCTATCTGAGCGACAGGCCCGACTCAGCACGCCCGTGGAGTCTTTGGCTGCCGCATTGGCGGGGTGGCTGGACAGAACTTGCGGTTGGCGGATGCGTTAAACCCTAAACCCTAAACCCTAAACCCTAAACCCTAAACCCTAAACCCCCGCATGTGGGAATTCCATGTTCATAGGGCCACAAGCAGCTGCTGCGAGGGCGCTTAGCCCTCGAGTTGCGGTTGTTGGGCTTTGGAATGTCTAAGGCCTCAGCTGGTTAAAACTCAGAGCAAAGAGCCTTCAATTCCTTCCACGACCTGAACGCAACCGCGAAACGCGAAGCCAAAAGCTCTTCGAATCTGATCCTCAGACCACGAAGCCATGCGCAAAGCAAAGGCCATTCACATGCTGTGCCATTGAAAACTGAAACTCCAGAAGCTCTACATCCGAAGCTCCCGAGGCCACATGTGACATAGGATCCTAGGGCCCTAGGGGTTGGCAGGGGTTCAGGATTTGGGACCTCGCAACCCACCCGAAAACCCCGAACCCTACACCCTAAAACCTTAAAACCCTAAACCTCCCCCCCCCGAAAGTCAATCGCGAACCCTGAGCCCTGAAGCCTTAGCTGGGACTCTATAACCTACAGCTAGAAGTAACTACCCCTTAAATCAGTAGGTAGAACCCATAAAACTGTAGGTAAAAGGTCCCAGGTAAACCTCCCGAGCCCTGAACCCGGGAGATGGCACGGAGGGCACTGGATCCAGCGGCCGCCAAGGAGTTGCAGGCACAAGACAGGGCTTGAGGTTTAGGGCTTAGGGTTTAGGGTTAAGGTTTAGGGTTTAGGGTTTAGTTTTTAGGGTTTGGGGTTTGGGGTTTGGGCTACGCCTGAGCGGCCGAGCTGTATGCAAATGTGCGGCTTGGTGGTCCCAGCTGATGCTCTGAGTCTGTGTTCACAGGGTAAGCCTGATGCAAAAGGGTTAGGGCATTCTTGAGGAGAAAGGAAAGATTACTTGGAGGTTCCAGAGTACTTGATTTTTTTAGGCTGCATTTGCACATTGCCGAGTTGTACATCCCTTGCCTGTCTAGTCTGACGATATTCTGCAGATGGACCTCCCCTGGTTACGCGGCCTTAATAAGCCTTCATTGCCCTCGAACATCCCCCTCTCACTCACTCACAGGCTCTGAGGCGTCCAAACTGTCCATGTATCGCAGTGACACCGTAGAGACAACGCTACACTCATACCTCCGCTACAGCGGGCGCCTCATACAGAGGCGATCTGCGGGTCTTGTGACCTGGCTCAAGATCTAGTCGGGCCACGAAGGCACTAGACCCTAGTGGCGCGACTAGACACACAGAGCACCCAACTGCTCTGTGCCCAAGAAAGGCCCCTCAAAACTACAAGGCGGCTGCATTCACAGACCCCTCATTTGTTCTCCCTTCGGCGGCGCGCCCGACGAAGAAATCCCTCCAGATGCAAGGATCGCGAACTCGATGAACGGCATCCCCCAGTAGTATTCACAATGGTATCGTAAATCTCTACTTGGGGTCACTGGCATGCATAACACCCAATAGCAACTGTCGCCTTAACTCGGTTGTTGCCCCCGCTTCGGGGACCTAGGCGGCTTACTTGTACCCTTGACCGTCGCGCTTGCTTGGGTTTGGGAGGGCCCCGCCTGAAAGCAGGGGTTTAGGGTTTCAAGGGGTGACCTGAAATACCGGCGGGCTTGCCAAAGCTAGATCTTGTAACCCTGTTAGGGTGTGGTATTTTGGGCACGGGCTAGGGTCCAAGTATGGTTCCCGAATCCCCTTAGGAGTTGGGATTCTTTTTGTGTGCACCAAGCCGAGGGGATGTGATGGTTCTTTGGGGTAGTTTAGCCGAACGGTGTGGACCTTTTTGGTTTGGGTGGTGCGTGTAACTAACTAGGTAGGCCTTTCGTATTTGTTATTTTGCCTTTTTGGGGTTTAGATCTTGGGTTTAAGAGGATCAACCCTAAACCCTGAACCCTAAACCCTAAACCCTTTTCAGGAATATCTCTTCATAAGGGCCACCCTAGTATTGAACACAGCCCCTGGCAAGGCGGCCCTTGCGGAGGCCATGTCACTTCAGAAGCTTGGCTGCTCCGTGGGTTTAGGGTTTAGGGTTTAGGGCTTAGGGCTTAGGGTTTAGGGTTTAGGGTTCAGGGTTTAGGGTTTAGGGTTAGCATCCTGGGGTACGTCGGCCGTGTCTGCCCCCGCGATCTAATGAGCCCCTGAAAGTTCTCCGGCCCTACGTGCGTCCCGTTGGTTGTTGTTGCTCCTTCCCGTTTCCCAGAGTTGTTGAGCCGAATTCAAAACTCCGTCCGTTGCCCCCTGCACTTCTGATTGGTCGATTCATGTTTGTACGCCTATAGTCGAGGGTGCTGTACTTTGTGCGCTTGCGCCGCTGACGCCAGAAGGTGGCGAGGAAGACGGGAAGCTGGCCTCCAACCAGCGCGGGAGGGAAATTTCCCACCACATAGCTTCGTGTACCCTCTTGCTGTGTTCGTGGTAGATGGTATGCTCGGATCCTGGCCGCATCCTCCTCACCCTCCCCCGAAAACTCACTAAGGAAGCCCCCAACGGCTGCAGAGGCCGTGGGAGAGTTGTCGAGGGCTTTGCGCTTCAAGGGCTAAACCCAAGAATCATAAGCCCTAGGATGGGCTATTACGGGTTTAGGGTTTAGGGTTTAGGGTTTAGGGATGAACAGCCCTATAAAGGCCCTTTTTTGAGGGTTATAGGGTCTAATAGCCCATCCTGGTCGTTGCAGAGCTCGCAATCTCCTAGGGGCCTACCGCTCGTTGAGAGAGGATGTCCAGGATAGCGTCGCTTGGATGTAGAAGCCTAGGCTTCGAGGGGCCCTAAACCCTAAACCCTAAACCCTAAACCCGTTTAGGGCTCCAGGCTTTGGGGATTTAGGGCTTTGGGGTGAAGAGGGGTACATCCCCAACCCCTCTTACATTCATTCTGAAGGTTTGCCACCGTGGTGGTTAAGCCACCCGGCGAAAGAAAGGGAGTCTGCATGCAGCGGTACCTAAACGGGTTTAGGGTTTAGGGTTTAGGGCCCCGGTTTCCCCTAACCTTATAAGGGGGTCCCCAAGAACCCGAGGATCCGGGAGTTGGTGTTCAATCATCGAAGCCCGTGGAGGGCCCGAGTCACACCTTGCGTGGACTCTGCACCCGAAGCCATAAACCCTAATGCAGAAACCCTAACCCTGAGCCCTAATCCTGTAAACCCTGTCTATAAATCCACAACCCCCTTACCTTTACCCAAAAATCCATAAACCCGAATGCAGAACCCTGAACCCTAAATCCTCGAACCCCCATATACCCATAGCCCCCCTTACTGTTTCAGGGTTGACGGAACCCTAAACCCTAAACCCTGAACCCTAAACCCTAAACCCTAAACCCTAAACCCCTTACTTTTTCAGGGTTTTAGGGCTCCTCTGCAGATCCTCGGCCGCGGCGGCGCTACGGCTTGGAGCCGCGCGCTCTCAGTGGTGCTGGGCCCTCCGGCCGCTTTCAGGATAAGGGTGTAGGGTTTAAAGGGTTAGAAGGGTTAAAGGGGTAAAAAGAGTTATAGGGTTTATGATCGGTTTATGGTGTTTACAGGGATTTTAGGGTTTTTTGGGGTTTTGGGGTTTTGGCTTGAGCTCGTGCCCAAAATCCCAAACGTTCCCAAACCCTAAAACCTGACTACACCCTGAACGTGAGGTTGAGGCTCCCGCCCTGAAAGGGGTCCGCAAAAACGGGGTTTGGCCCCCTCTCGGAGCAGAGCAGAGAAGAGCCCTCAGAGCAACTATAAAACCTAAAAATTCAGGAGGAAACAGTCGACAGTCGCTTTCACCCTAAGTCCGGGTTCATGAACATGCGAGGTGCTCCGAGCGTGCGGTTTTCCACCGCCTCTCTTCCCAACTCTATGGCGTCGGCTGGGCAATTGGAGGGTTTAGGGTTTGAGGGTTCAATGGGACAATCGTTTCCCTACTGAGACTTAGTCACTCGTACTGCTCCGGTGGAGGGGGAGACTCGCTGCTGCTCCTACCCCCGCGTATTTCAAGGGTTCGCTGAAAGTTCGGGGTCACTTGGAGCTTAAGGGAGGAACTTGAACCACAAGCCATGAGTTGCATCCGAAGCCACCCCTCAGAGCACCTAAGCACCTAAACCCATGGACCCCAAAAGATCGGACTACCTCGTGGTTGTGGTTTGAAGATGCAAAAGATCCGGCCACGTGGACTGCGTGAGCATGATGGGGCCCTGCATTGGACCTTGCGCATGTGACATCGACATGTCAGAATCCGAAATATCCGAAACCTAAATATGCCGGACTCTATACTGTATCATAGATATGCAATATGATATACCGTAGTATCGCATATCACAATATTGTACTCTATCAGATGTTGTATATTGAAATGTATTGCAATTTCATAGTAGCATGATCTTCTCTTTGTACAAGTATGTATGTAGAGAGAGAAAGAAATTACACATAGCGTTCGCATGTGGACAAGGGAAAAAATGCAAGCCGCGCCAATAGCCCGAAGTAAATTTGATGGTCGGATATTTAGTGTGCTTGTGTTGGTTCTTGCTTCGTTTGAGGAGGTAAGGGGTAATTTGCTACCCTTTAATCCCACCCTAACCGTCGGTACTGAGAGGTTGTTTGTGGAACGAAGGTGTTCTGCTGTTGCGTTTGGTGGACGCCCAGCAGCAGTTTTCCATGTCAGCCAGTTGTCCGGTCTTGAACGTTTGAAGGGTCGAAGGGCCCTGCAGCGCGCCGAATCCAGAAACCCTGAACCCTGCCTCCCAACAACACAGACAGCACCGAGTACCCCCCCCCCCCCACACAAAAAAAAAAGCAGTAGCCACCCTTTGTAGGAACAGATCGCAAGCACAAAGCCCTAAACCCTCTCGGATGCCCACTGCCGCTCTTAATCCCTTTGTTTGGGGTGGTTAGGGTTTCCTAAAACAAGGCACCCTTTTCTAGGTAGGCCCTTGGGACATTGGGCATGTTCCAATATTTAGTTTAAGAGGATCATATTTAAGAACATTTTTGTCCGAGGGTTTTAAGGGCAATCCTAGTTTTAATCCTATAATAAGCCCTGTACACCTAAACCCCGTAAACCCTCCTAGGCCCTGAGCCCTGCACTCTACCCCTAAACCCTCAACCCTAGAACCCTAAACCCTAAACCCTCAACCCTCAACCCTAGATCTCAGGCTGGGCTCTTCGCCCTCCGTGCCGCCGGCTTGGGCGAGGCCTTGATCTGGGCTATTTCTACCAATTGCTTAAGAAACCCGGAAAAAATAGGAAAAATAGGAAAAATATTGCTTAGTAAGGGTAATATAGGGAATATCATTTTTTATTCTTTGGGGTTCTTAAGCAAATCGTAGATTTTGGGGGCTGGGTGGCTGGCTTTGCTTTAGGGTCATACTGCTGGTTGAGTAGGGTTTAGGGTTTGGGGTTTAGGGTTTGGGGTTTGGGGTTTGGGGTTTGGGGTTTGGGGACGTACTCTAGAATCCCGGACAGAGAGAGAGATATAATATATATATATATATATATGTTTTTCGTAGGGGATGTAGGGTGCCTGATTCCCTCGTTCACTAAAAGGAACCAGTAGGTTCAGGTTCTAGGGTTAGAGGACTTTGGATCATCAACCCTAAACTTTCGGCTTGGGGGCGTTGAGGAGAAGGGATGTTTAGTTTAGGGGTGGAGGGCCGGAAGCTGTGCGACTCTTGGGGGATAGTTGATATTTTCCCTCATTGGGTTTTAGGGTTTAGGGTTTGGGGTTTGGGGTTTTGATCATATTTGGGAATCTTGCGAACCTAGCCATAGCCTCAAGCTCGATCCCTTCTTCCAGGTTGCCGCTCTCTGGAATGAGGCCCAGGCAAGAAGCGGCTTCTTCTGTGTGCCTCCCCATGGAGTATTGCAATTAAGACCCTAGGGTAGGGTTTAGCGTTTCGGGCGTAGGGTTTAGGGTTACGGTTTAGGGTTTAGGAACATCAAGTCCATTTTCAAAAAGGGGCTTGGGGTTTAGGGTTGGATGCTTGCTTCGCAGTTTAAGTTATAGGGTCGAAGTCGGAGTAGATGGAAAGCTCCCAGGTTGCGTGTCAAACTGCCACAAACCCGATAAGCCCCGTAAACTCTACCTCTGGGACCCTCTTCACCTACAGTTTATGGGTTCTGCCACTAAGCTGTAGGTAAACAGAGTCCCAGGTAAAACCCCTAGAAAGCCCAAAGCAAGCGGACGGGAGGCACAACGGCGAGGTGGTCAAGCTGGCAGCGCAGGCGGTGGGGAAAACACTAGGGAAGTGGAGACAGGTTGCAGGCGCAAGGTCAGGTCTCTAAGTTTATCGTAAGGGGGGAGGGCGGGGGCAAGGGGAGTAGTGGGAAATCCGTAGTTAGATAATGTCGCTTTATGGCCTCTTCCTGCGGATAAGACGGCAATTTGCGGATGGAGGGCTTCAGGGTTCAGGGTGATCAGGGTTTAGGGATTCCAGCGCGGTGAGCTTCCGGAACAGGCCGGAGCTCAGACAAGCTGATGGAAAAACACCCTAAAACCCAAACCCCAAACCCCAATCCCTAATTCTTCAGAAGTGCACAAGCCGTGCTTGAGGTGCTGTTCGGAGGCCCCCATGCATACTGCGCCCTTGTGGGCGGGGTCCGAGCAGCTCTTAGGGTTTAGGGTTTAGGGTTGCAGAATCCGGAAGGGAGCGCACAAACATGTCGAGCGCAGGTGAAGCGCGCAGCGCAGCTTCCGCCCAAGATGCGATGAAAGGCCGGTTCTTTTTTCAGCTTCTCAAGGGACATTTAGTCTTTCTGCGCAAAAGGCCTCCTGAGTGCAGATGATTATTTGCGGCATGGCCACAGGAAGCTACTGAGCGCACGTATGGCCACACACGTCACTGGTGACATGAGACAGCTGCACAACACAGCAGCGGAGCACCCAACGTCATGCCTGACGATGCTAGTTCAGGTGGGCTTTTGGGGGGACATTCATTCTTGATGTCTAAGAGGATCATGTCTAGGAATATTTTGGAGAGGCTTTAAAGGGCCAACCCATACGGGTGACATCGAACACTTCAACCTTAGAAGGTGGAACGAAGTATAGCCCCAATGTGCGGAAATGAGAGACATACGACGGTAGCAGCATGTTGTAGCTACTGCAACCAACAACTTACTTACACCATGGCACACCCCCTCCGACCCCCGGTCAAAAAACAAAAAACAAAGCAAGTGCACTCTTGTCACCTTGGAAATAGCCCAGGACTAGGAAGTAAGGGCAGCAGTCGAGTCCCGTTTGGAGAGCAACAATGAACCTTCGGGGGTTCAGGATTTGGGTTTAGGGTTTAGGGTTTAGGGTTTAGGGTTTTAGGGAGGACTTATAGGGCAAGTCTCAACCCTAAACTCCTAAACCTTGAAACCCTGCACCAGCGAGTGCGAGAGTCGAAACCTTTATAAGCCCTGAACCACAAAGCAAGGGTTGTCCTCTGCCCAGGCCTGCCGCAGGAGACCCGGGAATGGATCCGGGGCGCAGTGGCGGCGCTTGAGGCCGAGACTGGGGAAGCCTTTGGGGGGTTGATGCTGGGATGTTCCCCCTTATACTATCAGTCCTTAAAGGGACTATAATAGGCGGTATTATAAGGATAAGGGGCAACATCCCAAGGAGTTGGGACACTTTTTCAGCTACAGGTATTATGAATTCTAGCTACGAGTCAAGAGGTAGTTGCTGCTAAACCGTAGGTAAATCGAGTCCCAGGCAGGCTTGGTAGGCTTTGGGGTTTAGGGAAGACCGTGGAAGACCGTAGTGAGCCGACTGCGATTTGTCCCATCCTCCCGGTCTAAAGGAGGCTTAGGGGCCCATCTGGCTGTGTAGATCTACCGTGATGGGGTAAGGCCTTCCACATGTTAGTGTCACAAGTAAAAAAAAACAAGCAGTTTCACGCTTACGGTTGCGTGCGTTCCATGCTAAGTACTAGCCTGGCTATAGCCGTCATGTGACCTAGGCCATACAAAGCCATATGAACACAAGGAAGGCATTCGGTGCTGAGTAGAGTAGGCTGTTCACAAGGAATCGATCACGTCGCGCCCAAAAGGTTTACCTTGTACCCCCCCCTACCCCTGCCAGAAAGAATGTCCTGTCTTCGGATTGTCGGCAGGGCTCGGTTCTGCAGATCACCATGGAGGAAAACTCTGCCGGGCGCTCGGTGGAGGGCCTATACCTGGGACTCTTTTATTTGCAGTATATGCAGCAACTATCCCTTAATTAGGAGATAGAGCTCATAAAACTGCAATGAGGTAAAAAGGGCCCCAGGTAGGCTCCAGGGTTGAGGGCTGCAGCGTTTTAGGACGAGCCTGCTGCTTTCAACCGTGCCGGCGCCACCCTCAGACTATGCATCGAGAAGTATAAGCCGAGAGGCGACAAAGGGTTGGCGGCTTTGATCTTTGGTTGTGGGAGGCTCGCAGTGCAGTCTCCACCCTAACCCTAAACCCTAAACCCGCCTCTTGTCTTGGTCAGACACATGGGGCTGCGCCCCGAGGATGGGCAGGCGGAAGGGGAGGCTTCTTCAGCTACCTTACGGGAATTAGGGCATGGCAGGAGCCAGGAAGGAGGGAGCCCAATTCCCAGAATCCCTGCGGAGAACCACAAGGCTCCTGTTATAGGCAGGTTACTTATAGTTCGAACTGGTTATAGCCTTGTTTATGGTACTTAGAACGCCACTTGGAACTTCCCCTGAACCTCCAAGTAGTATGGCAGTCTTTGGTGCGCACTGGGGGGAGATCGGAACGAGGTGCACAACCTCTCGAATGTGGCGGAGGTGCTGAGCGCCCCCTGATTGCATACCTGGCTGGTTCTTAGTAGGGAATGTCCCTCATTCCCTACTAAGCACCAAGGGGATAAAGACGCGATTTGGATGACTCTGCGGGCCGGTCTTTCATGTTTGCTCGGCAATTCAGAAGCGGACCTCAGACCCTGGCAGTTCTACGTCTGTGTGTGTAGCGGGCACGTAGCAACGACGCTGTAGCGGGTGCCCGGGCATCATCAAGGAAGTGCCGAATCCTGTCCAGAGCCCTCAAACCCGACTCTGAAACTCAGGCGAAGTATGGCTATCAGTCCCTCACTGCGGACTACATCGATGTGACGGACAAGTTGAAATCCCGCTTGAGGCGCCGGGCAGAATGGACAATGAATGCATTCCCCCGGTGATGTAGGCGCTGCTCCTCATGAACTTTTCAGGAAAAAAGCAGCACTAGGGCTTGCATGGGCTACCTTGACTCTGTCCGTATCTCATGAGTGTCCTGAGAAGCATATGAAGCAGGGTTTATAGTACTGTTTTTGGTGAGTGTATATAAGGTTCCTTTTTAAAATTGGTGAGTGTATATACCTGGTGTCCTTTTGGGGGTACAAGAAATATATACCCCGCTTCATATCCCCACATCTTGGCCAGCCCTATGGCGCTACAACAGTGAGAGGCTGAGACGAAAGCCTGGAACCTTCCGAGTCCAAGACTCCCTCATAAGGGAACAGGCTGGAATTCCTGATTACGACCCCGTTTTAGCGATAAGTGCAAGCACGAACACCTCAGAGGGAGACGACTCCCCAGGACAGATGGCCTGCTGGTGCTGCAGGGTGTAAATCTTCGAGTGGCCCGATGAAAGATCCGGTGTTCGGGTTCAGGAGCTTAGGATTCTGGGCTTGGGGATTGTTGCTTTGTGGTGCTTTATTGTAACTTTAGATCCTTAGCCTTTTGGGGTTTATCGGGTTTCTTAGTAAGGCAGCTTAGAATGTAGTTCATAGCTGACCTCCTAAACCCTAGACCCCAAACCCCTAAACCCTAAACCCCTAAACCCTAAGTGCAGCCTAGGTTGGTTTGATGCACCAAAGCCGAGGGCTCATAGGGACTTCACTTAAGGGGCTTAGGGGCAGCCTGAAGAATCTCGGATGCACAAGGGTTTAGGGTTTAGGGTGTCGGGTTTAGGGTTTAGGGTTTGGGGTTTGGGGTTTGGGGTTGAGAGTTTAGGTACTGGAGGGTTTAGGGTTTACGGTTTAGGTTTAGGGTTTAGTGTTTAGGGCAACTGGGCATGCATGCGAGGACCTGGTTGGGAATGCCAGCGCATGCCGGGGTCTGGACAACGTGCGCAAGAACCTGCTGGGAAAGAGCCGCCAGCTCATTGCGGCTCTTCCTTGATCTTTAGGGTTTAGGGTTTAGGGTTTAGGGTTTAGGGTTTAGGGTTTAGGGTTTAGGGTTTAGGGTTTAGGGTTTAGGGTTCACCCATGCGGAGCTGGGGAGGTTATGGGCCGCTATGGGGAATTAGTCTGGTTTTGGGGATCTTGTTTGTCGGGCACTTTTGGGCTTCGTCCGGGGTGTTTGAGAGCGAGCCTGGAGGGAGGAGGAAGGAAGTCGTGCGGCACAGACGGAAATTTTGGGGTTTACGAAGATAGGGGGCCCTGAATGTAGAACCCCAAATAGTAGGATCCCCCTTATAACAAGAACCCCAATAAGGTACCCCGAATATCGTAAACCACAAGCCCTAAACCCTGCACCCTAAACCCTAAACCCTACCCCGAGTATCGTAAGCCCCATATGCGGCACTCGCTCACTTGCGCCTCAGGTTGCGTATCGGGAGCTGGTACCGGCATCCGAACCACTCGCTTTCCAGCAGCCGCTTGGAAATCAACCCTTTGCAACACCCGAAGCCCGAAGCCCAAAGCAACAACATGTAGGGCTTTGGGTTGAGGGTTTAGGGTTTGGGGTTTAGGGCCACAAAGCCCAGGCCCCTTTTGACCCTGAACCCCTCAACCTCAAGACCTCCTTTAGCAAGAAAACTAAAAGCCGATAAGCCCGAAACCCTTCCCATGCACCGTACAAACTTCATCTTCACCCTTCAACCTAACCCTGTAAACCCCATACTGCCAGCCCTATAAACCCGAAACCTCCCAAAACCTGAGCCGTGCACTCTACCCCTCTTAGAGGGTCGAAATGGAGAACTCCCCAGCTTGAAAGGCTCCCCAACGTGTATTGAGGTTTGCTGGGGGTTCTTCCGATTCCTTAACCCCAAACCCTAAACTAGCCCTAAACCCTAAAATGGCCCTAAACCCTCAACCCTTGGGCGTTAATCCCACGGAAAAAATCCGGGGATCCAGAAGTCGCGAATTTGGAAGGTGCTCCCAAACGCTCCTCACCTTTCTGCGGGAGAACGGGGTCACTGAGAGCCTCCACGTGGATGTGGCCCAGCTGGCAGACACAGCTCGGAAGCACTCACCAAAAGGGCTTCAGGGTTCTGAGGGTTTCGTTTTGCAGTTTTAAGGGGTATAAGGAGGGACCGCTCCCCCATAATATATGTGTATAAATATGTGTACATATACATATACCCTACATAGTCCCTATAAACGCAAGTAGCCCCTGAATGACCCCTAAGGTCCCTTGTAAGAGTCTCTCCTTAAGTGCCTTGACAGTTGTCCAGGCGCCCTGATTCACGGCCTTGCGTGCTTTTAAGATACAGCACCAGCGTCACGCAGCTGCGGTTTCAGTTTCATTTTGACCAAAAAGGAGGGAGCATGCTGGTAGCGGTACGTCCGGCAAGTGCAGCGTGTTCATCACTAGCCAAGTTCTGCCTAGACCGTCACGAGTCCAGCATGTCTGTGCCAGTGCAAGCACCATTGCACCTTGTTAAAGCCGTTGCGGCATTCTCATGCCCCTGTCACGTTTTATAAGCCTATACTCCCAAAGCCGCCCAAAACAACCATAAGCCAGGCCCCCGACCCCCCAAAGTCCGTGTCATGGTCACAAGCTCACCGAGGACGGCCACTTCACATGGTTCAAGTTCACAGAGTGGATGCAGGCGCCATATGTGCGTGCTTCACCCAACCCCGGGTTTCTGAGGGACTAAAACTGCTCCGAGCTCGTCTTTCGGACGCAGCGAACCAGTGCTAAGCCCCACCAAAGTCAACGAGGCAACAATTACAGGGCAACTGCATGTTGTGAGCAATATCTGACCTCACTTCTTCGGTCTCGGGGGCACAACACTACCTTTAGCAGCTGAACACGTAGGGTTTAGATGTACCTAGGGGGAGACTCAAGCCTGAGCAAGAAGAAGTCGGCTTTTTGCCTGCCGATAGCAGGAAGCTTCGGTCGGAATGAGGGCTTCGGACACCGACGAACCCGTGAAAAGTTGTTGCAACCCTGACAGAAGTGTGGTCCAGAGGCTGCTACTGCTAGGCACCTGTTCCCAAACAAGCACCAAAAAAAGGACAAAGGACTTGAAGCACACTTTGAACACAAAGAAGGTCGAGATGCTGCAGATCTTCGGCCAGCATCTGGGCCGGATGTCAGGGAGCGGTCAGCTGCACAACACTCCATAAGACCCTAAAGCCCTCTCGTCTACTACTTGCTTAAGAACCCCGGAAAAAACAAACGATATTCATCCTACATTGCCCTTATGAGCAAGAATAGTTTGTGTTTTTTGGAGGGGGGTTCTTAAGGAAATAGTAGTCGTAGAAATGCCCAAGAGCTTTCGGGGTCTACTTCTCTGCCCTAAACCGTAAGTACCAGGAATTGTGTAAGCTTTTGGCTTTAGGGTTAAATCATAGTTGAGGGGACGTTTAACCTAGGTTCTGTAGCTCTTGTAACTTGTAAAACCCCAGGTCCGGGGTGCCGATAAGTCTACCTGTGGACTACAGGCAGGACCCTTCTTGCAGATCGATGAGAGGCCCCATAAGCCCGAAGCCCCAAAAAACACCCCTAAACCCTAAACCCCAAGACTAAAATCTCAGGTTCCTGGAGACCAGTGTTTGGTACCGGTTCCCCTACACCCAGTTTCTGCGCCTCTACTTTGAGGCGCATCTGGGGGCTCTCCGGGGAACCCTATAAACCCTTAAAAAAGTAAACTTTACTTTTTAGGGTTTATAGGGTTAAGTAAAGTTATTTGCAGGGCTACTCAGACATGCTTATGGGGCGGAAGTTTCCTAGAACATTTTGTCGGTAACTTTCGGTGCTGGACTATGTGGGATTAAAATGTTGATAGTTGGCTGGTTGAGAAGACATTGATCATTCAAACGGCACTCATACGCAAGCCCACGGCCACGAACACATGTGACCGGAATGAGGTTTCAGGGACAAGACCCGGAACCAAAAAGGCCTTGAAAAGAACCACGGGCTGCGCTCGAAAGCACGGGCATGAGCAAGTGCTGCTTGGAGCTCTTCGTCGTGGCTATGTGGGTAGTTCTCTAATTATAGGGTCACTTTTGGGGTCCCGTTTTTTAATAAGGGTGCCGTACTACTATGGGGTACCCAAAAAGGGACCCCTAATGTAGAGAACAACTAGCCATATGCCCTAAACCTAAACCCTGAACCCGAGATTCGGCTTCTTGAGCTGACCGACGGAGCCCTACACATTGGGATGCTCCCCATTAAGGGAATGACAGTACCCCCCATCCCATAGAAATTATGGACAGTTAGTATAACGGGGAACATTTTAATTTACACAGCTTTCACCGCCGGACCCTCTTGTCTGCAAGACGTCGCAGTTCTGAGATTATGTCATTGTTACATTGCCGTTTTATTATCTGCTGCTGAGTATTGTTATAGTATCAGAGTATTGAAGGCTCTTATGATTACAGCACGTTGTGCACCCTTCAGGGTGAAGAAAAAGAACGCGAGCAGGTGAAAGAAATCACGTTGTGCCGGAGTTGTGACATTCCGAGTAACATGTAGCACCGCAGTCTTGCGCCCACTTGCTGCTTGTCCAGCTCGACCCACCAGCCAAGGCTCGCAGCCAGGCCACAAAGGTGAGTTTCGAGGCTTCATCATGGGTTGCAGCGATCAAAAAGCACAGGCTGCAGCAATGCTGAACGGTGGGGCCAGCATCAAATGCCAGCAGAGCTTCTACCACGGTGGTGGGATGCGGGCGGCATCCTCCGTCTACGTCGCGGCGAAATAGACGGAGGATGTCGTTCAGATATTCCTACCACAGAAATCAAGAAGATCACCGTGAAGAACCCCCAGCGCTGTCGGGTGATTGCACTCGCAGGCAAAAAGGAAGTGCCTTCCAGCTGACCTGGGGGTCGGAACCTAAACGAGGACATTGGTGTGCAAGGGTAGCGGAACTCACCCTGGATCCCTCAACCCTAAGCCCTAAACCCTAAACCCTAAACCCTGATCATCCTGACACGGCTTTGGGCCCCCCAAAAAACCCGAACAAAACAGTGGGGGGGTTGTGAGACCTCGGTGGCCTGGGTCGTTTTGATGCTGACGTGCATTGCATGTAGTAGCTGAGTAGGTGACCTTCAACCTTTCGGGGTATATATATATACATATATATATATATACATGTATACGTATTTTATCTATTTATGTATATATGCGCGTGTATGTATATCTAATCCTACCAGAATAAAGATTAACCTTATTGGCCCAGGGATACTCAGCAACTAGGACTGACTCCTGGGCGTCAGGTTCTCTACGACGTCATCAAGATCGTGGCAAGCCGGCACGGGACATCGAAAGCCTTCGCCAGCTCCGGTTTCGTCATGAGCTTCGTCCCTGGCATCTTGACCTGGGGAACCAGGTAATGTAGGGGTCGCAATAAGTACTTGTAGTATTCTGTTAGGGCCCCCTTTATCACGATACTATAGTAGCCCCCAAAACCCTATTCAAGTTGTTAAGCCCCCTAGATTCGGCCCTTTTGGGATGTTTCATATTGTTCCCTTGTTGGGTTTAAGAGGCTCATGTTTGGGAAGATCTTTCGGAGCGGTTGACGGGCCATCCTTACGGAAAGCCCTGCATCATTTTGTCACAAAAGCCTGCACCAAGTGTCTTGCACTGAACACGCCGTGTGTACCCCACGAAGTGGGCTTGTGTTCAGCTAGGCGGGAGGCAAAAACATCCGTAAGCCCTACACCCCCACCATCCTACAAGCTTCAACGCGTAGCGAAGTGAAGTGACCCTAAACCTTAAACCCTAAACCCTAAACCCGAGGCATCATGATGGCCACCCTCATGGGGCAGCTGCAGGCAAGCCTGGGGGCTGGCGGCAGGGACTCGAAACGCAAGTTGATCTGCCAATGTAAAGCAGTCGAAGCGACACATGTCGACAGTCTGGTTCGTAGGTTACTAAACTTCGATGTGCGGACCCCATCTTGAGAAATGTTAGTAGGCAGAATAGCCTCCGCATACTTCTTGAGTTCCACCAGGAAACTGAGCACATGAGATTCACCCTGGACCTACTTACTAGTTCCTAGGTAGGCCGTTGGAATATTGCCAGTTTTGCCTTCATTGGGTTTAAGAGGATCAGACGTAGGAATCTTGCTCAAAGGTTTTACGGGCCATCCTCGGTTAGGGTTTAGGGTTTGGGGTTTGGGGTTTAGGGTTTAGGGTAAATACACCCTGGACCGCGAAGGCAGTTAGGACCCGAGTTTAGGGAACTGCGCATATCACTACGGGAAGTTACATGGGACCTTAATATGGGCCTAATTGCGGAATCCTTATATACCCCGCACAAACCCTATAACCACAAGGAATCTCATGTGAGAAAAACTGGGGCTCTATTTTTCTACAGCTTAGTAGTAGCTACCCCTTTAGCAGTAGGTAGAACCCATAAAAACTACGGGACATTTCGTATTCTCCCTTCTTGGGTTTGAGAGGATCATTTTCAGGAATATTTTTCAGAGGGTTTCAAGGGCCATCGTAGTTAATAGTTCATGAACCCTAAACCCCAAACCTCAAACCCCAAACCCTAAACCCTAAGCCCTAAAAACCCTAAAGCCCTAAACCCTAAAAACCCGAAACAGGGTCCCAGGAAACTTGCGGCTGCCAGGCCTGCGCCGTGCCGCTCATGGCGCTCCCACGTGAAGCAGGGCTTGGATTCGGGGCCGCGCCCCGACTGGGGTTTAGGGTTTAGGGTTTAGGGTTTTGGGTGAACATCATGAGAGAGCAACGGAAGGATTGTCCAGCAATTTTTTCACAGATTGTCAGTAAGTTCGGATCCGGCTGAGCCTGGAGTCAGAAAGGTATGAACTCTTCAGCCTCCCCTAGGCAGCCTTCAAGCATTGTCAGTGTCTTTTGAGCCCTACTAGAGAAGGAGAGATTCAGTGTTCAGGCTAGCCACAAAGGGGCGTCTTCGGCAGGTTGGAACGTTGTTTAGGGTTCAGCATAATCCCTGGACACCGAAGTGAAGAGTTCAGCAAAAAAGGTTTAGGGTGGAGGGTTTAGGTTTAGGGCTGGTATAGGGTAGTTTGGGTCGGACCTTCTGGGTCCAACCTCCAGGGGGCGTTTAGGGCCTGGTGTGGCTCTGGTTGGAGGATTTGTGTAGGGTTTTAGGGTCTAGGTTTTTCTGGCAAGGGTTTTTTGTTCATGAGGGCGGGGGAGGGGGGGTTGGGAGGGGGCGGGGAGGTACTGACACAGGGTTTAGGGTTTAGGGATTATCGCGAGTATCCCCTCCCGGATCGTCCTATGTTATCCCGCAGTTGAACCAACGCGTGACAAGGTTCTATTAACAAAGATGCGAGACAGGTTAGAGACGAGTCGGGTCTCTATGAACAGCTGGTCGTCCACGTCCTGGAGGAGCTGAAGCAAGTACAGGTTTGGGACTAGTAGGTGCTTGACGATGTGACTACGCCGAGAAAATCGGTAGCGTGGCTCACGAGCAGCAATTCATTACGAGAAAAGCAACGTGCCCCAAAACCCTAAACCCTAAATACCCTTGATCCCAAAACCCTAAACCCTAAACGGCCTTGTGCGAGAGTGAGCGACTACACCCTAAACACCCTAAGTACACCGAATACCCTCAATACCCTCAATACTCTAACTACCCTGAATACCCTGAATACCCTAAATACCCTAAATACACTGAATACCCTAAATACCCTAAATACACTGAATACCCCAAATACCCTAAACTACCCTAACTACCCTAAACGTGGCCAGGACCGCGCGTCTGCGCCGCCTCAATGGGAGCGGCTCCATCCGAAGCTACGGGGCCGACGGGTCGCGGCTCGGAGTCTACCAGAGCTTCATCTGGCGTTTTAGGGGGTTTTTGGGGGTTTTTTTTTGGGGGGGGATTTTAGGGGTTTTACGGGTTTTGGGGGTTTTAGGGGGTCTTTTCGGGGTTTTAGGAGTTTTAGGGGTTTTAGGGGCTTTAGGGGCTTTAGGGGTTTTAGGGGGTTTGGGTTAGGGATTTTGAGGGTTTGGGGACTTCTATTTGCTCAAGACCCCCCCGCAAAAAAGAACATGTACTTCCTTTTTGTGGTAATACAGGGATCAGTATCTTTTTTTAAGGGGGCCCCAGAGCATGGCCCTTGTTTCCATTTTACTGTTGCTTAGGAGTTGACATGTAGGGTTTGCTTGTGTTTCTTATCCCATCGAACTTGCTGTTGGTTAGTAGGGAATGGGGGAGTAAGGTACCCGATAGAATCCCTTAAAGGGTATATATTTTACCCTTTTGTGGGTTCTGGGTTCCCTTATAAAGTAACCAACCAAAAAAGGGTGCCCTCATTATAATATGGTTACTGGGCTACTAAGCTAACCACCTAAACCCTAAACTCTAAACTCTAAACCCTAAACCCTAAACCCCAACAGTAAGGGAAAGGGCGCCCTTTGATTCCAGGGTTGCTCTTGAACCTGGCTAACTGTTCGATGGTGGACATGTGACCAGATGCACCCTGAGACCCTCAGCCCGATCTAGGTTTAGGGTTTAGGGTTTGGGGTTTGGGGTTTAGGGTTGAGGAGCTGGAGCTTCGCAACTCCCGCGCTCTGAACCCGAAGCCCTTAGGCTTTGAAGCTTTCACATAGCCACCCCCTCGGCAAGCAGCCCAAGAAACCCTGGTGATTCCTTGAGCTCTAGACCCTAAACCCTAAACCCTAAGCCCCACAACTTCCTGCTGTTGAAAACCAGGTCAGGGGCCTCTATCTGCTCACAGCGCCTTCCCAGAAGGCCCTAACACAAGCGCTGGTGAGCTTGGCGGAGCTTCCGCAAGCACCCCGTCTCTTGCGGTTTGGGCCAAGAGCCTACTATTTTGCTTAAGAAGACCCACAAGAATTAGAAAATACTCCCTATATTACCCTCATAAGGAAGATGATTTTTTTGGTGGGTTCTTAAGCAAATAGTAGGAGCTTGGGCTAGTTCGGGGCTAGTTTGTTGAAAGGGCCTTGGGGGATACTAGGTTTTTTGACAGGCTGCATCTGTGTGATCAGCCTTGGGGCAGGCAATTGAGTCGGGCCGGAGCTTCTTGGGAACCCCCCCACACCCAAACCTCCGAGCTAGCCCAGGGCTTGTAGGGCTGAAGGTTCAGGGGCTCAGTTTCCCAACCATCCACTCCACAAAATCCATTTTAGATGTTTTGCTTTTGATGCTTGGCGACCCTGAAGGAGTGTTGAAAGCTGCAAAGTATGATACTTCACTTTCATGGAATTGGGTTTTATTTGCCACCGAGCATTCCAATCGAGCGCGTTCTACGTGAGTGGGGTGCTGTCCAGTTTGATGCTTTCATTTGTGCTCGGAATTTTGTTTTCCTCTGAAAAAAGCCAGGTTATGCAATTTCATGAACAAGACTCAATCAATGGCCAACAAATGCAAGCAAATCGAATGGTGACTTGCCTTTTGTAGTTTTCCGACTTTGGTCGTAGTTTTTCCGACTGAAAGTGCACGCGGCTTGATTTGAGACCGACTAAATCTTGTTAGACCAGGGTACAAAGGTGGTTTGTCTTCCCCCAACCTGTGTGTGGTATAAATACCCTTGTTATTCAAATTGTTGAGGAAGTCATGTAAAAAAAGTGATCGTTTCAGCCTCCTAACCCTCCACGAAGGCACGCCTCTTGGAGATCTCCAACCAGCACCAAGTGCAAGTGCGTGCTGTGCTGAGAAGTGCCTGAAGCGTGCATTTGGTTGAGGGTTCAGGGTTTAGGGTTCAGGGTTCAGGGTTTAGGGTTTAGGGTTTGGGCTTTGGGAGAGAGTGGTCGTTTTCATGTTTTTTTTTTTTGTTTTTTTTTCCCTTTTTTGGTGTGTGAGGGATGTGTTTCGGAGTTTCGCGGGTGAGTGCATGGGCGGGGTTTGACTGTCTGAATGCTTTATGTAGGGCAGCCCGGGCCAAACCCTAAACCTAAAACCCAAACCCCAAACCCTAAACACCCTAAACACCCTAAACACCCTAAACCCTAAACCCCAGCCCAGGCAAGGAGACCCAGCTCCCCGTACTTCGTGGCCTCCTTGGGGTGGATGTGATGCCACCAGGTCTGGAAAACCCGGCTTGGGGTGCACAGAGGAAGCTTAGGGCTCAGGGATTCAGGGTTTTTAGGGTTTAGGGCAGCAAAAGGGTTTAGGGTTTAGGGTCGGAAGTATTCCCTGATGGTCCTTGTAGCACTATACTCCAAGAACCCCCCCCCCCCCCCCCAAAAAACAAAACAAAAAAACACTGTTCCAATGATGCAGGTGGGGTGTGGGAGGGGTGGGAGAGGTAAGGCTTTTGTTAGGGAGGGCGCTCGAAGCCTTTGGAGATGTGAAGTCGGATGACTTAAGCTTTCATTCTTCTGTTCCAGAGTGGTCTAGGGCAGTTGAACTCAAATTCCCCTGAACTCTCAGCTCTCAGCCTAAACCCGAAACCCTAAACCCGAGCCCGAAACCCTAAACCAACCTAAGCCAAAAAGGCACTCTGCTGAAGAAGTGTAAGGTTCGAGTTCCAATATCCGACCGACGGCACCCGGAATGCGCCTGGCACAGTGGTGTCCCTTTGCGTGGCTGTGCCGCACCACGGCTGGAAATTGCACATGTCCTCGGTAGGATAGGGGGACCCTTAAAAGGGAACCCTTGTTAATCCTCTTCTGGCTCTCTTAAACAGGGACCTTATTCAGAGGGTCTGTTTATAGGTTTAAGGCCTAGGGTTTGGAACAAAATCTCAAAACTTTCTTCTTTGGCAGCTTGCCGAGACAGATGCGGCTGAAACCTGCCGAAAAAGAGCCCTGCAGTAGCTCAGCCCTCAAGTATCCAAGTATCCTAAACAACCCCAATCCCTTTGTGTTCGGGATGGAATGGAGTGCTCACCTGTGTGGATAGGCTTACGAAATTTGTGCGCCTCATCCCCATTTTTGTGGGGGAGGGGCACCTCACGGGTGCAGAAACAGCGGCAAAGTGCACGTGTGTAGGGAAGAGTCTGAGTTGGCCATGTGCGGCACCGCGCGAGTGCTTCTACAGGCTGGCGCAGCAGGGGACGTGTGCATGTGGCAGTGATGCGAGCGTGCCCATTGGTGCACGCCAACCCGCAGAGACCCTGCAAGGTGCCAACACCTCAACCAACCCCTACACTGGGGCCTTGGCCGGGTTGTCGCCAAGCATTGCGGGGTGCAGATCTGTTGGGGCAGCGTCGAGGCTTAAGAAGAGGGGTTTCCTCTCTTACCCTTTGTAATGGGATACCCTGTATGCCCGTGCGAGTCTGGTTCCACCCTGTCTTAGGCGCGACAGCACTCGCTCGCTGCTTGCTCAGTCCCACGCACAGGGCGAACAAAGCAGTCACTTAACTTGTGCCCGGGGGCAGCGCTTATGGGCGCGCTTAGCATTGTTCCCTTGCAATCCGCAATTCTTCCACTGGAGGTGGAGGTATTCGCTCCAGCTGGCACGTACCGCAGCGATGCAGACAATCCCTAGCGTCAGCATGCATGGCCGGCCACCAGTAGTGCTCGCGGAGCGCCGCGAGTAAAACCCCAAACCCCAAACCCTAAGCCTCGCACCCCAGGTACCTTCTGGACTGCATCCGGGAAGCGCACCAGGCCAAGATCGAAATCCAGCAGATCTTCGACTTCTGGCGCGGGTGACCATGAGCCTGCCCTTGGTAGCACAGTGGTACCCTTTGTTTCCCTTTTGTTGGTTCACGGTTCTCTTCTAAAGTACCCTGCCAAAGTAAAAATGCCCTAAACCCTAAACCCATCCTAAACCCTAAACCCTAAACCCTAAACCCTGAACCCTGAACCCTGAACCCTGAACCCTGAACCCTGAACCCTGAACCCTGAACCCTAAACCCTAAACCCTAAACCCTAAACCCAACCAAAATAGAAATACCCTTCTGATAATATGGTTACTAGGCTACCAAGTGACACTTCTGAGTTCAACCTTTGGAAGCGACTTGGAAAGCCCCGTGGGCTCTTTTGCGGTTTTTTTGCTTGGTTTGGGCTTTAGAGCGCTGGACCCTAAACCCTAAACCCTGGATTCAGCCCTAAGCCCGATGCCCTAAGCCCGAAACCCCAAGGGCCAAGCTGCCACCGCTGCCGCGCCCATCATGCAGACTGCGGCGCGCTGCTTTAGCCCAGTGACTGCTACAGGGTTTAGGGTTTAGGGTTTAGGCTTTAGGGTTTAGGGTTTAGGGTTTAAGGGGCCCGAAGTTGCTGGAGAGCGCGCGGCGTTGAGCAAGGTTCACACATCTCAATTGGATCGTGCGCGGAGTCTGCCGGCTACAGCGGCGTTCAACTGCGCCCATTCACTTGGCAGCCCAGTGGTACCCTTTGCCCCCTTTTTTTGGGTTCAAGGCGCCCCTATAAATTAGCCAACAAGAAAAAGGGTACCCTTGTTATGATGCTGGTCCTGGGCTGCGAAGATTCAGGATTGGGAAGATAGAGAGTGCTGTACAGCTACCACTTAAGGCGTGACGCAAAAACAGGCCACACCGACATTGAGAGTGTTTGGGCCATCTGCGTCAACCGGAGAGCGATATGAGTACACGAGCCAAAGAACATATGCAATACGATATATGTGATATTTGAGAATAAATGCACATGTTGGTTTATTTCTTTGTTTCAGAATTACATGTATGTTTGTGTAGATACACTTAGACACACATAGCTGGTGTAGAGCGTTTAGGGCCAAAAGAGGCTTAGGGGCACCTTACCCTATTTTCCATGGGTTCAGGGTGAAAGCTACAGGTTTTGGCTTTAGGGCTTATGGCGTTTACAAGGTGTAGGCCCTACAGACTCAGTCAGTTATTCGCCAGCGTGAATCTTGCTTCGCACGCCGGCCCGAACCTTTTCAGACCGATTCCTGTCTACGCCAGCCGCTGCAGCCATGGACGAAGAAGGCCCTTTAGGGACTCTGGGATTTCTGTTCGCCTTTGTAGCCCATTGAGCACCGCAAGTTTAGGGACCCTGGGGTTTCTGTTCGCCTTTGCCGCAACTTTCAAGGTTTCGGGGTTCGAATTCCAAGCTTAGTTCCCCGGCTAGCGGCTTCCTAGGCTCTTGAGCCTGAACTCAGCTCCTAAACCTGAAGGAAGCCAGACTCTACCCCTTTGAAGCGGAAGCTGGGGGTTAAGGCTTCTCAACAGGTTTAGGGTTTAGGGTTTAGGGTTTGGGGTTTAGGGGTTTAGGGGTTTAGGGGTTTAGGGGTTTAGGGTTTCGGGTTTTAGTTGGTGTTGTGGGTGCTGTGGGGATGTGTCTGGTTCTTGCAAACGTAGGCAAGCTGGGAACTTGTAGCCCTGTACACTCCTTTCATGAAGCCGAGATAGAGATCGAGAGGTTTAGGGGTTTAGGGGTTTAGGGGTTTAGGGGTTTAGGGGTTTGGGGGTTTAGGGGTTTAGGGGTTTAGGGTTTAAGGTTTGGGGGTTTAGGCTTTGCAGCGCAGGCGAAGGCGAAGATAAGACGGAACTGGTGACTCGGAGGGGTTTTGAGAGAAGTGTGCCCCCCCCCACCCCCACCTGTACCTCTTACATACCAACTATATGGACTGATCACCTAAGTTGTTGGCCGTCGTACGTATATCCCAAGTTAGGCCGGATAACTCCACTTCTACCTAAGGGCTTCATCTTGCCCGCTCTTGGGGAAATGGGAATGAATGAGGTTCTTCTTACCCACCCTAGAAAAGAACTGTTCAGGGGCTTGTGTGGGGAACACGAATTCCCTGCTCCCGATTTCGGAGCTCCTTTTTTCCGATGTAAGAGCTAGCGGGTCACAGGGTTTGGGAGTTGCAGGGTGTAAGGGGGGGGTGCTGGAACCCCCAACCCCCCGCCCAAAACCCAAAGGCCCTTGACCCCGGTTCTTTTCCTGAGTTCGTAAAAAGCGCGGATGAAGAACCCCAAAGCTTCGAAGACATTTCTGAGACCCTTAAACCCTGGAGCAGAGATGGAGACCCAAGACCGGCAGGCATCAGAAGCGAAATGGGAGGTCTCCTAAATTAGGTTTTTTTTTTTTTTTCTGGTGTTTAGTGCCTACTACCCCACATGAGGCAAGAGGTTACATTGCTTTTTGTTGGTTCTGCCGGGCTTCTAGGATTGGAACTCCCCGTTGCCCATCAATGCCCCCCCCTGATTACTTCCCCCCCCCCCCCCCCCGATTTGACTAGGAGTTGCAGGGCACGGCCCAGACACGTAGGGGGGTTCAGGGTTTAGGATTTAGGAGAGAGGGTTTAGGGCCCACTAGCATGGGTGCCTCCGAGGAAACAAGCCTTGAGCGAACTGGAAAACCCCACGCGCCCAGGAAATCCACGTCAGAAACACATTTCTTCACTTCAGCCGCTTGACTTCGTGGTTCACAAGTACGCGGGGTTGGGGAAAATAGGACTATCTCGTCAACGGGTAGATGAGGGGGGATAGAAGGAACCTAATGTAGGGGTCGGGATAATTCCAAATAGTATTCTTTTATGGCAGTAAGGCTGCGGTTCGTGTAGGTTCGTGTAGGCTTCCGGTGCATGCCTTGGAACAGTTTCGGTTCGTGCGGTTCGCTGCTGTTCGGTTTGCGGTTCGGGTCAGCCTACCAACCCACTCCAGGCAACTCCAGCCAAAACCCGCCCCCCCAAAACCCGCTCCAACCAACCCCCCGCCCGAGGGGTTTTGGCAGGAAGGGGGGTGGGCGGCTCTGGCTTGGCTGGAAACGGGTTGGGTTGAGGTTGGGTTCATGGCGGTTCGTCTTTGTCGCGGTTTCGGCGGTTCGCGGTTTACGCGGTTCCTGTCCGTGTTCGGTTCCTGGCGGTTCCGTTCGTTCCTTTCCTGTTATGCTCCCTTTGCAAGAATACGATAACATTCCCCCTAGGGTGCCTGGGTTGAAAGAAGGGCTTGTGCAAAAAGGGTTTAGGGTTGCCGAGGATGCAAAGGACGCTTGCTTCAGGCCCGATACCCTGGACTGAATCGAAACGCCAAGGGAAGGGCTCCTTCCTTTTCAGCTCGCCTTCCTTAAGCTCCTACACCCAACAAGCGGCCAGCAACTGATTCCAATGGCAGTCGGTTATTTCGCCAGGGGGCATCTGGACTTCCTACTGCCGTGAATGGTTTGGTTTTGGGGTACAGCAAGACCGCAGACCTTGTAAAATTCATGCTGGACCTGATCATCCGAACTCATAGTATCGCAGAGGGTGAACCATCAACCTGGTCCTGACCCTTGTCGTCAGCCGTTTTTTGTTTTACTCCCGGGACCAGAAGTAGTCCAGAAGGTGTTCTTGGTACCCTAAACCCTGAACCCTGTAGCCTGAACCCTAAACCCTAAACCCTAGTCGAGGGTGGTGTGGTGTACTCCACAGAAGAATGCCAAGAGTCCACCTTGAGTTCTCCTAAAAAGCTGAAGAATTGCGTTTCGAGTCGACGTCGGCCCCCCTCAGCTCCTGAATCCCAAAGCCCCCACACCAAGGGTTTAGGGTTTAGGGTTTCACTTCGTGGATGCAGAGAGTTCGTCACAGGCAGGCAGTGCAGCAGTCCTAGCCGTAAAAAAAGGGGTTTCACACGGGGGGGATTCCCAAGAACACGTCCTTGTCTTCAAGATTCCTAGAGTACCTGCCCCTTGGACACCACCATTTGGCCGTTGCCAGTATACCCTCAGCCCAGGGAACCCGCCTAAACCCTAAACCCTAAACCCTAAACAACCCTGGGCCCTGAAGTGGGAAGCTTGTCATAGTTGCGTCTCTGCGGGGTGTCCGAGAGATCAGCTTAGCGGATGGCAAAAGCCTTAACCTTCACCGAACCCTAAACCCTAAACCCTAAACCCTAAACCCTAAACCTAAACCCTAAAACCTAAACCAAGGCGAGAAGAAGTCAGGGCTGAAGAAGAGCAAAAGCTCCCTGGCAACCTTGTCAGGGTTTAGGGTTGGGGGGTTGGGGGTTTAGGGTTTAGGGTTTAGGGTTTTGGGGGGTTTAGGGTTTTGGGGGGTTTAGGGTTTGGGGCTTCCTTCGGGTGCGGCTCTGGGTCTGGGTTCAACAGGGCGTTTCTTGCGGTTAGGAGTTGGGTTTTTGGGGCTTCAGGGCTTCAGGATTAAGGGTGCGAGAGGCCTTGCCTTTAGGGTTTAGGGTTTAGGGTTTACGGTTTAGGGTTTAGGGTTTAGAGTCCATAACGTGAGTTACTGCCGACATGCATGGTTCGGTTGTGTTCAGTGTTCAGCTTCCCCTGTTACACACTGGTTCCGGCATAGTGTTTCGAGCGAGTGGCTGTTGCGTGTCCAGCGCTTGGCGGTTACTTGAAAGCGCTCGGCGGTGCATGGAGTCTGGCTTGCCTTCAGACCAGTGGCAAAAAGGGTTTAGGAGTTTAGGATTTAATTTAGGGTTTAGGGTTCAGGAAGGATCGTAAGGCCCCTTGCATGGTTCTTGTGGTCTATTGGCAGTGGAACCTCAGATACTCGTGCGAGAGCAACCCTCAGACTCGACCCCCTGAACCCTTCAACCGACGAACCCGGACGTTTAGGGTTCAGGGCTTAGGGTTTAGGGTTTAGGGTTTAGGGTTTAGGGTTTACGGTTTAGGGTTTAGGGCTTAGGGTTTACGGTTTACGGTTTACGGTTTAGGGAGAATCCTTGCCTGTCGAAACCCTCAAGCCCTAACTCCAAACCCATAGACACGACGTGCGTGATCAAGCCTCAAAACTCCGCTGCTCTGCACAAAGCGCCCGCCATCAGCCCTTGAATCTACCCGAAAGCCTAAAGCCTAAACCCTAAACCCGAAACCCTAAACCCTAAACCCGACCTAAGGTTGGAGCGGTTCTGACCCCAGTCATAGCGATGGCGATTCTGACCTCAACGACTCAGCAGCTGCTCTGAAAGTTGCGGATAGGGAGCCTTCAGGGGTGAGTCGTAGTGTTCAGGGTTTAGGGATGTTTAGAGGCTTTTGGGTTTAGGGTCTAGGGTTTAGGGTTTAGGGTTAGGGTCATCAAGTCCAATTTCAGGACAAGGGTTTGGGGCTCAGGACTTTCGACTGTGAAAGCGGATCAGCAAGGAACTGATTCGGGGATGCCGCTACAAGAGGGCTTTTGGTGGAGTTGTTCGAAGACGGTCGGGTTTGAGCGTGGTTCGTTTGGGCTCGGCGGCTTTCATGTTTGGTCTAGGAGAAGGTAGGTCTTCACTATATCATGTGATATCTAATAGCGTATAACAGCATGCAGCAACATACAACAGAAAGCAGTGCATGAGTTGTACTACCCTGTTTCTGTCAGGTTTTGAAGCTTCTGGGTTGAAGGCTCAGAAAAGGAGGAAGAGAGGGAGAGAAAGAGAAAGAAGGCGGCGGCAGTCAACGATGCACAGTTTAGGGTTTAGGGTTTAGCGTGTAGGGTTTAGGGTTCAACGCCAACACCAACCCCAAGACCTGAATTGTGAACCCTGGAAGCCTTTTGAGACCACAAACTGACCAGAACCAAAACACCCAAGAAAGACTCGGTAGCCCAGTGGTCCCTTTTCCCCTTTTTTTGGTTCAAGGTTCCCTTCTCAAGTAGCCAACCCGCCGCCCCCCCCCCCCCCCCCCCCAAAAAAAAAAAAAAAAACCTTGTTGTAAGATGGTCACTGGGCCCTAAAACTAGATCCTGAAGGGCATGCAGCCCCCTAAACCCCAAACCCTAAACCCCAAACCCTAAACCTTCCGCCCCTCTTAAGGAGAGTTCCGGCCTGGCACGGGAAGTGTTGGAGGGCTGGGCCTCTCATCTGCAGAATGCTCGCTGCTTGGGGCCCCAACACCACAATTGCGTAGGCCGACACGGAGCTTTCTGCCTTGTTAAGCTTACATAATATTGCTAGCATGAGTATTACTAGTATTGCTAGCATTACTCGTATTAATATTATTCTGATTCTTATTGTTATCTTTGTTAGTATGATTTTTTATTGTTGTTTTTATTACAATGGTTTTCTTGTTACTGGTATTAGTAGTTTCTTATTGCTACTATTAGTATTACTATGTGTTTTCTAGTATTGTTTATAGAGTATGGCTGTATAACTAGTATATTGTTCCATTATTGTTGTCATTACTTAAATTAAACGAGTATCATATTAGGTTACTATAGCGATGGCGCTGCTTCATCTTGGCGCAAGATGACCACGCTAGCCCCCAGCTCCCTAGCAGTGTTCATGCCCCGGGCCTACAAAGAAGTCGCTGTAGGGAGCTTTAGGGTTTAGGGTTTAGGGTTTAGGGTTTAGGGTTTAGGGTTTAGGGTTTAGGGAGCAAGGATGTCACCTAATTACAATGACCCCCGTCGCGCTTTTTTCCAGAAGTTTCTGGCTGAGGATCCAATGATGCAGATGGTGTAGGTAAGCCCTTGAAATGTCCTATATTTTCCTTTACTGGGTTTAGGAGGACCATAGTTGGGAAGATTTTTCCGGGAGGTTTAAGTGTTATGTACAAGTAAAAAGACGCAGGGCAAGAGCTGTGGAGTCCTAATCGCTTGCTCTAAGATGGTCAGAACAAGCACACAGAGCGAGGTGGGCTTAGGGTTTGGGCTCTAGCTTCAAAAAAGGGTTCTTAGTAGCTTCGTATAGTAACCTTAACCTTTTGGGGTATACTCCTACCTTGGCTGAAAGGTTAACCTTTCTTGGCCCAGGGTACTCAGCAACTCGGGCCTAAACCCTAAACCCCAAACCCCAAACCCTAAACCGGTTAGGGCAATGTTCACGTCCGAGCTGGCCCCCGATGCAGCAAGTTCTCCACGATCCCTCGCAGATCTTCGATCGTCGCAGTGTACAGGCAAAACACAGCCCAACGTCAGCAAACCCCTAAAACCCCTAACACCCCTAAAACCCCCTAAAACCCCTAAAACCCCCTAAAACCCCTAAAACCCCTCCTAAAAACCCCTAAAAACCCCTAAAACCCTAACCCCCCCCCGGTTCTTGTTGATTGGGCACACCTGGGGGCTCGTAAAAGTCGCCTAAACGCTTCCGAGGAAAAGATGGCCAGACGGGCTCCGCGGCAGGAAGACCAGGCAACCTGCAACCATTTCATTCTCAACTCCCCGCGCCCTGTCAAGAAGCAGAGGGAGTTTAGGGTTTAGGGTCTAGGGTTTAGGGATTAGCTTCAGGGAGGTTGCATTGTGTCCCAAGCCCCGAGCCCTCTGACTCTGAAGACATGCATAGAGCTCCAGTCACAAGAAAATATTCCAGCTTCTTTTGTCTGCCACACTGTCTCACTCGCTTTGCTTGGGCGCAGCCGTGAGATAAATTATGGGTAGTTTAAGTTGTAACCTTTAAACCCTAAACCCCCGACGTCCGCTTGACTCCTTGCCTGCTGCGTGCGAGCGCGAGAGTCGATACCCTGAACCCTAAACCCTGAAACTTTCAGTCGCTTCAATCGTTGAATTGATCTCTTCATCCCCCTCCGCTAATTTAGAACCCCTGACCCCCTAATGTAGATGATTAGGGTTTAGGCTTCAGGGTAATATTCCCATATGCGTGTGCTGTAAAGCGACCATGCTGGGCATATTTCAGATTAGGGCGGGGGCTTTTGACATCAAGGGCCTCATTGGGCTTTAGAGGTGAGCAAGCGTCCAAGGAGCGAGCATGTGTCCATACAGGCAAATACAGACCCGTGGCGTCTACTGCTGTGGAGAATGGTACATGTAAGCTAATTCAATTTGTACGTAGGGTTCCAAGTTCTAACTTTGTAAACCAACTATTGCCGTATGGGCGGTGCTTGGGCTTGTACTTGGGCGAAACTGCAATCATCATTGAGTTGTAAGCTTAGGTTTTAGGGTTTAGGATTTAGGAGAGAGGGTTTAGGGTAACCCCCAAAATAAACCAAGGAACGGGGACAGCGACGTGGCAGCACTGGAAGCACTGGAGGAAGGACGCCACCAAACAGGGCTGCCGAGTTCTGCTCAGGGATTGACCACAGGTTACACGAAGTAGGATGCGAAGGTTTTGGAAAGTGTGCTTGTAGGGTTCCTTGCCCATATTATCGGTGAGCGTATGCACGGCATCCTTTCTTGGGATATGAGCAACAACCCGAAGAAAAAGAAACCTTATCTCACACTCGAGCGGAGACCTTACTACCACCCCCCCGCCCCCCCCACCACCACCCACAGTCCCTGAGAGTGCAGCGTTCAATCTGCTAGCTGTCATCCTGCTCTCAACTATTGAAGTGAATGTCGGAAGTGAAGCGATGTGCATCGTAGTGGCCCAGCCCTGAGCTTGCCTTAAACCCCTACTTGGAGGTTCATGGTACCTAGTAGCCCAATTACAATTGCACTTAATCACCCAATTGTAACCCTTTTAGCATACTTAAGGGGCTTACATGTGGGCTCTAACTACTCTTTTTCTGGGTTGCTAAGTACCCTGAACCTAAACCCTGAACCCTGAACCCTAAACCCTAAACCCTAAAAAACAGGCGATCCCTTGCTTCCCAAGGTTCTAGCTCACCTCGCCCCCCTTTCTCGCTAGACCTGTGCCCTAAACCCTAAACTCTAAGCCCTAAACCCTAAACCCTAAACCCTAAAAGGCCCTAAGCCCACGTGCATGGCCTGAGGTGATTCTTTTACAAATGACTATTCGGAGTCCTACAGCGGCTCGGCTACACGCATGGAGCACGCAACAGTACGCAGGTTCGGCCTTGGGGGTTCTGGGGTTCAGGTTTCAAAAAAAAACGGGCTTGGGCCTGAGGAGCGCAGCAAAGTAGGATGCTGGGGTTTCCGAAAATCCGGGATCCTTTGTTCAGAGTTTTTTTGTTTAGGGTTTAGGGTTTAGGGTTTAGGGTTTAGAGTTTTTTGTTCAGGGTTTAGGGTTTAGGGTTTAGGGCGCATCTCCCCGGCCCCTCATTACGACTACTGCAGATGTACTGGGGTCGACTAGGGAAGGCGAAGTTCATCCCTTGGTTTCTTGGAGAGCAGCTTGGGAGCTTACGGAAGTAAGGAGCCCTTAAATTTAGGGGTTTAGGGGTTTAGGGGTTTAGGAGTTTAGGGGTTTAGGGGTTTAGGGGTTTAGGGTTTAGGGTTTAGGGTTTAGGGTTTTAGGGTTTTAGGGGGATCCCCTTCGAATAAGGACCCCCAATAAGGTACGATTTACCCCGAACATCGTAAACTCCCACTTATAGTTTCGACTCGGAGGGGCCTGAAGCATGCTGAAACCCTAAACCCTAAACCCTAAACCCTAAACCCTAAACCCTAAACCCTAAACCCTAAACCCTAAACCCTAAACCCCCTAAACCCTGAAGCATGCTGCTGCCGATGAGGTTCCGTGAAAGCGCGGAATTCCAGCTCCACCGATCCACCCTCCGATGAAAAGCTGAAAGGACCGCACGGGTATGGGTTGGGATGTTCCCCCCTTGATAGCAATACTGGAAGGTTCCTAGATACTAGTCTCGGTAGGCCTTTGGGATATTTCATATTTTCCCTTACTGGGTTTAAGAGGGCTATATATAGGAATATTTTTCAGAGGGTGGAAAGGGCCATCCAAAATAACAGTCCGAAATAGGCATTATAAGAAGGGGGGCACGAGAATCCCTATTAAGGACGGGATCATAAGGAGGGGGTTCTGAGCCAACATAATTGCCAGTGTTGTCCCCTTAATATATTTTAATGATGAAGCTACAAGTAGCCCAAAGCTCTCGTTCTTCTTGAGTCGGCCCCTATCGCGAAGTGCCCGGGAAAGCTCGGCCTGCTGGGTGGGTGGCGTGCCCTAGCTCCTAACTAAACCCTAAACCCTAAACCAGTGTTAGTTGGTATGAGGGTGGGCGTCGTGACCCTGACTGGCGGGAGGTTGCATGAATAGCATGGGCCCCTCCACCCCGAACCCTTGCGAATGACCCTACGTGGACATGGCCTGGACGCAAGGGAAGGTTCATTCAGGGTCTTTGTGCCATTTTGGGATTGTACATTCTCTGTAGATTCCCAAGCGTTTAGTTCAAGGGGTCCGGTCGACTGCCCTTGTGTTGGGCATGGCCATTCCCATGATGTCAGGATTCGTGACCGCAGACCCGATGTTCCTGCAGCCGATGCCTCTATCCCACAGACTGAACTCCGAAGCCCTAAACCCCAAACCCTAAACCCCAAACCCTAAACCCCAAACCCTAAACCCTAAACCCTAAACCCTAAACGAAAGACACAACTCCGAAACCCAACTCTGAATCCCGAACGCCTCTCCAGCCCAAAGCCCAGCAACGCCCATTCAAACCCAAACCCAGAATCTCTGTGGCAGAGGCCCTAGCAAACTCTAAACCCGAAACCCTAAAACCCCCCAAAAGCCCATTCAAGTCCAACTCCAGAATCTCTCTTGGCACAGGCAGCCCCCAAAGGGGAAGTTCGCACAAAGGAAGCCCGCACAGAATGCGACAAGGCGCACTGTGCGACATTGCTGTGGTCATGAGAAAGTCGGGCATGCCCCAAAGCAGGGGGGCCCTCTTCATATACCCCAAAATACTCCGCATTCTCCCTAAACCCTAAACCCTAAAACCCAAGTTTCGGAAAGCTCCAGTTCCATCCTATCCTTAGGTCGCCGAATCTAAGGGCTTTCCTCTGGAGCAGCAGGGTTTGGAACCTCTTGCAGTAAAATATCTTGAAGGCTTTACGCAAATGAAGGACCCATTCATGTCGACCCCAAACAGTCAGAATCCCGTCCTAAAATCCCCAAGAAGGGGCGCCTCTAGGGTTTAGGGTTTAGGGTTCAGGGTTCAGGGTTTAGGGATTAGGGTTTAGGGTTTAGGGTCAAGATGCAGGCACACCGAGCAGCATGCCAGCCCCGACATCTTTGCGAACACACCAGCCGACACACCCGACGCTTGGACTAGCACCAGGGTTTAGGGTTTAGGGTTTAGAGTTTAGGGTTTAGGGTTTGGCGTTTAGGGTTTAGGGTTTAGGGTTTCTTAGGTTTTGGGTTCTAAGGGTTCTAGTGAATCCTCACAAAACCCGAATAAATTCCAGACATGAGAGAACAGTACGTCTTTTCCCTTTCTCCAGCTCTTCGTCACGCTCACGATGGACGTTCTGCCTTTCTTGCGAGGATGCTAGACAGGTGGCAAAAACTCCTAAACCCTACACCCTAAACCCTATGCTCCCTACCCTAAACCCGAAACCCCAAACCCTAAATGGAAGAAGTTTGGTGTCCCATAAACCCTAAACCCGAAACCCGAAACCCTAAACCCTAAACCCCCCCATACCGGCCGAGGGAAGCTCGATCCGGGAAGGTGTTCGCGTCCGTTGGATCCGTCTTTCATGACGAGGGCAGGCACCACACGCGAAGCCTAAAAAGCCTTGTTTTAGGGTTTAGGGTTTAGGGTTTAGGGTTTAGGGTTCAGGGTTCAGGGTTTAGGGTTTAGGGTTTAGCCCGAAATCCTTAGCAGGCCTAAACTTTGCACCCTAAACTCCTACAATGACAAGGTCTTTCACAATCGCAGAGTTACCCTAAATTTGAGTAAGGCGCCGGTTTACAACAGTGACCCGAAGGACCGACCCTAGCACAGAGAGCTGCCCGAAGTGCTAAACAGCCCGAGTTCGCCAGGGTGCTTGGCACGTTTCGAGAAGCTGTCCTCAGCCTCAACAGGGGGTTTAGGGTTTATGGTTTAGGGTTCAGCGTTGGAGGAAACCCGAAACTCTAAACCCTTAGTTATCCTAATCAAGCCAGCCATCGACCCTGCAATGTGGACTTCAGTTCAGCTGGGCGGAAGGCAAGAAAATCCCGAAGATCAAACAACGCCTTTGCTGGGCACGGTTGCGGCTGTTGCGGGGGGGGGGGGGGGGGGGGTTGGTTAAAGTTGGGAGATTGGCTTGCGGGTTAAGTTGCTTATCCAAGTGGTTCCCAGCAGCAGCTGTGTTTCCTCTTTTTGGGGGAGTCGGGGGCCGGGGTGTTACTTCGACTTTCTTTTCAACCCACTCAACACACAAGGATTCCCTTTCTTCCCTTTCTTCCCTCCCAGCGTTAGAAGCTTGGTTTAGCTTCCAGTTTCAATTGAGGACTCCTAAACCCGAATCCTGAAGCCTCGACTCTAATCCACCCTGCTTTAGGTGATAAAACTAGGGTCTTTGAGGTATGGGGATTAGGGCTTCACAAGCCCCCAAGCTGCCCTTAAAAGCCCTATAAACGTAGACAACAAAATACCCCAAACCCCTAAAGCACCCTAGAAACTCCAAAGCCCTGTAAACCCTAGAAGCCCAAAAACACCCTAGCAAACTCTATCCCAATAAGACCACACGGTCATAACCCCTAAACCCTAAAGTCTAAACTCTAAACCGGTCAGGTGTCAGCCGTGCAGATTCGTCTCCCTCCCGGATGGCTGCCGGAATGGCGCGGAGTGCAGCTTGCCGAAGTTATGGCCTCACGCAACCCTTCACAAGCTCTGAACCCTACTTGAAGCTGGCTTTGTGGTTTAGGGTTTCGGTTCATGGCTCCTGGGTTGTCAGGTCGAAGTACCTGAAAATGCAGGGGGGGGTGGGGGGGGCATGGACAAAAAGGAGTTGCGTCGGAGTCCTTGTATGTCCTAAACCCTGAAAATCCCAAGGCCCGAAACCTGAGGTTCAAGCCTATGCACTCATCGTCTCTTGACGACCTACATATACCTGTGATACGAATCGGAAAAGGGTCCAAGCATTTTTCGGGTTTAGGGTTTAGGGTTTAGGGTTTTAGGGTTTTAGGGTTTTAGGGTTTTAGGGTTTTAGGGTTTTAGGGTTTTAGGGTTTTAGGGTTTTAGGGTTTTAGGGTTTAGGGTTTAGGTACAATAGGCCTTTAGCCACTATGGAGTCCAAACCGAACTAACATTCGCCCAAGCCCATGGCCTGGATTGGGTAAGTACCCACCTAGGACTCAGAGCTCCTTGTTCCCTTGAGGGTTTGGGGTTTAGTTAGGGTTTAGGTTTTAGGGTTTAGGGTTTAGGGTTTAGGGTTTAGGGTTTAGGGTTTAGGGTTTAGGGGGTTCCCTTTTCGAGCCCCTTAATTAAGCCGACTCTTGGGGCCGGCTTAGGAAACGTATCCTCAACTTCTAGAGCACGAGGCTCCCAGCTAAACAACACAAGGGTTGAGGTTTCAGTGCAAAGGATCGGTCCTTGATTCTCAAAACGCCGGTTCCCGGTGGAAGGCTCTGAAAGCCTATGCCTCAACCCGAAGCTCATCCCTCAGAATCCCAGATGCTAGCCCTAAACCCTAAACCCTAACTGCAGGTACCTTTTGCCACAACGAGTCGCATGAGACAGACCCGAACAGCGCGCACCGGCCTCCAAAGGGGGTTCGCTCAGGCCCCTGGCTTGGGGCTGAGGGTTTAGGTTGGGATGTTACCCCCTTATACTAGCAGCCCTTAATAGGGCTTATACCACTTATTATCTTCCCCATTAAGGACTGTTCGTTTACGGGGGGACATCCCAAGGTTTAGGGTTTAGTTGCAGGGTTTGGGCCGTTTAGAGAGTGCAGGGTTCCGGGGTGAAGTGACGAGCCTGTTGCAAAGCCAGCTTAGGGTCTAAACAATCCAAAAATCCAAAACTCCTACGCCCGAAACCATTCTATTAAGAACCATATAAATGAGACTGAATATATATATATATATATATATATATCTCGAGCTGCGCCTTTTTGTTTGGATTGGGAAGTGTGGTATAACCATAGGGTTGAGGGTTTGGCGACTTCGGTCTGAAGGCACATGTTCCCATCGCTGCAGCCCTGCCAGGCTACAAGAAGTCCGTGAATCAAGCGCCTCGGCGCAAGCCGTGGCTTCAACTGTCCGGGATACAAATACAAAGACATATATATATATGACATATATATATATAGACATATATATATATATAGATATATATATATGTATGTAGACGTACATTTCTTCTCTGCTTGGGCTTCAGGGGTCTTTTTGAGGAAGATTTTCAGCTAGTTGAAGACTGGAACTTGCTTCCAGAAAATGGCAAAACATGAGCAACCCCTGTGCCCAAATGCCTCCAACGTTCTGGCCCTCGATCGCGGCAGCCGATCGTAGCCAAGAACAGTTTATAGGCATACGGTTTAAGGTTTAGGGTAGGCCCTCATTTCCCTTTTTGGAGGGCTTAGGTTCCACACCTGAGGCCCTGTAATGCAGGTAACTAAGTCATTCCGCAACTTAGCAGCTATGATCTCCTGATAAAGCCCGTTTCGCGATTAAAAACAGAAAAAAACGACGCAGATTTTCAATTCCTGTATGCTGACAGCAGGAACTCCCCTCAAGATGCCCATCACTTGAATAGGCCGCTCAGCCCTAAACCCTAAACCCTAAACCCTAAACCCCCTGTCCTCGCACTTCCTGGCTCAGCTTCCCCTGGCATCCCTACGTGTGACCTTGTGGCCGAGTCGACAGCCTTTAGACTTACTGGGTTTAGGGTTTAGGGTTTAGGGTTTAGGGTTTAGGGTTTAGGGTTAGGGTTTAGGAGCATAATCCCGCCACCTTGCAACCCCAAGCCCTGCAAACGCCAAGCTCCTTAAACGCTATAGACCCCAACCCTATAAACCCTATAAACCCTACAAACCCTATAAACCCCATAAACCCTAAACACCCTATAAACCCTAAACACCCTATAAACCCTATAACACTCTAAACTCTAAACCCTATGAACCCTGAACCCTCTAAGGTGATGGACTCGGATCTGAGTGAGGACGACAAAAGGGAAGCCTTGAGGAGGCCAAGTCGTCCAGAGCACTGTTAGCAGGGTTTCTTTTGCGGCTCAGGGTTTTTTTAGGGGTTTAGGGTGTGGGTTTAATTAGGGAGTAGGGTTTAGGGTTTCGGGTGAGGGGGGTAGGCGGGTTGTCTGTCTGTCGTGCGAGGGCCAGGACAAGGCAATCAGCATCGGAGAAGCGCACGAAGACGAAGGGATGTCAGGTTTCCTGGGGCCCTTTTTACCTACTGTTTTATGGGTTCTACCTACTCTTTAAGGGGTAGCTACTACTAAACTGTAGGTAACTAGAGCCCCACGTGGCTTTGCTATAGGCTAGCACGCTAGTACGCTCTAGTAAGTAGGTCGTTGGATTCTCCTCTGCGCAGGGATTACACCGACCTCATTCTGCCCAAACCCGTGGCCATCCTTGCAACCTCTTGGGGGGCGTGGACATCCCAGCAAGATCCGGCTAGTTCATGAAGCCCTGAAAACCCTAAACCCCAAACCCCAACCCTAAACCCTAAACCCTTCAGACTAGGTCACGTGCTGGTATCCGACGTCTTGTAGAAGTGTGCGGAGAATTGTAACAGACATCCTGCCCCAGAAAGATCTGCCCCTGTAGGTTTAGGGCTTAGGGTTTAGGGTTTAGGGTTTAGGGTTTAGGGTTTAGGGTTTAGGGTAGATTGAAGGCCCCGTGCCAAGAAAGATCCAGAGGTCGGTCGCGGACATCCTAAACAGGTTTCGACCTTACTACCTTAATGTTGCACCTGCTCTGGTGGGGGGCCCGCTCTTCAAAGTCAACTTTGCCAGGCTTTGTGGCATCCTCTATGTAGTCAAGACGTCCCGGTGATGTAAGATAATTTCGCGCGGCGCGCCTTTAAAATCAATTGCCGGGCCTCCCTGTCCCTTTTAAACTCATATCAACTCCTCCCTAGCAAAATCATATATAACCCTTGGACCGTTTAAAGAGAGCAAGAACAAGCTTCGACAGACGGCGGGGCGGGGGGGGGGGGAGTGAACGCACGAATTACCCAAAACCCTAAAACCTTAATCCTAAAACCCTAAATCCTACAACTCTAAAACCCTACAACCCTTCCAATCAAGCTCATCCCCCTCTCAACTGGAGCTCGCAGGCTTGCCGTGAAGAGTCCCTACCTCCGGGCTTTGGCAACCTGGCCATGTTTCCTTTTTGGCGGTTCCGACTTACATGAGCACTTCTCTATATGATAGTCCCCTAAACCCTAAACCCTAAACGTCCCTTTTGGGGTTACTATTATAAGGCGGCCCCGAAGTTTTCGGGTACCCAAGAAGGGACCATACTTCTGAGAACTATGTCTTGCATCAATGTTTAGGGTTTAGGGTTTAGGGTTTAGGGTAACCTACATCATGAACCTCAGCGAATTTGGAAAAACATGATGTGCATCCGGTCGCAGAGGGTGCCTTAAGGGCTCTCAGAGCATGAGAAATGGGGGTCCAGGGTTCTCAGTCTTACGCCTGAACCCTATAAGCCCGAAACCCTCCCCTCGATGTGTGCGCAAGTATTGGCGGTGCCGGTCGGTATCTTCCGCTCATGTTACAGAATTCTCGCGTGACAAGTTGCGTCACTAGACCAAGAGACATCCAGAACAGCTCATCTCTTTGACGCCAGCCCTGTGTTGAAACTTTGTAATATCGCAAATGTAGTGATGTGAGAGCCGGATTTTTAGTCTCGCAGCAGTCGTGTAGAGGTACAGTACTCTATGGCTTTTCAGGCCAGGTGCGAAACGTCCTGGACATCACTGGACCCCAACTAACTGCAACTAGCTAATGCGGTTGAGTCAGGGTCTTGTGAAAATGCCCTTGCCGTTATGTGCATGAAACACCCTAAACCCTAAACCCTAAACCCTAAACAAGTCGCCGTTTCAATCGATCTTTTGTTGTTCCGAAGTGTTACCCTGCAGTGTGGCTGGCCTGCATGGCGGGCGGGAAAAGAAAACCCTAAGACCAAAAAGAAACCTGAACCCTAAAGCCCTACATCGTGTCCTAGACCCTAAACCTTAAACCCTAAACCCTAAACCAGTCTGGACGTCCAGACTGTCCGGCAAGCCCTCAGCCCGAACCCCCAGCCCCGCGGAGCAACGCCAGATGGGTGGCACAAGAAAGCCCAAACCTGTGTAGGGGTTTTAGGGTTTAGGGTTTAGGGTTTAGGGTTGTTACTGTCCGGAGCCCAGGAAGCATGGGCCCTCAACCCTAAGCCTTGAGCTCATGGGTTCCCCCCTACTACCCCCCTCTGTCAGGCTATTTAGGGGCAATCAAAGCCTAGTTGCGGTTATTCAAGGGGGGAACCTAGAAGTGGTAGTGTAGAGGAGGGTAGTATATATAATTATATAATAGTAAGCCCAGGATGGAACCTCACTACACCCCTAAACCCTAAACCCTAAACCCTAAACCCTAAACCTTGAGCTCCTGAACTTGTTCCAGGTGAGGAAGGCGATGCCGGAGGTGGACTGCGAGGAGTCCGACAAAGAGAAGTGCCTGGCCCTACCTGAACCCCAAACCCTAAACCTAAACCCTGAACCCTAAACCCTAAACCCTAAACCTGCGCAAGGAATCGCTCGTCCTAAGCACGTTTTGAATATAGGGGTCGGAATAACTACTAAGAGTGTTCCCTTATGGTCCCTTATGAGAAGTATACGATCACACCCCCCCCCCCCCCCCCCCCAACCCCTTTCTAATTATTGAGGCCCCTATAGCGCCTTGAATATTGAGCTTCCTTTGAGTCCGAAACTCGAAGTTCACAGTGGGCCGTGATCAAGGGATGGTTCGTTTGGACTGTGTTGAGGGGGTTTTTACTATCAGCTCTGCTGCAATTCTCTCTTGTGCTTAGTGTGCCTGATTTGGGTAAAAAAAACCTGCAACACCCTGAACCCTAAACTGTAAAGAAGCACAGTGTTGTACATCCATCGGGGTTGTAAAGATGCCTCTGTACAGCACTCCTTCCATTTTGGCTCCATTGGCGTCCGAAAATGTATGGGCCCCTGGCCTTTGAGGGAGGTTCTATCATGATAGTTGGGGAAGGGAGCGGGTGTCGAGGGGAACCGGAACCCTAACCCCTAAACCCTTTGAAACACTACTATGGTTACGTGGAATCCCGAATAGAAAATGTCAGGGTTTATAGGGTTTCATAGGGTTTATGATGGCTGAAGCCAAAAAGGGTTTATGGTGGCGGCTGAAGGTTGATTGCAACAGAAAAAACCTCCGTGAAATCATCTTGGGGTCTCTTGCGTGTCCCTTGCAAAGCAAGCTCATGCCGAGGAACCTTTTCTCCACCCCCCCCACCTCACTGAACTTGAGTACCCGGTCGTGTAATCCCTATCATTTCGTTGCTCTTTAACTTTGTCCTACAGAGCCGGCACTTGCGACGACTGAGGGCGATGTCGAGCACAGTGCCAGAGCCAGCCGGACCTCGACAACCTGGGTCTTCAAGCACCAATGTAGTTTGTGGCTTCCGAAATTCGAGTCCCATTCTGGGTACCTGCGTGTGTTGTTCTTCCCGGGCCCTTATAAGTCAGGTTGCCCGAAAAGGGACAGTAATTGAGAGAACTGACAAGCTGGGTAGGGTTCATGGGGCTTCCAGGGCTAAGCCAGGTTCTGTCAGGTTTGGTTTGCGGCCCTGAGCCCTCAGACCTAAAGCGTTTTTTTTAGTTCCACCTTAGACACATGCAGAAGTTCGATCAAGTCGATTCGAGCGGAGATCTCTGATCTGCATGGATGCCCCTCGAAAGATGTCGCAAAAGGCGAGGGTCTGAGTGGAATCGCGAGATGTCAGGTGCTGCTTGCCTCTCCTCTTGCACGAGCCAGTTGACCAAACAGACCACAAACTCGGCCGAATCTGTCGATATGGGCACCCTTCTACTCAGAGTTCCAGACCTGATTTGCGTTGCCCACCTTGTGCTGTGAAATGCAATACTCTTGCAATCGGCTTGACGCCCGTCGCTGCAGCTCTCGAACATGCACCGGACAGTCGCCCCTGCTCCGCTAGGAGGGATGGCCCTTCATTGAGGGTTTAGGGTTTAGGGTTGAGGGTTTAGGGTTTAGGGTTTAGGGCCCTGAGGCAGAAAATGACAGACAATGGAAGAGCAGCTCGGGGTACGTGACGAAGCTGGCACATTGCTTTTGCCGGCAGAAGGCACGCTTCTTTCCCGGAGTTTCTCAAGGTGAAGGTTCCCAAGGAAAGAATGGTAGGAACCCGACCACATACTACTTTGCATAATCCCCCCCCTCCAAAACCCTAAACCTCATGAGTTGCGGGAGGCCTTCTCAAGAACCCTTTGAAGTGCAGACCCGGACAGAGCCGTACCAAACGGGCCTCGGAGAAAGGACAGAAAGGAAGAAAGGAAAGAATAAATGAAGAAAGAAAGGGTGGAAGGAAGGAAGGAAAGAAAGAAATGAATGCATAAAGAATTAAACGCATCAAGACAAAGACCACTGCATTTCACCTTCTACTTTCACCTGGCAGACAGTGCTGAGAGCCACCCTGGCTCAGATCTTTACGAAGCTAAGATGTGGCTTTAAGGAGGTTCTGTAGACTGTGGAAAGAGGCATAAAAATAGAGGTCGGATCCCTTCATCATTATTCTATAGTATCCCCCAAAACCCTGAATCCTAAACCCTAAACTTCTAAACCCTATTCTACTTACTCGTATGAAGGTCCCCTTTTTTTACGAAATCCTAAACCCTAAGCTGCTAAACCCTATTCTAAACCCTAAACCCTAAACCCTAAACCCTAAACCCTAAACCCTAAACCTTGTCTTTGCACTGTCTCTGCATCTGAGGCTACAGCCCACACGCACGAAGCTGTCCCTTTGAGCCACGCAGCGCGCCGGCCCCCCGACTTGCCTTTCCCGGTATAGGGTTTAGGGTTTAGGGTTTAGGGTTTAGGGTTTAGGGTTTAGGGTTTAGGGTTTAAGGTAATTTCATGCCTTGAGAGCTCTCTTATCCTGCACCACTTCCCGTGTGGCCAGTGGGGTGGCACGAAGTGCCTCTGTAAGCCTGAAGTACTCGTTGTCGTAGTCCTTCAAATCCTCAACACGGGCGACTTGCAAATCGCGCAAAGGCAGAGCAGCATGAGTCCCAAAGTCCACAACCTAAGCAGGAAAGACGGGGGCGCCGGAAGGAGTTTCACCTCAGCAGGTCCTTTGCCAGCTCCTGCGCGATGGTCTTAGGTCCTAGGCTTCATGCTGAGTGTCTGAGGGTTTGGGGCTTGGGGTTTAGGGGCGCAAACCCCGAAACTTAGAGATTAAGTTTCCTATGCTTTGGTCCTCAAGGAGAGCTCTGAGCCACAGGAGTTGGCGCAGGACTTGTGTCGAGAACTAGCCGAGACCCTGGGTGTTTAGGCCTGTGTCTCCCATACATCATGGACTACCGGCAGGGTCTGCGGGCCAGGCGCTTACCGTGCAAAGCCGGGTCGGGTGCTGAACGGCCAGACAGCCCCGTAGTCCGTACTTGCGCATGTTTCCCTGAGGGTCTAAGCCCTAAACCCCTAGGGTTGAAAGGGATAAAGGGGTCTCCGACCTCCGAACAAAGTTTAGAAAGATACGGGCTTGAGGCCCGATGCTTGGAAGAAGGAGTGTGCAAGACATGGTCCTTGTCATGGCTTAACCCGCAAATCCAACATCCGAGGCCCTACACCACAAAGCCCTACACCCCAAACCCTAACCCTAAATCCTAAACCTCACCCTAAACCCTAAAGCCAAACCCGCGAGATCCTTGGCCTGCGGGCCCGTGCCGAAATAGCGAACACTTTTCAATATCCTGTCGCCGAAGAGGCGCGGTGGCCAGTGGCCAGCAAGCCGAGTTGCCTCCTTCAGTCTGGTTCAGAGCATACCAGGGTTTAGGATTAAGGGTTTAGGGTCTATAGGGTCCCTCTATGACCCAACCCTGAAACCCTGAAACCCTGAACCCCTGAACCCCTAAAGGGAGTCTCTCAAGCAGAAACGCCCGCCTGTTGTGAGCATCGCGGCTTCGCTCCAACAGTTGCGTTGGCCGCTTTTTTTCCTTGCTGGGCTGAAGCGCACAGGCAAACCTTGGGGTGTAGCGTTAGGGGTTTAGGAGTTTAGGGGTTTCGGGGTTAGGGGTTTAGGGGTTTAGGGGTTTAGGGTTTAGGGTTTAGGGGTTAGGGGTTAGGGGTTTAGGGGTTTAGGGGTTTAGGGTTTACTTAAAGCTGTTTCCCAAGACAGACATGCCTGTGTAGGCTCCTGTGGGCAATGCGCCAGGTCCTGAATCCTTGACCCTCAACTTGCAACCCTAAACCCCAATCCCCAACCCTTCGTAGCGCAGACAGCACCATGGAAAACAGTGTACCCTAAACCCAAAACCCTAAACCCTAAACGCCTCGAGTTACATGGGCCCGAGTTCGTTGGGAATGACGACCCCCGCCCCCGAAAAGCCCTTGCGATTTAGGGTGATGAGGGTTTAAGGTTTCGCGTTCAGGGTTTAGGATCCCGAAACCCTAAACCCTAAACCCTAAACCCTAAACGTCAACTCCATGCTCAAGGGGCTTGGGGTTCTCAAGCTGTTGCACCCTAAAGGTGTTGCTCAAATGCCGATGCCCAGCAGCCTTCTTCCAGATTCGATCCTGGTGGATCTTTGGGGAAGGCCTTGCGTGACATAGACTCCGAACCCTAAACCCTAGACCTCAGGAGTCTGTAGGACGGATGTTTTTCTTTCGATCAGGAAGTCTTAACGTAGTGGCAAAGAAAGGCATGCATAAGGAGCAAGAAGAGCAGAATCCTAAACCCCAGCACCCCACACCCGTTTCATCAACAACCCGTTTGGGGTTAGGTAGCAACCCTAGAACCCTGAAATTTCCACGGGTCTTGAGCGTAAGGTTTAGGGTTTAGGGTTTAGGGTTTAGGGTTTAGGGTTTAGGGTTTAGGGTTTAGGGTTTAGGGTTTAGGGTTTAGGGTTTAGGGTTTAGGGTTTAGGGTTTAGGGTTTAGGGTTCCTGGGCCGCCCGGGCCATGAGAACGCATCCCAACCTTGTGTAAGGCCCCGAATGCACTCCGGAATCCGGGTTCTGAGTTTTGATTTTTGGGGTTGCGTTGAGAAAGTTGCAAGTTTGGTGCAAGTTACGGGTTCTGGTTTTCAGGTAGTGTTAGACCTTCCGCGCCCTCCCCAGACCCTCAACCCGTGAGGCTTCTTAGCCTTCTTAGCTGAGGATTTGAGATTGTGAGATAGGGCTTTTTGGCTTAAGACAGACGTAGGCTGCTGCAAAAAAGTGTAGGGTGAAGCTTGGATTTAAAATTAGGCTTTGCTTGGCTGCAGCTGAAGCCCTGAACTACGCACCCGAATCTCCAAGTCCACGGTACTATGCCCAAACGGCCCGATCGCCTGCCCTACCTTTCCAAGCTGTCCGGAGCTTTTCCCAAGCGCACCCATCCCTCGGCAGCATGGCTTTTTGTGGAGATCCTCCCTTTATTAAATGTATAAGGCTACGGGGTTTAGGGTTTAGGGTTTAGGGTTTTGGTTTAGGGGTTAGGGTTGCGGCACCTTGGGTTGTGCAACACTGTGTCTTTAACAGAGTCCACCCGCTAGACCTGGCAGAGGGTTTGGGGGTCCCCGACACCATCCCGTGCTATCCCATCTTTATAGCATAAATTTCGCCAGATACCCAGGAGCCCTATAAGCCCTAAACTTGGGATGTTCCCCCCCTTAGACTCGACCTTGATAGGGAAAAAAACAGGCGGTACTAGGAATCCCTATTCACGGCTGTTGGTATAAGGGGGAATATTCCTAAACCCTAAACCCTAAACCCGCAAAGACGAACTTCCAGGCCTTGGCAGGTCAAAGGGCCTCGGGGTTCATAGGGAGTCTGACCCGGCGAGGTCTCAACCGTTTAGGAGTTGAGGGTTTACAGCGTTGAGAGTTTCGGGTTTAGATGGTTCAGGTTTAGAGTTCAGGGTTTATAGGCTTCAGGGTTTAGACTGCAGGGTTTTGCAGGGTTTTGGGGGTTTATAGGGTTTCAAGTGCAGGGTTTACAGGGCCTCGCTGCTGGGTGACTGGGATCTGCGAGTTCGTTTTGCCATGTCTCGGAGATCCTCGGGGCTGGGGCTGTTGTGTTCAAGGGCTAAAGGAGGACCCTTATAAGGGACCTTAGGGTTATTTGGGGTTGGTTTAGGGTTTAGGGTTTAGGGTTTAGGGTTTAGGGTTTAGGGTTTAGGGTTTAGGGGCTACTTAGGTATATAGGGGCTGTAAAGGTATATAAAGAGGATATATAGGGGAATAAGATTAAGGGTCCCTTCTAGGGGTCCCTCCTTATACCCCTCAATTGTGTGTCGGTGGCACATGGCGAACTGCCATGGTCTGCCAGACATGGGTTGCCAGACACTGCCAGAGCACGGAAGTTAGGTGCGGGTCCAATAGGGTTGAGGGTTTAGGGTATAGGCCCCCTCCCCCCCCTCCCAACCCCCAGATACTCCCATGACAACATCTAGGACCCAGAGGTATGCACTTTTTGGGGGGGTTTAGTTTGTTCCTAGGTTACTCTTGGGTCTGGATATACAGTACGTGGGGAATAGGAGCAGTTTATGTTCCTGGCGTGAGGGATGCTGAGGTTTAGGGTTTAGGGTTTGGGGTGCCCAAACAGAAATTCCAAGAACCAGACCGATGGTCTGTTGAGGAATTATGTTGATTGTTTTTTGTTAGTTTGGGTCTAGCATTTAACGTAGGGTTAAGGGTTTAGGGTTTAGGGTTAGGACTGTAATTGTTGCTTAGTTTGTAAGTAGAGTTAGAGGTTGTGTATATGCCTCCCCCTTTGGGCTTCACAAAGCTACGAGTGTGCCCCTCCTAGTGCCCTATAAGCCAGAAGCTACTCTGAACTCTACCTGTGGCTGAAACTATCTGAAATGCCACCCATAAGCCCTGGACCGTCCTAGACCATGTACAAACTACCAGCCCTGTCATGCCAAGCACTTCATCGCAAGGGGGGCGCACATGCCTCTACCCGACACAACCCCCCAGCCGGGCTCTCGGTGGAACAGTTGGCAACCACCTCTTGGTAGCCCAATGGTGCCCTTTACCCTTTTTTTTTTGGTTCTGGGGTTCCCCTTATAAAATAAGCTAGCCATGTAACGGCGCCCCTTATGATAATATGGCTACTGGGCTACCAAGACCTGTCATGCGATTTGAAACAACTCCCGAGGTTGGCCCCACCGCAGACAGACCCCACCAGTCCGAAACGCGTGCTGCCGTGGTTGCCCCACCTGACTCTCTATCCCCCTGGGGAAGTATGTTTTGTTTTTGTTCATATAAAACCCAAGAGGATATTTGCAATCTTCTTGTTATTCAGGTTCTAAGGGGAGTATGGGACTCCCAGCCCTAAATCCTGCATGTTGTGCGGCACTCTTGGGCCGAGAGTTCTTGGTGTTCTTCCTAAACCCTAAACCTTAAACCCTAAACCCTAAACCCTAAACCCTTCTGTTGCGATCAGTTCCCAAATCACAGCCCTACCGCGGACTGTGCACGCAGTGATATGTGGGGTCTGGTGAGAAAGCGGGTCGACCGGAGACTCTATGCCACACCGGCCTGTGGGAGTTGTATAGTAATTGCTGGGTTTAGGGTTTAGGGTTTAGGGTTTAGGGTTTAGGGTTTGTGAGAGTTGTATAGTACTGGAAGGCACACTTAACCTGTAAAGCGAGCCAATGCTTTAGCCTGAAGTTTGAGACGCCAGAGCCGCAGCCGCCCTCAACAACCCCTATTCCAAAACTTGCAGCCTCATCATGGTCATCCCCTTTGCTTGGTCGGGTTGTGGCACAAGCCCTCGCACACGCATGATGTGTCCCTGCTTCCAGGTAGCACAAGGCGAGAAAAGCCGACAAGATTGTGCGCACTTACTGTGCAGATATGTGGGAGGGGGCGTCTCAAAATAGGGGGTACTTTTTCTGTGGGGGGGTGGGGGGAGGTGGGGCATAACCGGATTATAGGAGTGTGTGTGGGTGGGGGACGGGCATTAAGGGGGACCCATCCTACGACTCCTTATTGGCTGCTGAACCCCAAGTTCCTCCAGATACAGTCCCACAAGAAAGTAGCATGGGTTGTACAGATAGTGTTCAACTATCTGTTACGCTAGCAGCTGAATCCCCTGACCGATTGCGGTGCATGCAAGTTGCATTTGAGCTGGGTGCACGAGGTCCTTTGTCCCCAGGCCGTTGCTCCATTGAATGTGAGGAATGGAAATGGATTTGACATTTTTTGAGGGTGGGGGAGCAACAAGCCTTATGGTAGGTGGCATCCCGAATTGGAGGGCTTTGGTTTCGATAAAATACCAATATCGTTCAGAAATAAGGAAAATCATATTCTGGTCCATACTCTAGATTATTCCGGCATAGGGGACTTCTATTCTTCGACCTCCCGATATGAGAGATTGAATATTCCATTCGGGAAATATTTATATCATCTGTAAATGATATTGAATATGAATCAATATTACTTATATGATTATTATTATTTCCATTTAATAATAATTCATTTGCAATATTTGTGTCTTCTATCGAAAGTATCTTTGACAATATTATTAATTGTTATAGAAAAAGATGACTTTATTATTTTATCGCATTTATTATTAATCAATATATTTAAAGATATTATTAATATTGATAGTTTCTTAGATAAAAATCGTAAAAGAATGTCACCTGCCCCGATGGTGGACAGGTTGGATCTTGTGTTGGAAGTTCGGTGCAAGAGACTTGTGTTCCCAAAAGCACCAATTCACTACGAAATCTTCATTGAGAGAGATGTATGCTCCCAATAAGAACCTAAAGAAATATATATAACCTTCGAGTAAGATAAATATGAGAGAAAAGAGACACTTCCGCACTCTTAGGCGCATGCACGGTCCCACCACCACCCCGAATTAGACCCAGGAGAAAAGAGGTGCCCCCAGCCAAACGACGAAAACTATCCGACTCGAGGGGGGACCTAGGAATGAGATATTTCTCTCGGTATGGTCCCCAAATACAATCAAGAAAAACATTTCCCAAGTAAGTGAGAACATCAGAATTATATATTGTACAGTTGCCACGACTCATATATGAGGGAATCTGCGCGCGGGGATCATCCTGCAAATTATATCGCATCATTAGCTCAAGTCCTCCTGGAGGAATCTCGAAATGACTCCTCCACCCGCATCACCCGATCCATGATTGGCCCGATAGAGTCCCAACATGAAAGAGATTCCCCATTGAATATCTATCGAGATTCGCCCATTTGGACTTTATGACTACGTCAATATGGATTTAGTGACGCCCGATTTCCTACCCTGAGTTCTGTCGCATTCTTGGCACAAGCTTTTCAAAAGGCGATGTGCCCCCTGCTCACATCCCCCGCTTGTCTCGAACACAATTGGTTCGAAGCCAAGTTGTTGCGCATGACATGCCTGCAAAGTTCCCTTATCTTGCCGTTTGGTTTCTGCATAGACAGCCGTAGCACTAGCCGGATTCGGGGATTGTCGCCCTATCGCCACCGCCGTGTACGGAGACACCAACGCGAAATCCAAAGCTATCTGAGGGAATCTCTGCCACTCGTTCTGCTTCAAAAGGGGGGTTGACAGTAGGCCGGGCGGCGTCCCTCGGCATTTGGCAAAAGACCCCCAGGCTCGAGTTTGGGCCGCGTTCCCGCTTCTTTCGCGACCCTGAAAATCGTATCACGTAAGGTATAATGCATGCGAGTCCGACAACCTCCTGCCATACAAGTCATGCTATGGTGGCCCAAAGTATCGAGAGCTTGCATACAGAAGGGACATCCGCCATCATTATCCAGAACATCCAACCCAAGTCGCAGAGAAATGGAATCAGCGACTGCAACGTTGGATAAAAGAGTATCTGAACACATGCTAGGAATAACCCCAAGCCAACCATCGGCCCACTTGGCTTTGCAGGCCAGCAGCCTAGCAACTTCGCCTGGACCACTGCCCGCAAGAAGAACTTTTCCATAGTTGCCTGTGTCAAGTCTCGATGGTTGAGGATGGTATGCTGACTGTCTAATCCCAAGTGAGGGAAGTGAGGACTCAATGTTCGGAGAGCCAACGTCCGATTAGGATCGACATCCGTGTCAGCCGCAGGGCCAAGCAACGATCGAATCTGTTCCCAAGTGGCCTGCCAAGAACACACCATAGCAATGTCCGCCCGAGAAAGCCTCCCACTCTGCACCGGAATATCATCAATGAGCAATCCCAAACCCCCCACTTTGGTTGGAAGAGTAGCCTGTCTCCATTGAACCTCCGATAGTTCCTGACCGACTAGGTACCGAAGTGCGGCTCGCAACCTATCGCTATGCGCAAGCAAGAGAGGTTGGAGGTGGGTGCTACCAACAGTTCGGGCGCAATAAAGCAATTTGGGAAAGCTCAAACAGCGTTGCAAGAGATGGGGGGCTATATACTTATGTGGTAGCTGTTCGACAGCCCCGATTGCTTCATCGACTTCGACAATTTTGCGACGATTCCATTCGGAAAAGAAATCGTGGGAGCCTGACACGGGCACCTGGAGCATCTACACGTCGACGCCTTTGACGACCTCAACACTCTCCCCGACAAGAAGTTTCAAGAGGTCAGCTCGTAAACTATTTGGTCTTGGTCCTCTGCCCGACTCGAAAGAGCGTAAGACTTTCATGAGAATTGGGGCCTGTAACTCCGGGGCAGCGGCGGGGGGGAGGGCGGGATATCTTGGCGGTATGCTTGAGGCGGGGAATTTGCTTTGCAAGTTTGGCTTGAATAACCGGCGGGTCGTGCGCCAATGGAGAGTATTTAATTAGCGCTTTTGGGCGTACATGCCGCTCGCGCTTATCCCTAAACGTCAGGAGAGTAATCGTTGCATGGCTTGACCTGATCTTCCTAGCATAAGAAGGAGTTCGACTTCACGATGGAGAGTATCGGAGTCTAATACTTCGAATTCCTTTTCTGTTGCGAAATAGATTTCTTCTTAATTTGGATGGTTTCTTTCAAAGTGACCCTCACCCCCCTAATTTCCCCGGATAAATAAGACCTTGGAGAATTGGAGGGATTATTGGGGTTTGCGCCCACGTCCCAAATTGTCGACAGATAATCTTCGGAAATATTAAGAGCTCAATCCAGGCCTTGCGACAAGCAACTTTCTGATCCCAACTAATTAAAAATACTAATTCAGAAATATGAATATATAATCTCAACAGATGACTCGGGCCTATGTGAGCCATGGCCGGCTGCCGGCGCGGCTGCGTTGGCGGCTGCAGCATGAGCCGAGACGGGTGCTCCCTCCTGGCCGCTGGGGTCGTGTGTTTGTTGTGGGCTATAATCGTTCAGGGCTTCAGGGTGCTGGGACGAAGGAAGTCAGCTTTCGCGCAGTGGTGGGCTCCACTTTGTTTGGGTCTTTTGATCTTGATTTCCATTGACTTACGGTCGACGTGTGCTGAAGTCACCATTGTTGGCAAAAGGGAAGGTTGTATCGGGCTTGGCCCGAGGTGTTGGGCTTGTTTGTTCGATTTGGTCACAATTGGGATGGGGTCTTCAACTTGCCTTGTTTTGGTTTCTAATGTGGGGATCCGTCTACGATGGATTTCGTCTGAGCTTGGCTATTTTCTTGAGGCTCACACGAACGCACTTGCCATTACCAGGCTGTCGCTTGCTCACGTTCGCCACGCTGGGGCCAGGAGTCTGGCGACATAGTAGGTGGCTCACTCGCCTTGCTTGGCTCTGCTGCCTCTGGTGTTGCCCCAGTTTCCCTGTCGTTGATAGTGGTCAGAGCAATTAAGTGGTAGAGCCACCAATACTACGGCTATGGATGTTGATAGTGATGGCGATGGCGCGGGCCCAGCTAGCAACTTTGTTTGGGGAGGATGTTTCGCCGGCTGTGTTGTTGCGGCAGGAACATAGTTTAGCTGGTCAGGCTAATTCTGGTAATGGACCCTTCTTCTGCCCCATCCCCGGATGACCGCGTAATGAAGCCAATGACAGGATCGGATTCGCCACCTTCGCTTCCTTTGTGAGCTCATGTCGATCTTCACATGGGCTGTGAGTTGCCGGGACGACCGGCGGAGGAATGGCTCCAACATTACGGGTTAGTTGGTTGTCGCGCTTGTGGTTTGAGCCTTTCTAAGCGGATTCGTGATGGGTTGCATCCCCGGGGCTTCTGCCCTCTTGATGTGGTTCTCTCTCTGTAAGAGGCTTTCCCTAGATGGTCGACCCTTGTCGACATCACGAACCTGCTGCAGAAAAACTCGAGCCAGGGGCCGAGCAGTCCCGTGTTGCGCTCCTGCGCAGGTGACAAGATTCTGGTGCACAGTCAGCCATACCCCAGTCAAACTCTGTTTTCAACGAGTGTGTACTGTGCCCCTCTTTCATGAGTGATAAGGACTGGACCTACGGTAAGCCCTCAGGTGTCCCCTGCGAACTGCCAACGATGGCCACTGAGGGGGCGGCGGCGCTTGAAAGTCCTGTACGAATATTCCCCTTGCCATTAGGGACCATGCCACTGCATCGGCGTGGAGCTGGAAAGCCTCCTGCAGGCGCCTAATCAGGTCGAATTGCATAGACACCATCTGGTTCAAAGCGTACGTCGCTTGAAAGATCAATTTCGCTCTGCAAGGACGGCAAGGACGGCTGAAGCGTGCAGTCCTGTCTCATCTGTGCTGGGCCACTGGCGACCAGCACGGAGCGAGTCACAGCTTGAACCTGTTCCGATAAACGCCTAAGGCGTGCGTGGTGCTCCATGAGCTTGGTATCAATTTCCCAGAGAGCTGCACGATATTCACAGAAACTGAATGGTCGATCAGCAAAGGTGTCGGTAGCAGCTTGGTCCATGGGGGAGGATTCTGCGATGTGCTTTGCTACAGCAGCTCTAACAGCTGTCATTGGGTAACACACACACTCTTCTGAGCCCAAAACTTCGTCGGGCAACCTGTCGGTGTCGAGTCCAGCTTAGCTCGCCGCAAGTCTGATGCAAACAAGCCTGTGTCAGTACACAAAAACCTGCGAGGCATTTGTTGCAGTTGCAGTGACTCAGACAAAACCGATCAGCACTCATACCTGGTGTGCCAAAAGTGGTAAGAAACTGGCACCATCCTCACATGGTGCACCATTCACATTGTCTCGGGAAGGTCCTTCAGGACAACATCCATGTATAATGGGCCAAGGCAAGAGACTTGCTCGAATCACACTGAGGCGCAAACTTCTCGAAGTACTCGCAGGACATGCACTTTGTGCTACTACAACAAGAGATGGCATGTCCATGCAAAGTACCGATACACTGAGTGGAATCAAGGAAGCTCGCTCGAATCACACTGAGGTGCCCGACAGTCTGAAGCGCTCACAAAACATGCAGATTGCGCTACTGGTCACCTCAAATACAGAGAAAACCGCAAAACAAACATGGAGTGTCTTTCCCAGCTGGGTGCACGAGTAACTCCCTTTAGCTCGGAGCAAAATTAGCATGGCTCAAATTGCAGTTCGTCACGAGGCCCGTTGAAAGACGAACCTGTTGAGGCTCAACCCGGTTCGGGGCTTTTTAATCTGCTCATCTGACTCTCAGTGCCCTCGCGGGCTGAGCCAAAATTTCTCACGCATTCCATGGTGAAAAATTTTATCTCAAAATAAAGGTTTGTACTCAAGAGTACCAAGCCCTAACTATTGCCCAGTTTGCTTTGACTCTCATCCTGGTCAGGCACACGGACCCATCTACACGTCTCCATCCACCTGCCAGCAGGGCTGCGTAGCGGTAGCAGATGCTGCAAATTGGGTCCTGGTGGCATGCGCAGATAGGGAACCTGTCCCCTCAACTCGAAAAGGCAAGCTTCCGAGTATCGGCAGGCATACAAGACAGCAGAAATTTCCGGGGGGAGGCGCATGGATGAGCAGAGCGACAGATTGATGGCTGGACCCACAATAGCCTTGAGTCCCGCGGCTTGCATGACCGTTTCGGCCTGTTTTGGCTTAACACAGCTTAGGCAGAGGATGGATTCCAGCATGGAGTTGGCAGAAAACCCAGACTCCGCAGAATCAGGGTGCAAATTGGGCGTGCCCCAGGAAGGCATATCTCCTGGCCCTTTTTTCCACGGTCCGGCGCTATAATTCGTTTGCCTTAGCAATGCTGCTGGTAGCGTGGCAGGCGTATACAGATCAGCCGGGACGGCGTTAAGGCCGCATGTTTTTTGCTCCAAAAGCTCCGTCACACAGTGGTAATTCGGTCGCCGGCTGCCTGTGATCCCCAATCATGACATCAAGCGCGTGTCGAATGTGAGCCAGAATGGTGTTGGAGCCAGGTGTGCCAGTTGCTGTGCTTCATCCCTGAGCAGAAGCTCCACATCCTTCAACCTGTTAATGAGCACCGAGTATGGGAAACTGAGCCGCGAGCGACTATAGTCCCATGTGTCGCTGCAACTAACAATCCCCGAAACGCATCATGTGCGTCAAAAGGAAGCTTGTAGGTATCCTTTTCCTTGCTGGCCGGGACGCGAATGATGCGACTGCGGACGAAATCGTGGCTTGCAGCGGTTAACCGATCAACGGCCTCGATGTAGGCTCGCACTGACTCGTTGCCATGTGCGGTGTAAAGGGTGAGCCTGTTGGTCAGGCAGGCAACCAGTACTCCCAGGAACGCACACGAGTGTGTTTTGCCGCTGCCAGGGGCACCAGTAATGAAGACAGAGGAGCGATTGGCACCCAAACCGTAAGAACAGGTTCCAATTAACGCCGCAAGATGACCGTCAGCCCCCCAAAAAGTGTCACAAAGACACGAAAGGAAGGACGGCCCCGCCGCAAGTGCAAAGACACTGGCTCGGCTCCTTGGGTCGTGCTCATTGCTTAACGAGTTCGGGCTCAGGCTTAAACGCTCCGCATGCCACAGCGCAGGAGTTCGGGCGTCCTCTTGGCTGGGCAGCGGCGCAACAGGCAGAGTGGCTAGAATTCCAGCCAGCAACTGCGGAGTCCATTCCTTGGCATAGACTTTGTCCTCCACTAGCCAGCTTGCGAGGAGGCCACTTAGAGGATCGTCACCGGGCCCCTCAGGTTGAGAAGCCTGGCTGACTTGCGCTCGATGCCTTCCCCTGAGGACCTGACAGACTACAGGGTGTATAAGATGGGCCCACGAGTCATGCCAATGCCCTTGGACAACCAATCCGGTGAGCAGAACAAGCACAAGATCAGCGAGAAAATTCGGCAGCCAGTATGGCTGGCGAATTGCTTCCAATGGGGAATCCGCCAGCGGTACTTCAAGAGCTACATGCTGTCGCTCCTTGGGCATGTGCAGCAGTGCATCCTAAAGCGGGGTGGAAGCTCCGCCAGGGAGAACCTCCAGCTGGCTGACCCTGGGCAGTGTATGTTGATTCACCAGGTGGTTGTGCTGATCATCAGACAGCAGCAGGGCGATTGTGAGGTCTATGGGCTGCATTGCTTTGGTCTCGCCCGCGTTGGTACGAAGCTTCTTAGGGGCGGTAAGCTCAATTTAACACACCAGGGTAGGTCGTGTCACGACTGCCTTCGCTCAAGGTGACCAGCAACGCAGTGCCCTTGGCGGGTACTTTGCCGGCGACAGCAAACCACATTCTGCGCCTTTCAGGAACTCCTGCCAATTCTGGTGTGAGAAGGATGACTGTTGCCCTCGGATAGACCCGATGAAGAAGGCCGATAGGCCACGTATTGGCGCCTGGCTTGACGGCAGTGGGTGTGGTGGCACGTTTGACGGCTGCCTGCTCCGGGTAGTGATACTGCTCCGAAGGCTCCTCCTCAACTTCTGCTTCTGATGCCATGGCTAAGAACTGGTAGCCAAGCATATCAACGAGGCGCTCAAGTGGCAGGAGGGGAAGCCACATGTCTAACACAAGTTTCATTGTGGGACCAAGCTTCGTGGTAGGGCTGTGGAGGTGAGGCTTGGCCTCCTGCAACAGGATGCCCGTGCACTCACCTCTCAATTCCATAATTCCCCGATTAGTCGCAGGCGGCAGTTTGAGGAATTTCTCCATATCCTGCCGGGTGACTTGCCGTCCCAGCACCGCTTTGACAAAAGCTTGGGAACATTCCGGCAATTGGACCGAGCCACAAGCGACGCCCATTAAGGACGCCCTGACTGCTCGGTCGAGCCGAGGATCCGCCAAACCGCAAATCTTCCTGGTCAGCTCCTTGTGCACGTAATCCCCTGGGGTGAGCTGGAACAACTCCTCACTGTCAACGAAGTGGCCGTAGGAGTGGCCTCCGCTGCCGAAGGTATCAGACTCCGAGAAGAAGTACAGGCGAGCCCCATCCCGAAGCGCCTGCTCCCTCGCTGCCAAGCTCGGCCGGAAGATGCAAAGCTGGTCGCCCTGGTGGTGGACAAGACTGACCGCATGTCGCAACTCTGACCGCAGAATGTATCGCAACATAGCCCGTGGCATGGCAATGCCCCCGAGGCGCGCCTCGATGGGGACGAAATCGCCTTTGCACTGGGGGCGTTGCTGGCGCTCGTGCCATGCAATGACCACAGCTGCGCCGGTGTAGGAACCAGCGGAGAAGCCACTGATGCGTAGTTTGCATTGGCCGGCCCTGCCGGCACCCAAACCCACATGTAAGGCCGTTAATGCTGCAGTGTGTGGCATGCGCAAGTGTGCCAAGGCCGGCTTCATGGTAAGGGCAGCTTCAACAGCGCTAATCCTGGCCCTCACACCAGCAGGCAAGTGGCATCCTTCAACGTGTGGGTAGAGAGCCTTGGCCCAAACTTGGGGGGCCTGAGGGAGGAGCAACAACGCACGCGACGCGTTGCCGCTAGACGAGAGCAGCAGCGGGCGGTGAGTGAGATCATATCTAACCGGCCTGCCTTGGTTCTCCCGGACCTGTTCCATTTCCAGGCCCGTTAGTGCATAAGAGTTGGCGGTGTGAATGATACTGCCCGAGACGGAAGCGGGCGCGTTCTCGCCTCTGCCATTCATCCCGCTAATGAAGAGCGACCTGCATTCCCCAGCAGGTGTACGGTGGGGTTTCGGGGGCGGGTGTTGATAGGCCGGAAATCCGAATGCCGCAAGGGCCTGGTGCACTCGCAGCGCTAGGCTGTCATCCCAATACCGGCTGAGGCCCAGAGACGTGGCCTGCGTGTCGGCAGTGAAAAGTGGCCAAGGCACATCCGCCTGGGCAAAGCACGAGTGCGCTGCAGCAGTCAGAATGGTAGCGGCCCTTTTGGGGTGTTTGGCCGGCTTCGCCACTTGGGCGAGGCTCCACAGGAGGACGAGGCTTCTTTTTTCCAATACATAAGGACCCCAGGGAAAAGTTGGATCCGAACTGGTCCGTTGCCCTTCACCCCCACAGAGGCCCATAGAGGAACCGCGTCACCGTTGCCCCAAATGGCCTCCGGCAGGGTGGGCAGCCGGTGTACATTTCCCCAGAGCCGCAAAACACTCTTCCCTTTGGCGCCATATCCATGAACAAACGGGGGGGGCACAGCCTCGGCGAAACGGTTCGCCATGAACAAGTCTGGCCCTGGCAGAATCGCCATTTGAGTTTGCGAACTGCCATAGCCTAGCAGGAGAGGAAGAAAGCCCTGCTCATAGGGACCTTGTCCCCAAGTTTTGACTCCTTTCACCTGCCCAATGGGAGAGGAGCCAAGGGCAATCTGTGGTTCCGGGCGGCTATCCTCGAGGTTGGCCTGTTTCCATGCTAGCTCATGCACATATCTGCCGAGCAACGCCCAAGCAAACACAAAGTCGGAGTGCCTGTTGGCCTTCGTGCCAGCAAGGGGAGTGTTTCGAAGGCACTGCAAATGGTGGATTCTGTCCAATGTCACGTCAACATGCATGCCAGGCAATGGAGTGGGCACTCCACTGGGGAGGATGATTCGCGTAAACGCACGGGCCAGTGCCGCACGCACGATGTCCACAGCTTCAACTGCAGTGTGCGGAACGCAGAAGGCAGGAGGTCGCGGGCACGATGCATCCGGAGCATCCGGGTAGAAGATCACCAAGCCCCCATTGGCCTCAAGCTGATCTTCCGACGCACAAACCATGCCGATGGAGTTAGGCGACCGGGCTCTGGACGGGATGTATCCATCCGGCGAACAGCTCCAAGGCGAGGATGGAAGCGAGCCACAGGGCTGTGTCTCGTCCACCTCCAAGTCCATTTTACCTAAAGGCTCCACCGACAGGGAGTTTGGCAAGAGGTCGAGAACTGCAAAGCGTCGTAGCTCTTCGGCTTCCCATCTGGCGGTGAAGAGGGTGTCATGATCCAGCAACATCAGGACAGCTCCTGGCGCCAGAACCCTGAGAACAGTCATGATTTCAGGCCCCGCCCACGTGAAGTGCACTGCAGCAAGCCCAGCCTCTAGAGTGTTCACAAAGATAGGGAACCACTTTTCCCTATAAGTTCCTTCCCACTGCATCCGTGCAACGAGATGCCGTATGAAGTAGGGGAAGTGCGGGATGGACAGGAAATTGCGACTGTCTGTGACCAAGAGGAGGACGTGGGCACCCGCGTGTTCAGCGTCCAGAAGCTGCGGGAGCAGGCAGTTGAGCAACGCTAGGAAATCGACCGCTGGGTGCCACCCCTGCGGGTCCGGCGGCTCGCCAGTGACCGTACCCACGGCCGCCCGCAGAGGTAGGATTCCATCCGGGATGGGTTCAGGGAAGTTCTGATCAGTCTCCAAAGCCTGCGTAATGTCAGAGGCGTCTTCCTGCGCTGGCGGGCGGTCCGCGTTCCATGCGTGGAGCTGCCGTATAGCATCCCTAGCGGTCTCAGCAAGCGCATGTGGGCAGGTTCTCTTGTGCTTCAGCCAGGGCGGGATGTCAGGCGTCGAAGGTGGAGGCGCTGAGGAAAAGAGGGGATCCGCTTCCCTGCTTCCATCACTTGATCTATGCCCACCAGTGCGGAGAGGGACGGGGGGAGCAGGAGGGCGGGGGGGGGGCACCCGGCATGAAAGTCCTGGGTTGACTTGGCATCGGAGCCTGAAAGGGCGAGGGAGGCAGGGCGGCCTCCCTACCCGCTCCGTGTCCGGCAACTGCGCAAGACCATGAAAGAGGAACCGCGCTGGCAGGCGGTGCACACACAGGTGCAGCTGGCACACGACCCGTAAGGGCACTGCGATGCGGCATGTTGCCTATGCCTGGCCGCCCTGTATGCAAGAGAAAACAGCGAACTGTGGCTTGCTGCGCAAAGCATATCGAATTGCTGTCCCGCAAAAAGGCAGAGCATTCTAGCCGCAGGAGGTGCTGCACCTCCCTTGGGAAGCAGTGGCTCCAGCCCGTTGCATCCGCCTCAGTGGGTAGGATAATTCCTGCTTGCATGGGCTTGGTCATCGCTATATCGCTAGTCCCTGCAGTGGCAAGCGCGGTAAGTTGGCCCCGCTTAGCAACAAAGACATGAAGTACATGCGACCCGGCTTGCAGCGCATAATGCTGACACGCGTAGGCATCCATGGCTGCGATCACCGAAAACTGCAGAATCCGATGCTACGGTAAGCGAGATGAAAACAAACTAACAGATACACAGGCGCAAATCACCCTAGGGCACTGAAAGCGACAAAGTCACAGTACGGCTAATATCAACAGGAGAAACCATTGACATGTCTGCAAGCAAACCATCAATGCCCCCCTCTTACTTTGAGCCCGCGCAAGGTTCAAGTAAGCACCAAGCCAGTAATCCCAAGGTGCTTGCATACCTTAGCGGCCGCCTGTTTGTGGCTGCAATGCAGGTGCAGACAAGCGCAAATCAATGACATCCAAAAGGGAGAAAGAAAGGGGGCCTCTGCCTTGCCCTTGCAACTACTCCGGGAGCTCAATATGATCAGCCAGCATCCAATCAGGGTCGCTCAGCAGCCGGGGCCACACTACGTGCTCCGGGTCCTTGCCGATGACAACCTGCCGGACCGTAAGGCCAGGAGCCCATGAGTACTGTGTGCGGTTGTAGCCTTTGAACACCGTGAAACGCGAGTCTTCTGATAGGCATTCGACAACTGGGGGTACCCGGGTATTGCCTCGCACCGAGTGGCCATGCCGCAGATTGCGCTGGAAGACTTCCACGTCCTGGCGTCCGCCATAGATCAGCACTTGCGTGGCTGCGGTGGTCGGAGCAGGCAGAGGGTAGGGTAGACGGATGGGGCCCATACACACACATGCCTGGAATCCCGGCTGGGTTCCTGAGATTGCAATCTGGTATACGATGGTCCCACCAGAGCCCAAGCCAATAACATACGTCGGCAGGGCCTGATCGAGAGGTGGGTACAATTCACCCGTGTCACTATCGCTACGCGCTGAGTTCTAGGGAAGACGGACGCTGAAGTCACATAACGCCTGCGTGAAGCCCAAGCACCAATGATGCTGCCCCAACGCCTGCAAACCGCGGCCACTGTCACCGCCTCGTACAAGGACGGTAGGGCAAACCTCGTACTGCTCAACTCCAGGTGCCACGTGAGGGAGGCGAGCATAGCGACAGCCCCACGTAGACTGATGTTGTCGCCATAGAGACACCTGTTCAGGCTCCGAGAGGCCCTCGCGCGGTTCAATTATGCACCACAAACTCAGGCAAACGGTACAGACATCAAAGAGAATGCAACGCAGTGCATCCACAGGACATTCATGAAGGTGCCTGTTGCCGTGCACTACAGAACGCCTGTTAGCTGCGGTTGTGCGTCCTGGGGGCCTGACAAGCACCAAGAGTGGGACGAGGCGCTCCACATGAAGAGAGGGGCTGGTTCCCTCGGCCATACAGCCTATGACTGCCGAGACGCGGGCGACAAACTACCCCGCAACCCACAATTCAGACTTGAGCCCCTACATGCCGGCACATTGCAACGTTACCACAGCACCATCCCAAGTTGCAGATTACCGAGAAAAGCGCGGCAAGAATACCATGATGCGGCTAAAATTGCTACGAAGCCTTGCTCATCGCAGAGCACAAATGCCCGATTCTCAAGGTATCCGCTCCTTTGTCGCATGAGCTGTACAATCAGCACTTGCAACATCAATACAGGCAACATGGGATCGATCGTCAGATCGAGAGGAAGGGGACTATCCGGCGGGTTGACAACACACAACTGCCTATTGCAGTAGGACCCCACCAGGACAGGATGTGCCTCTACCATTTGCTCAATGGAGGGAAAGGAGACTGCGACAAACACTGTTCCAACTGGCCAATCAATCAGGAAACTGAGCAGAGGGACAGCAAAAGTCATCCCTTGTACAATCACCTGAACCTGTAACTAGATTGAGATCCAGTGGAAATGCTGTCGCACCCAAGATTAGCGGGAAAAGCTCGGCACCCAGCTGGGTGGAGTCAATGAGGTACCATTCCCCTTGGGTATAAGGCGAGCAGCACATAGAGTACTTGAGCATGCAGCCGAATTCCAGCCCTGCCTCGGCCAAGACAAACGTAGCAACTTGCCCCGCGAATGTGCAAGCAGCACCGAGACCTTGTTCCTGAAACGCACATGCCATTTGCGTGGTAAACTGGAATTCTTGTATTCGAGGCGCCCCAGTACCATTGTTTGCTGGTAGGGGCCCAACAGGGCGCCCTATTACACCCGGCCAGAATCCATGGTGCGTAGCTCTGGCGAGTAACGTGGGGGGTGGCTGTTGCAAGGTATGGGATGGCGCACGGAGACGAAAGAGTAGTAAATCGGGCAGCGAGCTCAGCCTGAGGAAGAAGACCTCATAGCTGCACATTGAGGTGATCGCAATTCTACAGGAGGCATGCAGTGTGACCGGGAGCGCTATAATGCAGGGCCCACCAAGGTGGCTGGCAAGCAAGTTGCGCCAACTTGGGCAGACAGAGCCCAGAGTGCGCAACGTCTGCAGCCCCCATTGTTGCCACACGAGGCAGCCATGCCCCTCAATCTCACGCAGCTGGAGGGCCAACCCTTTTTGCCAACAGCGAGTTATGAGCTGGAATGCAATTGCCACCATTTGCGCAGAGGCAGCGTCGGTACCCAGGTGCGCGCTAATTGAGATCATCCCTGCAAGCTGAAGGATGTGGAAAGCAATGCCGGAATCCATTGTGCCAAAACAGTTCTCATACGAGAACAGGCCAGGCTGTCCTGCAGTGGGAGACCCGAGGACCTTTCTAAGCTGTTCTGGTGCCAAGTCAAGGCAGAGAGCCATTGCGCCTGTTGAAATCGTCACAAAGTTTCCCTGGTAGCTTGTGAGCAAAAGGCGAGGCATGCAAGGGGCCACTCATCAAGTAGCCAACGGGGAGGGACAAGTACAACCATTGCAACAAAAGGGGGCAACAGAAAAGTCAATAGGAGACGGAGGAGTACGCACAAAGGCACAGGTACCAAATATAGGCAATAAAGGCCCACTCTGCACAGATCGCGCAGGGGGCATCCACACCCTCACCCAGTGGACGCATGGCACATAGCTCCACTGTCTGCGTACAGATGGCCGAAGTGAGGTGGGCCTAGCCAGGGGCGATTAAAGCCAAAGACGTAACTCCGATTAGATTAAGCGCGGGAGTGACCAAACCAAGATCACCACGGCCAAGTAAAGTGGCTTGGGAATTGTTCGCGCTCGCACAGTTCACGTGCAATGGTTGTAGCTCTAGGAGAAATTACCTGGAGCAGGACATCAACCCTCCTCCATCCATTTTTATGCCAAACCATTGCTCCAATTAGCCGCGCGGACCACTTGGGGGTCAGGTTGAAGTGCTCGGAAAGCGATTGTGCTAACGCTCGTTCTCCCACGCAAGAGATGGCACGGAGATTGCAGTCACTTATTTTCTTCCGGCTTCCGTCTGCTCACGCGGGGTTGTGTAGCAACATCCAACCGTCCAATGACCTCAATTAGGGTCCAAGCTAACAGAAGCTCCTTTTCGCCCAAGCCATCGATAATTTCCCTGATACCACCGGGATTACCACAGGCAACGCTTTGGTAGAGGCGATGCTTGTGGGAAAGGGAATAAGCTTCTCCCGAATGGCTTTCCCCCAAAAGGGCAAACAATATCATGCCCGCTGTAGCAGGGAAGATCGTGAGTTCAAAGGCAGTTGAGCAGGTGTGAGCGCCAATGACTTCCTGGTAGCGCCAAGAGGCAGCGTCTAGCAGCAAGCATTGTCAGTTGTGCCCGGGCATTCACAACTTCCTTAACAGCAACATAAGTAGCAAAAAAGGGGTGTGGGCGGGCGCTCACTACTGATAGAAAACAACAGCTTGCGCAGCGAATAGGGGCATTTACCACAACTGCCTACGCGGAGCAGCAATAACATCCACTCTTTTCCGTTTGCTTTCCCTTTGCTTTTCAACTTCCAGAATATCCAGAACCTCCAAGCCAATTCGCTTGCTTTTCCTTTGAGTAATGGACTTTGGAAGCTTCGGAAATGTCGGGTTGTGACAGGCAATGTTTGCAGCATTTAACGCATCAACTGCTGCCAAAATTTCAAGTTCAGTGGTAACCGCAAAAACTTCATTTAGGCCTTTGTACTCCTGATTTGGGGTGACTTGGGGAAAGAAGTGCTGTTCTATTTGGATAAGTTGGACAAGCGCTTCAGTAGCTTCTTCAAGGAAAGGTGTGACCGCATCCTTGCTTTTAATGTACACCCCATTGTGCACCCAGAGCACAGCCCATCTGTCTGATGCCATTCAATGGCTGGAAGACTCCGCATAATTGGCGCTAAGGTGAGGTGGTACATCCACAAGATTTGATGAAGAGTTCAACAAGTGGATGAAGCCACCCATCCCGGAATTGTGACAGCATTCTGTCTTCGGTCAGCTTTTTGAAGGCACGGCCTATGCCTCCACCAGCAGCGCCACCTGGAGATGAAGAAGAAGATGTTCCAATGGAAGAGGAGCGAGCGCCTGAGTGCCTTTGACCGCCGGGATGGCTACGACGATCCTGTAATAGCAGGAAGTTCCTTCGCCTGAGGAAGTGGAAGCCCATGATGTTGCCAATCAGGCAGAGTACAGGGCAAGACAAGGGACTGGGGCCCGAAGACCCAGAGATGAAGGAAGCCTCCCAGCCCAGAACCCGAACGTGGCACGGGAGTCAAAGGAAGCAGTGCGAGGAGTTGCGTACTTCAGGGCCAGATATGGAAAGCCTGGAGAAAGTGGAGCTACCAGCTCCGGATCCCAACAACCCGGAACCTGGACTCGACTACCTGGGAATGAAAGGTGGAACCAAGCAGCAGCTCGAAGGCACCACCTCCGGAGTCACTGCCGAAAGCACGAGGAGGAGCAGCGCAAGCCACGAAAGGCAGAGGATTCGGAGAAGCGGAGATGATCCAGAAGTTGAAAATGGAGAAGAAGAAGGGGAGAATGGACCTCTGATAGGTGAGGCAATCGACCTCACAAAGGAGGATTTCGTGGATTGCATCTCGTCACCTCCAAGCAGCGGACTTTGCCCCTCTCTCAATCTGCATAGCAACTTTCCGAGATCGTGCTGTGTGCACAGTGGCGGGCCCACTTCTGACAACATTTTGAACATCCTCTCCTCTACCCAAGCTCCGCCAACGTGCTGCATCTTCAACGGCCTTCAGCACTGCTTGTGAACGTGCATATGCTGTGATCACGTGCATGAAAGTTGTGCTTGAAACTTCCAAACTCGCCCCATGTGCCGGCCGACTCGCTGAATGAGGCTACAACTCACATGGTGAAGTTTCTCTCCAAGCAGCTTTCATGCGTACGTCATACAGTTTTCGTCCTTCACGCGTGCATTACATTATATTTTGTTTTTGCTGCTGCTGCTGCTGCTGCTGCTGCTGCTGCTGCTGCTGCTGCTGCTGCTGCTGCTGCTTGTGCTGCTGCTGCTGCCGCCGCCTGTAGGCTTTGGTTTTCTTGGTCTAGGGTGTTGGGACTTCTAGAGGAGAACGGCTTTTGGCTTTCGTGGGCCATGTGGGCCCCAAGAGGAGTGATAAGCAGGCGGCTAAACCCGTACAGATGTTCACCAACCCTAGTAGAAGCAGTGGAAGAAGGGCGTGCCAAGCCCAAGACAGCAAAACGAGCGAAGAGCTACCAGTCAAGCAGCTCCAGCTCAACGAGCGGACCAACGACATGACGGGTGGGTTGTTTTGTTTTTCTGATTTGTGTCAGACACGTTTTGGGGTCCTCCTTGAACGAGCCACGCCACTAGCCTGAGCTGAGAGCTGTAGCTGCTCAAGTTTTTGCAGCAGGGTTCGCCCGGCCGTGTGCAAAGGAAGATGGTGCCTTCGCTGCAACAGTCACACGTTGCTGGCAACGAATGTTGCGTGATTTGTGTGCTGAATGCCTTGATTTGAGCTTAGCGAAGGTTGATGTTGACGAGAACGAGGACACGGTTTGGGGTTGAGGTTCGGGGTTTGCAGGTAATCGAGGCTATCTGGATATCAAGTTGCGGGGGGAGGCGGTGGACCAAAATTTCGCGTCAAGCGCCTAAGCACCTTTATTCGCATGTGTGCGCCTATGCGCACACGTGCCCATCCATATTCTGGAGTTTCGCACCAGCCTTCAAGCGTATAAGCGCCTTTAAGCGCCTGAAGTCGTTCTGTTTAGGCGCCTTAGGCACCTTCAAGCGTATAGGTGTATAAGCGCCTTCAACTTTAACCGCCTTTAAGCGCGCCTCTAGGCACCTGTTCTTCAGCGTTTTCAAGCGCCTTGAAGTCCCCATTGACAGCTTGTGAGCGCCTTTAAGCGCCATATAAAGGTTGAGAGGCTTAAAGAGATTTACGGAAAGAGACTAAGACGACCACAAAAATAGAGAAGTGTCCCAGCGGGATAGAGGCGTAGAGGCTTCAGAATGCTTAAAGAGGCTTAAAGAGCCTTAAAGAGGTGTGTCACAAAATAGAAGCTTCCACGTGAAAGAGGCTTAAAGGCTTGATGCGAAATAGGGAGCCGTGGGATATCAGGTTGCGGAACCGGGGCCCTCAGCACGGCGCGGCACAGCTCGGTGCGTGGTCATTCTGGGGGTTTGGCACGAAGACGGGGCCGTAATGACCCAGCCAAGGGACCAACAGATTGCCAAGGCACCCGTAGATGGAATCCCGTTTTGTCTGGCTTGTTGTTGGCATATACTTTGCACGTGCAGGCCAGGCACAACTGCTTTCTCCAGCACTTCCTCCCTCCCTTCTTTATTCCTAAGTTGCGCTCCCTCCATGTCCATGTCTATCTCTCTCACTGTCTCAGTCTTTCTCTCTGTCTCTGTGTCTCACTCTCTTTCTCTCTCTCTGTCTCTTTTCTCTCTCTCTGTCTCTCTCTCTCTCTCTCGGAGGATCTCTCTCTCTATGTCTCTCTCTCTCTCTCTCGGAGGCTCTCTCTCTCTGTCTCTTTGTCTGTCTGTCTGTCCGCCTGCCTGCCTGCCTGCCTGCCTGCCTGCCTGCCTGTCTGTCTGCTCTCTCTCTCTCTCTCTCTCTTTCCCGCTCTTTCCGCCTGTTTCCCTCTCTTTCCCTCTCTTTCCCTCTCTTTCCCTCTCTTTCCCTCTCTTTCCCTCTCTTTCCATCTCTTTCCCTCTCTTTCCCTTTCTTTCCCTCTCTGCCTCTGTCCCTCCCTCTGTAGCTATGTGCCATGTGAACTTCTAGGGCATCTATATCCATATCTACGGAATCTTGATGGAAGGCTGCTGGCCCTTCGGTGGCGCCTTCAAGGGACAGGGAGGTGTTGCTGCTTGCGATGAGCGGGATGGAAGCGCCTTTGCAGCCAATACTTGTTTCAGAGTGCTGGCAGGATGCGCTGGACTGATGGCATACTTAGGTGCAGCGCATCAGGTACAATGATCTCAGCACCCAACCGGATGCTGTGATGCACATGCGATCGGAGCTTGCCAACACGCCTCGTGGCTGCACTGTTCTATCCGAAAGGAGCCAATTGCATGCAACAAAACGCTACGCTTCATGTTCTCATGTTTTCCTGCAAACTTTGCACTGCCGAGGCGCACCTGCAGCCCTTTCCAGATTCACCTGGTCAGTGATGATGGAGACCTGCCATTCCGACCAACTTGCTGGGATGAACTGGGGTGCCCCCAGTGGTTGCAGATGGTGCAGGCACAGCGTACAAGGTCCTGCTGGCCCAAGTGCTAGTATGGATGTTGGCCTTGAATTGCACACTATCCTGTGCCGTATTCAGAAGACCATTGCAGAGTGGCGATGTCTAGTTTTCGATGTGCTGCATTGCGTATCAGGTGCAGGGGCACAACGAGAACGATGCCGAGTTGTGCAAGGCTGCCACGACCGGGAATGTGGCCGAAGTGGAGGACAGCATCGCACTTAGCAGCAACTTCTTTGTGTGAGTGGCCCGCAGAGAATCACGCGGAGTGCCCTCCTCCCCCCCACCCAGAACAGCCTGCAAAGAACACAACCCTGGGGAGCGCCATTCTTCAGAAAAGCCCGCAGAGAGTCCCGCCGAGTATGCAAAGAATCCCGCCGAGTGGCCCAAGCCAGCAGAGAGATCCGTGAGTGTTTTCAGAGAGATCCACCCCAGAGGCCCACAGGGCTCCCACCGATGATTATCTCGGGAGTGCCCAACCTCAGAGAATTTTGCGGAGAGTGAAGTATCCGTAGCTACCTGTCCGAAGTTTGGCTTTGTTGTGTTTGTTTATTTGAAGCAGCTTTTCTGTGCACGGTTGTCGAAGTTATTCTTTGCGATACGGACCCCCCCTAGAAGGTTGGGCTTGCTTGAGAGTTTACATTGTCTTATGGGGACGAGCGAAATGCTCGTGCTTGCATCCACCACAGTCGCTGCGACCTGTTGTAAGCTGCGAGCAGCATGGAACTCTTGAACTTTCCCTAGAGTCCCAGTCACGAAGCGTAGCCCGACTCTATCCGCTTGGCAGGACCTTCTGCTCAGGAGTCAAAATCCGAACGGTTGGTACTGCTGGCCGCTCCGCAACGCTGTGCATGCCGGACATGCGGAGGTTGTACGACTGTTGTTGAGGGCCGGTGCCCGGCCCGGCTCACCCCGCGAGCACAGTGAGGACAAGACCTTGCTGCACTGGGCCGCAGCTTTGGAGGATCCGAGCATCGCCCGTGAGCTGGTAAGAGCTCGGATCGACGTCTCCGAGAAGGATCGGTCCGACTTCGACCTCTTGCGTCTCTTGCGTCATCGTAATGCTCCTGACACTGCAGGGACGCCATTGCACGTGGCCATCCGCTATGGCCGAGCTGCGACGGTGATGCTCTTGCTCGAGGCGGGGGCGGACGTGAACCTGAGCGTGAATGGCAGGACGCCCCTGGGCGAGGCTGTGGTGCAGGGCTCGCTGGCGCTCGTCCAGCGCCTGGTTGAGGCTGGCGCCGATGTCTCTTTTGGCCTCCTCCAGGTGGCTCAGCAGTACGGGCGCCATGACGTCCTGTGCTACCTTGTTGCCTCGCTTCAGCAGCTCGGGCAGCTTAGCGCAGGCTCGGCCTGGCTTGTTTTGGGTATTGGCTTGTTGTGTTAGGTCGTTCTATTCTTCTGAGGCTTCGCGACTTCGGTGCAAAGAAACCTTGCCACGCAGGTAGGGCCGCGGACCTCATCGCCGCTGTTCCGGAGTGTGAGAGAGATGGTTTTGCCCTTGGCCAATAATCAGGCCGATGGGCTCCGAATGGGCCAGGCAAGTGATTTCTGAGATGGACTCCAATCGGTTCAGCCTGATTTTTTCAGTGTTGGGCCTTTTTGGGGTTGCTGCATAGACTCAGACCTCTCAACTGTACAGTGTCCAGCATGCCTGCGCGCGGAGAATGTGGCGTGGAAATCCCTTTCAACTGATTCCGGGCCACTGGGGTCGGGCAAGTTCGACAATGTTGAAACCCTCAGCCATGGTGTTCCCAATGGTTCTCACCTTCGTTCTCCAGGCCTCTGCTTGTTTATGACCGTTTCATGTTCTGGGCTTCACAGTGGCTTATAGCAAGGCTTGCTCTGATGCCTTGAGGCAATGGGTGAGAACGCCCCTGGACTGTGGTCGAGGCCCTAGGCAGCATATGTGCACACCCTATGCAGAGCGGTTTGGTCTTTCTACAAACGGTTGAAGTACATCAACAAACTCTCTTGTTGCCTTTTGCGCGCATCGTGCTGGAACCTTCGCTGCGCATGGCGGACACTTACGCAGTTTCCAAGCAGAGCAACAACAATTCCGCAAGCTCCCTGAACCTTTGCGATTTGCGAACTTCATGGTAAACCCAACTCCGAGCCTCGTCGGGACAACTGCCTGCGAGCTTGGCCTCCTTGGGATTTGCCGAAGCAGCGATCTCACAAATTTGACTGCGTGTCTCGGTGTGTGTGTGTGTGCTTCTGGCAACTGCCTTGCCTTCGCATTCACGGAGCTTCGCGTAGATGAAGCCCAGGCCAGAGCTGGAGGTGGACCTGCCATTCGCAGATGGGAAGCCGTCAGTGGTGGTCGCTGGCCTAAGTTGCACCAAGATGTGCCTGCAAGAAGGCCTTCGGAACTATGTGCTGCGACAGAAGCTAGATACTAGATTTCGGTCCTGTCTTACTTCTAGTGTGGCGATCATAATGCAGTATCGTAGGCTGGCGCACAAAAGAATCGGACCAACCCGGACTTCCACTAAGGTGCTGTACTTCTTGGGACCGGTCCCGGCAGGCCTGGACTTGTACTTGCCAAACATGGTGTAAGTTATACAGTATGTCCTTTGCTAAATCGTAGGCTGCACTTGGTATATGATTATATGATGTATACTGAATGATGACTATGATGTCGCTTTGATTATATGGTAGACTCTCATGTTCTGAACAGCGCCACTGTCTTCGCCGCTTCGCCGTGTTAGATGGCCTTTACATGGCACATGTTCTTATCCGTGGTGGTTGTATTTTCATACTACGAACCATGTTGGCCGCATACAGTACATGTTTCAACAGATGCTTGTGCAGGAGTTCAGTCTTTGGAGAGCCTCTTGAGGCCAGGACTTGTGCATGAGCTGCCCAGCGCTCGCAGGGAATTTGTTTGACGGTCTAGGCTTTCGCTTTCAGAGACGGCCTGCGGCCCCTTGCATGTTTTCTGCACCAAAGTACAAGTTTGATGTGGCAAGGAAGTTAACGCACTATTGAGCGAGCCTTGGTTTCGAAGAGACCTGTAGCGCAGTATACAGCTTGGCAGTATACAGCTTTGGTGATGTTCGGAGCTTCAGATAAAGTATGCACTGCCATGGCCTAGTAGTCTATACGGTTGATGGAGGAAATCTTACGCCGCCAAATTGTAAACTGCGCGCGCCGCCTCGGCAGCCGGGCCGGCCCCAGGACAGGAAAGGAGGAAAGAGGGTTTCTGCAAAAAGGGGGAGGAAGGGTCCAGGTCCGGGGCTCGTAGGGAGGTTAAAGGGGTTATATAAGGGTGTTTGATCTTTTGTGGGGGGAGGGGTTGGGTCAGGGGGAAGAAGGCCCGATCCGGGTCTGCTTGCTCCAGACGCTTCTCGGCAGGAAGCCGAGGCGAATTAAGAACAAGTGACACGATGATGGACACCGAGGTGGGGCAAGATTTTTGTCATTAGAACCCATGGCACTTCCGAGGATCAACAGTCAATATTAAAAAGGGCGCGGGGTCTCTACTTTGGCCATTCAAAGCGGTTCAAAATTTCCTCCATCAACTGTGTCATAGGCCGCCAGAGCGCACACCCTTTCTTGCAGGATAGGCAACATCTCGTCTTTCTTTACCAAGAAGGATCTGGTTGTTCCTCTACAGTGTGGGAGATATCTGCTACGCTTGCAGGGGTAGGAAGGTTTTCTAGATGAAGAGAAGTTTCCGAAATTGACACAGGAAAGACATGCTATTGTAAACATCAATCAGGAGGCTGTGTTTTATCGTTCAATGAAAGATGAAAGGGCTCCTCTTTCTTTGTTTTCGATAGAACACTCTGGCCGTTTCTTGCACCTTTAGCAAGGGTAGGAAAGCTAGTCTCTCACACAAGCAATGAGACAGCTCCTCTCCGTCCTTGCAAAGCATCAGATCATGTAGTACTACACTAGATGGAGCACCGCTCAAACGCTACATGAGGCCCTCAATGGTTGCTGCCGTGAAAGGCGTGATGGTGTCTCGGATGCGCCTTGGCATGAGCACTACCTCCGAGCGCACGCCATCCGAAGACATTATTATATGAAGTGCGCTGTAGTGTAGTGCAGTGTGCTATAGTGTACTATAGATGTTTTAGGCCCAGCGGCACGGGCCGGCTCCCGCCCCCCAAAAAGCGAAACCTCGAACCTTGTACCTGTCATCCTCATACCTACAGGTTGTGCGGAGGAGAGGGGCGGGGGGGCAACCGGAGACCGAGATTGCGTGAGAGGTGCCAGCTGGGGGTTGCTTCTGTCCCTGTGACCTTCCAAGACCTAAACACTACACCTTAGACCACAGCCTGGTTCCACGGTTTAGGATCAGCACTTGCAACTTCTCCACAGTTGCGCGTGTTTGGTCAAAGGCCTGATTCACACCCACGACTCTTGCGCTCACCTCCTGGATGGATTGATTCTGTGTCTCTAAAGCCTTTCCAAGCTTCTCCACAGCAGATTCCAGTGGCATGAGGCGTGCCGAGTGATCGTCATGCTCACTCTCCGTCTTTGCAACTTCGGAATGGATGTGACGTCGCTCGCCGGCTGCGTGATTCACCTGGCCTTCCAACGCCATCCCGCTCAGTGGCCTAGCTCAGCAACTGCCGCCAAAGCAGCTGAAAGCTTCTCAGTCCTTCCTGTGAGCTCTGACTCCAACAAGCTAACCCCGCGTCTCAAGTTGTCAAGAGAATGTTGGCCTCCAGGATTGACACTCGCCAATTGCTGCAAACTGTTCAAGATATCTCCAGGGACCTGTAACTGGGCCATGGATCGAAACAAGATAGCTGGAGCTTCCGTTGGAGCTCGCTGCTGCGGCGCGTCATCCTTGCAACAGGGGGTCATGCATATATTGCAAACAACTCTGAAGCGGTTTCCAGGTGTAGGGGGTGTGGGTTGGACTCGACCTGGGGCGGTGGGTGGGGGGCATAGTTCGAGGCACAGGGTGTGGTAAGGGGGGATAGGAGTGCTGGGTACTCCAATCTTTGGCTTTGGCGAGCACGGTTTTTCACTTGCGCCTCTCCCCCCCTCAGGTGTCGGCGGATTTCCATAATGCAGCACATCATTTTGCATCTCGGAGGCTGCCTGCAAGACAGCAGCAGGCTCAGTGCCGCCTGGAACTTGTCGCCAGCGTCTCAGCACTCTCGGATGGAGGATTGTACACCAACATCTTGTAGAGGTTGAAATGCTCTGTGGCATATGGTATACCATACCATCGTGTATTACAGTAGCAAACTAACCACAGTTCGTAACGTTGTATTGTTGTATACCCCACATGGCAAGCTTGAAGGGGAAAGCTCGAGAGTCTTGACCCCATGGCATAATTTTAAACGCTACGTGACCCGCCTCGGCCCATCCGCGTGAGCATGGTTACTCCGCAGCGCCCAAAGTCGCTGGACCCCAAGCAATAAGGGTTGGGTTTAGGGTTTAGGGTTCCGGCAAGGTTTGCGGTTTGGGGTTTAGGGTTTTTGGGTTTGGAGTGCAAGGCTCAAGGTTGAAGGTTCCGACGTTTCGGCTTGGACAGGATTCGTAACATAATGCTCACACGCGGGTCCCTCAAGCAAAAGGGGGGCGGGGGGGGGGGCGGGGGGGGTGCGGCGGGGGGGCGGGGGGGGGGAGCGGGGGGGAGGGCGGGGGGGAGGGGGGGGCAGGGTTCGGGGGCGGGGGGCGGGGAACCTAGCTCGAGGCTCGGCGGATTATAGGAGATGAGCGCGTAGACGAGCGAAGTATCTAAGGAGAGGCCCCAAGGCTCCAAGAGCCGATGGGTTGTACAAGCCGGGTTCTCTGCGGAAGAGGTGCGGCGCCATATAGCTTCAAAGAGTATCCCAAGAGAGAGAAGCAGGTCGAACTTCGCCACTGCGCTGTAGAAACCTGTGCAATTCTGTACTAGCCTACACATTGCCAGTGAATCTGAAGCATATCGTATTCTGTTTTTTGCGCACCAGCGGCAGATGGAATTTTGAGTGCCGGATCGGCTACTTGGAAAACTATAGCTGATATGCTGCTGATGGAAGATGCAACATTTCATCTAGTCCTTTCGGATTTTGGGGAATCGTGCCGGACCGGGCTCCTAGTCAAGAAAGGCCGCCCGTTGCTGAGCACGGCCGGTACACTTGCACCCTCAATTCCCGAAAAAGCCAGTACGACTAGTTAAAAGCAGTAGCCCTCAAAAAGGCCCCCTCTAGTGTACCATGAATTTGCCTGAGCTCTCTTGAGTCATGTCTTGCAGTATACAATTTTGTCCCCGCACCGCCCTCAGAAGTAGGAGTGAGTGAGGTCTTCATTCCATTTTCAATGCGTGTCTTCTCGCATCGCCCTTACCCCCCGGTAGTTTAGTATGTTGAGAACCGCTGAAGGATCTGAAGGAAATTGCGGTCATCACTTGCTAGTGCCAGGTTGCCAGGGCGCAGGAGGACGTGAAGAAGTTTTTCGATCAAATCCTCGAGCGCAGGAGAAGCGGCAGGCTGAGGTTTCACGTTTGCGCAAGTGATGCTTTTGTGACTTTCCCACCTTAGCACTAGACATCGCCTATCATATGGGGGCACATTAAGCGCAGACTATCCAGCAATTGGATGTGGCCTGAAGGGCTCCGCGAAGCAAATGCTCCGCTGTGCCGCCACTGGACCAGCACAAGGCTGATAGCTCCAGAGCTTCGCACTGGCCCTACCATCGTGGTCAGAGAAGCGAAAGCTTTGGCTCAGTACAAAGCCAGTTTGCAGTTCCTGAGCCTCTGGCCTTGGTGCAAAAAGGTTGGTACATGATGGAGCAGTTCGTGTTTTCATCTCTGACAGTTGTGTCCTCCTTGCAGGGCTGCCACTACATTTCGCTCCTCCACACGAATCTATGGCGACGACGAGTGCTATCAGGTTGCAGGTCTAGTACTCTCGCACGACGACACTCATTACTTTCTGCAACTGGTTGTCTTCAGTCGATCTTGCCAAGCTCATTCTTCAGCCATGGTCCTGTTGCGAAGATGCCATAGAAGGCCAGCACAGAACGGAATAGCACATGTAGGTAGGCATCATGCTTTGGGCAACCGTGTGAGTCCGTTGAGCCTCGGTCGAGGAGGTTGCCATCAGAGCCCATGCCGCCTCCCTGGACAGATTGGGGCGCATTTTGTGCCCACGGAGGCCGCTTCTGAAGCCGGCTCCCAGAGCAGCGACCCTCGACGCCTACGTCCGGTCTACAGACTTTTGGGCTGTACAGAACCTGCCGGGCAGAAAATCCAAAGGGTTGCGTTGTTCGTGATGTTGAAGATTCGCCATGATATTGTCAGTGTGTGTGTGTGTGTGCTGATCCGCCACCCCAGCAGCAGGAGTTAGCTTAGAGCGCAGATCAGATTTCCCTTGTGGGCTGTGTGGAATCGAAGCCATGCCGTCCGGCCATCAGATGAGCAAGAGCCACAGGGCAAGCAAGGCAGCAGCCAAAGCCGCTACACCAGCAGGGTCAAAGGCATGGTGCTGCAAGAAGTGTTTCGACATCTTCCCGAACAAAGCCCAGGCTGATGAGCACAAGACGCAAGAGCATGTTACTCTTCCAATGGACGAAGCATATTCCCTGAAATTGTGGCAGAAACAGATTTGCATGAAATGTGGGTTCCACTGCAAGAACCAGGCCCAAGCTCAAATGCACCACATGGAGACCCGCCACACTCAATTCAAACCATGGGATGGTGATGAAAGCTGCGCGTTCGCGTGCAAAAAGTGTCTTGTGGTCTTCAAGGACAAAGCGCAGGCAGATGCGCACCATGCCTCCACAGGCCCCAAGCATTGGCCATGTCCGTTGAATGAGACCTACGACGAGGCCTTGCACAAGGTGATTTGCATGGAGTGTGGGCATGAGTTTGCAAATCGAGTTGAATCTATACAGCATTCGGATGACCGTGAGCATTACCACTTCACTAGATTGGCTGATGATGATCTGGGCAATGCATTTGCTTGCAAGCGTTGTCTTCAGATCTTCCCAGATAAATCACAGGCCGATGCGCACAAGGCTTCAAAAGGCGCAGGGCATTGGGCCTTTCCTTTGCACGAAGAATATGACCGGGCCTTGAAGAAGTTCATTTGCACGGAGTGTGGGTGTGAATGCAAAAACGGTGCCCATTCCGCTCGGCACACCTTCCAGACGGGGCACACGCAGTTTCAGTGCATGGAGTCGGTGCATGAGACGCTGTCGGATAGTAGGGTCACGCACTCAGTGGCTTGTGCAATCTTCTGCAGCTTCTTGCAAGAAGCGTTCCGCAATTTAGGTTGAGGCCATGGAGTGGGAGGTTGAGTCCGAGGCGCTGCCAGAGATTGTGGCGAATTACGTTTTTGTTCACAGTCTTCTCGGTTCGCAAGTCAAACCACATCCAATCGAGCAACACAAGTAGTTGCACCACGCACCCTGCACGGCCGCTAGGTATTCCCGGGTTTTTTCGGCTTGGCGGGGTGGGGCGGGGGGGGGGGGGTGGTGGGGGGCGTGGAGGGTGAGGTGGAGGGTGGAGGGGGGGGCCCGGGGATAATCACGTCGTTCATATGAACGTGCTGCACAAGGATGTGGAACAAGCTGTGACAGGCGTCCATGCCTTTACCGAACATGTCCAAATCACTGGCATCCTCACTGTACAATATATTCAACATACACCCAAGTGGAACAAGATGTGGCAAGCTTCAACCGCGCTGTGCCCCAGTTCTTTGACAACTTCTGAAGTGTTCCCCTGAAGTTCTCAAATATCAGTGCCCGGCGGCCCGAAAATCCTCTGTAAATCACAGTGCAAACCTCTATAGTGGCCGGTGGCCAAAGGCGCGGGCACCAGTTGCTCTCAGCGTGTCTCAGCACTCGGAAAGTTGCCCGTATTGGGGAGGTAGCTGTGCAGCATCTGGGCAGAGAACCTACGTGGCAACGACTTGTTGGTCAGACTGTAAGGTTTCCGGAAGAAGCTTCCCCAAGAGTTGTACAACAGCAAGGACAAAGATGCTATTTGTGCGAAATACCTCTGCGAATTTGGAGCCGTTTGTGAGGCGTCAGCAGAATTGGATGCACTGACGGACGACCTTGAGGCATGCTCGGTTTTGGCTTTGTTGGCTGGTCTGGCTGTCTGATCTAAGAATGCCGAGAATGCTGGTGCCACTGTCAAGGCCCGCTGATACAGGGCTTTGTGGGGTAGCCATGGATTGTCGTGGTAGGTTCTGTGGAATGCATGTCTCGTGGCGCCCATGAGCCATTGGCGGGACCTGTTCCGCTCTGCACAGGCCGCATGTGCAGGTCACAGGTTTACCTGCTGAGAAGCACTGGCATCAAAGACATCACTGACCCACATAGACAGCAGGCAAAAGCTACCAAGTAGCATCTTTATTCCATGAACAAATCCTCTTATTTCGCATCCAAGTCTAACGTGCCAAAGCCAGCGGCGCAGCCTGACCCTTATAACGAGTAAAGACAGTAAAGACTTATTGTGCGGAGGCCTGCGCATGCTAAATGACATCATGGGCCGTCTACCTGAATCTTGCAGTTTGTTTGCTAATTCTGCGAGGCAGCAAGAGACTAAGCGACGAAAGCAAAACTGTGAGGTGGCAAGTGGTACAGGCAGATTTGATTCGCAACGACATGCCCGATTTGGCCTGCAAGCAAGGGCATGTGCGCTCAATCGATTCAGGGTGAAGGTGCAACGCCGCAAACATGTGGAACGACTGACTGTGCAAAAACGCAGAGGGTAGCAGCGTGCGGGAATGTTGGGCGTGCTGCAATGGTGCTTTGTGCAGTTGTGAATTTGTAGCTACGAGGCAGACGCTGCCGAGCCGGTGCACAGACTGTCTCAGCCGTCGGCTTTGCTCTCAGTGCAGGGTTGGCAGGTGGGGCGGGGAGTTCTTACGATAGCTGATGTATCTTTTGGGCGTCTCATTTTCGTATTCGGCAGGATTGACTCCCCAGCCTGCTGTTATGTTGTGTGGCGAATCTGTATCATGGCAGCTTTCCGTGAGTCTGGTTTATGGCTGAGGAATCTTCCCAACACTTGGACACAACCGAATCCGAGGTGCTGGAGGTGGAACGCACATGGATGCACAACACTTCTCCTTAGTACTTCCTGAAGTTCGGATGATCTGTGCTGAACGTGCTCGAACTTCGGTCCTACAGGTCCAACCTTCTCCTGCATCCTGCAGTCTCAGTTCTTCTGCCAGCCCCGAAGCTGTGCCAGAGTTCGAGGCGCCAAGGAGGCATACTGTAGTCACTGTAGTCCAGCGAGTGAGGGGCTCCCAACCTGACACTGTGCTCCAAGTGATCAGGTGCAAGCAACAGCCTTGCATGCCTGGATGCACCGAGCACTTCACTCTGGACGAGAAGTCTTGCTTGCAGATGGCAAAGCACGCAGTCTGGGCTACGAGAGCGGCAATGTGAGGGTCCGTGTGAAGGAAGTAGACCGACCCCAAGAGCAGGTCTATATCGGATTCAACGATGGTTTCGATGCCTGGGTGAGGATGGATGAGCTTCTTCCGCCTGAGGCTGGGACAGTGTGATTTTCAGCTGTAAGCTATTGTAAGATGGGTTTGGGAGGGTGGGGTCTGCATATATGCTGCTGCATGAATTGCTTGAGACTATTTGAGGAGTCTCTGCATCGCGCCGCAGATTCGCAGGACTCGAAGCAATAGGGTTTTGGGTTGGAGCTGGGTATTGCGAGGGGAGATGAGCGTTCCGAAGAGAGGCTTCTGAGCACAGCCGGCGCTGTGCTTTTCGTCCAAGGAGTCTTTGGGGACCGCCCAGCTTCGCAAAAACACGGACCTCTTCACCATACAGGTGGGCAGACAGTCTCAGATAGTGGTACGCAGAGCGCAGAGCAAGACAATTGAACTGCTGCACGCGAGGAGGATGCATCACATCGAGTGATGCTGAGGCTTCCAGCGTCGGACAGATGGAAGGTGAGGCGTGCGCACTTGTGACTTAGAGCCGACTGCGCTGCTTTGTTCGCCAGGTCAAGGTGGGTGGCTCCAAGAAAGTGCTGAATGATGAGCAGGCCCATCGGCGTGACCGGCTTGTGCAACTTTGGGCCAAGGGTCATTCAGCGCGGTTCACTGACGACTACAACCAGTGGCTGCAGAGCGGAGACTTAAACCTTGCTTACCAAGAGCATGGGATCTACTTTCACACCAAGCTCGAGATTGGCAAAGGTGGCGCAGCCAGAGTGTACTTGGGAGTCATGCACTCAGATGGCAGCGAGGTCGCTGTCAAAGTGCACCATTGGACATCGGAAGCCGACAAGCATTTTGATGCTGACCGCAGGAACATGCAGGCTGTCTCCGATGTACCAGGTATCGTTCCATACGTTACCTCCTTCTTGCACGAATTTCAAAATCACCTGGGAGACGTCGCGTACGAGAGGGTGATTGTCTTGAAGCTGATGGAGGGCTCTTTGCATGATGCGATGGAGCAGTGGGAATCAAGCGGGCTAGTAGGCAAAATCCCTCACTTGCAGGTGATTCGATTTGTCGCTGAGAGCTTGACAGTGGTACTCGCCAGGCTAAACCATGGGCTCTACGGGAAGGAACAAAAGATGGTACATCGTGACGTGAAGCCTGAGAACATCATGATTGACAGAGTGGGTGCCATCCGGCTTGGAGATTTTGGTATCTCGAAGGTCATGGACCTGTGCGCCGCATCGAAGACCTGCTCTTCGACAGGCCCGCAGCTCTATGCTTCTCCCGAGGCAAAGAGTCTGACGAAAAAGGAGGCCAAGGAGACCAGCGATCTCTACTCATTGGGCATGGTGATCGTAGGAATGGTCTTAGCGGACCCCAAAGGCGCCAAGCTCGATCCCTCCAAAAACGGTGCAGAACAGTGCGAGATGCTGGATGGAAAGCTGAAGCAAGACTTTGGAGCATGGCCGTGGCATCATGTGTGCTCACTCCAGAACTTGATGCGAGCTCTGCTGACAGAGCTTCCTGACAAGCGAGCCTTCTCGGACTGCATCCCCAGAAACATGATGACCCCGCACCGCACTGTGCTTGCGCATCCGTTCTTTTGGTCGTCCCAAAAGAAGACGCGCTTCCTGTACACCCTGGGTAGCTACAGGGTTGATGAGCGTGAGCAAGTGGATGCTGGGACAAAGCTTGGAGATTCCTTTCCGAATCTGAGGCAAGAAGTTGAAGCAGTCATCAGGGACAAGCTGACAGATGGCCAGGCTTTATGGTTCGACATTGTGGAAGATATGGAGCAACCCAAACCGCGCAAGACCATGGACTTTCTGAAGGAATTGCCCTTGGGCCTCCTGAAGTTCATCCGGAACAAGTACTTGCACCTGAATGACTCGGATATGAGCCCGGAGCTTCGCACTAAGCTGACGGAGCACGAGTTCCTCCACCGATTCCCGGATCTTGTTGTTCGCAGCTGGCAAGCCCTCTTGGACAAAGACGCTCTGAGAAATATCCACGAGAACTTGCAACATGCAGCCCTCCTGGAATTTTTCAGGCCGTCAGTGGATGTTGACTTCTCGAGAAGCACCTAAGGCCTAGGTCGTTCTCTCAGGCCCCGGGCTCTTTCCCTTCAGGCTCCAGCCCTCTTTGACCGCCCTGGGCTTCTCCTTTTTGCATTTTTGGCGTCGCCCTCAGAAGTAGGTGCCGGCTCGGAATTAATCGGCTTTCCTTAGGGAGCGAGTCTGGAGATCTCTCTGAAGCTCTCGGGGCTTATCAGGAAGTGCCGACTTTCTTTTCTATTGCTTTCACGTCGTGTTCAAGTGGCACTGGTAGTCAACTTTTACAGCTTGGGGTCGTTGTCTGTATGCTACGCATCACATGCTTATGGTTGGCCAGCAGAACATTTCCTGCTGGCATCCGCGTAGTGACCCAGCACGGCTCTGGCTTTGAGAGCCCATGCACCTGCTGACGCTCCCAGGACTTTTGCAAGAGTTGCCGGGTGCAGTGGCAGAAGCGATCAGAAACAGCAGCGCTGTGTGACCCGAGTTCATGCTATGCATCACAGACCGCGGAAGTTAGGCTCCCCGACGTAGCAGAACGTTTTGTGTGTCACTGTGCTGTTCCCACATCGGCGTGTTCAATCTTGGCGTGTTTTGCGTGTCACAGTGCTGTTCTCAGATCTGCGTGTCCAATCTTTTAAGTGGCGGGCTTTGCGTGTCACTGTGCCGCGAGTAAACGTAGAAGAGTTAATTCAATGGATTTGTAAAGAGTGAAACGACTGCCCCATTAAAGTACGAACGAAATCATTAACGGCTCAAATATAGTTCTTTGTACTGGCCCGTTCTTCCAACACTAAATAATACTGTGTTAGCGGTCAAATGAAGACACCCTTTATGCCCGCACGATTCATAGCCAAACACATTTCAATCATACTAGGCCGGAAAAACAGCAAGGCGCATAGCCAACCCCCATGAGGGCGGCACCGTCCGCTCTGATCTGCGAACCAATGGAAAATGCAAGTGAAGCGCCGTCTTCATTGAAATTTGCGCATTTGTTCTGGTGTGGCATCCAACGTTTGCGGATAACAAACTCCCAAATACCTTTGTTCCGCAGTAAGATCTTCTGTTGTAGTTGTCACCAGTCTGAAAGACACCACTGCTGAATGTTGCGTTTGCTTCATTTTATGAAACGTTGTCTCTCACTTTCATAGTGGTCAGTGTACTCTTGGGAGGGCGCGCGGCAGCATCGTCCGGCAAAGTCGACCTCCCGGCGCTCCTCAATCCCCTCCCCAGCTTTCTTCGTCTTTGTGGCAGTCTTGGTGCTGGGGCTGTCACAACTCAGCTAGCTATCAAGCACGCTGACTGTGATGCTGCTCAAGTCATTGCCAGGTTCTGCCGTCAAATGCATGCACGAGCGAGCCAACAAACCAGGAACCCCAGAGAAACATCTCACAGAGTATCGCACGGAGTGCTCGGAAGCTGTAGATGCGAGAGTGTGTCTAATTCCCTTTACAGCCAAATCAAAGCTAATCCGAGCATACCTCATGTGAAACCCTGCTTTACATTCCACACGCGACGCCGTGGCTGTCTCTGCAAGTTCTGCGGTTGCCACGCACAAGTGGGGCAAGTCGTGCTTGGCAGTCGCAACAGGCTGAGCTGTGCTGAGCTGTTCACTTTGCAGAGGGCAAACCTAGTGCTGCGATGAGAGTCATGAGATCACGACTCCAGGGTGTTCATGAATTGTCGGGAAGCCAAGGTACCTGAGCTTGTCGAAGTGTGATCGACCAACGACTGAGCTCGCTTGAAGGTTGGCCACGCTTGGACTCGGACAGTGGGTCTCAGTAGGTCTCAGGGAATGCTTTCTTTCGATGCTTGGGGTTTTCCGAATCGGCCCGGCCAAGACGAGTGCCAACAGTATGTCCGATGGGGATGGTGCAGTTTCGGAGGAGCATGCCGGTTTGACCATCGCAGAGGTGAGTCTTTGCAAGGCTTTCAAGAGGGCTTCCTAGTGCAGAAAATTGAAACAGATGAAGAAGGTGCTGTCAAGTTCGACTTCTGGCTGGAGACGAGAAATGAGCGGACGCCGAATCACGAGTTTCCAATTCCTGACGGATCCTGGCCGCAGGCATATTCTCTGCCTGATCCACGGCTTGATGCCAGCCGTCCCCGACACGAGGGCAGGCTGTTCTTTCAATGGGTTTCGAGAGTCGACCCCGAGTCGGAGGGTTCTGAGGATGCGAGCCAGCTTCCTTTCACAAGTGGGCCAGTCGAGTCGTTTCCAGTTCCTCACAATTCTTGGCAATGTCGCTTCTGTGCAGGGGAGTGTGAAATGTATCGAAGGCAGCGGGACGAGAAAGAGCTCTGTTTGCTGATCAACGTGAAGCGCCGTGATCTGAATCAGCTTCCAGCCCGACGAGCTGTTCTGTTCCAGCGAAACGGACAAACCGTTGCAGGAGTTGCAGTGAGTGAGAACAAGACTGTGATATTGGAGGAGCATGTGTCGCACTCCTTCATCCGTGATGGTGTCCCGGTCCCTGCCCAGCTCCAAATCCGACAGGCGCCGGGTATGAAGCTCTCGTGGTGCGCCGTTCTTATGCCGCCGGAAGCATCTGAGCTGATAAACGACATCGAGATGAATGGCGACGCTCAGTACATCAGTGAAATGCAGGGCGCTCAGCCTTCTCCATCCTCGGGGCCATTCAAAGCGTGGCGGCAGCTGGAAAAAGAGTTGACTGAAATTGAACGGGACTTGCGTCGACTGAACCGTTGGGAAAAGCTAGCCATTGCTGCGCTGCAGCCCCGGAGCTCGGCGGCTTTTGAAGATTTTCTGCAGAACGTCTTCCTTGACGCTATGATCCGTCTCGTGTACAAGCTCGCGAAACCTTGCCCGGAAACCTTCTGTGCCGCTCCACCGCTGCTCGTTTCATTGGAGGATGTTCAGAGTTGTCTGTTACGTCTTCTGAAGAGAGAAGGGCAGCTGCGAAAAGAAGTGCAGGAGAAGGCCAAGGTTGATGACTTCAAAGCTTTGATCGAACATGAGCCAGACCGTGCCTTCGCGCATCTCTGCAGTTGGGTGAGCGGGCGGTTCTCGGTTCACAAGACCTGCAGAGCCTGCAACAAGCCTGTCCTGTTTTGTCCGCTCTGCCTTGAGACCGCCTGCTGCGACAGGCCCTGCAGCAAGACCTTGAAGCCACATGGACAAACTGCAAAAGACATTCTCATCAAAAGCTTCGTGGAGGTGAAAGGAGAACTGAGACAGCTGAATAGCGATCACTTGCGCTATCTTCGACAAGAAGGTGGTCGGCTCGTTGACTTCTTGAAAGCTGCACCAACAACCCCAGCTAATGGCTCCTTGAAGCAGTACATCGGAGCCGAGTCCGAGGAAAAAGCCACAAAATGCTTGCCGAATTGGGTGCGTGGCGCCAAGTGCAGCAAATGCCTGAAAAGAAAAGAGTTCGGGCTCTGCAGCTCTTGCCAAGAGAACATGAGCTTGCAGGTTTGTGAGGAATGTGGAGGATCCTGCAGTTTGGTTTGCCCACTTTGCAGTGCGTTCTTTTGCCCTTGCAAGGACAGCACATGCTGCTTCACCGGCCAGATTCATCCACCAAGCTTTGAGAGACTGCTGGACTTCGCCGTCAAGTTGTGCAGGGGCTCAGGGGACAGCGATGTTGACAGCTTCCTGCTTTTCCTGCAGTCGTCGCGTTGTACCGTCCCCGTGCTCAACCAGATTGCGTCGCAAGACGGCCCAACGGCCAAGAAGTTGGCAGGGATCTGGCACTGGATGATTGGCAGAGGGGAGGCCACGGGCGAGTTGGGTTGCCCATTCTGCGGGCAGCGCTTTCACGCACATGATGACAGTACATGCGCATTCAACCGCAGCCGGCATCCGAGGAGTGCTGATGAGTTGTGGATTTGGTCGTTCAGGTTGTTAGAGATGCAGCGCGCTGGCGGAGCTTGGGTACAGGAGAGGATGTTCAAAATGCTGTCAGACGTGGGCCCGCAACTGTGCACACAGCACGATCTCGGAAAGTTGCTATGCAAATTGAGAGAGGGACAAAGTCCGCTGCTCGGAGGTGACGAGATGAGGCGCTTCGTGAGGTCCTTCGACAACAAGGTGGCGGAATTCCAAGCTGCAGAAGCCAGATACAATGCTCATCAGGAGGCAGATTCGCAGGAAAAGACAAAGGATGCGAACAAAAAGAAGATCGCAGAGGAGAGCTTGAAGACTGCCGCCCACGAGCTGGCGGCCTGTTTGCTGACATGGATGAATGGAAACGTCGGCGATGATGGCAAGCATTTTCTACGGTGTCCAATGTGTGGCGAAGCATTTTGCACAGAGGTCCCCGGCACCTGTCCTCATGGGGACTCGCACCCCGACAACATTGATCAGCTTTGGGACTGGGCGCTTCAGAAGTGCGGCGCTGAGGCTAGCAAGGCTCGGTGGACGCGAGGAGGCACTCTTGCCAAGGCATTACACGAGTTCTCGAAGCAGCAAACGACCATCAAGAAGATTTCCAACAACATGAGGGCCAAGAGAGAAGCTGAGGCCATGGGCCAGAAGCTCCGCTCCCATGCGCTTGCGTCATTCTTAATGTGGCTGGGTGATGGAGAGAGCCAGCCCCTGTGTTGCCCATTTTGCCGGGATCAGTTTGCCGATGGTCACTGCTGTGGCATGCAAGGCGACCGTCATCCGTCACCGCTCGCAGAACTCTTCAAGTGGGTTCTTAGCAGCCACATGGTATCAAGAGCTCCCGCGGAGAAGGCCTTCGACAAGTGGTTGCAGGCGTGGGATAGGTTTCTTGATGCGGACGAACAAATTGAGCAGCACATGAAAGAGATCTTGAGCAAGTCGTTCATCAGCATGTATCAGGAAGAAGAGCTGGACAAGGATGTGAGCCTTGCGAAGAGGGCGAGACTTGACAACCCTGGTTTCCAAGGAGTCAAGACCCTTCTGACGCTCAAAACGACGATTCGAAACAGTTGGGTTCACGGCCATGCAGACACAGTCACACAGAGCTTTCCAACAGCTCCGCAGGTCGCCAGACAACTTCTGGGCCTCGACCATGCGTCAAGTTCTTCAGAAACCTTGGAGGGGTTTTGGGACATGCATGTGTTGCTGCCAGATGGGCCTGTGGAAGACGTCAAGGAGAGCACTCGGAACCGGTTGAGGCAGAACTGGCAGAAGGATCCTCCAAGAGGTTTCAAGTTCAAGGTGAGGTCGAAGCATATTTGTCTCACGCGCCGCGACGAGCGGCGGTTCAGGCAGCCTTGTAGGTCATGCGAAAGACGTACTTGGCAGACTTGTTGGGAGGTTCACGGTGCTCCCGTGAACAAGCCAATGTGCACAAGTACAGCGTGGTATTGCCAAAGCTGCTGCTGGCTGCGTTTCAATGCGCATTTCTGCTGGCCGGACGAGCTCGCCTCCAAACCCCACACGTGGCGGGCCACAGAATTGTGCTGTGAGCGTACAGGGATGTATTGGTACGGTCATCAAATCGCACACTGGGATGAGGAGCCTGCTATCAGCCGCTGGGAGCAGTTCCGGGGACGCTTCGATGGTGGGAGGAAGGAGTGGGTCCAACTTCACAAGCACGTCGACTTTCCTCAGGCAGGACCTCGCTGTGCCTTTTGTGTGTTTCAGTGCCTGCATCATATACTTGGGGGGACGGCCGGGAGTTGCTGCATGCTTGCTCCAACGTGGATTTCCATCATACCCTGCAGGGCAGCGAATTGGAGGAGCCGCGATACTGTGCAGCGGCAGACCTGGCAAACCTATGGCGTGATGTGTACCAGGGCATCGAGCATGCCGAGCGACTGGCCAAAATCTCGCGCAGGGTCATCGTTGCAGACTTGTCCTTGACGCGCACGGTGGCGAGGATGCTAGCCGGAGGGTCGCCTGGCATGCATGTAGCTCGCTGCTTTACTCCGCTTTGCTTCGACGCAGGTGATCGCGCTGTGACTTAGGCCGGTCGTTCGCGTCGTTCTGCTCCGAGCCAAGGATCACGAACTTCATGCTTGATCGCTTTGGCCACGAAGTAACTGACAAGTTTCAGCTTCAGGATGGGCGTGCGCTGCTAATGAGAAAAACTTTGAGAAGCTTCTTTTGGAGCGTTGCTCTCACCGTTGCTCTCCGAAGATCCACTGAAGCTCCGAAGCTCCGAAGCGCTGCGCAGGACTTCTCCAGGGCGATGGGCAAGAGCAGCCAGTCGGGAGATGCAGAGGACGGGTTGTTGAGCTGGCGTGAGAGTTTGCTGCAAAAAAACAGTATCATTCAGGGCAGAATCAGGCACAGAGCTGCTGCCTCGGTTGTGGGGTGACAGAGATCTGAATGTTGCAAAACCTAACTAGCAGATGCCAGGATGCTGAGTTCTGGCCTGGTGACGAGGTCTACGTGCGGGAGGGCCCATCACATTGGCAGAAGGGCCTCGTGGAGAAGCTAAATGTCGATGGCAGTGTCCTGGTCCGACTGGACGTGGGTTGGGTCACCGAGCTCCGCCCAGAACATTTGGAGGCTGGAACATGCATGAACATATTTGCAATGCCAATGCGACATTCTTCATTGCCAGATGATGGGTCGTAGTGTCTAGCTCGTTTAAATTTGGCGATGATCTCGTGGACCAATTCCTTTGTTCTCACGAGGCTCTTCTGTCATTTCGAGGGGTTCTTGTGCGCAGGTTGTTGCGCCGGCCTCAGAAGTAGGAGTTGGTGCTCTTTTGACGGACAATATCTGAGGCACGATAGTAAATTCCAAGTACGAAAAGCCATCCCCTCCCAACGCTGGAAAATAGCTCTGAACTACATAGAAGAATTCACCCATTTGCGGAAGTACTGCCAAGATCTTGAAACAATGTGCTGCAGGCGCCCACGAACGAGTGGGGTTATCCGCTCCGACCTGGCCGCCCGGAATGCCAACATTACGAAAAATACCTGTGGTGCCGGTATGGCAGGAAGTGCTGGTACACGCATTCCAGTGATGCAGTCGGTCGTTTTTCGCGTCTCACCTTAGTGCAAACTGTTGGTTCAGACGACAGAGGTGCAGTCTTTCAGGTGCAAGCACGTAACGGACGTGAGGAGAGCGTTCCCAACAAAGCCTGGCCTTCATGCTATCGGATCCCTTTGGCACCCTGTCCTGTCTACTGCCACATCGGGGAGGGGGATCAGATCACGCAAGTCAAAGTTAGAAGCGCAGATTTGAAGCGATTTGGTTGTCAGCGCCAGGGCAGAATTGTCCGCGAGCGCGACGGTGGGCCGACTCGCGTGGAAGTGCTTCGGCCTGACAACATGGCAGACGTGACAGCTACCAAGTACCGTTGGTTAGGTGATGGCATACCTGTCCATGGCCGACCGTTTGCAGTTGAGCTGGAAATGCTTCATATGATGTTCGAGCAGGAATCCAAGCTGTATGCTGTGTTCCCCCCACCTGAACTGTCGTTTGTCGGTGTAGATGACAACCAGTACTTCAACGAACGGGAGCGGATTCAGGACGCAACCTTGCAAGAGCCGAAAGCCAGGCATTTCAAATCCTGGGTCAGGTTGCAGAACGAGCTTACGAGCGTGCAAAACGACCTGCACAGCATTCAGCCCGTGGACCGCTTGGCCATTGCTGGCCTGATGATACGGAGCACCGCAGCCTTCGAAGACTTTTGTCGGACATGCTTGGAAGATGTCTTCATCCGTCTTATCCACTCCATGCCAATGTCTGTAGCAAGCCTTGCGGCCAATCTGCCAATCCAGGCAGGCTTCACTTGCGGTTGGGTGAGATGGGCTGTGTGGATTCTGCAGGAGCTTGTGTCTTGGCGGAATCCTGAGGGCATAAGCGCACCTGCAGAGGTGTTGGCCAAGATACAAACTGACCAGGGGCTCTGGTGCCCGCTTTGTGACAGAACATTTGCTTCCACAGCTTCGGACACCTGCTCCTTTGGGCATGTGCACCCGCAGACAGCGGATGACTTGTTGAGGTATGCTATGGAGCAGACGCTCACTATTCACATCATGAAGCCGCCAAGCAAGAAGAAGTCGAACACCACGCGTTTGGACAGCATGATCCCTACGCTCAGTGAGTGGGAGGCTTTTCTTGCCCGCATGTTGTGCCATGCATTCTCAGGAGAGGACGCTGCAAACGTGCAGGTGCTTACATTCTTGACAAGCTGTGAAGTTGCAGTTTTCTTGGCAACTTGCAGGAGCAACTATGCTCGCTTTGGAGCTGCAGACATCGGAAGGACTGTTGAAAAAGTCCTGTCCCGGCAGCAGCTTGCTGTGCCTGGTGCTGCTGTGCCGCTCGAAGGGCCAAGGAGGAAGGGCTTCGAAACGCTCCTTAAACTCAAGTATGGCATCCGGTGCATCATAGCGCACGGCTCCGCAGAAGGCACGCTGCAAGGAGGGGTCCTGGCAAACGCCCCTACAGCCAGTAGGCTTTCACAGCAGCTCCTGTTCGGGGACGACGAAGGCCAAAAAATATGTGGCGAGTCCTCGCAGGACTGGGACTTGTATGTTCTGAAAGCATGGAGCGATGTGGAGGGCATCGACAGCGACTGGAGCAGATTGCCAGTTGGCTTACCTGTCAGTATTCGTACAAAGCAATTCAAACTGAAAGACAGCTCGCTGAGCTCACTGAGTGTAGCACGACCCTACCTTGTCGCAGTTCCCACGCTGATTACGCAGCCCCAGGTGACAGAGCTTGAGCCACGAGGGAGGCGGCTGGATTTCAACATGCATCTCTGCTTACCGGAGGCTCTAGCCACGCTGCAGCCGCATCTGTGGTCAAAGCTCAGTCTATTTGAGCATGAGCTTCGAGAAGGCCGCTACTTGGCAGGTGAACAGCGATGGCACTTGGATGTGGATGATGCTTCCAGCCGAAGGGAGTGGCTTTTAGAGCAATTTGGGCGTCATGAGCACATCCAGCTCCATCCCCATCGCCATTGCCCGCAGCCAGCAGATGACGCAAGCGACAAGGAAAAGATACGTTTCAGAGCCGCAGAGGAGGTGGCTACACATTGGCGCGAGCTTTACGAGTCTTTCGAACAATCTGAGAGGCATTGCCCTGCCTCCTTGGAGTTGATCTTGGCCGACCTGTCGCTCACCCAGTTGGCCGCCTCGACGCTGGCTGACGCGCTTGCCGGCAGCAATTCAGAGATTCAAAAAACCAGAGTGTTGGACCATGCTCTAGCGCTCGATTTCTGTAGCGGATGTAGCAGAGCAGCGAGGAGAGAAATAGCTTGAATCTTCAGTCACGAGCCAAGGTTGATAGAGATTATGAGGCGCCTGTTTGGCGTGGATCTGGCGAAGCCAGTGTCCGGTGAGCCGACCACATTGCTGCTTGAATGAACAGTTGGAAACGCGGAAAGGCTGTTTAGGGTTCCATCAGAATGAGCCTCTGAGCCCCTGAGCAAGCGCTCGAGAAGCCTCAAGAGAGCTCGCAAAAAGTCAGCCAGAGTATACCTTCTGCAAAGGGCTGCCTGCAGTCTAACAATCGACCGAAGTCACTGACACATCCCTCAAAGCAAGTGGCTCTTCGGCACAGTATGCACAAATTGTTAACGCGCGAGCTACTCTGAAAGTTTCAACGCGCGCCTGATGTGCAGTGCGCAGACGTCGTCAGCTGCCGGCGTTGTTTTTTCGAAGGGTCACGCGAAATAGTCAACTTAGTCTTCATTCGGACCAGCGGGAACCCGCGGAAGTGCACGCCAACGAAGGCACAAGCGTCCGCCGGTCGCAAGGATGCGCAGCGCTGTGATAGACCGACTTCACGCCGCCCACCAAGACAGTCTGAACCTGAGGCCATCCTTCAAGCATGGCGGATGCTGGCGCAGCGAGGCTAGGACATAGTTGTGGTATAGATGAACATGACATCACAGTTCATCTGTTTTCAGTCGCTGACGGATTGCACTTGCTCTCGTCGAAGGCACCAAGCCGCCAAGCGGATGTTCACCAATTGGCCGCATTTGCTGCGACTGTCCGAGGCTTACTGGGCACTGCAGAACCTTTGACACAGATCGTTCATTGTGGGAGAACTTATTGTGATGCGGTCTTGCTTGCAGGCTTTGCAACAAGCTAGTGGTGCCGCAAGAGAGAGCTACATATGCGGAGCACCATCATCTCAACCAGCTTCAGCCGGGCAGGCGGGCTTATGTGGGCATGGTGAAGGCATGCTGAAAGCACGTCAAAGAACAAACACACAGACGCCGAGCTCTCCTCAAGAGTCTTGCTTTCGTCGCAGGCTGGGCCGTCCCTGCACGCTATTCAGCAAGCGGCCCAAGAACTTGTCGATGCACGTGCTCGTGGAATTGAGATCACCTTCCGCGATGCAGAAGAGATCCGAGAGCATCTGAGCTCGGAGTACCAGCTTGGCGTGTACCTGTGGCAGAAGGTGCGTGCTGGCCTCACTGTGCATGTTCCCGAGGCGGGTATAGACGCCCGAGCAAAACTCGCTGCAGATTTCGGGGAGATGCTCCAGGTTTTAGCTGCAGCCGAGGCCGATCCACGCAGACACACCACACAGCCTGTCATTAACCAAGCCCTGAACTTGAACCCTGGACACTGCAACCTCCAACTCTAGGCATAGGAGGAGAGGCGGAGCAGCAGCCGTAGTAACAATGACAGTAGCCACGTGCTGGCAGGCTGGCCAAGGGGCCTGTCATGCGCCCGTCGCTGCTCCTGCTCAGGCAGACAACCCATGGTTCGTTTTTGTTTCAACAAGACCTGCAGCTGCACAACATGGCAGGTCTCAGCACCTCCGATGCACAATGCGGGAGACTTAGTTCAGAGCTTGCTACAAAGAACTTGTCGGACTGGGTTGATAGGTGCCTGAAACTGCGTGATTCCGCATCTCTCGAGGCGCGTTGGGTGCCCGGCGATGGCCTTTGCCAATTTCACGCCTTGGCGCTGGCGGCAGAAGGGAACCGCCGGTGGAGTGATAACTTGCTTGACAGATCTCGTGAACTTCGACAGCTGGCCATTGCAGAGCTCGGACAGAACAGAGAACGGTATCAAGCATTTTTCACAGCAGCCGAGACAGACGCAGCCTCCTACGATGAGTATTTGGAGAAGCTCCAATCAGGTGTCGGGAGGGGAAGCCATCTCACGTTGGAAGCCCTTACGCAGTGCGGAGCAAGCCGCATGGTCAGCATCTGTGTGCATACTCGAGGAAACGCTCCCAGGTGGGCTGGAGTCGAAAACTATGAAGGGCCAGGACACGTGGCTCTTTTTCTTGACAACCCTGGCGCCCGCTTTGCCCACTACTGGGCCATTGTGGACTGATGCCGTAGCTTGACTTCGGCAATACCATGGCAGAGCAATTCGGGTGCTCCCCAAAGGGGACCCTCAGTGGACAGTGGACCTTGCTAGTCATTTAGCTGCCCGGTGTACAGGAGGGAACCGACCGGGCACAGCTAAAGCTTCGGAGGGAAAATTTGTGGCGAGCGTTGAATGGTACGTTGATGAGAACTGCCTTGCGAACTCAACATTCACCAAGACTAGAAGTATGCAGCAAAAGCATCCAAGCGCATGATTTTCTTGCCGGTGTGAGAGCCGTTGTTTGCGTTTTTGGACTTAGCTTGAGCTCACACAGTGCTCACCCTTTTTGACTTTAGCACGCTTCAGGTACTTGTTGAAGGTTCACGCACATGTGTTTTGTTTTTTTCAGCTTGTGGACGTTGCGGAGCGTTGGGAATCCAGGGTTGAATAAGTGAGTGGCCTACGACAGTTGTCGCCGTGGCGATGGTGAGAAGCCTTCGGGGCAGCGTGCTGAAGGAGCGTAAAATCCGGGGTGGTGACGGTTGCAGTGAACTCTCGAAACGTGGTTTTCTGGCGGTGCTGCCGCCATGTATACGGTAAGTGAATAATTGTAAACGCTTGCGCGCGCCGCCTCGGCAGCCGGGCCGGCCCCAGGACAGGAAAGGAGGAAAGAGGGTTTCGCAAAAAAAGGGGAGGAAGGGCAGCGGGGTTAAGGGGGGGGGGTGGGGGGGGGGGGTGGGGAGGGGAGGGGGGAGGGGGGGGAGGGGGGGGAGGAGGGGGGGGTCCCCTCACAAAATTTTGCATGTGGGGAAGGGTTGGGTTTGGGGGAAGGAGGCCCGATCCGGGTCTGCTTGTTCCAGACGCTTCTCGGCAGGAAGCCGAGGCGAATATGTATGACGCGCATTGGGCTCAGCATGCCAAAGCAACACAGCGATGAGATACATGAGTTGCAGGAACGCTATTACGATCAAACATGTCATGCGTTGTAACTTGTCGGTATCTTTTTTCCACGTTCCAGAAATTGCATAGTGGCATAGCAGAAGTTCTATCCTCCGAAACATGAGCACACCCTGCACCTTGGAATGTTTCCCTTGTGCATTGTATGCGTGGGCACACCCTTTTTTTGTTCAAGTGTCTTGCTTCCTTTCGTCCACCACGCCGATATGGCGCGAGGCTTCAGCGTGAGCACTGTGCACGCCAGCTCCTGCATGACGGCCATGTTGGGAAGCGAGGAGTTTTGGAATTTGTCATGCCACAACTCTCGTCTCATTTTCATTTTCATGAGGAGTTTTCGGACTCTTTGTCAGTTGCGTGTCAGGGTTTTCACAGTACATGCTACCTAGCCTGGCAGCCTGCCACTTCAGCATGCAATTCAAATATGCCGATGGGCCTAGCTTGTGGAATACTGTAAGACTAGAGCGCCACATGAGCCGCCACAGCCGCCGCCGCCACCGCCACCACCACCACCGCCACCACCACAGCCACTACCACCAGCAGCCATCCACCAACGCAACCACTACAACCGTCGCCGCAAGCATAACAAGAGCAACAGGAAGTCAGCAGACAGCCAACAGCAACAGCAATAACCATCGCAACGGCAGTTGAATACATCTCATCACCGCTGCTTTCATCGGAAACCGGCAGAATCCAACAAACGGAGCCGTCAACACAGCTGAGCTGGCTCCTGGTACTGTAGTGACCATTTCCGTGCCATTCTCAAAGCTTGCCATGTGTTTGAGGGAATTTGGCCTAGTTTTTTGCATCTTGTCACTTGAGATCTTTCGACTGATGCCGCCGTTTGAACGTCTAAGGTGGCTGCGCCGTGTGCCATGGATTTTTTGGCGTGGTGCTGAGGGCTTTCTCATGCTCAATGCGTTTCCTGCCCAAACAATTTGAGCACGTGGCTTTTCGTGGGATGAGGGATGTTGATGACGTGCGCAAAAGTGCTTGTGTGCAGGCCATGTCACAGGCGGCGCACGAGGCTGCAAGCTTTCTCAAAGCAGCTTTCATGTCTGCCGTGAGGTGTGCAATTGGCTCCCACATCGCGGCTTCCTGAGAGCCAGCCTTGGCAAGGTGCACTTTGCATCATTTCCGCTCAGGCTAACTTATGGGAATGTAGGTACTCAACTACATGACGTATGGTGAAGGTACCCATGGCAGCAGACGTTGAGTTTGATATTGCAGGCACCTGCAGGCGTTGTGTCGTAAAGTTAGAGTTCTTCTGCGCAGGGGGAGTAGCTGTTTCGGAGCTTTTCTCACATCTGAAAACTCTTCAGGCTCGCGGCTGGAAGGGTTGCTTCGGTATTCATCTTTTTGGAGATCATGACCCACACGAAGACCCTGAAGCTCTTTATGCCATAATTTGGGTCTGGGGCGGAAACGTGAAATCTGGAAAGATCCGCCAGCAACCCACCGGAAGCCCCTCTGCTTTGCACTGATGCTCAGCGCTCCTTCTTGGGGACTCTCTATGAGCTTTCGCCTCCCTCGCCATCTTGCCATTTGTTGTGTTGCTCAGCCCGAAAACCTAAACCCTGCAGCACCTGTAGTACCCTCTGCAGGGTTGCTCGGGTCAAGGGTCAAAAGCTATTCCCTCCCTCTCGACTGCACAGCCCTTACCTAGAATTCGATTTCGATGCGGCGAGATGCTCGGAGCAGAGCGCTGTTGAGGAACTTGACGGGTAGAGGAAAACGCAGGAACGAGACACTGAGGACAAGGCCCAGGGGTCTTGGGGTTCTTTGGAGTAACATCGGCTCAAGAACTGAGCCGATAACCACCCAAAAGCACCCAGAGCTAAGCCGCCAGCCCAAAAAAGGCGAGAAGCCATGGCCCGGCAGCTGCCTCCGCTGCCTGCAGACGCAGAAGGTTTGGTCAGGTACGGCCAGTGGCCCGAGGTCGTGGAAGTGAGGGAGTTCCTGGTGTCCGCTGCCTTAATCGAGGGCTTGCACGAGCTCTTGGCCACACCGGTGCCATCACAATGGGGACATGTGCACATCTTTGACTTGTGCATGCTCTTCCGGCTCTACGACCTTGCTTGGGCCCTGGCGTGCAGGGGCGTGCAGGGATGTCGAGTGACGCGCCGCTACCTGGACGAAAGCATGGGAGTTGCAGGCTGCTTCGGACGAGCTTGCCGTTTTGGAGGAGGATGAATGGCCCGATTTCAGGAGCCTGATAGGATTCTGCCGGTGCTTCGACACGCCGGCCACATGTGCTGCTTGTTGCTGGGGTTTCGACATTTCACAAGGGGTTTGGATGTGGAATTGGTGCGACACGATCACCGTCGCCAGGGCGAGAGCGCAGCGCCTGGCCAGCAATGGATTCGTGCAGAGGCTCCTCCACTTAGGCGCTGGATCCATTTCATTTGACGAAGATGCTGTCGCTTGCTTGATGGACATGGCAATCCTACTTGGCAATGTTGAGCTAACCACTTGGTGCGTGGCTCATTGCCAGCTCCGGCCTCTGCGACGATGGACAGCTGACGATGTGGAAAGTTTGAGGGACACTACCCTGGCCATCCTCGAGTGTGCACTCCTTGCAGGACTGGATTTGGGAGCGTGTCGCCTGTCCCCTTTCGTGCCCACGTGCAGCGCATGCAGGGGCCAGCCGCTCTCACGATGGGGTCCGCGGCGATTTGAAAGGCAGCTGTCCTTAATGGACGCGGCCATCCTGTGCGGCAGAGATCAGCTAGCCGAAGTGCTCAGTTCCCACGTTGAGGTCTCCGAAGACTTCCGTGAGTTGCTTGAGCTTGACCTGCCTTACCCGTGCGAGCTCTGTGGCGCTGCTTCCGAGAGTGTGTACACCGTGCGGTTCTGTTCTTGGCGGCGCGCAAGAGAGGCACGAGGTGAGTGTGCACCCCGCGCAGCGGCTGCAGGGGTTTGCTCCGCCTCGCGGAGGCGAAGCCTCGGTCAAGCTGTGCAGCAGGCGGTGGGAATCTTCCAAGCCATGCGGCAGTGGGCGAACGGTGCAAACGGCATCAGCTTTGATCCTTCGTTGGTCGACGAGGTCCTCAGCTTCTCTGTAACGCCCAGGCTCTTGGCCTTGCTTTTTCCTGGGTCGCTGTGGCCAAGGTTCTTTGCCTGCCCCAACCCCTTGCTCGACACATACCAGGCCAGGGCTGGTGGGGCCACAGAGTCTTAAGGAATTTTGAGGATCCGCGGGGGCTGTTGAAGCACGTACAGCACGCGCTGGCTTGCTTTCAGCACGGGCCCTCCCACGGAGTGGCTGCGCCAACTTCCCAGCGGACAGTGTACAGTGTACAGGGATACGTGATCCGCAAGATGGCGTGCGAAAAAGTCGTTCAATGACGGAGCCAGCTGGGCCACACCATACAGAATCATACCAAGAGCAGCTCCCGTCAAGATTGCACAATCAACACGAAATTTCAGGGAGATCCTTAGCCACCATGGTGAACGGTACCTCAAATCAGCATCGGTCCAACCAGGCCATCACGGCAACCAACGTCGGTCCGAAAAATTGCCACCTGGCGCTTCAAGTCTCCGAGTTCGCAGATGTAGCATCTAGTCTAAGAAAGCTTCCTGTGCTCAAACCTGTGCTCAGGATGCTCAACATCTCTCATGGAGAGCCAAGACAGTCAGACACCACTGTGTCAACACGGCCAAGCGCAAAGCAACGTGGAGGCACGGTGGAGGTTCAGCAACTTCCACATGCATGTGACCGCAACTTCGGTTGGACATTCCGCCGCAGGCTGACGGGATAGCATTGGGCGGCATCCCGAGACTGTCTCATTTAGACTCGTTGAGCTGCGCTTCGCTGCCAGTAGAATGCCCTCCGGCTTGGACGCGTCTCAGACACGGCGTGCAAAAACAGGCGTCTGCAGATTTGCGAAATGATGCGCGGAATGCATTGCACTCCGCTTGCCAATCATGCTTCGAGACCTGCAGACCTGCAGTGCATGCTGTTTTTTTAGGAATGTCGACTGCCCTTTTACAGGCTTGATGCCGCCCGCTGCAGTTTGCTTTCAGAGAGGGGGGGGCAGCGTAGCAGCCCTCCCAATCCTGTTGAAGACTCTTCGCACTGTGCTCAGCAGTCCCGCGCCAGAGCGTCATGTACCCAAGCCAGGCTCATGTCTAGTCGAGTGCATCTGCTGCAAGCTAGACAGGAAAGCTGGAGCATCTAGTATGCAGTTGTGATGATGGTCCTGACAGGCGTGCCCCCACGGCATCAAGTGTTTCCAGCTGGACACCTGCACCAAGATCCACCCGCCCGAGTGGTACAGCAACCGATGTGAGGAAGGGGACCGCTGCCCGTACAGTGACTGCGACAAGGTGCACCCACGGCGCCACATCCCGTGCAACCAGGGCGTCCGGTGCACGAAGCCCACCTGCCACTTCCTGCACCCACGTGCTTGGACAGCAGGCGCTGAAGCAGCAGGAGCATGCCCTCATGGCATCAAGTGTTTCCAGCTGGACACCTGCACCAAGATCCACCCGCCCGAGTGGTACAGCAACCGATGTGAGGAAGGGGACCGCTGCCCTTACAGTGACTGCGACAAGGTGCACCCACGGCGCCACATCCCGTGCAACCAGGGCGTCCGGTGCACAAAGCCCACCTGCCACTTCCTGCACCCACGTGCTTGGACAGCAGGCGCTGAAGCAGCAGGAGCATGCCCCCATGGCATCAAGTGTTTCCAGCTGGACACCTGCACCAAGACCCACCCGCCCGAGTGGTACAGCAACCGATGTGAGGAAGGGGACCGCTGCCCGTACAGTGACTGCGACAAGGTGCACCCACGGCGCCACATCCCGTGCAACCAGGGCGTCCGGTGCACGAAGCCCACCTGCCACTTCCTGCACCCACGTGCTTGGACAGCAGGCGCTGAAGCAGCAGGAGCATGCCCTCATGGCATCAAGTGTTTCCAGCTGGACACCTGCACCAAGATCCACCCGCCCGAGTGGTACAGCAACCGATGTGAGGAAGGGGACCGCTGCCCTTACAGTGACTGCGACAAGGTGCACCCACGGCGCCACATCCCGTGCAACCAGGGCGTCCGGTGCACAAAGCCCACCTGCCACTTCCTGCACCCACGGGAGAGGACGGTTCCATTGCCCTTGCCTGCAGCATCCTCAACTGCTGAGTCAGAGCCAGCTGTCCCTCTTGAGCAGGTGGTGATTGTGATGGGAGTTGTTGTTGCTTGTGACGGTGACCTGGCAGCACTGAAGTTGGACTTGGCGGAGATGGGCATTGAGCCACGGGCCATTGTGCCCGGAAGGCGCCTTGTGCGACTGGAGCTGCCAACCGCCGACGAGGCCAAGGCTGCGGCCGCGAGGCTCAATGGCAGCGAATGCGCCGGGCAGGCGGGGGATTTTCCTCCTCTTGCAGCCTCCCTGCTCTAGAGCAGATTTGTTTCCTTCCCACGAAAGTTGCCAGGTTGTGACGTCCTTCTTGGCTTCGGCGCGCACGGGCATCCACGGGGGCCAGGTGCCCGTGGTAAGAAAGAAGCGAAAGACACAGCCTTTGAGATTCCTTGAGGGTGTTGCCGTAGCTTGCCAGTAGGTGCTGAATGCAACAGTGCTCTACTCGCGCTACCTGAAGGGCTTCCCGTAAGGTACCGATGAAAACATGAGTGGTGGTGTTTGTTTTTGTCCGGCTAGGTGCTCTACGCCGGGGAAGGCTTTGGCATTCGCCTCAACGACATGGACCTGGTCCCCCATCCCAGGCGGGTCGGATGGGGTGTATATGTTTATGTGTATGAGAGTGCAGTCTGGTAGGTTTCGCGGCAGTGTGTCATGCTGCGTTCTTCAAACTACAGAGCATTACATTTTCATGCCAACTGCATGTTTTCGTAAAGCAAAATCAAAGACAAAACAAATTAGGTCAGAGCCTCTAATGTCTCGTGTGCCAGTTTGTCCCGACAGGTCTGCCCTCGCACTTGATCAAGGCCTCCAAGAGGAGCTACGCAGCTGGTTGCAGTTCACGAGTGAAGCCAAGTACTTGCACATTGCGGAGATGGGCGATGTGCAGGACGGAGGAAGATGCTGTAGATAAAGAAGTATGTGAAGTAAGGCTTCATGTGTGCAGGTCGCATCTTGCAGGTGTCCTTACGTTCCCTTCAGTCGCTGTTTGCCACAGGCCCAGCTGAATTCGGATGAGCTGCCGTCAGCCTACCGGCAAGGCTTCCATGCCCTCCACGACAAGCGCTTCTGGCTGGAAGGTTGCGCGCCGCAGTCGAGGCTGTCGCTCGTGGGCTCAGATGCACCGGCCGACGAAGAGGCGGACAGATGGACCCAGGGATGGTTGGGAGCTCAGTTTTTGAGTTTCTGGACCTGGAAAGCACAGCTCAGAGACATCAGAGTCCCAAGCCTTGCGGCATCAACATGTGCAACGTGCAGGGCCGGGCTGCCGATGAAGCTGCGCGGATCGGGGGGCCATGGCGTTGTGGCTGCCTACGAGTTGCTGGAGGAAGAGCGTGAGGCCGTGGTGCTTCGGTGGATCGCAGGCCGCTCGGTGCCGAGCCATCCCTTCGTCCTCCTTGCCGACCGCGTCATGCACGCGCTTTCTCGGCACGGCCCCTGGGAAGAGGCAAGGACCTCCAACATGTGTGTATACTGTATGATAGGCATCTAACAATAAATTAAAGCATATATACAAATATATGACTTGCTTGGTTATTTATTTGTTTGTGTTTGTAGGGCCGTTGCTGTGAAGACTTTGCCTTGCGTGCTGCCAGGTGCCAGGTCGAGGCGGACACTTCGTGCAGCCAGCCTTGCGGGAATGGCGGCCTTCCTCCACGAGCTCTCCTGGGTTCTTGAAGAGCACCTGGCGCTGGTGGCTGGAGGGTCGCAACTTGGGCATCGTGAGGGAGGTCTTCGAGATGGAGACTCGAGAGGCCTCCACCGTGGTCCTCAAGGATCTGGGCTGCACCACTCGACTGCGGCTGAGCAGTGAGGCCCTTCACATGCAGAGGGCCGAGGGGGAGGCGTGGATTCTGGTGTCCCAGGGCAGCTGGGCAGGCCCGGCATGCCAAAGATGGGACAGTGCAGCCGGCCAGGAGTTCGAGGCACACTTTGAAACGCGTGCGGCTTGGAATGGGCCAGGGAAGGAGTGGTGGGTCGATGGCGCAGGCGACTTTTCGGAGTTGGCGCGCATCCACCGCCAAGTCTGCCTAGATGCTGAGTTGGGCGCGCTGGAGCTTGAGGACTCGCGCGGCCGAGTGACCAGGGTGAACCAGCGCAATGCGAGCACGCTGGGCACCCAGCACCCGGGCAGCTGGGCGGTGCAGCCCCATTCCAAGTGGTTGCAGGAGGCCATCTCCGCTGAGGAGCAGGAGGCGCGTGAGCCATTGCAGAAGCTTTACCTTCAGCTTGAGGCACAGGACCAGGAGTACTCTGAGGCGACACGGCGTGCCGTCGGCCTCATCATGAGCGCCATGGACAAGCAGGCTGCCGAAGGCCTTGTGAAGAGGCTTGGCCGAGAGCTTGCGAGGTTTCAGGCGCGGCTTCCTGCCTATGCACATCGGAGCCACATCCTTCGCGCCGTTGCGCGACACCAGGTCGTGATCCTCATCGGTGCCACTGGGAGCGGCAAGAGTACGCAGATCCTGCCCCTTCTGGCGGACGGTGACCTCGTCCCCGATGGTCTCAAGATGGTCTGCACTCAGCCTCGGAAGGTGGCCGCTCAGTCGCTGGCCAACTTCGTGGCTTCTGAGTGGGGTTGCGCGGTGGGGGAAGATGTGGGCTTCATAGTGGGAGGTCAGAGGAAGATCGGGCGTTCCACCCGTATGGTCTACGCCACGGACAAGAGCCTTTTGAACCTCATGGTCAAGGACGAGATGCTGCTGGACTACGGCTGTGTTGTCGTCGATGAGGCGCATGAGCGGAGCATCGACACGGACTTGCTCCTCGGGAAGCTCAAGGCGGTGTGCGCTGCACGGCCGGACTTCAGGCTCATTGTGGCCTCGGCAACGATCGAACCGGAGCTCTTCATGCAGCACTTTGGCATCACCCAGGAGGATGCGGCGGTCCGCATCCCAGGGCGCACCTTCCCGATCTCGCATGTGTACATGGAACGCCCCGCAGATCTTGCCAAGAGGGCCGTGCACCATGCGGTTTGCAAGACGCAAGAACTGCTGGCGCAGCCGGGTGAGGGGGACATCCTTGTCTTCCTGCCCACGCCCGACGATGTCATGGAGGCTGTGAAGGCCTTGCAGAATGTCTCGCAAACGGATGACTCGGTGCTGGTCCTGCCTTTGCATGGCCACAGCCCCAGAACATCTCAGAATCGAGGGTATAATAGCGGCGTCGTGCACCTCAGACCAGCAGATCCCCAACATGCGAGAGAAGCATGAATTTAAGGGGCTCAGAGAAAAGATCTTGACCATGCGGCTCAGCTGAGTATGCTAGTGTACAGCGTTGACGGGTCAGGTCGCCTGCAGCCTGAAGATCAACAGCTCGTCTTTCAAAAGGCGCGCAAGGGACAGCGGAAGGTTGTCTTTTCGACGAATGTTGCGGAGACCAGCGTCACCATCGATGGTGTGGTGTATGTCATTGACACTGGACTGGTACTGAGCTCAGGCGTTGCCATGCGCGTTCATGCGAAACAGTGCAAGGAAATCGGGATTGAAAACATCAGCAGCAGCAGCAGCAGCAGCAGCAGCAGCAGCAGCAGCAGCAGCAGCAGCAGCAGCAGCAGCAGCAGCAGTGGTGTTCTTCACGCATTTCAGAGCCGGTTGGGTTTCACGATGTGGTGGGCGTTCTATTGATGCCCATGATGCACTGTCGGCAAGCTGCACATTCTCAGCATAATGGGCAAGTGGGGCTGGCGAAGTGCTCATGATGCTTGCCCCCCGGTACGGCTGATAGACTGTCAAAGCAGTGGTGCTGCAGGTTTCTGACTGCCAAACTCTCCGGGTTTCGATCTGCTCGTCTGGCCTCGAGCTGAGGCGAAGACTGCATCCTTCGACGCCGTTCGGAACATGAACACCCTCACCGTGGGGTGGATCACCCAGGCCTCCGTTCACCAGCGTGCCGGCCGAGCAGGGCGCACGAGACCAGGCCACCGCAAGGGTGCTGCACTTTGCTGTGCATCTTCCCTGCACAAAGTCTCGTGGGCGCTGAGGTGTTGCTTACCACCTCTACGACCAGGCAGATGTTGCGGAGATGCCGCAGTCCGCCGAGGCCGAGATCCTCCGCACCGAGTTGCTGGGTGCCGTGCTGCAGCTGAAGGACTGCTCAGGGTGTCACGTAGGCAATGTGTGGTAATTGTAAACGCTTGCGCGCGCCGCCTCGGCAGCCGGGCCGGCCCACAGGAAGGGAGGAAAGAGGGGTCCAGGGAAGGGGCAGGGGTCAGGCTGGGGGGTCCCAGGTCGGGGGGGCGGGGGGGGCTGCGGTGCGTGACAAAATTTGGCACGGGGGTTGGGTCAGGGGGAAGGAGACCGGATCCGTGTCTGCTTGTTCCAAAGGCTTCTCGGAAGGAAGCCGAGGCGAATGTGTATCAACGTGCGGCAACGTGCGGCAACGTGTGCGTGTGCGTGTGCGTGTGCGTGTGCGTGTGCGTGTGCGTGTGCGTGTGCGTGTGCGTGTGCGTGTGCGTGTGCGTGTGCGTGTGCGTGTGCGTGTGCTTGTGCGCGTGCGTGTGCGCGTGCGTGTGCGTGTGCCTCTGTGTGTGTGTGTGTGTGTGTGTGTGTGTGCCTCTGTGTGTGTGTGTGTGGGCGTGCGCGTGCACGTGCGCCTTTGCTGCTTTTGTGGGAATCTTAGGAAGCAGCCGCAAAAAGTGCCCGATTGGGACAGATACTTTTGCACAAAATGCACAGAGCCTCCCAGGAGCTGGGCATCCAAGACCCGGGCAACTTCGCCTGGGTGGAGCACCCAGGAGTCAGTCGGGTGGCCGCAGCCGAAGCCGGCTTGCGGCAGCTTGGATTCCTGGCTGCACCTTCAGAAGTAGACAGAACCCGCTGGAAAATTGCACCAATCAGTCGCATGTGCCATTGCTGCCATAGGATTCCTGGACGCGGCCGGGGCCTTGACGCTCGAGGGGCGCAAGTGCCGAGCTTTGGGCATCGACTGTCGGCTGGCGCGGATGCTGCTCTCTGCTGCGCGCCTGGGCGTCCTGCACCTGGTGCCGGGCTTAGGACATCTCACGAAAGATGGATTCCGTCTCCTCTCTCTTCTCGCCTTCTCGCAGTTCTCGCAGTCTCAAGAGCCTTTGCGCGAACTCAGGCGCTGCCAGCGGCTGGGGTGCTGAGTGCTCCTGGCACGCTCTTCTTCCGAGCCGAGGGCGCCAACGAGTTTCACAAGCAGGCCCTGTGCCACCCTGCCGGCGACATTGTCACTGCAGTCCAGGCCTTTGCTGCTTGGCGCCGGGTCTCTGACGGAGAGACCAAGGACTGGTGCCTTCGCCACCTCCTCGTGCCAAAGGTACTGAAGGCAGCATCAAGCTTCGTGTCATCGGTGGAGGCGACTTTTCGCAAGAGCAACCTCTTCGCTGAGGAGCAGCGTGCACTCCAGTCCAGCATCGGCGATGTTAAGGTGCTGCAGTGGTACGACTCCACCGATGTGGAGATTTATGTGGAGGAGCTCAACCGGAGTTTCGTGGATGCCTACAGCGACAACCTCTGTGCCGCAAACGGCCCTGAGCGAGCCGGCCTCCTCCTCGCAAAGGACGTGTCTGGCCTCCAGGAGGAAGAGGATGACGGGTTCGATGGGCTCTCGCCAGATGCCGTGGTGGACCCGTGCGCAGTGTGCTTCAACTCGCTGCAGGCCCATTACTGAGCACTGCTGCGGTCAGCTTTTGTCGCTTTGGTGCATGAGCAATCATGAGTTAAGTATGGCGCGATTGTGAAGCTTGACTTCTGTCCAGGATGGCGGGCGCCTTGAGCGTCTTGGTTGCGGCCACAGCTTCCACAGGGCTTGCATCGTGCCCTGGATGCTGAGAGCTGCATCCTGCCCGCTTTGCCGGCACGTCGATGGCTGCATGCCTGGTGCAGGCGGAGCAGGCAGCAGCTCCAGCGACGATCCCCCATCGGACGGCGCTGGCAAGGAGGGCCAAGACGGTCGGGTTGCCAGCGCGGCGAGTGCAGTGTTCCTGCACCCCTCCTCATCCGTTCAGCGTGGGGCCTCGCCGCAGGCTGCCGGCAGATGGGTGGCCTACCAGACGCTCACTCGCACCAGCAGGGCCTTTGTGCGGAATGTCGCCTTGGTGGATCCGACGTGGCCGGAGGTCACGCAGGCGGTGGACGTGGCCACCGTCGAGCGCCAAGCCAGAAACCATGTTCGGGTGATCCGCCTGCCAGAGAGCCAGCGGAGTCTCATCGGCCTCTTCGTGGGCCGCCGTGGGAGTGCCTTGCAAGCTTTCGAGGCGCAGATGAACGCCACGATCCTGGCGCAGGATGGCATTGTGGAGGTCTACGCCACCCCGGAGTCCGTGGACGCCGCCGCCTGGGCCGTGGAGGAGCGCTTCCGGCTCCTGGAGGAGGAGAAGGAGGAGCGGCGCCGGGCCTGGGAGATTGAGCAGGCGCGCCGTCAGGCGGAAAGGGAGAGGAGGCACCAGGACACTCGCTGCCGAAACGCGCTGAGATTTCATGAGATCGCCTCATCAGCCCTCAACTTGCACTGCCCTGTGTGTGTTCTCGGAAGGAGTACCTTATCCGGCAGGCTGAGCGCGAGCGGAGGCACCAGGACTGCTCAGCTTCCGAAGCTGCTGCCATATTTCTGGCACCTCTCAAGCCGGTGCAGCACCTCAGAAGTCCCAAAAACAAGGCTTCCAGAGGTGGGTTGAAGCTGGTACGAGCCAGGCTGGTGCGAGAGTGTAAGCTGTGGTCGCCCAAAACTTGGAAGAAAGGCATGAAGCGCAGCCTTGAGCTTTCAAGTTCGTGCATGCATTCAGAGTGCCCGTGTTTTCGGACCAGAAAATTCCCCCCCCAGCCATCCGTCTGCGCAAGACTAATTAATGATGACTAATTGTTTGGCCCATGGAAACCAGCTCCAAGCCCCTACGCCGCTAAACCTACCACCCCCGCGCCTGCCCAAGCAGGAGTACCTGGAGCGGCAGGCCGCAAGAGAAGAGCGACATCAGGAGTACCTGGCCCGAAGAGCTGCGCGTGCCAACCGCTCGCGGGGGCGCCCGTACTGCGGGACCCCCATGTAGTTTCGGGCAGGGTCGCACCCAAAATGCTGGACAGGAGGACGTTGTAGGCTGTGGGAATTGAAGTCAGCATGGGTTGTATAGTTCAGGTTCAGGCCCGGCCCGTGCCCTTGCCTAAACTCTGGCTAGTTCTGTGCTGGCAAAGCACGTCTGTCAGCCTTATCTCTTTTTCACGCATGCGCCCTGCTTGCTTCCATCTGTGTATTGGAGGTATAGTGTCAGAGCTGGATAAGCAGGGTGCTACCGGTAGAGAGAGAGAGATCATTTCTGCCAAGCGCTGCCAGAAGCCTGGAGCCAGCTCCGTGTGCTCCGTGTCGGATCTGTGTACAGCTGTGTACAGGAAAGCACTTGGCCCGGACAGCGCCTCGACCCTCGGCTTTGAGGGCGCTCCCGCAAAGACTTTTGCCAAGGGAGCGGAAAAATGTAGAAGCACCAGCCCCGAAGGGAATGCTCCATGCAGCACTTTCTTGCTCCTTTATTGACTGTACAATGATCCTGCAGCTCCACAATTCTGCTTGCTTCCCTGTTCTTCACGCATGGCTCCCCAGGTATGAGGTGAAGGCATGTCGCGGCATGTTGTGTATATTTGGTTGCACTATGCACGGAGCAGCTACGGTATGGGAATCCTCCGCAAGTAAAGGAAGCAAGGTTTCAACTTGAATGCTTAAACCTTGCAACCAGGCAGATAAATTCTATAGCTTCCTGTGCATTCGGCCGTCATGGTGGACGCATCGTTACCGGCACCCTGCCCCATCAGGGAGCCCTACTCGGGCCTTAGGGTTCGCAGAACGTTTTCCATCTAAATGCCCAAGGGCCCAGAGATTGATCGGAGGTGCGATGGCTGTGCCAATCTCTACGGTACTGCGGTACACCGTGCACTCATCCCTTGCATCATGTTATACATATTATGAATCTGAATCTGTCCGAGGTACGGCCGCCTGGCACATGTACCGTATTCGGCAAGACACCGAGGGCTGACTACCAAAAGAGGAAGAGGAGCGGAGACACGGACTCGGAAGCCAGCAAGCTGGGTTTGCCAAAGTTGGGAACACCACACTAGAAGCATGATAGAAGCATGGCAGTTGCACACAGATGGTCCAAGTTGGAAGCTGCCAGGTGGTCTTACACGACTTGCATGACCAAGCTCGCAACCAACTTCTGGAACAATGTTCTGGAGGCAGACCTCAAAGAGGTTGCAGTCCTACCGCCGCAGGGCTCAGATCCGGATGGTTGCGTTTTCGGCGACTTCCTAGACAGTCTCTGTGCCTGGGGCTTCCATAGTCGTTGTGACTGCAACCCTAGGGATGACGCAATGTTTTTGCTTGCATTTGAACTTCCTCAGGTGAAGTTTGCATTAGTCGTGGCAAGCGTCCAGTTCGAATCACTGAGACGGAGTGGCTGCAGCAGTTGTCATGCGTAACATCATCGGACCATGGCTGTGTGCCAGTGTTTCTGTTGAATGCATCTGTCGATTTCATGAAAGCTTTTGCGGATGCCAACATCAACGTGGCCAGAGTTGTGGCTTTCTTGCCACCCGGCACAGCTGTGAACAAGCCATCGAAATCTCAGAATGCGAAACATTACATGGAGCTTACTTATTTCACGGACTGGCAGCTCTACGATTGCTACGTTGAGCACGTGCAACACCTGAAACACCACGAGCACCTTGTGACCGAGCGGGTGCAGCAAGTAGAGCGTGAGAAGCGTGAGCAGCGCTTGGAGTTCCTGGAGGGCGAGCAGCGTTACAAAATGGAGCAAATTGCAGCTGAGCAGCAGGCGTTGTGCCGTACCTTTGCAGAGGGGCACATCAGAAAGCCCCAGGATTCGGAGAGGGAGAGGATGCGCGAGGCAGTCTGCAGCTTTGTCCTGCTGGACGAGACAGTTCCTAGGCCGGAAGCAGCACGGGAGTGTGAAGTCTTACAGCAGATGGTCCTCCACGTCCTTTTTGAGGGCCGGGACAAGCTACAACGCAGTTGGCAATATCTGGACATTGAGACAGAGATTGCCAACCGCATTCAGGAGGTGAACATGTCCACTGATCTGCAAAGCTGGCAGGCAACTGTCCTCCGGCCTGATGTTCGGGACAAGGTCGTATCGCTCACGGTGCACAGCCTCTACTTGCTAAAGCCTGATGCTCCGATTCAGTCTATGAAGCCGGTCAGACAGGACCAAGAGAAGGCAGAGCTGGCGCATCCGGGTTGAGGGTTTGAGCTGGGATTGAGGTTTGCGGTTTGAAGCGGTGTGGGGCTTTGACTCCCCAGGTGGAGCCCTGGAGCCTTTCGGGCGAGCCACCAAGGCAGCCGAGTCGCGCGCTTTCAGACGAGCTCCGCATTGAAGTGATACCGGAGCTGAGCGACGGGGCCTTGTCTTCAGAACCTTCTCTGCCTCTTTTGTTTGTTTTTTCTCATTGCCTCATTTGTGGAGTGAAGCCATCCAACCCAAGTCAAATTTTTTTCAAGACATGACTCCGTCGGTTATTCTTGCCGGTGGGACCCATTCGCCCTGGGTTCGCAGCATCAACAAGCAAAGCAGCCCAAACCAAGCCCTCAAACTCAGGCAAGGCCACCAAGATCGAAGACTTCCGTGGCACTTCGGGTTTTCTTCAGGTGCAGTACTTGGTGTTGCCCATGGCGGGCAGTGAGATCCGCGATTGCCCCGTGTATGTATCTTATGTGAAAATAGAGGTAGACAAGGCCGCAATGAAGGAGTCCGCAGACAGAATACAATTCGGCAGTGCGGAGAAGAAGTACGAGAAGCCGCAGACCAAGCTTCATGACACCTTAGACGACATCCAACAGAAGGAGCAAAGTTTAAGAGCTAAAGAAGCTGAGCTTGCCCGCCCGGGCTTGACAAGGAAAAGGCTCAGGGAGCTGGAGGCTGAGATTAAGGAGGCAAAGGACAAAATACAAAGGTGCGAGGAAATCTTGGAAGATTTCCCGGTTCCTGTCTTGGACGACAACAGCTTTGCTATGTGGCGCGCAGGAGCCCAGACGATACCTTTCATCCTTTTACCAATCTGCAATCAGTAATTCTGCAGGAATGAGGGGCAGCCCAGCATAGGCACAATTCCAAAGAGAAAATAGGGTTCTCGGAGCAGGAGACGATGATGGTAACCTCGTGAGCAAGGACTTTGACCAGAACGTGCTGAACCGAGCCGGCTTCATCAACTCACTTGAGCATTACCTGTCAAGGTTGCACCACCTGCCCTTCAAGGTGCCCGGCGCCAATGGCTGGACGGTTTTCGAAGCGGGATCAAAGCCAGACACCAGGCAGAAAGGTTTGCCGCAGTTTGTCCAGGGGGCCCGCACCCTCGAGGAGGCGGAGGCTTTGAAAGTGACCGTTTCCAAAGTTTATGAGATGTTGAAGGTTCATGCTAGTGGCAGCAACACCAATGCCAAAACCAAAGGAGCCTCACAGAGGCTCCTTTTGGTACTGGAAGATGCCACCTTCTCCGTTTCCGCTGCCCTTCACAACAGTGAAAACGCTGGCAGGAAACACTTCAACATCAAAGGCAGCTTTCCAGAAAAACGCCAGTACCACCTCGAGTGTTTCGAGGTGGGCCAGCAGCCCGACAGGCCCAGCAATGAGGTGGTAGAGCTGGCCAAGCTGGAAGGTGGCCAGATACTACCATGCTGGTGCCGGCTTGTTCAAATTACGCACAATCAGCAGTGGTATCCCAAAGACCTTGACAGGAGGTACTTAGCAGCTCACCGAGATGCAGTCAGGGCACTGATCTAGCCTGTGGGGGTCTGCGACCCTTGTGCTGTGCCTCCGAATTGTGATCTGCAGATCCAGAGCTGTTGTTACGACGTAGCTCTAGGCCCAGATCTGCCTGCCAGGAGCCGCAGGTTTTTCCTAAACATGTCCTGTCATTTGTACCTGACTGACTACTTTTCAATGGGTTATCACCTGCACAAGACCCAGAGGAGCAGGGCTGGATCAGGGCCAGAGGTGGACTGGCGGGATGGCGATGCCAGAGGCATCAAGCGTGGACTCCCCTAGCCTTTTGCTGTGGGAAATCATCCTCCGACGCAGCTATGCAAACTTTCCCAATGGGACTGCCCGCATCGGAGCATGTTGGCCGTCGCACATGATCCATGCACAACAGTCCTTGACAACTAAGACTGACTGGTACCCCAAAGTTAAGTTCCCTCAGCTTGCAATAGTTGGCACAAGAAAACAAGCGCCAACATCGCTCGCTTCGTTAATCGTTAGGCCGTTAGGCTGTGTTCCCAGTTGTCAAGAGCTGCTACCCTCGCCGCTCTCAAAGGAGGGTCAACCATGTCACATGCCAATCGTTGGTCTTGTGCTTCTTTCCGCGCTTTCCCCGCCCGCACTGATCGACTCAAAAAGTCCGTGTTCCAGCGATGGAGCCATCTTGGCCCTGGACACTCGTGGACCTGAAAGTAAGACCATGACCATGATGGGCTTTGTTCCAGGGTCTGGTCGTCGGTGCTGAGGGTTTTCAGGCTTCGGGCATCTGACATGTTGCGGTGTGCTAACTCCCCATCTGAATCCACCTTTCGACATCGCATACATCGCATGCAGTGCAGGGCTGGCCTGTGACTCATCTGCGCTCGTCCTTGTGGTCATAGCGGATGTTACCACAATGACGCAGTGTTTTGAAAGAGGAGTGTCGTAAGACTCCAGCGAGATGCTGTGGTTGATTTCGCTCAACTCTGTGTGTGTGGCCCGGCACGGTAGGCAACGAGCGGCAATTAGTAGTTACCAGTGGTTACTAGGGCTGTTGCGGCACGGGAAGCATGTGAAAACAAATTCTACATCTGCAGCTCCATGACGTCCGATTCTACTTTGGGCTAGGCAGACTGCTGTGCATTGAGATGTCTTGCCGAAGCCGAACACCATGAGAGTCTTTGTATCCTTGCTTGGCGGCAATGGAGTTGAACTTGTTGCTGCTTCAGATTGGTGTGTCGAGAAGCTGGTTGACAAGGTGCTGAAAGAGTTCGGCTTGGTTTCTGTGCGTTTGTTTGGTGGTCAGAAGGCGCTTATTCCAAGAGGAAGCCTGCGGGAAGCTGGCCTGGAAGACGATGTCCGTTTACAGGCGGTCGCGCAGCCACGAGTCGCGAAGATCGCGCGTTGACTGACCGAGCCTTCACGGCCATTCTCGGCAACGGATCCGCCATCTCGTGTGGCGATGCAGAATATGGCGGCGACAGCGGCGAGGTGCAAGATCAACTGTTTAGTGTCAAGGATGTCCAGGCGTCAAGAAGTGCATTCGCCGCCATTCTGGAAGATGGCTCTCTGGTGGCGTGGGGTTCTCCGCAGCATGGCGGCGACAGCAGCGCGGTTGGAGATAATCTGGGAAAAGTGCGGCAAGTCCAGGCATCTTGTGGTGTTTTTGCTGCTATACTGGAAGATGTCTCTGTAGTCAGTTGGGGTGACCGGGACTGCGGCGGTGACAGCAGCCAGGTTCCAAGCAAACTGAAGGGCGTACGCTGCATCCAAGCAACTGGCAAGGTAGCGGCGATGGACCTGCAGAAAAGGAGATGCGCTTTTTTTCATCCTTTGCGACGGTATGACACAGGTGCATTTGCTGCTATCCTTGAAGATGGCTCAGTGGTGGCCTGGGGGGATGCAGATTCTGGAGGGGACAGCAGCAGCGTCCAAGATCAGTTTATAAGTGTGATGCAAATCCAAGCTTCGGGATGTGCTTTTGCGGCCATTCTTGCCGATGGCTCTGTGGTGTCTTGGGGCGATCGAGAATTTCGGGGTGACAGCAGCAGCGTCCAGGATCAGTTAGTGAAAGTCAAGAGCATCCAGGCATCGGATACTGCTTTTGCAGCTGTCCTTGGGGATGAGCGCGCGGTGACGTGGGGATCCATCGGAAAAGGGTGGCTCGAGAACAACTGCAAAACATTCCAGGCTTCCAGGCAAGGATTTGCAGCCATCAAGACAGATGGATCTGTGTTAACATGGGGCAGGAGCGGTTATTTGGGCAACGAACAATATGATAGCAGGAATTCCCATTGAGTGCAACACAGATTCAGACCACTGGCGAAACATTTGTGGCAATCCGTGGTAGCTGTCAGTTCGCCTTCGAGGTCTTTCAGAAGTTGGGCTGCCCCTGGGACGAGTTCCTGGATCAGATGAGGCAGGGTGGCCATCGAGCGGACTACATCACCTTGGTCGCCCTGGCCACGGTGTACCGGCGGCTGCTGACACGGGGGCTTTCAATTTGGGGCGGCCGGGTCAAAGATGCGGAGGAAGATGCGGAGGCCTGGAATTTGAATGGGTGTTGAGCTGCAGCAGCAGTACGCTTGTGACAGTTTGTTGCAGAAACATCTAACTTCTGCAGGATGTTGTACAAAAGGGGAAAAGAGCTGCAAATGCCATTGTTCATTATGCTCGCAAAAGTATCTTGATCCCGAAGCAGGCACGAACACTGTAAATACCTGTATTTTGGGCATGGTCACCATGTAAATGGATTGTTTTTCCCCGACCCCTCCACGCAAGCAACAGGTAATAACAGGCGGAGCACGTGCAAAGAACACCAGCAGGAAAGCGTGCGATCAAATTAAAGTGCGACGGGTGCTACTGCTGCTGCTGCTGCTACTACTATTGCCATGGTTGCGACTGCTACTACTATTGCGACTGCCGCTTCTGCTACTGCTGCAACTACTACTGCTACTGCTACGGCTGCTACTGCTACCACTGCCACTGCCACTACCACTACCACTACCGCTACCACGACGACTACCACTACCACAACCACTACCACAACCAATGCCACTACACCACTACTACCAAAGACAAGAGTAGAAGTCGAGATTAAAGTAGGCTGGAAGTGCACGTCTTTTCCGGTTCCAGGCCATGTATTTGGTGTTCTCCCACCGCCAAGCTTCGGGCCACTATGATGCAGCTCTCGCGGCTTCGGAGGAAACGCCCATCGCGCCACCTGTGAGTAACATCATCAGTTTACCACCCATGGCGGATTCATTTCTTGTTTGTTTTTGTTTTTATGTTTTTTCTTGGAGATTTCATATTCTTGTTTACCACGCTGTCCCAACTGGCTTCCAGCCCAGGTTCTGCCAGGGCCCATCATCCATGCCTGTAGCTGCTCTCGTGCTTCCGTAGGCGGGGTGCTTGGCAGCTTTGCACAGTCGAGGTGTAAAGACTTGGAAACATGCACATGGCAGCATGCCTCATCGTAAAAGGAGGGTGCTCCTGGCTGTCGGAGAGGTAGGGGAATCTTCGCGGGAGTCGTGCAAGATGAAGTTTCAGATAAACCTGGCCCCGCTGCTTGATGCTTAGCTCTTTGGGAGCGAACCCAAGGGTAAATCTATACTTGCACGTTTGGAGAGGTGACGCTGACCATGTCTGCCTGTCTGAGAAGGAGGCCAGGCGAATTCACATTCGCGTGCTGCGCATCAGCTTGTGACATTCGCTTCCCATTTACCAAAGCTTGTGTGACACCGATGCCGCCTGGCACGCGCAGGGCGCCGGTGTGCGACCCTTGAGCTTTCTGCATTTGGAGCCAAGATGGCCCCAAGCCTAAATCGACCGCTTCCCCAAGCCATGGCTGGGGAGGGCGATGTTCCTGCCGCAGGAGCAGATCTAGACGAGCCACACGCCTTGCCTTCGCCTCCACCAGCGGATTCGGTGATTGTCCACTGCCTTCATACCACTTTTAATTGAGGATTGCGCACGTAGACAAGTTTCGAGTTTCGGGTCGGCTTTTCAGCTCCTCGTAAGCATCTCGAAGCTGTGCCGGCAGACCCAGGTGCTGGGCTCTGTGGCGGCGATTGTCGACCCACAGATTGCCGACGATCTGGGCTCCGACACGTGCCTTGTGGTGAGGAGCTTGGGGGACGACGAGTATGAGGTTGCCGTGGGCGGGGCCATGGCATATGTCTCGGGGCACAATCTGCGAGTGCAGGCCAGGATGTATCATGAGGCGGCTTCTTGAGGTGTCGACTGACTCGTGTAGGACGATGCTCACCCTTTTGCAGGCCAGCTCTGCGCCGACTGCAGTTTTGGCAGCCGAGCCGCAGATGCAACTCCAACCTTCGCAAGTGGCATTGACTTCGGCAGCTCGTCTAACGGTAGCAGAACGGTTGGTTGGGAAGTGTGTTGAGGCATGCGCGATTGCTCCGAAAAGTATGTTTATCGGACACATCCCTACTCTGAGAAACCCTGACATCACTTGCAGTCCTAGATGTCGGCAGTATTCCGAGCACCTGTTTAATTGGGGGCCCCCCCCCCCACCACAATAAGAAAGGCAGGGTTCCGCAACAGTAAGACCATGGCCCTGTATTGATTCTATGAAAAACAATAGGCCGCAGATCCCTGAGGTGCTGTAGCTTCGCAGCTCAGCAAGCAAAACAAGAAGCCTGCCGACAGTTTTTGGAACCCCCCCAAAACATTTTCTTTAAATATGGTAGTATTGGCCCATACGAAATCCGCCGTAATGGAAAGTAGTCTCCCGGCGGGCTTCTCGGCGAACAAAAATCTTTAAATGTGGGGGTATTAATCAAACAGGTGCCCGGATTATGTCGCGGCCCTTTCCTGAGGCCAGCTCGCAGAGCACACCGTCAAGCCCGCCATCAAGCAACCATCAAGCGGTCCAGGCCGAGACCTCGGCAGTCTGAAGCACTTCGTGGGCTTACGACGTTCATGAAGTTGCTGTGCCTTTGTCATGTGCTAGACACCTGAGGAGGTTTCGCGCTCGGTCCAGCCCGCCTCCAGCTCCTCGTCCGACGACCAGGACGAGGACGAGGAGGATGAGGACGAGAGCAGCTTCGAGGTTTTGGATGGCGAGTTTCCGGAAGAGCTCCCAGAGGAGCTCCCAGAGGCGCTCCAGGGGGAGCTCCAGGGGGAGCTCCAGGGGGAGCTCCAGGAGCCTCCACGACTGGTGCGAGCCTGGAGCCAGCTCCCAGGCCTGCCGCGGTGGCACACGAGCCGCCTCCAGGGCTTGAGCTTCGGCCCGGAGATCCGCTTCGGGGATTATGTCCTGCGCCGCTTCCAGCAGCTCGCACCGCCGCACCTCACCAACTTCCCCATCGCTGATGCCAGGGCCTTGGAGAACTTCCTCCGCCACAGCCTCTACCACCGCATCGACAGACACGTTCGGGAGTCGGATGCCGAGTCGACGAGGTCCCCTACCCTCACGTGGTTCGGGCTGGAGGAAGGGGTGCTGTTTTCGTGAACATACTGCGACATGACAGGATCTCATCGTGCTAGGATCAGCAACAAGTTTTGTAGTACCGAACGAACATGCTGCAAAAAGACAATAAAAGGCACGACTCAGCGGCATGAAACGTTGTGAGCCAGTGCTTGGAGCGTCCGAACCTTAAGAAAAGGAAGAAGAACAAATCACGTAAAGTGATTCCGCATCCCCTGAAGGAGGGAGCATCGCAGGAGGTGTTCCTGATCCTAGTCAACTCTCTGATGACCGTGCATCTGGATCCCGAGTCCTGCCTGCTGCTTGTGCTGGTACCAGATCTCCGGGACCGCGTGGAGCCTAGCCTGAGTGCACTCCTGGTGCACCACGTCTTCCCCTCTGCAGACCTGGCCAACCAGATCAGGATGCAGTACATGGTGCAGCAAAGCGCCCGCCAGCTCCTCGCCCCAGCGCGGATTCTCGGCGCCATCTGCACGCTGGAGGAGGACGGCTGCCCCAGGCCTCCTTGCTGCTTCGAGGGGACCCCGCTGGAGGACATGACCTTCGACCCAACGGCCCATGTCAACAACACAGGCGTCGCGGCGCACACCATCCAGAACGAGGCCCGGGCGGCCCGCATCCCAGCGGGCTTTGCCTATCTCAGCGCGGCGGACATCAACCAGCGCATCCAGTGGGCCATTAGGAGAGCACGGATCTCCCCGCACGTGGCAGTGCCCCAGTACTTCACTGACCGGAACAGCACGCAGGGCGGCTCCATCAACTGGCTGCTTCCTCTCAGCTTGGCAGAGCCAGGCTCAGACGACGCCCATGTGGCCCTCGTCCTCGTGCCCCAGCGGAGCCAGACCGGACGGAGGTTCTACAACGCCATCACGGTGCTGCCCCTCCAGGCCGCGTGGCTCAACGCCCTGGTCATCAACCCTTTCAGCGGCCACTGGCTCCGGCGGGCATAGCCGATAGCCTGTGCAGATTTTGACTTGTTGTGGTGGACCTGCTTTCCTGTTGCTTTAGTTGTGTACAGTGTGCAGAATAACAGGGCAGGCCAGTGCCTGGCTCGCCGCGCCTGTCTAGTGCATCCGAATGCGGCAGTGCCGAGCTTGGCGAGTGATGACTTGCGAGATAGCTCAGTGGCAGGATCCTTGCAGAAAGGCAGCCTGCGCATTCTTGTATTCCGGACTCCTTTCTCTTTTATTCAACTGTGAAACCCAGTTGTAGGACGGGAGTGAGCCACCACCACAAGAAGCTGCCGGAAGCTTAGAGCTGAGCCAAGACTGGAAATCGCCCAGCCGATTCACAGAATTCTACACACATGTGCACAGCCTAGGCGGGCATTTCGGACCTACCGTGCGCGCACTGCCAGTGATGTGTCACCCAAGCCAGTCTTCGGAAGCCGCAAGTGCTGAGAATCAAGAGCCTCATCTTTTTGTGTCGTACCGCTTCGCACCCTCACCCTCAGACTTCCAACGAAGGCAAAAGGACATAACTTGGAGTCAATGCTGCCAATGCTGCACTGGCGAGTCAAAGGGCGCAGTTGGCGATGCTACATGCCTCCCGAATGGACCAAGTGTAAACGCTTGCGCGCGCCGCCTCGGCAGCTGGGCCGGCAGGGTTCCCAGGGCCGGCAGGGTTTCTGGGAAAGGCCTCAAAAAAAGGGGTCGAATCCCAAGGAAGGGACCAATGGAGCGCCCCCTCTATAGTAGCCGCTGACAGGACCCCCCACGGCATCGGTTTGCAGCTCGGGGTCCAGGGCGGGTGGGGGGGGGGGGTTGTGTCACAAAATTTGGCGTGCGGGGGAAGGGTTGGGTTAGGGGGAAGGAGAGCGGATCCCCGTGTTTGCTTGTTCCAAACGCTTCTCGGCAGGAAGCCGAGGCGAATATTTGTTGGAATCTTACTGAAATTGAAACTGAAATTGTGTGGAATTGGGATTCAAATTGAAAACAGGAATAGCACGAACGGAGATGCCGGTTGTGCAGCGGCCGAGATCTGAGCACTCGGGGGTTTGACAGCCAAAGTGGCTCAAAACCATGGCAGACATGCGAGAACGGCCCATTTCCTCCCAGCCCTCCCGTGGGGTGCGTGGGAGGTCTCGAGATGGACACGTAGCATGTGTCGTCGAGGTTGACCAAGCTACGCGAAGGCTGCTTGAGGGTGGCCTGCTCTACCACCTGAGGCCGCTAGCGCGAGAGCAACGCGTCCTCGATGAGTTTTGGGAGTTCCGCCTCGGAGACCGTGGCTTGGAGCTTGTATGCAGCCGTCCCGTCCGAGTGACAGAGGATTGGCAGATGGAGATGTGCGAGGAGGTCTACATGGAGCTTGCTCAGGCAGCCTCGCGCAGGCAGGAGATGACGGAAGCATGGCGCGGTGAAAAACAACTTTGGGGCTGTGACATGTTGTGTGATCCTGGGCTCTTCGCTCCCACGTCTGCCTTTCAAAGTAAACTCGACAGACGAGGAGCAGATCCCGATCCACCGGAACTTGGTTCGGCGCGTGATCGGGCCGGAGGACCGCGTCCGGGACCTCCTGACGAGGGATTTGGGCGTTCAGGCACGCCGGGCTCGCCCCAGCATGCTGCGGTCCATGGTAGCCGGGTAACCCATGCGAGTCACTTTTGAGGTTTCGTGTGAGATGCGCTTGTGCAAGATGCCAGATGTAGACTAATCCCGTGGTGCCCATATATATATACACATATATACATATATCTTGCCTTGAGATCAACATCTACGACGACGATGGCGGTGACGCCGTCCTGGAGATGGTGGGAGTGCCGGAGGCAGCGGAGTGTTGAAGCGAGGGCTCCGAGCTCCTTCCTCCCCCTTCCCCGCCACCATCCTGTGCAACTGCGAGATCGCCAGGCTGTGGAGCAAGCACGCGAGCCGCTTGCGTTGCATCTGGTCTCCTTCCGGAACCATCACCGGAAGCTTGGGCAAATTTGGTAGTGTACATATTCTGACCGTGATGACTCCGTAGTGCTCCATCTTTTGTTCAGGCGTGTCTCGTGTTTGAAACTTGCGGTGCAGCAGGGTTTGAAGATCAGGAGTCCTGCCCGGGCCGAGCGGCAGCTGGACCAGGAGACGAAACATGACGAAACATGACGAAACATAGGGAAAGATAACGACACATGACGAAACAGGGACCTGTCAAGACATGTCTCGCGCATGTCGTGACTGTCTACATCATGCTATGACTGCGAGTGACACACTATGATACGCTGCTGTGTCTTTTGGCAGGAGGCGCAGCAGACGGTGCACGTCTTCGTCGACAACCTCAACACGTCCTTGGGGGCTCAGGTCCTTCCGCAGGGCCGGGACGCAAGCCGCAGGCTCCACATCTCGCGCTTTACCGACGTTGTGGCCGGGGTCCGGCAGCTCGGAGATCAAGCAGTCGTCGACCACCAGACGCGGACCAATCATCCCATTTGGTGGTTCTACAGCCTCTGCGGCTTCGAGCTGGAGTTGGAGTCCTCCTTGGCAGACAACGTCATGGCCCTCTTGCAGGACTTGGAGAGGGAGCGGGCCAGTCGCCATGAGCATGTTCTCGCAGTTTGCACCGGCGATGGCAGGCACGTGGACCTGGTGAGATACGTGGCTGAGTGCGGATGGAGGGTGGAGCTCTGGTGCTGGCGTGCCACTTGCCACTCCGGCTACCAGGCCTTAGCAGAGGACCCAGGCTTGCGCCAGCGCGTCCGACTCTGCTACTTGGACGGCTTCCGGAGCTTCATCACAATGTCGGCCAGGAGGGATGACGAGGAGAGTCTCCGACATCTGCCCGAGCCTGCCGAGTCCGATGTTACAGAGCCACATGGCGGCACTGAGGCCAGCGCCTTCGCCGGCACCGATGCGGAGATGTGCGCGCTGTGCCTTTCGGAGGAGGCCAGCTATGCCTTCCGACCCTGCAACCACCGAGTGATGTGTGGGGATTGCTTCCAAGATGTCCGCCGACGGCTTCAAAGGAACCCTGAGCTCGAGAACAGCCCTCAGCTGGGACAGTGCTTCGTGTGCCGAAGCCGGTGGACGGAGATCACGCCAGTCTGAGCTTGTCCGAGCCTTTGATCTTGTTGGTGAGGGATGCGCGCCACGATGCGGAGCGTCCTTCTTCACAAGTGTTTAGTAAGTTTAGTACTTGTTTAGTTAATTTTGCTTATCCCGCGGCCTTCTCCAGCTACTTCGGGCACAAAGCCTGCCTCAAGTCGGGCTTAGTGGAGCTATGTACAGCGAGAGACTGAGAGACGTCTCAAAGCTGTGGGTCTCCGTCAGTGTTCAAAGAGAAGTCGAGTATGAAGGATGCTTTTTGCTTCACGGAGCAATTTGTCTGAGGCCACTGCATATTGAGACAAGCCCCGAGCGGGCTTTTGTACAGAGTCGCCGCAAAAACTCCGAGGATTGAAGTCAAGGTCCGTGGACGTGAGAGATGTTTATGATGTTTCAAGTATGAACTGCGCGAAGTAGGCACCTCGAGTTGGGACCCCCGTCTCAGCAGCACGTGCGGGGGTTGGATGCGCGAAGGCGGTACTTGAGGAGATGTTCGGCCTCAGCCTAGCGTCAGTTGCACCAGGGCCTGCGTGTCGGCATGAGGTGCTGCAGAGCCATTGAAGTGTAGATTCAGCAATCGTCAGCAAGCCTCAGCGCCAGCGGCGCCAGGACTGCTGCCTTGCCTCTTCCGAGAGCCACCGCAACCTTCAGCATGTCAAAACATCGAGGTGCAAGAAGGCCAAAAAGAACGAAAACAAAACCCAAGAACAAACGGAAGGCGAGTACTGATGCATGTTGCCGGATGTTGCAGGGCGTCAGGCTTATGCACAAGAGAACAACGCCTGCATGTTCTTGTCTTTTGCAGCAGACAGCAGACCACATCCCTCGGCACACGAAAGAGTGCGGCTTTGTTGCTCACAAGGGGGGGGGGGGTCCTCCTTGCACTGATTCTTGTGCCAGAAGACTCTCGTATTTGTCAGGTCTGGGAACGTGGCACGGCCATTAGGCGCGCCTTGACGTTTACGCCGTGAGAACCTGGCCTTGCCAACTGTTGCCGTAAAAAGCCGATGTTGTGGGCGGGGAGGCCGCGCGGGCGCGAGCCATGCCATGTTTCGCGTGGAGCCTAAAACGAAAGTATGGCATGCACATTGTACACCCACGACGAGTTCGAGTCATGCTGAACTGGTTTCTAAACTGAGTACAGTGTGGAATGAGGGTATCGCGTATCACGCAGGGGCAGGCTGCAGGGCTGGACAACGTTAGCGATGATCGGCTTGTATCATGGAACGTAGAGGGTTAGAGGATGCTCGAAGGCACAACTTCGAGAGGCCAAGACCTTAAAGCTATTCGTGCCAGCCAGAAGCCCCGCTGCCGGGACCTCGAAACCGCAAAGGCGCCAAAAGAATTGGTCAAGCTGTTCAGACATGAAAGCCATGATATGGAGATATGTTATTCTCGTTGCATATTCTGAATCGTCCCGAGATCTGTTATCGATTTAGCTGCAAGCTCTAGGCAAGTTCTTGTGCAATAAACAGGTGCGAAATTAATTTTTGCATGGGCTTGTAGCGGATGCCCGAAAGCTACATTGTGTAGTATGTTCGGAAGATCTTGCTCGGATTTTGTTTTTGCATGTTTTTTCTGCTGCGAGTTACAGTTATTGGGATAGGAATATTTAAGAAATATCTTGCTAAAGGCACTTCGCTACTGGCTTGCAGGGTTTCGCGAATGCATGTGCTGCATGTCGAGAGCCGGAGAATGCGTGTGAACTTCACTTCTACTTCTTAGGCTTGGCCATGTTTATGAAAGGCGGCAAGATACGAACAGATAGTAAAACAATCTCAACGGAGTTTTTACTTCTTTCCTCTCATCACGTATCACGGTTGAGGGTAGGTGATAGAGTAGTGATGTTTTTGGGCTTTTGAACGACATTGTGCATGAAATCGCCGCAATATGATCACCGGCCTTGAATACAAAATGAGAGGACGAAGGCAGCCGAAGCAAGCCAGTAAGGGTTTTCTTTCACAGTAAGGCGGCCCGCCTGTTATGGAAAATAGCCCATTGAGTCCATCCCCAAAGGCGGCTATTCATAGGACAATAAAGGGGAGAGTCGAATGCCACTCGCTGGAAGTGGTTCATAGGGGTTTGAAAACGGGGTTCAAGGGGTTAATGAGGGTTCAATACGGGATTGACACTCTTGATACAGTTCTTTCGCAGTGGGTTTCAGTGGCATGAAGTTTGTAGTTCCCAAAGCCTCACCGTAGTTGCCCAGCAACCGGATACGAAATCATGATTGCGCTGTGGGCATGTGCTGTCTGGCTCTACATGTTGAAGGAAGATGGGTATTCATGTGTGGGAATATCAGTAATATCCCTCCAACCGTTGCTAAAGAGGTCATGTTCCTTCGGGCCCCACATGGGCGCGTGCCGGTGCCCTGCAGACATTGTCCACATGTTGTGTCCAACCAAGTGGGTCATGCTGAACCTTTTGAACCTTTCTTTCTTTTCTGGCCAGAATGATTGCTGCATCGCTGGCAGCGAGGTGTGGTTAAGACGAAAGCATAGTCAATGTGTTTGAAGGGTTCTGCTTCGTGCACGCCCTTCTGTGCCTTACGCAACCGGCGTGCGAAGTCTGCCCAGCTTCCGCAAGTCTTGTGATTTGTCTCTCAAGCCACCCCTCCTCCGCAGCACAAGCAACGTGAGAAGATCAGTGTTCCTTCCTGCAAATATTAAAGAGGAGCCGTCTAAGCCCCCGGTTCTTGTAAGTTAGTCAGGGCGGGACATCAAGTACAAAAACCCGGTAAAGCGACCCGACCACCTGCAAAGCGACACCCCAGCACGGCCCCTCAGAAAAGCCTGTAAGGCGACGCCATTGACCAGCAGAGCGACACCCGCCGGTCCTACACATGGCAGCCAGCGTGCCAAAACCTTGTACAGATACCGGACCATCTGAAATGCGACACCTCACCCACTCGTGGCCCTTACCCCATGAACAGAGTTTTGAAACCGACGCGAATGCTTTCAGATGAGTATGAGCATTTGGTGATTGATTGCAGCCTCTTGGATTCATGAGGTCTTCCTGCTTGGTGGTTCTCTGTGCCTCCTGCACCAGCTTGCACATTTATCTTCATCGCAGGGTCCTAGAGATGTTGCTGCAGCAGCGCTATCGAACTGGTTACAGCAATCGTGGCCGGTTTGGGCAAAGCCTTCAGGTCTGTCTCGCCAATCGCTCCGTGTGGTCGTGGGCAACACAGCTCCACCCGAATGGCACCAGGACACAAGGTTCTGCATGTGCGTTAAAACACGCTTAATCACATGACGGATTTTTGATCGATGGCAGACTTGTGCAGTCGTGATGTTCTCCTTTTCGATAATCCGTTCTGTGTCTCGAACCAACATGCAAAATCGGCGCAGCTTGGATCATTCAAGAGTCCCTGTTGTAGCCGGTGCACTCGTCAATTCGCTGCAACCTTGGAAGGCGTGGAGTTCGGCAGCGCAGCTCTTCGTCAGGACAGGAAACCGAAGATGCCAGCCGGCTCTTGCAGTCCCTTCCCAGCGGCATAGATTCATTGCAGCCACCGCGCTTGCACTCCTCCACAGGTTTGCAAGGAGCCACAGTCTTCTGATGCAATGAAGTTGTCCTTTCTTGTGGTGCCTCGCTCTGTTTCTCAAGCAGCCAGTTTCAGCTTTCATCATCCTAGAGTGCTTGCTATGTGCTTGCTGCATCTACACTAGGCAGCTCGCTGCAGTCGCATCCGCTCCACTTCTCTAAGCGCCTCGCGTGGACTTCGGGCAGTGCTCCTCCACAACTCCGCAAGGAGCGACAGGATCCCAACCGGCTCTGCATTGCTACACAAGCCCGGGAAGTGTGACAACATGCTGGTTGGTTGAAGCCTCGTGGAGTCGTGAAGTGCTCCTGTTCTGTGTGGTCCCCCCTCGTGTTGTACCTCGTGCACGAAGTCAGAGCTGTCGCCATCCTTGCATAGAGCCATTGCCGCCCCTACATGGCTCAATTGCCTGGCGCAATCAAAGCTGCACTCGGCAAAGCGTTCAGGTTCGTCTCTGGAAGGGTCCACTGTGGTCGTGGGCAGCGGGGCTTCTTCTCGGCGGTGCAAGGCTCACAAGGTTCCCGCGTGCTGTCGCAATTGCTGTCGGATAGCATGACCGACGTTTGATTTTGCTGCAGCCTTGCAGAGTCATGAAGCCGTCCTTTTCTGTGGTCCTGCGTCCTGCTTCTCATGCAGACAGCCTTAGTTTTTGTCATCCGAGAGTGCTTGCTGCATCCAAGCTAGTCAGCTCGCTGCAATCCCATCCGTGCCCCATCCAGACACCTTGGGTACTAACGGGCAGCACGGCGCACAAGGGGATCACAAGAACCCCACGTACTCTTGCAACAACTGCCTGCAGATAATGTGACTGATGCTTGATTTGTCACAGCTTGGTGGAATCACGAAGTTCTCATTTTCTGTGATCCGCCCCGTTCTGTACATACCGTTCGGGTCGACTTCTCCAAGCGCCTCGCGAGGACTTCGGGCAGTGCTCTTCCACAACTCCGCACGGAGCGACAGGATTCCCACCGGCTCTGCATTGCGACAAGTTCCCGGCCAGTGGGGGATATCATGACCGGGTGAAGCCTTACAATCATGGCCTTCATCCTTCTGACAACGTATTGGTTGGTTGCAGCCTCGTGGAGTCGTGAAGTGGTGGTCTCCTCGTTCTGTGCCTCGTGCAGCTCGTGAAGTCAGTCCTGCTGTCACGACCCTAGTATAGAGCGGTTGCTGCCCCTACATTGCCCAACTGCCTGGGGCAATCAAAGGAGCACTCAAAGCATTCCAAGGATAGATTGTTTTCGGTTATAGAGATAGAACCGAACTAGAGCGAAAATGGAGGCATTTCGCCTTCTTTCGTGCATCCTCTAGTTCAGTCACGAAGTTACGGAAAAATCACATTTTTTGATCTAGGAATAATATCCTAGCATAGTGCCACTCAAGAAGAATGCGGGCCAGTGAGTGGTCCGTCTCTCGAAGCACCATAGGGCTTCGCAAGAGTAACAAGGTTCCGTTTCATCTGTTATCATCCTAGGATGCTTGCTGCATCCACACTAGCCAGCTCGCTGCACTCCCGTCCGCACCCAGCAAAGAGGTGTCTGAGCTGGGTGCTCTCGGGCAGCACGGCCTGCAAGGAGAACAAGACCCTCTGCCTGCAGGTAACTGTGATGGATGCTTGATTTGTCACAGCTTGGTGGAATCACGAAGTTCTCATGTTCTGTGATACCCCGTTCTGCGCATGGTGTGCGAGTATGTTTCTCCAAGCGCCTCGCGTGGACTTCGGGCAGTGCTCCTCCACAACTCCGCAAGGAGCGACAGGATCCCAACCGGCTCTGCATTGCTACACAAGCCCGGGAAGTGTGACAACATGCTGGTTGGTTGAAGCCTCGTGGAGTCGTGAAGTGCTCCTGTTCTGTGTGGTCCCCCCTCGTGTTGTACCTCGTGCACGAAGTCAGAGCTGTCGCCATCCTTGCATAGAGCCATTGCCGCCCCTACATGGCTCAATTGCCTGGCGCAATCAAAGCTGCACTCGGCAAAGCGTTCAGGTTCGTCTCTGGAAGGGTCCACTGTGGTCGTGGGCAGCAGGGCTTCTTCTCGGCGGTGCAAGGCTCACAAGGTTCCCGCGTGCTGTTGCAATTGCTGTCGGATAGCATGACCGACGTTTGATTTTGCTGCAGCCTTGCAGAGTCATGAAACCGTCCTTTTCCGTGGTCCCTCGTCCTGCTTCTCATGCAGACAGCCTTAGTTTTTGTCATCCGAGAGAGTGATTGCTGCACAGCTCGCCGCAATCCCATCCGTGCCCAGAAAAGTGGGTCTGTATCTCCAGAAAACTTGGGTACTAACGGGCAGCACGGCGCACAAGGGGATCACAAGAACCCCACGTACTCTTGCAACAACCTGCAGATAATGGCTGCGAGTCAAAAGTCCAGGGTACGCAACAGGGCCCTCGCGTGTTTTGGCGACATAGGGTTTGTAACGAGGCCATTCTTCTTGCGACAAGTCTCCGCGCGACAAACCTCCGCGACAAGCCCATCCTTGCCACCCTCCTGCGAATTTGGGAGCCCGCGGCAAGCTTGCGACACACGTATGACACAGCCGGGCGCGACAAACGCATGAAAGAGAGGCTGGGGGCGGGACAGCGCGACATACCCCTACTTAGGCTCACAGGCAAATGTGACTGATGCCTGATTGGTCACAGCTTGGTGGAATCACGAAGTTCTCAATTTCTGTGGTCCCCCGTTCTGTGTATACCACCCAGCACTCGCGGCAACCTCAGAGGCGCTCTGCAAGCATTCAGGTTTGTCCGTTGTGTGAACATGGGCAGAACGGCTCCGAAAGGGCAGGTGGCAAGGTTCTGCAGCTGCCATGAAGTGACAGATATTTGATTGGTTGTGGACATGTGGAGTCGTGACGTTCTCCTTTTCGATGATCCCTCGTTTTGTGTCTCGTGCAACGTCGGCACAGGGTTTTGAAGAGCGAAAACTCAGCTTCTACCCTTCAAAAGCTCTTCTTGCAGCCAGTGTGCTTGATATTTCCTCGCCTCGCGCCGCAGCCCGCCTTTAGCGTGTAGAGTTCGGCAGTGCGGCTCTGCATCAGTGCGGCAAGAATCCGAAGATTCCAGCCGGCCTTTGGTGCCGTCGCAAATGCCTTGAGATGATGTGATGGGCTATTTGAATCACAATTTTGGCTTTGTTGAGCTGTGATCCTCATTATGTTTCTGGCGCAGGCAGCTTGCAAAGTCAGCCCAGGTTGCAACATTCAAGAATGCCAGAATACTTGCTGCAGCAACAGCCTCCAGCCCCGTGCCACAATCTCAGTCCAACCCAGCAAGGTATGCGGATCAGTCTTACCAGGAGGGTGTGGACAAGTGGTCTCTCCAGGCAGGTGTGGACGTATATATCTTGGCAGCACGGCGAATGCCGAAAGGATCGCAGCGTTGCATTGAACCTGGCTCTTGCATTGTTGCACATGTCCGCTGAACGTGACAAGTGGTTGATTTTCATGGAACCATGTGGAGTTGTGAAGTGCTCCTGTCCCGTGATGCCCCCTCGTTCCCAGCCCGCCAAGTCTGGCACAGATTCTGCCCTTCAGCCAGTGCGCTTGGTCTTTCCTCGCCTCGCTGCGGTGCGGCTCTGGCCGGCCTTTGATGGCGTGGCAGATGTTTTAAGGCCTTGAAATGATGTGATGGGTTCCTGAATCAATCTTCTAGCCTGGTTGAGCTGTGACCCTCATTATGTTTCTGGCACTGGCAGCCTGCAAAGTCAGCCCAGGTTGCAACATTCAAGAGTGCCAGAATACTTGCTGCAGCAACACCCTCCAGCCCCGTGTGACAATCTCAGTCCAACCCAGCAAGGTATGCGGATCAGTCTTACCAGGAGGGTGTGGACAAGTGGTCTCTCCAGGCAGGTGTGGATGTATGTATCAGCCGCACGGTGAATGCCGAAAGGATCGCAACGTTGCACTGAACCTGGCTCTTGCCTTGTTGCATATGTCCGCAGGTGAATGTGACGGATTGCTGTATCAGTATCGTAGCCCTCTTGTTTTGTTCCTCGTGCAGGTCAGCCCAGTTTTCGCAGTTCAAAAATGCGAAAGTTCTTGTGGCAGCTACACTTCGCAGCCCCTTGTGGCAATCGCAGTCCATGGATCTGTCTCACCAGGCGGGCGTGGACGTGTGGACTTTGGCAGCACGGTTCCTCAATGCCGCGAGGAGGACAGGGTTCCAGTTGGCTCTTGCAGCGCTGCCTGGCCTTCAGATGAAGCTGACAGTCCCATGGTTGGTTGCAACCTTATGGAGTTGTGAAGTTCTGCTGTTTTGTGACATCCTTTCGTGCATTCGCCACCTCCTGTGACCAGCCTGCACAGTCTGCCCGGCTCCTGCGATCCGAGAAAACTTGCTACAGGTGCGCTACGCGCGGCATGCAGATCGGTCCCAGCAGACAGGTCTGCGCGAGCGGGCTACAGCAGCACACCTCTTCTTATTGCCACAAAGATCACACTCAGATGCACGTGATGGTTTGATGGCCGCAGCCTTGTGGAGCCGTGAACTTCTCCTGTTCTATGAGTTCGCCTCTGTGCGTGCCTCATGCAGCCAGCCTGCAAATCATGCTTCCAGCCTGCAATCACGAAGCCAGCCTGCATAGTCTGCCCATTTTGCGCGTCAACAGGAATACCTGCAGGCGTCTGCAATGTCTTGCCGCCCAGCAAGGTGATCCGATCTGTCTCTCCTGGCTGCTCTTGTGGACTTCCAGAAGGACAGCTTCTCAGAGACGCAAGAAGCATAAAGATTCCATTCGGTTGCGCGTGCTTGAACTGTCCCGGATGAATGCTTGTGATAAACGGTGATGTCGGCATGGTGGATTCATGACGCCGCCTTGTCTTGTGGTTTCCATGTTTTGTTTGATGCATGCAAGCAGCCTGCGCAGTCTGCCCATATCCCGCGATGTGAACACTTGCCCCTGCTGCATCCTGCCATCCCTTGCTGCCTTTCCAGCCGCGCGCAGCAAGCCGCAAGGATATCTCATTGTTCAGGGAGTTAAAGCATTCCATCTAGACTCTCGCGAGCTGCTGCAAATGCCTCAGAGGAATGCGTGAGTCAGTTTGTATGGTTAGCATTGCAGATGCATAAAGTGGAGCTGTTCTGCAGGTTCCCCTCCATATGTGCCTCGTGCAGCCTGCACGCAAAGTCGGGTCCTTGCAGAAATCCCAGACGTAGCATCGTTTGAACTCGTCTCTCAAGCCTGCTAGTATCGGAAGCATCGGAAGCATCGGAAGAGTGGTCCCTTAGAGGCACCAGGAGCAAGTGCATTCCCTCCCGCGTGCCATGTCAGAGTGTGGCTGAGATGTCACCTGTTGCTGCGAAAACGCAGAGTGGGCATATGAGATCTGGACAGTTTTTTCTAGGCATTTTCTCTGGCTTAGGAAGATCACACCCCAACCCTCTGGAAATAGATTCCTAGAGGCATGTGCGAGATGGCACCGCCAGGTGTGCATGGGTGGGTTTAAAGATATCAGCTTCCATCTGCGTTTTGTGTCGGCTGGTTGCAAGAAGTTGCTGTGTGCTCGCGCATGCGCATTCCAGTCAGTCTGTGAATCCAGCTTTACACGTAGCCCCGTGCTCCTAATTTCCTGCACACGTCGGTGAAGTCATTCGGTGTTTTCACCCGCTTCCCACCCCTGCTGCATGGGGGGTTCATGAAGTCTTCCTGAGACCACCCCGCCATTTTGATGTGCGCGAGATTGGTCGGTGAAGTCGGCCCCAATTTCGAATACCGCAGTTGCTAACGTCACACGACCTTCGATAGCAATCCCCATGCCCACGAATTCTCTCCTCCAGCCGCTTTCTGGACTTCCTTCAGCACGGCTCCTCCTCAGCGGTGGCCATGAGAGAATCTTAGTTCGCTCCCGCCTCTGCCTTCCGACGAATGTGACCCTGTGGGTGATTTATCGCAGACTTTTGGAGTCATGAAGCCCTTTCGTTCTGTGATTATCCCTTGTTCCGTGTGGGCAAGTGAGCCAAGTCTGCCCAGATTCTGCGATTGAAGAAGATTATATACGTAGCCACGTAGCGGCACAGAGGCAAGTCTCCTCACTGACGTCCCAGGCAGCCGCTCACATGCACTTGCAGCAGCAGCTCTCACGCTGCGAAACTCTTTTCGCACCGCAACAGCTCTCTTCGTCGCAATGCCGCGACCGCAGTCTAAGTGACTAAGTTCTCTTGCTCAGTCTCTGTCGTTCTCCTGATGCACTTGCACTGAAATAATGTGATTGTGCTTAAAACGATTCATTGAAGCCTTGTGCGGTTGTGAAGTTCTGTGATCACTTGCGTCTCTCGTGCATTCCCGCCAAGCCCGCGCAGCCCCTGCCGCCTAGCGGCAAGCCCGGCCGGGCCCCGCAAACTGTCAAGATGTTCAAGTCTCTGCGGGCACTCTGGGCACTCTGAATGGTCAGCAGCACAGCTCTTCCACAGGTTTGCAAGGTTCAACCGGATTTCATCCGGTGCTTGGTTGCAAATGCCCGGGCAAGTGCGACGATATCCTGGTTGGTTGCAGATTTGTGGAGTCTGAGGTGTCGTGAAGGTTCTCACTTTTGTAATGCCCCCTCATTTTGTTCGTCGTGCCGCCGAAGTCAGCCCAGCTTTCGCCATCAGATAGAGCTTGCTGTAGTTACACTACCTAACGGCTCACCACAATCAAATCTGCACTCAGCAAAGTGTTCAGCCCTGTTTTTGCGAGTGTCCCTTACGAACCGCTGGCAGTGCTTCTCCATGACTTCGCAAGGAGCAACAGGTCTGGTTCTGCACTACCACAAGTGCCTGGGCAAGTGTGACAAAATGCTGGTTGGTTGCTGCCTCGTGGAGTCGTTTCAGTGCTCCTGTCTTGTCACCCTTCGCTCTGCTGGTCGTGCAGCCAGCGTTTGAAAGCCCAGGTTTCGCCATCGGAGCAGTTGCCGCGGCACTTCCCAGCTGCTGGCCGCAAGCAGAGCACTCGGAAAAGCATTCAGCTCGGCCTCTCGAAGCGCCTGTGGTAGAAGCAGGGACTCTCAGCAGTGCAAGATTCCAGCCTGCTGTAATTGCCGTCGGATACTTCGTGACTGATGCTTAATGTGTTGCAGCCTTGTGGAGTCGTGAAGTTCGTCCTTCCTGTCATTCCGCATGTCGTGCGAAACGATTTTGCGTGCTCCTCCAAGCACCTGGTGTGGACTTCTGGCGGCGCTCTCCCACCACTCTTCAAGAATCATGTGCAATCATCTGCATAAGGCCTACTTATGCTCGCATGAACAGGATGGACTGCGGCCCAAGTCTGTATTTGCCCCCAAGTCTGTATCCGGAGCTGCTGATGTGGGAGCTGCAAGGCTTCTATCATGTCTATCCAGCGTGGAAGAGCTGGCTTGTGTAGGCCGCAAACGTCGCAGAGGATGCTGCTCTCTCAGGGCTCCCTCTTCTGGCGCCACGAATTAATCCAACATCTGAAGCCCGACCCCAGTATACACGTCCTGCCACTCTAGTCTGCCAAGCTGCTGTGATGGAAGTGCGCAGCTGTGCTGCGCAACCCCGACCCTGTATCCCAACACAGCAAGGCACACAGACCCGTTTCACCAGGGTGTGTCTTCGCAGACTTGGGCCATCACGGTTCCTTGATGCCGCAAGGATCACAAAAAACCGGCTGGTGCTTGCACTGCACTGCTTTCAGATTGATTGGGTGCAGCATTGTGGATTGGTGAAGCTCAACTTTTCTCTGAGCCCCTGTCATTATGTGTGTCGTGCAGTCAGCCAGATCTTCCCAGCTTCTCCCATTCAGGAGCCTTTTGTTGCGGCACGCACACTTCGTAGTTCTCTGCAATCCCCTTCGAAGACGACTTTGGCAGTCTGGCTCTTCGTCCGGACACGGAGCCGAAGGTTCCAGCTGCCTTTGGCATTGTTGCCGAGCTCTTCTGACGAATGTGACGGATTGTTGAATCATTCTTGTAGCCTTGATGAATAACCCCGATTCGAGCCCTGTTATGTTCCTCGCGGAGGGCAGCCTGCGAGGTCTGCAAGGTCAGCCCAGCTTTCGCGATTGAAGAACACAAGAATTCTTGCTGCAGCTCCACCACCGCGGCCCCTTGCCACATTCCCAGCCCGAACACACGCGGCTTCGCCTCGCCAGGCTGGTGCGGACATGTGGGCGTCAGCAGCACGATGTGCACCTGGGCTTTTGCATTGTTGCAAATGCAGATGCATTTGCCATTTTGCTGATTTTTCTGGAGCCATGTGGAGTCGTGAAGCACTTCCTGTCTGTGATCCCCCCTCGTTCCATGCAGCCAGCCCGCAAGGTTTGCCCAGGCTCTGTCATTCAGGGGATTCAGGGATCCTTGGGATCCTTGCTGGTGGCGCACTCCGCAACTCCTCTGCAGCAGAGTGGCTGTTCAGCGGTACAAGATTCCAAAAGTTCCAGGCTCCTGCATTGCAACATTCCTCTGGAACAATAGGTCTTTGGGATGGGGGGCCACTGTGGATGCCACCGATTTCCAGGACCTGTTTACTCCACAGTGGGGTGGGCTGAGAAAGGGGCCTGCAGAGTTGTAGGCAGACACGTCGTGGCAAAGTCCTGGAACCTTCCTTGATGACCGATCCCGAGAATGGGTCCAGATTCACTTCCCACGAACCCCTCCATCCCCTCCTGGCCTGGCCACTCCCCTAGACTCAGTAAGGAGTGAAGAGATCAACTGCCAAGCCGCCAGATGAACATGATGGATTGTTGAACCCCTACAGTGACCCGCTCGTGATGTTCCTCGTGCAGGCTGCACGGGTCAGCCCAGATGTCATAATCTCAGTTCCGGCCAGCAAAGCATGCAAAGCATGTGGATTGGTCCTACCGGGCGGCCGTGAACAGGTTGACCTCGGCAGCTCACGTCCTCAACGCCGCAAGGGTCATCCAGTTCCAGCTGGCCCTTCTACTGCTGCGCTGCCTTCAGATGCGTTTGACAGTTTGCTGGTTGGCTACATGTGTGGAGGTGTGAAGTTCTCCTGTTCCGTGATCCCGACTCGTGTGCATGCTGCAAAGCCGCGAGCGAGCTTCTCGGATCCAAGACTTGCCCAAAGGGTCCACGTACCCAGTAGAAACTTAAGCCCCAAAAGGGACTACATAGCAACATCATAGTAACTACATAGGTACTTGGACCCTTTGCACTTTCTAACAAAAATCCCAGGCCGAGACCAATGAACCATGCAGATCTCTCCCACCTGGCAGCATGGACGTCAGCAGCACCACCCGTCAGCGCAAGGAGCACAAGGCTTCAGCTCTTGCATTGCTTCAAGTGCCTCTAAATACGCCATCCTCTTGACGTTGTTGGAAACTGTTGGGATTCTGAAATTCTGCTCTGTGTTCCCGCATTGTTTCGACCCTCGTCCTGCAAAGGCTGCCCAGCCTCTGCATCTCAAGTGACTTTCAAGAGTTGCGGTGGGCGATTCACGAATGCACTCCGCAACTCCTCGACCCAATCTCAGCCAAGCAGCGCATGCAGATCTGTCTTACCAGTTGTGGATGTGTGGACTTCGGCAGCACGGTTCCTATTGCTGCAAATGTCCTCAATGGAACGCAACAACTCACTGATGGTGCTGGAGCCTTGTGGAATTTTGAAGTGCTCCGCGACTCGCCAATGTTCTTCGCCAGCTTGCAGAGTTTGCCCATAATTTGCCATTCAAGACTCTTTTCGGCAGCCAGTGTGCTCCGCATTTCCTCCACTCAGCCCGAGTCCAGCAAGGCCCGCAGATCTGTTTTTCCCAGTTCTTGTGAACTTTCAGAAGGAGTTTGTCACAACGTCGCCAGGAGCGACAGGATTTGCGATACATTGCTGCCCCTTGCGGAGCCCAGTTTCAATGGTCCAAGCATGTTCGCTGCAGTTTCTTGCTGCAGTCCCAGTCAAAGCCAGCAGGCGGCTAAGTCTTTCGAAGGCGAAAGCTGGCCAGAATGGAAACGCCTGCATGAGAGCCGGTGAGGAAGTAGAATCAGGTCCGTGTCCATTTCATCTCGGCATTATGTCTCATGAGGGTGAGCTTTCAAGAGCATACTGAGAGTAAATTCCCAGACCCAGCGATGCTGTGCGACTCGGGGGAGCTCATGGTGTTCCTTGCGTTCCCTGTGCCATTGCCCAGGGGCCAAAGCGACTAACTGCGACTGCTGTTCTGCACACTTTTCAGCCCCAGTCAGCAAGACAAGATCGTTCCTGAAGGGGTGCATGTAAAGAACATGCTTGTTGCTTTCTCACGCGAGCAGGCGAAGCGGCGTAGCAGTCTTGGGGGGGCACTTTGTCTGGTCGGGAAAAAAATCGGCCTCCATAATTGTGCCAAGGGGCCCCACATCATTGTGTTACCTGCCCGACTTTGGCGCTCCGAGCAGGTCTGCCAAGTCACTTTTGCTTCCATGATCCCATGCTCGTGCAAAGCACGATATGTATATACCAGCAGCCTAAGACAATGTTTGTGTCCGCACCGGTGAGCACTTTGCAGCACGCTTCCTCAGCGGCGCAGGAGTCACAGCTATTGTCCTGTCCTATCCTTCGCTTGCAAATAGGTTGCCCACTCTCCTCTGGACATCTCTGGACATTGATTGTGGGACGGGCCACGGACTCATGAAGCCGTCCTAGCCCGTGAACGCTTGGCATTGGCTGCCTTACACAGATGGCCCGCAAAGTCAAAGTCTGTCCTGTTTCCACGGCGCATGGCTTTCATCAGCTACACTGTGCAATTCCATGCAGCAATCCCAACCTCACCGAAAGCAACCTTCCGATTTGTGGACTTCAAGTCTTGCTCCGGCATCACGCGCTTATTGTGGGCCCGGATCGCAGTTGCAAGACTGCGCGCAGGGGACCCGTGGACTCGTGGAGTCGCCCCCACGGTTTGGACGTGCCCTGCTCGAAGAGCCCGTGACTGTGAGAGGAATTCATAGCGCGCGCTGCTTCTGTGGCCTGATATGCTCGTCATCGGGCTCGCCCATCGAGAAGTCCAATCGCCTTGTATCTTGTGTGGAGGGTCGCTTTCCTAGGGCAAAAACTGGCATGTTCACAGAAGCGGATGCTCCGTTGTCGTGGTTAACTCCTTTCCGGACTTCTTGTACCCACGCCGCGAATCCGCGAAACCCTAAGCCCCTAAATAGGCCCTAGACTCTACACCGCATCGTTATCGTTGGTCCACCAGTCTGGCTAGCTGGCGAGCTTCAACACTGGCTGTCTGGTCTCATGCTCGCAGAGAGGCCCTGCTCCGAAGTAGAAGTGGGTCCTTGCGCAAAAAGAGGGGTGCCCCCCTTTTAGAACCCCAATAGTAGGGACAAGGACCCCCAATATTCAAACCTTCATGTCGGAAGTCCCCGTATGATCAGCAGTGCATTTCATGTAGACTCGACGTGGGTACTTGTGCCCAAGTTTGGGCAGGAACGCGACGTCTGCAGCTCGTGGCCATGTTCATAGGGTTCCTCGCGCAACTTGTCGGCAGTTAGCCCAAACCCCTCTTCCACAGGTGCAAAGATACTTCTAAACCAAATCATCCTCAAATTTCCTTTTGAGATTTGTTCCTCCATGTTTCTCTGGGAAAGAATAACGACTGCCTTGTTTTGACCGTTCCAGGCTGTGCAATTTAGCATTAGCTCCACGACATTGTTGTTTGGGTCGTCAGAGTCAAAATACAATGCTTAAACTAAACAAAGTGCCTACAAGCAACTGCAGGGCAAGTCTGAATGGAGCATTGGGCGGTAGGAAGGTTTGCAGTAGCAGCTGGCCTGTGGCAGTAGCTGTATCGACCTGAGCTGTGGGATGAAGCCCTTCAACTATCCGTGCCAGAGGCCCTGCTTGCTGCGGCCAGGACCTCGAAGCTGCAAAAGGTCCGAAAAAGAGTTGATCAAGGTGTTCAGACATGAAGACGATGATATGGAGACATGGTTCTCATTGCATATTCTGAATCGTTCCGAGATGTGTTGTCGATTTAGCTGCAAGTTCTAGGCGGTTTCTTGTGCAAGAAGCACGTGCGAAATTCGTGTTGGCATGGGCTTGTAGCGGATGTCTGAAAGGCATATTGTGTTGTAGCATATTGTACTCTGACAAGCGTTTCTTGCTGCATAATGTTTCTGATGCGGCGACGGTTCTTGAATCTCTATGTAGGATTGGTCTGACTTATTCTTCAAGAAATATCTTGGCTGGCTTGATTGGTTCACGCTGCTGTTCACGACCCATGAAAGGTGACGGTATGTGTGGCTGGGCGACTGCCCCAACCGACTTTGTAGTGACCCCCCCCACAGTCATATTCGAGACGCCCCAATAAAGGGATGACACTCCTTCATCTAGCATTCATTTCAAGAGGATGTGCTGAAAACCTGGCAGATGCTTTGGTGATGTCAGGGACAGGCTAGATGTCAACCAGTGCTGCGTGTAGCACTGCTTTCTCGGTCAATCATTCAAAGAGAAGTCGAGTGTGCAGGATTTTTTGCTTCGTAAATTAACTTGTCGTAGGCATTGCATTTTGAGAGAGCCACAGGCAGTCCTTGCACAGAGTCGCCGCAAAAACTCAGAGCATTGAGGGATACTGAGAGATGTTTATGATGTTTCATGTGCGAACTGGGAAATGGCTTGTTGCCCTTTGCCACCATTCAGCTTCATGGCCTGCGAACTCCTATACCCTGTGACTCCAGAAGACAGGCTGTGTGAACGTAAAAGTACTCTCACCGTTGGCATAGCGGGTACACGTGAAATCTTCAGTACCCCGCTGTAGCTAATCATGCTTGCTGCCGCGCCTCAGCGTGTTTGCTCTTTCTTAGCTGCCTTAGCTTTGTCCGCACGCTGCCCCCTCGAGTTTCCACGTGCCTTGGGCGCATCTCAGAACGGTGCTTAGTATGCGTAGAAGCACTGCGAAGCACTGCTCGACTTCAGGAATGACGTTGTGGATCTTGCTTTCATGCCTCTCGGTACTCATCCACGGTAACGATGAGCTCTGTGAAACAACAGGAGCCTCTCATTGTTTTTGTTCTCTCCAAGCCCAAGCCAGACATGACCTGACCATTCGTCAGGAGATGCTTCTACGCTGCTCCAGCACGATGTGAACCGTTCCCGTCAGCAAGGTGCCTGGCAGGACTATTGCGACAACTTGGCACGATCTTCGGAGGAAACTCTAATATCTGGTGCACTACAGGCGATACTCCGAAATCCGAGGAGATGGGTGTCCTCTCCCAGTACGTTGAAGACTTCGATGCATCTAGGTTGTTCGGGCTGACAATCAATGGGAAGCCGTACATGGTTATTGCGGCCGACCGTGAGCACATCGCTGGCAAGGCCAAGGGGGGAGGAGGCGGTTGCTTCATCTCTTGGAGCACTGCAGCAATTGTCCTCGGCAATTATGATGAGGGGGAATCGCCGGCCGATTGCCGCGAGAAGGTGAAGTACATGGCCGACTTCTTGATGAGCAGCGGGTACTGATGGTCTTGTTGGCCAAGGCTTCTGCCAAGGTCCGCCTGTGCAGTTCCGTAGAGGATTGTAGAGGCTTGCGCACCGCACGGTTGGGCACTGTTCCTTGTGCCTTTTATGGCCATTTATGGCTGAGGATTTCAAAATGCATGCATAGAACAGCAGTCGGAACCCATGAATGACAAGAGCCTGTTTCAGGGCTACACATGCCCTGCCCTTGCCAAAGCGGAAAGAACAGCCTTCATTCGGCATACGTCTGATCTTTCTACATACATGCATCTTGAGCAACCGGAGGGAGCCGCTGCTGAATAAAGGGATGACACTCCTTCATCTAGCATTCATTTCAAGAGGATGTGCTGAAAACTTGGCAGATGCTTTGGTGATGTCAGGGACAGGCTAGATGTCAACCAGTGCTGTGTGTAGCACTCCTTTCTCTGTCAATCATTCAAAGAGAAGTCGAGTGTGCAGGATTTGTTGCTTCGTAAATTAACTTGTCGTAGGCATTGCATTTTGAGAGAGCCACAGGCAGTCCTTGCACAGAGTCGCCGCAAAAACTCAGAGCATTGAGGGATACTGAGAGATGTTTATGATGTTTCATGTGCGAACTGGGAAATGGCTTGTTGCCCTTTGCCACCATTCAGCTTCATGGCCTGCAAACTCCTATGCCCTGTGACTCCAGAAGACAGGCTGTGTGAACGTAAAAGTACTCTCACCGTTGGCATAGCGGGTACACGTGAAATCTTCAGTACCCCGCTGTAGCAAATCATGCTTGCTGCCGCGCCTCAGCGTGTTTGCTCTTTCTTAGCTGCCTTAGCTTTGTCCGCACGCTGCCCCCTCGAGTTTCCACGTGCCTTGGGCGCATCTCAGAACGGTGCTTAGTATGCGTAGAAGCACTGCGAAGCACTGCTCGACTTCAGGAATGACGTTGTGGATCTTGCTTTCATGCCTCTCGGTACTCATCCACGGTAACGATGAGCTCTGTGAAACAACAGGAGCCTCTCATTGTTTTTGTTCTCTCCAAGCCCAAGCCAGACATGACCTGACCATTCGTCAGGAGATGCTTCTACGCTGCTCCAGCACGATGTGAACCGTTCCCGTCAGCAAGGTGCCTGGCAGGACTATTGCGACAACTTGGCTCTTTCCATGCGCAGCGCCACGATCTTCGGAGGAAACTCTAATATCTGGTGCACTACAGGCGATACTCCGAAATCCGAGGAGATGGGTGTCCTCTCCCAGTACGTTGAAGACTTCGATGCATCTAGGTTGTTCGGGCTGACAATCAATGGGAAGCCGTACATGGTTATTGCGGCCGACCGTGAGCACATCGCTGGCAAGGCCAAGGGGGGAGGAGGCGGTTGCTTCATCTCTTGGAGCACTGCAGCAATTGTCCTCGGCAATTATGATGAGGGGGAATCGCCGGCCGATTGCCGCGAGAAGGTGAAGTACATGGCCGACTTCTTGATGAGCAGCGGGTACTGATGGTCTTGTTGGCCAAGGCTTCTGCCAAGGTCCGCCTGTGCAGTTCCGTAAAGGATTGTAGAGGCTTGCGCACCGCACGGTTGGGCACTGTTCCTTGTGCCTTTTATGGCCATTTATGGCTGAGGATTTCAAAATGCATGCATAGAACAGCAGTCGGAACCCATGAATGACAAGAGCCTGTTTCAGGGCTACACATGCCCTGCCCTTGCCAAAGCGGAAAGAACAGCCTTCATTCGGCATACGTCTGATCTTTCTACATACATGCATCTTGAGCAACCGGAGGGAGCCGCTGCTGAATAAAGGGATGACACTCCTTCATCTAGCATTCATTTCAAGAGGATGTGCTGAAAACTTGGCAGATGCTTTGGTGATGTCAGGGACAGGCTAGATGTCAACCAGTGCTGTGTGTAGCACTCCTTTCTCTGTCAATCATTCAAAGAGAAGTCGAGTGTGCAGGATTTGTTGCTTCGTAAATTAACTTGTCGTAGGCATTGCATTTTGAGAGAGCCACAGGCAGTCCTTGCACAGAGTCGCCGCAAAAACTCAGAGCATTGAGGGATACTGAGAGATGTTTATGATGTTTCATGTGCGAACTGGGAAATGGCTTGTTGCCCTTTGCCACCATTCAGCTTCATGGCCTGCAAACTCCTATGCCCTGTGACTCCAGAAGACAGGCTGTGTGAACGTAAAAGTACTCTTACCGTTGGCATAGCGACAACACGTTAAATGACGCACGACGAGCTTTCCAGTTCAAGTGTAACGTGTTGGCAGGTTTTCTCCGCTGTCACGAATCGTGCCGGTATGGAAGTGCCTCATATGCAACGGTTAGAGCGCCAGAGTTTTCGCCGTGCTGCCCATGTCGGACGAGGTGGCACGGCGCGTAGCTCGCGGTCGATGCAACCCTCGTGACGCGCGAGGACGCTCGCCAAAGAGTGGGCCCACACCTTCGACCAGGCCACACGACCGTAGCCTCTCCGGCGAATCCATGGTGCGCACAGCCTGAGCCCTGCCCTCCGCCGGGCGTCCGACTCCTGTGTTGCCACCGCCGTGTGCCTACACGTCGCCCGGATGGAGACACAGACTTCCTGCCACTGCCTGACCGCAACAACGTCCATGTCATGGACTCCCTGAGTTAGGGGCCGCCCGAGCTCGTGCTGGAAAAAAAAATTGCCCAGCTTGCGGCGGATCCAAAGACCTTTCTGCCCTCCCGGTGCGCGCCCACGCAGTGGTCGACTGCGACCGCTGTGGTGGGTGCAGCCGACGCGTCCTTGATCGGTCCACCCGCGAGTCCTGGCTCGAATGTCCCTGCACATGGACCAGCTGAAGGACCGACCCCGCCTAGCTCGCCCCGATCGGCCCAGCCAACTCGTGGCTGTACGTTCCCCTATTGCATGCCGCCTTGGGAGCGCTCTCCGCAAGTGCCGCCCACCCTCCACTTCCCATCGCGGCGAGCTTTTGCCCGCCCGGCTCCCTTCTGAGGCAGCCGCGTTGCTGTCCAGCAGGCTCCTACGCCTGGGATGGACGGTGCGCTTGCTGACGACGTCCTTGCTGGAGTGCGAGTAGGCCGGATCGTTGCATTGCGAAAAGTTGGGGACGTTCTGCGCCGCCTGGCCACCCTCCTGACGCAGCGGTTCGCCCCCCAACTCCAAAAAGCATGCCTGCTCTTAGCACGTCTGCAGGGACATGCACGCGCTGAAGCCGTCGCATGCCTCCTCCGTGCTGGGATATTTGACCGCGTCTCCCGTCGAGCCATGCTGAGGGGGCTGTTTGAGCGTCCGTCTCTGCGGCCTCTGTGGCCACACGCGCGCCGATTCTACGCCGACAGCAGTTCCATGATGATGAGCGCCATCATGCCGGCGCTCTTTCCCCCTCGGGCGAACCATGCGCGTCGCACGTTGCCTTCCGATCCGACGCGAGGGCGCTTTCGGAAATTTTGCGGTCCTTTCTGAGCGGCTTTTGCAAGGCAGACTGGCGCCGCGCATGGTCATCGCCACCTGGCCTGCCGTGCATGGCGGTTTGGGTTATAATCTGCAGAGCGCGCAGCCCCCGCGGCATACTGGGTGGCCTGGGTTTACCGCTCCGGAACGGGGCACAGCTCGCTGTCGATACGACGCTCGTGTCTGCCGTCGACTCGAGCGGCCGGGCGCGCCATCAGCGCCGCGAGGAGGGCCCGGTGCTCCTACTTGCGCGCTTCTCCAAAGCGCGCGCCTACCTCGAGCTCGCGCTATCGAGGTCGGAGGCTGCTGGAGCTCCGAAGCCGCACGTTTCGCGCGCTTGCTCGCCCGATGTCGGGCTCGGGCGGCTCCGGCGTTGGTCTGCGCGCGCGGCGAACGCTGGGACGTATGGGCCCACTATGGCCCACGACACTACACTCCTTTATCCACTTGGCACACCCCCTTAGCCACTTGGCAGGAACCTGAAAGGCTACAAATTTCCACATGTTGTCGTCATGGTTTTCATGACACATGTACAAGGACAAACAACATGTACAACTGTCAAGCAACAGCTTTTACATGCATGCCGCGATTTCCGTTCAGTGCTCACAACGACGTGCGAAACATTCCAGCCAGTGTGCGGTCACAGTTTTCCACCCCGCCTTGGTTGGCATGGCTGTGACAGGGAGACGCGCGGATGTGTACATTACATGATCATGTCGTCCTGATTCCTGTTGAACTTGCTCTGCCACGTTTCGCAAAGCCGATTCTTGGTCGTGCTGAAACACAACTCTGCCCCAACCGTTTGATCCACGACACCACAGCTCTGACCACATAGGCCATTTGATGCCTTCTGTGGGACCAACACTATGAATAGCCATCCAGAAGTCGTGTCCGTGCCATACAAAGTGCTTCCAACTGTTGTTGCAAGGCGGAGATGCTAGTGGACAGACAACTAAGGGTTGTTCGGAGGCGCGGTTGAGTCAGCTGCGTTTACAGTGGAAGTTGCGGGGGCTGTCCGCTTGTTTTTGCCGTCACCTTTTGGGAAGCGCGAGCGTTGAAATAACGAGCCTAAGCTGTATGGCTTGTACCCTTCTCAGGGCAGAGCAGGGTAGGGGGGGACGGCTTCGTTTGCCGCTCGCCCGGGCGCCGCGCACCTGTCGTTGCCGAGGCCGCGACCCGCTGAGTGACACCGGCTCAGCCTGAGCGACGCCAGTGTCTTGGTGTCCAGAGCCCTTCCGTGTTTTTCGTTTGAGCACGCGGTCGCCTGCGTCTGCCCGCAGAGTTGCACGGAACGTCAGGCTCGCTCACATGAACATCGATGTTCCTGCCAGCGACGCGTGTTGCATTGAGGTCGCAAACGGCCTGAACGCAATGCACGAACGTAAGTGCGTGAACGAAGGAGAGAAGCGAACGAAGTACATTAATGCGCGCACCAAATAATAAGAATTGTGCGCACTAAAACACCTTGCCTTTTGGTCTCACCGCTCAGTAATTCTATTATTGTGTCCCCGTGAACAGGCTTTTACAGGAGTTATAGTTCCAGCACTCATGGACGGGCCCCATCACAGGTCAACTCCTGGAAAGTGAAGAGAATATTATGACGGCGTTTGTAAAGAAGTTTACGAATGCACGAAACGCCGGAATAATATGAACGAAACGACCGGCATAATATGCTAAAATACCATACAAATTAATAATAAAATTAGAAAGAAGTGAACGTAGTAAACGACGCGTGAATTTTATTAATTGAATTATTCGCTAAGAAGATGAAAAGAGGTCAAGGTGCAAACAGCCCACAGCTGACGAGGAAGACCACTATACTATAAATGCAGCACAGCATCCTGGCTCGCTGGGCTCGCAACAAATCATTTAGAGCGTGCAACCATTGTGTATGCCCCCTTGGAGTCCGCGGGCGATACGACCGCTGCTCAGGCGGTGAGGAGCTTGTCAGAGCGGGTAGATCGCGAGCTGGATGCTTTGAGGAACTCATCAGAGCAGCAAGGCGCAAGCCTGCAACTTCTGCAGCAGAAATGTTTGGAAGTCACTGGTCGAGTGGACGAATGGGACGATCAGAACGCAGATCTAGAAATGCCTGGAGAGGGTAGTGAGGAAGACGTCATCAACTACGCTTGGAAGGACAGTTCGAGTTGGAGGACCCTAAGTGTGAGCAGTTTAAGTACTTGGCTCACGTTTGATGCCTGACATGTCATGACATCCGTGAATCAAGAGTGATTGCATATGATTGCATGAGACTTGCCTTGGCAATGCCTTGGCTCAAGTGACCGGGTGAAAAAATGCTTGCTACGTCAAAGCTGTGCTTGATTGAGCTGTGACCAACACAGGGTCATCAGCCGTAGTTGTAGGTGCCATGGCGACGGACGATGCGACATCAGGACGCATCTACATCAAAGATCTGCCAGAAACTGGTTCTGATTATGAGGGCTGGCGCTTCACGTTCAAGAGTCAAATCTTGCGTGTAGCGCCGGACCCAGTGGCAGCCATGGCTTACATCAGAGAGCTGCATGATGAAGCGGTTTTCTTTGGCGATTTGGCGTCAAACTTGTCCGTAAACATGAACAAAACAGACGTGAATGTTTTCGCAGCGGTGGTTGCCGCGTGTCAGAAGGGCAAGAAAGGACCGGAGATCCTCAAGCTGATACAATCACGTGCACAGTTTGGTTGTGGTCGTCAGGCTGTCCGCATCGTTGATCAGCGGCACTTGCATGAGTCAACGCATTTAGCCACGGAGGCTAACACCAAGATCCAAGAGCTCAGTTGTTCTGGATTGTCGGAGCTTGACAGCTACATGGCATCTTTTTCGTTGCTTCGTCACCAGATGGGTTCCGGCGAGCATAAGTTCACGAATGCTGGGGCACATCACTCGGAAGAGGCCGCTGCTGCCGCGGCGGCAGGCGGCAAGTCTCAGGGAGGCAAGGGCAAGCACAAGAGCAAGAAAGGCAGTGACAAGCCGTGTGAACATTGCCACAACCCCGGACACACAGCGCAAAAGCGCTGGTTGAATCCAAAAAGTTCCGCTTACAGGCCGGACGTCGCGGCCAAAATCAATGGCAGCAGTGCCTCTTCGTCCAATGGTGGGCCGTCTGCGCCGCCTGGTTTGGGAGCTGCATCCATTGGGGCTCGGACTCGGCCTGCAGTTCCGACAGATGTCACACAGGCAGCTGAGACAACACAATGTTATAACATTTGCTAAAAGAAGCAACGAGCCTCCGAAGACGAGTCGTGGATTTCGATGTTGCCCTGCCAGGATAAGCTTTCTAAGCAAAACCTTTTTCTTAGCCAAGCAACATTTTGATCATGCAGTGCTCACAGCAAAGCTTTCCCAAGGCTCTGGCGTGTTGCTTCGCCCACAAGCGACCCACACATGGTTGAGCCAACTAATGCCAGCATTCTTGCAATAAGATTGCATGCCAACATGTGGCCACCAGTGGCCAAAACTAGCCACCAGTGGCCATTCAACAGCTTACAGTGAGCCAAAGCTAACTTGCAATTGTAACTTGCACGCAAACACGTGGCCACCAATGGCCAAAACCAGCCACCAGTGGCCATTAATGGCAAAGTACCAACAGATTAAAGCGATTCAACATATTGAAAGCGATTTGGTATTTCGACGCGATACGCCTTGTTTCTGCCCAGATCACCAAAACGATTTTGTATTGAGACGATTCGAATCTTCAGGTTCTGCTCGCAGGTCGGGCGCTATGATCTATGTCAGGGCTGGGCTTCCTCTACAGGAGGTGGCGTTTTTGGGGAGATGGAAATCAAACACCGTGCTGATCTACGCGGAAGAGGCGCTGGAGGAGATCCCGGCAAATCAACGGCTGCTCTGGCTCCCGTCTTGCTGCAACAACGAGGCTCTCCTGTTGGAAAGCCCCAAAGGCTCCAAGGACGCCAGGCGCGGACATGGGAGATGATGTCCCGATACCTATGACGCCTCACTCCACCTCGCCTTCCTGTCTGCCCTTGCCGCCTACGCCTTCGAAGGTGGTCGACGAGCAGCAAGGATCGAAAGACGCAGCCGTAGTTTCCTGCTTGACTTTTGACAGGTTTACTCAATCCGTGACAACAGAAAAGATCCAACTCTCCATTTGGTGGCAGCAGCTGGATGGGAGATGCCCATGAGTTGGAAAACAGCATGCGGATGGCCTTTTGCCAGAAACAAGGCCGAGGCGGCCTTTTCTTACGTGCATAACTTCGCAAGAAAGAAATGCAGAAAGTGCATTCTCAACAAAAGTAAACGCGACGGTGTCAGTGAGGTTGACATTGGGCGTTGCTGGCGCTCTTGTGCAGAACGGCATGCATCCAGCATCAGAATATGAAGCTGCGCCACCGACTTTGAAAAGTGAGTCAAGGGCGGAGGGTTGGGAAGTGATGTGCAGTTGAGTTTGCCTATTTGTGCGGCTTTGGGCGGCCGGCCCCTCAGCCGAGGAGGAGTGTTGGTGCACAAATCGAGAAGTGTACCCTTTCGAGCTGAGAGGAATAGCATGGCCCCTGCGAAGGATGACATCGCGGCATTGGGGCTCAAGACACGCAAAATCGAGAAGTTTCTCTGGAGAGTTGGGGGATGGTTTTTTCCTTCAGGGTTTTGGATCTACCGCGGAGTGCACTGAATAAGTTTGTAATGTCACAGTTCCCTGGATGTAGTTCGTGGTCTGATGTAGCTCATCTGCCAAGATGGCCGTCAACAAGACATGATTTTGTACAGTTTGACACGGCCTCGCACATTAATTAGCTCGTAACACCCACCGTTGTCCCTTGTCCTGAAAGGACCGTAGTCTTCGTGACTCGAACGGGCAAAGTGCAAAGTGCAAAGTGCGGAGTGCACTGCTATATGCATCATGGATAGCTGCTAGCTACGATTCTCTAGACGACGTGCCTTTGCAACTACGTGGATTTCATGGCAGCCCTACTCCGACTCACTATTCTATGATAACCAACACCCCATCCCCTAATCTTCACCATCGCCAGCCACGCGCTCAAGGACAAAACTGTGACGCGGCAGTAAGCCAGTACGCGGGCAGGCAACGAAGGAGTGGTCACCTAACGCGTCGACTGTCGTTGGCAGCCGCGAGCGCCGTCGCCGCCGCAATGCAGGGCGGTCAATGGCAGCGGTAGGCGACGCCTGAGGGCGATGTGCCTCATAGCTCGGAAGGATGTGTGGAGTGCGAGAACAGCGCGTTGCTGCCAGCCAGGGCCGCCTATAGCCCGAGCTCACCGTCCGTAGCCAGGACGTGAGCCCATCGAGGGTGGCGCGGCGCCCTCATCACTCTTCTGCCCACAGCCGGCAACCCGCACTGCGGGTTTGCGGCGAACAAGCCCAGCCCCCCAAGCTGGGCGGCCAGCCGAACCGTACGGCCCGCACAGTGACGAGGTGCTGCGCTTCCAGCCGGAGCTGCCGCGTCCGTTTCCGCAGCACGCCCTTGTCACATGCCTGCAGTGGGCTCGGCGGGGGTCTGCGGCAGGCCCGTCCGGGGCTACCAACGAGCATCTTCGCGTCATGCTGGATGACGAGGAGGATTGCCGTTTGCTCATGGCCCTGTTGAGCAGCTCGCCAGTGCAGAGGTGCCCGCTACGGTCCTTGCTGCCGTCCGGGTCGGACGCATCATTGCCTTGCGTAAGCCCAACGGCCGTGTGCGTGCTTTGATCGTCGGAGATGTGCTGCGCCGCCTTGTTGGACGCGTCCTGGCCCAGCAGTTTGCCCCACAACAGGACGCTTGCCTCCCTTTTTCAGTTCGGGCTGAGCACGTCCGCTGGCACGGAAGCTGTCACGCGCCTGTTGCGCGCCGCCACGGAGGCCGCGCCCCGCGCCACCATCTTGTCGGTGGACGCGGTCGGCGCACTCGACCATGTCGCCCGCCAGGTCATGTTGCGTGGCCTCTTCGAGCGTCCCGCCCTCCAGCCTCTGCTCCCTTACGCGTGCCAATTCTATTCCGAGCCCAGCACGTATGCCTGGCAGGACACGGACGGCGTTGGGCATGTCGTCCATCAGGGCGAAGGTGGCGAACAGGGAGACCCGCTCATGCCGGCGCTATGTGCCCTCGCGCAACACCCCGCGCTCGTGGCGGTCCAAAACCAGCTCCTTGACGGAGAACCTCTTCGCCTCCCTAGACGATATCTACATCGTCGCGAACCCGGAGCGTGTCCGCCCCCTTCTGGATGCGTTGAGCGCTGCCTTGAGGGAGCACGCCCGCGTCCAGCTTCCTGCTGGCAAAACACGCGTCTGGAACGCTGCAGGTTCCATCGCTGACCTTACCCGCGACGTCTCGGAACCCGTCTGGGTTGGCGACTGTTCCCTCCCGCCCGCGCAGCAGGGGCTCCTGGTACTCGGCGCGCCGCTCGGCCACGAGGCCTACATCCGCGAGCGACTCCGCCTCAAGCGCGCCGAGCATGACACGTTGCTCAGCCGTATCCCACAGCCTGACAGCTTGCAGGCAGCTGGCTGCTGCTTCATTTTTGCGCGGTGCCCCGCGCTAGCTTCCTTCTCCGGGCCCTCCCGCCCCACCTCACGGAAGGGTTCGCGCGTGACCACGATGATGCCGTTGATGCCGTTGCACGTTGCCTTGCAGAGCTCCTCCAACTCGATGCCGAGCAACTGCCTGAACACAGTCTGCGTTCTGCATGTGCAGATCGTCCCGCTGCGCGCTGGGCTTCCTGGTGTGACACCTTTCCCGTCATCCAGGCTCGGGCTCCCGGGGCTGCTGAACGCTTGCTCAGTGCCCTCGATGGCAGAATCCCCCTGCCCTCTGCCGCCGCTGCTAACCCTTTACCTTGGTTTCGCCGCGCCTGTGTGGCCGACAGTCCTTGACGTCGCGGCCGCGCCCCCACGAGAGGGAGGGGATGACCCTGGCAATGCCCTGCAGGGCTGGCAGCGGCGAGCCGCCCGAGCGTGCGATGAGCGCGCGTGTGAGACGCACCTTTCTGACCTTCCACCTGCGTCCCGCGCGCTGCTGCTCTCGCAAGCAGGGCCTCGCTCTGCTCGCGCCTTCACCGTCTCGCCCACCCATGAGTGCGCGTACCCAGTGCCCAGTTCCGTGTCCTTCTACTCCGGCGGCTGCGCCTGGCCCTCCCACTCGCTCCGCGATCCTGCAGCTGTGGGGGCTGCCTGCGCCACGTCGGGGGTCCTCGCCGCGCGCGCCGCGCCGCTCGAACGAGCGGTCGCGTGCGTTTGCCGTGAGGGCAGCGCCCCCGTCGCGATGAATGTGCGTGTCGCGGACATGAACATTGATGTGCCCGTCGCAGATGACCGGCGGAATGAAGTGGTCGCCAACGGGTTCCCCCTGTGGCACGGTGCGCAACTCGCCCTCGATGCCACCCTCGTGTCGCTGCTGACGCGTGTAGGGGAACCCCACCCACGGGCTGACGTCGAGCCTGGCCACTGCATCGCCGCGGCAGCGAGGCGCAAGAGGCAAGGCACGTATCCGGAACTGCAGCGGGCACGGCGCTGCCGCCTTGTCGTGATCGGGCTTGAGGTTGGGGGGCGCTTCGGCGTTGAAGCAGCCACCTTCCTCCGCCTGCTTGCGCGCCACCGGGCTGCGACTGTCCCGGCGCACTTACGACCCGCGGGACGGGCAGCATGGATCTCCCGTTGGATTGCGCTGCTCGCAGTCGCAGCGCAGCGCTCCTTCGCCAGCTCCCTCCCCGAGCTTCATGAGCTCCTCGCTGACGGGCGTTGGGAACGGCCGGTCGCCGCAAGCCGCCTCCCTGCCGCTGATTCCCCCCCGATGACCCCCGACGCTGTGACTTTCCGGCTGGCGGAGAACAGGTGCGAGGAAAAATACAATCACGGTCACTTTCATCGATATGGTGCTGTATCAAACTGCCGTCCAGTTGCATTTCCACAGAAAAGTAAGGGAGCTTGCAGAGTCCTCGAGTGAGACTTCGTGGATCAGTGAAGGCTGGCACGCCAAGTGATTTTGTGCAGTTGGTGCTGAGTGTCGTGGTCGTTTGGTTTGTTTGTAGATGTCTGATGGAAAGGCAAACACTGGACTCCCGCTGAGCTGTTTCAAGCCCAAAAGTTTACGGGCGTGACGTTTTTACCATTTCTGTTTCTTTTTTACCGCCATGGCTGCTTTCCGCTCGACGTGGTCGGCAGTTCTCTTGCAGTCCATTTTGCTGGGCCTCAGACACGTCGTGGCAGAAGAGGTGTGCGAACATGGCGCCACTAGCTCTGCTCTGCTGCAGTATGGGCACGTCACAGTGGTACATACGACCAGTGCGGCGCTTGTTGTCAACTCCACCAATTCGACAAATGGGTCGTTGATAATTGCAGGGGTTGACGCTTGCTTGAAGGAGCGGATGCTCGACGCATCAGGAGACCCGGAAGAGTTACAGCGTTGGGACATGGTACGCGAAGCGGAGATCCTTGCCCGGTTGGGGCGTGCTGGTGTGAGGGCCGAGGGGTGGCCAAGGGATCCAGAAGTGATCCGAGCAGCCAAGGTATTCTGGCTGATTTCAGCCTCCCAGCCGCTGCTAGGGTTTATTGTTTAAATATCCTAATTTACAGACTTTGCGGGCGCCTTTGGTGGCTGTTGCCACTTTTGCCCCATTTTTATCCCTTCAAGTGGGTGATTCCCGTGCACCTCATTTCCCTATTCGTCTCCCGATTTGTTTCCCTTTCCGTGGGTGGAATTTTGCCGGGGTGCTGAGCACCTTGTGTTGTTTACAGTCGGGCTGCGGTGTCGGAAGGGCGTCGGGGGAGTTGTCCTCTGAAAGTAGGCCTGCGAATCGGCTGCTGAAGATGCATTTTGTGCTGCGTGCGTAATGAATCGGCTGTTTGTGGAGCTGAGGTAGCAGGTCAAGATGCTGCTGAGGCCATCGTCAGGCAGGCCAAAGGTTCATGACTTGTCCCTTGCAACTCACACTTTGACAGTAGCCCCTTAGCCAGAACCCTTTGGCACAACTTGCAGAGCCCCACTCCTGTCAGGAAGGAGTTTGAGGAGCGGACCCTGGCGACTTTGTCAAGTGCGAATTTGAGCGAGGAGGCTATCCAGCGCTTCACAGAGACGATCCAACAGATGGCCGTGATGTGTGGGAAAGAGGAAGCGGGCAATGAGACATCGCAGAAGGAAAGCGACATCTTGCATGAGAATTTTACCGACGAAGAGTCACGGGTGGCAATGGAGATTGCCACCTACGCGGCAGGCTTGTGCAAGTCACAGGCTTTGGACTTGGACTTCTTCACGGACCATTTCGGAAGCTCTGCGGATTGTGCAGAGATGATCTCAGGCCCCCGCCTGGTGCAGCTGAACAAGTTCGCCAGGAAACTGGAGTACCTCGCCAAGACGATTCTCGTCCTACACGATGCGCATAATCAGTTGGGTCATCATCTCAGCCGACAGCTGAGCTCACGAGCCTCCTTCTCTGAACTGTCCATCTCGAAGCCGCTCTCGGATGCTCTCGCGCATTATGCCAACACCCGTACTACGAGGATGTCCATGGGTTTTCGATTGATTCCTACTGCCAATCCAACTTTCAGCTCAAGAGAGAGGATGGAGAACATTGGATCAGCCAAAGCGAGGAAATCCAGGCCTATGTCCAGTGCCTCTGCGTGGATCTCGAGCCGTCCATCCTGTGCGATGCCAAGCCATTCGGCAGAATCAGCTGTGGCTGTGCTCTTTGCTTTGTGTATGTAAGTGTAAATGTACATGTACATGTACATGGACATGTACATGTAATTGTAAATGTAAATGTAAATGTAAATGTAAATGTAAATGTAAATGTAAATGTAAATGTAAATGTAAATGTCAATGTCAATGTCAATGTCAATGTGAATGTGAATGTGAATGTGAATGTTAATGTTAATGTTAATGTTAATGTTAATGTAAGTGTGAATGTGAATGCAAATGTAAATGTAACTGTAACTGTAACTGTACATGTACATGTACATGTAAATGTGTATGTGTATGTGTATGCGTATGCGTATACGTATGCGTATGTGTATGTGTATGTGTATGTATACGTGTACGTGTGTGTGTGTGTGTGTGTGTGTGTGTGTGTGGGTGGGTTTCTGCCTCTGTCTCTGCCTCTGCCTCCGCCTTCAGGCTTGTCCGTTTCATGTCAAGGGAAGCCTTGCCTCTGCCTCTGCCTCTGCCTCTGCCTCTGCCTCTGCCTCTGCCTCTGCCTCTGCCTCTGCCTCTGCCTCTGCCTCTGCCTCTGCCTCTATCTCTGCTGTCTCTGTGTATGGACCTCATCGTTCCACCTACATCTCCATGCGCTCAGGCATGCAGAGCCGCTGGCCCGTCTCAGGCCACATGTGGTCAGCCGACTGCGTGGCATGAGCATGCGCAACAGCGACCCCAACATGGGCCATGGCAACCTCTCTGCAAAAGGCCCGAGCGGCCAGAACATGGGCATGGCGGCCTTGCAGGAAACGGCAAGCTTTGAAAGCTCGAAAAGCTTCAAGAGCTCAAGTGCGCGGGCGGCGGCTGCTTTGGGCCCCTGTGGGGAGGACTTGGTTCAAGGGCTCCCCCCTGACGATTTGTGGTGCAAACTGACAGTGTCGGGCGTGGAGCTGAACATGCTCGGTGTGACGGACGTGTTCTCGACCATCAAGTCTGCTATCACGACGGGCTCCGCTTGCTTTGGCGGCTACTGCTCGCCGTGCATGGGAGTCAAGCCCGGCGATCCCTTCAAGTTGCTTGCCTATGCTTGCCTATGCCCTGGAGCCTTAGCAGCCGTCCTAGCAGAGCCACCTTAGGGCCGACTCGGAAGCCTAGAGATGCCTAGACTGTCTTGACTTTCGGACTGTTGATTTATGCCACAGCTTGCCCTTGTCCACATGTGCGCAATGGTTCACATGTGCCCACTCTTGTGACGCTTTGCTGCAGCCAGGTTCATGCTCGACATCGGCGTGGATGGCGCTTGCACATCCTCAGACAGTTTCATGGCGGAGTTCAACTTATTTGCTGCCTTGCAATTGTGCATTGGCGGTGCGCTCGGGGACATCGTGAACAAGATTGGGTGGCGCATTTGCAAAGAGCTGGGAAGGCTGAAGTACTTCCCTTTCATCAACAAAATGCACTTCACCTTGGGACTCCCCATCCCACTGCCACCACCCTTGGGAGTGAGGGCCAACATGGAGTCGAACCTGAACCTGGGCGATTTGACGGACGCGGTGTTTAATCACTGTGCCGGCCTGGGCTCGGGGGAGTACCGCTGCCTCAAGGACGCTCTGCATCCTTTTCGGAGGGCGACTTGGGATAGTTGGGGGGCGAGGGTATTTGACAGGAATGTGGAGTGTATGTGAGTCATGTGAATTGCAGGACTTCTATAACGCACGGGGTACCACCTCCATTCGTGTCACAGTTGACATGCTCATCGGCGTGGAGATTGACTTGTGGGTTTACAAAATCACAATCGGGAAATGGCTGCAGGTCGTTGACCACCGCGTCCAGGAGCACGACAACTCGCGAGAGCTGGCAAAGAACAGCCCCTCCAGTTCGAGAACGCTTTGCGGGAAAGCGTGGTCCGGAGTGTCCTGCGACGCACGCTCCGGTGACCTAGGCCACCGTGCCAACGAAGACCACAACGGAGCCTCGGACGACTTCGAAGTTTACAGGCCGACTCGGAGGCGTCGCTCGCGTCGGCGTCGGCGTCGGGGCGGGGACTCGCGCCGGCGGCGCTCGCAACGTCGGCGCTCGAGGCGTCGTCGCAACTCACGGGAGCTCTGCGTGAAGCGCGAGGATGCCGACAGCGGCTGGGGCATGAACCTCGAGCTCCCATGCCAGACGGACAACGACAACTTGGGTGTGATTGTCCCCATTGGCAGTAGCTCGCGCAATTCTAAGTGCTGGATGCCCGATGAACCGGTGAAATGCTCGAGCACATCGGGCAATAAGGGGGAGCGCTTGGGTGCCTTTGCCTGCAAGCTCTTGCCACTCTTGCGCTGTCTGCACTTGTTCAGACCTCTGTAAAGAACGGACAAGCCAACATGTGTGTGTGTGTGTGTGCTCCGCTTTTCTTGCCTCGCTCCCCAGGCTTCGATGCGCATGGCGACACGTTCGAGGTGTACGAGGGCGATAGAGGCCGCTGGTGTGCAAGGCGGGTGCTGTTAGAGTCTATAGAGTCTGTCAAAGCGCGTCGACCAAGCAGGGCTCCATACGCCATGCGTCACAATGCTAGAGCCCCGTGAGTTTAGCCCTAGCTCTTGCGCAGGAGGACGGACGGTTCCGGCGGCTGGGGCTTGGACTTGGCCTTGGATTGCACACCCACTGGGGAAGTCTTGGATTGGACGACCAAGACCCTGACGATCGGACCGAGCGGTCGCAAGACCAAGTGCGTCATGGCTGAGGAGGCCTTGGAGTGCGATGCAGATGCAGGTGATCCTCATAAGCGCGCTAACAAAGACCATGTACATGCCCCTGATTACTTCTATATCTCTGTTCTCGATGACGGCTACGTCTGCGCAGATCGTATGGATTCGAGCCATGGCTGGGGCATGGATCTGAAGATCCATTGTAAAGCCAGGGACAAGGTGCAGACAAAGGTCGACATCCACCTTGGCGCATCTGGGGGCAACCACATCAAGTGCAAGCCTGTCAACCGGGCGCTTGATTGTCCACCATATGCTGCAGACCCTGGCTACCGCCTGGGCAATGATGAGCACGGGGACACCTTTGTCGTCTACTACATCAATGATGAGCAGCTCAAACCTGTGGAGGTCTGCGCGCGCCGTACGGATGCCAATCACGGCTGGGGACTTGATTTGAAATTCTCCTGCCGTGGTCTGTAGGATTCCCTACGATTGGCGGCTTAGCGCTTGCTTCCTCGTCCATGAAGGGCCAAAATGCCCGATATTCAAATGGCGGCGGGGCCAAGCCCAGCAGTCGGTTGCTCTGCAGCTTCGTGGCGTTCGGCCGGCCCAGCCTCTGACGAGCAGAGGCGCATAACAAAGTTGTTGCCTCCTGGATGTTGCGATGCGGCTGTTTCAGCATCTGAGACTGATGAGTTATGATTAGTTAAGGGCAGTCATAAGCCTCCTGAAAGGTCAGAGTGCTCCTATCCGAAAAACCACCGAGAGTTGAGGCATGCTGAGCTTGGCATGCACTGTATGTCTTGGTGGTGCTAAAGTAAGTGAACAGATCCACAGAACCGACGCACTATAAGCAAAAGCATGTGGCTGCTGTGCGCCATGTGTGCAAAAGTCTCGGTTCGAAAGTCTTGATGTGGGGCGTGCACTTGGCGTGCATTTCCTGTCCCGCCGCCTGGCTCCAGCAAGTTGGAAAGTTGTCCCTTTGCCTCGCGTGAAATTGGTCGACCCTCGCAGCATCATGCCCGTGAGCGTGCCTTCTGCGACCAAGATTCCCATCCAGGGTGTGGCTCTTGGCGACTTCGCCGACAGCGTCAACTTCGAGTATGGTGAAGAGAAGCTCAGTCAGCATCACTATGACCGCGAGGCGTGTGGCGCTCAGCTACTAAGACTCTCAGCGACCGAAGTGTCCAAGGCGGCCAGGAATTGCCAGATCTTGAACTGCACTTAACACTGAGGCTTGCCAAGCTGCCGGCCCGAATCTGGATTCCCGAGCTTGGGGAGATGCCGTGTGAGCGTGTTACAGGCTTTCAGATGGTTCGCGTCATCAACTCGGAGCTTGCCAAACAGCTCGTCCTGCTCGTCCTCTTCTTGGACGCGGAGGGCCGGCGACGATACCAGTTCGGAGAAAACCATCTTGCCACCCAGCTGCTGTCGGAGGAGCAGCGGAAGAAGGTCAACTTCATTGGTGGCCCGGTCGTCATATTGAAGAACACCCGCTTCTCTGTGCTGAAGTGTGACAATCCGATGGACCTCAGCTTAGCAGACTTGCATCGGTGGACGAAGGCTGTCCCAAACTTCCACGTGCCAGGCAGGCCGGCACCAATTGCCCGGCCACTTCGCCAAGGCCCGAGTCCATTTCAGACGCAAGGAGGGCTGGCAAAGCCGTCGGGGGCCCGAATGGATCCTCGGCAGCTGGCCTCACCAGCCAGCTTCCCAAGCCTACCAAAACCGAAAGCCGCCAAGCCAGTGCATCCGCTGCCCAAGCGGAGGGTGGCCCCCAAGATGCAATGTCCTCCACAATCTCCTCCGGGCTTGAAGCTGCAACTGGAAGATCCGGAAGATCAGCAGTTGGGTCACTTGAGTAGCGGCTTGAGCATGGCCGCCACAGCTTCGGCACTGTCGGTCGCCTCGGATTTCGAAGCATCCTCGGTGTCCGCGGCATCGGAGTGCCCCCCGAGTCCGGCATGTTCGTCGAAGGCTCCAGAGACTCTGCAGAGTTTCGCGGAGACCGCGACGTTTCAAGAGTCGACTCCCGCAGATTGGAGTGTGGAGCGGGTCGCGAGCTGGCTCGCGAGCTTGGATAATGCAGCTGGCACGTGGGATAGGCCAGGCATGTCCATAGTCCATAGTGCATGTGCAATGACCGGCATCAGTGTCACAGCGTTACATGATGTTCCATGCTAGGTATGTGGACAGTTTCCGCGAGAACCAGATCAGTGGCAAAGCCCTACGCAGCCTGACCATGGAGGAGCTGCGTGATGACCTGGACATCAAGGCATTCGGACCACGCAAGGCCGGGGGGGGGTGGGGGGGGGGGTGGGGGCAGGTGAGCACTTGTGGTGAAACCACTCGATTATTCTTGCAGGTCATCATGGCGGAGATTCAGAAGCTTTTCATAACGGGGCAATGATCCAGAGCCAAGCGCCAGCTCCCACATGTGGCGAACAGGGCCGTCTGTTAGGTAGTCGTCGAGGTTTTTGCTCGTGCAGTATCTGTAGCAGGCAAGACTTTGGCAAGACCTGCCGCAGGAGACCATCCTGCCTCGCACATGTACAGGTCTCGTGCCCTCGAGCGACAAGCCTGATAAGAAATGTTGCAGCTTCGTGAGGGCTGATGGCTGTGGCAAATGGGCTTCTGTGAAACTCTGCGACTTGACACTGTTGCAGCCCTGCTCTCGGACGGCCTTGCACAAATGCTGGGCTCCCCCATCAGTTGCCTGTGAGGGTGTTGCCGGTGACAGTCCCACGTCTAGCGTGGTTGAAGAGAAACTTGGTTATAATGTGGTTACAGTTTCAGTCTACGAAATGGCTGCGGCCTTCAGTGGCTACTCTCGTGTCAGAATACAATCCAGGCATGCAGGGGCGAATTCAGCATCTTGCACCCTAGCAGCATGCACGAAGCTTCGTAGTGTGCTGGATGCCACATCGGTCCAACGCCCTTGGAAATTGGAGGCACTCCGACACAGCTATGAGGGCACAGACAAGGCACGGAGATAGAGATGTTCTGACATCTTCTGCCTCAGGCTGGGAAATGCCCGCGCCCTCCAAGAGGCACAAGACCCAGGAGCAGTGCCATGAAACATGATACAAGCATCATGAAGTTTTTCCGAACTGCAAGACAGGCCTTGTCTCGAATTTCATCTCTTAAATCAGAGCTCCTTGTAGCGGCAAGCCTGTTTAAGACGCGACAGTGTTGTTTGAAGTTTGCAGACTCCACAAACGATGTGCTGTTGCCGTGATTTGTGGGAGGAGCAGACGCGCCGGAGGACGCGCGCATTCTGCCCCCAGTGTGAGTCCACATGCCTTAGGGGTCCACAAAAGCTTCTCCGCACAAACGCAGGATTCGATCGGCGAAGCCCATTCGCAGCTGCACAATGTGACCTTTGAATTTACGGCAGCTCATATTGGAGATGATTCAATCTACTCGAACACTCTCCTGGACTTCCGCAATGCGCCGTTGATCGACACAACTCGGGTCGACCTCTTGGATGAGTTCTTGTGCTTGGAGAATGCTGGGAATTCGAAGAAGAGAGCAAACGAAAAGAAAGTTGCAGAACCTCAGCTTGGACGCCCTGGCGACAAGCAAGCTGAGCAAGATGAAATCGCGCACGAGATGGCGGACTTGGCTGTGCTACTTCCTTTAGTCGCTGAGTAGCCAAGCTCAATTTAGAACGGCCCTGGAACTCATGCTGGGAGGGCCTGGCTTGTATATATGTTTTGTATATATATATATACATGCATATCTATATATGTATGTATGTATGTCTGTGCACAAGAGCAGCCGCGGAGAAGCTGTTTGACCCAAGGCATGTCGAGCGACTCACTCAGGCTCGGCGCAGTCAAGGAAAGACAATCGAGCTCGGCCCTCAGCAGAGGGGTTGAAGCGCTTTATTCCCAGTGACTGACAGGTCAGGCTTATTCAATGTGCACAACTTTTCGCGTCGGTGTTTGACAGACCCGTGCACGGGTGACGGGGTTGATTCATTTCTCGGATCGGGAATGGCGGGGTCCCGTGGACGCTTGACAGTTTTGGGGTAGGTCAGGGGTGGAGGGGGAAAGCTGCAGTTGTAGTTATTGGAATTGTTCTTCTTTTGGTAGGCACCAGTTGGCCTGCTGGCTGGACAACTTCATGGCAAAGTGGGGGAGTCAACAGCTGCGCAGCGAGCAGGCGGAGGAGGTGGATCTTGCCTATGTGGTCCAGTGCACAGAGAACTGGGCGGAAGGTCGGATGGTTGCGGAGGGAGCGCATTGCAAAGTGTACATGGGCGTGCACAGGGATGGAGAGGATGCTGGGGGCGCATTTGCCGTGAAGAGGCTGCTGTGCCAGGACGATGATGCCGAGAGCCGCCGGAATTTGGAGCGAATGTACCGAGCCGAGATCGACACTTTAACACGCATCACGCACCCGAACATCATCTGCCTCCTCGGCTACAGCAAAGGCCAGGAGGACATGGTGCTGATCTATGAGTTCGGGGAGCAGGGCAGCCTCGAGAAGGCCTTGCAAGAAGACACGCTTGCAGCGAAGCTGAATTGGGCTTTGCGCGTCAGGATTGCGCACGGAATCTTGGCGGGCGTCCGGCACTTGCACGAACAGCAGCTCTACCACCGGGATGTCAAGCCTGGTAACATCGTCCTCATGGAAGATTTCACCCCCAAGCTGAGCGACTTTGGACTATCAAGATCCTTCCAACAGGCCGAGTCGGATGAGGTTCCGGAGGGGACGGCTGAGTTCATGTGCCCTCGGTACGCAAGCACCCGCAAGTTCGACGAGAAGAGCGAGGTCTACGCAATTGGGATCACAGTCCTTCAGCCTCCTGGTATCACTTATGCTATGCTTCTGGCTTTGAGGTTCGGCAGGCTCAGGGGTGAAGGTATGTGAAGGTATTTGTTGTCGGGGCATTCCCATGGTACATGGTCCAGGGTTCGGAGGTTGAAAGGGGTTCTTTTCTTCAGGATGGCCACCGGCAAAACTGACATGATATCGGGTGCCCCTGCACTGATGGACCTTCTGGACGAGATGGAGATGGACCCGGACCAGGCTTGGGCCTCCATTTGTGAGGCCCGCGACCGGCGCCCCCACTTCAACAAGGGCTTGCGACCTTTGGTGGAGGCTTTGTCGGACATGGCGGTGTATCTCAGATGCAAGGTCAGACCTGAGTTCTGCCATGCTTCTAGGTAGCTGCCCTTTCAGATTGTTCTTGCTGAGCCCATCCTGCGTATCCAGTTTTTTTTGTGACTGGCACACAAGGCTGGCCACTGCGCCGTATGTTTCGCGAACGCTGCTGTGCCCGCTCTTTCGAAAGGCGGAGGTATCTGGGCAATGAGGCTATGAGCATGTATGAGCTGCAAATTAGCCGCAGTTTGGCCTAGGCCGAGTCCATTTTGGTTGTGAGACGTTGTGATTGAAAGAGCGATCGGAGATGCTGAGAACTAGTAGGAACCGTATGGAAACATTCCGAAGCATCAGATGCCACAGGCAGCATCCGAGCTCGCGGCCAGTGTGGCAAGCGAGGCCAGATGCGGGCACTCGGGGGTGAACGTGCTGGACATTTCCGAGGGCTTGCAGATTTCATTGCGAAGCGGCGATGTTGCGGTGCTGCGCGATGCGGTCCTCATGGTTACGACGGCCGAGACCTACGAGAGACACGGCTTGGATGTGGAGGTGCTGGCAAAGGGGCAGGTCCCACTGCAGATCCCACTGCCTGAGAAGTCGGTGGTTCTGGGCCCATTGCTGGAGCTCCGCCCACATGGGGTGCACTTCGAGGAGCCCGTGCTGCTTGTCTTCCCCGTTTGTGTCGGGGCCACGAAGGTCTGGCGCTCTGATGCCAACGGCTGGGAGGAAGTGGCAGATGTCCGGTTCAGTGCGGGCCACGCCATCCTCCACTTAGAACACTTCTGTCAGGTGGTGGCAGGAGCCCTGGAGCCCGTGAGAGAGCCGGTCAAGATCAAGGGCTACATGAAGGCTCAGGCTGCAAAGTGGGCCATCACACATGTCAGTTGCGAAAACTGCACACGGCTTCTCGCAAAGCATCTGGCGGACATCGACTCGTTGGAGGGCTACAGGCCCTGCGAACCACTCTTCAAAAACGCCACGTATTCGCACAAGCAGTTCTTGGAGCTGTCTTGGCCTGATTCATCCGACAATGTCAGCGCCGAGCCAGGGATTTTGGACTTCGAGAAGTTTCCGATTGTCTCCACGTTTGCATGGCTGGTCCCTTCACCACCCGATGTTGAACTACGGCTGAGAGGCAAGGACGGAGATGAGGTCATTCGACGCGCGTTGCGCTGCCCGGCAGGCAGAGTGCCTTTGCTTTCGAATTTTGATGATCGTTGTTCCAGACCTTGGATCTTGCAAGTTGCTGCGTGTTGCTGCTTGATGCTGCTTGCATAAAGAGAGATGAGGCGTAGGGGGCCCAGCTCCTCTGCCCAAGCTCGAATCCTGCGCACTGTCGTGCCATGCATTCGATATTTGAACTTAGTTGGCGTGCCCACCCCATGTCATGAAGCCACGACGGTGAAATGGATCCCTCAGTCCCAGCAGGATCCATCTTATCCTGTATGCTGCGCGCTCTTAAACGTCCCAGGAATCGAGGGGCCATCCTTCTTACGACCCAGCCCAGGTTTGCAGGATGTGCCGTACGATGTACCTGCTGAAGCAAAGCAAGTGCAGTTGGGACCGCAAGCAAGGCAAGATTGCCTTTTGCGTTGGGCAATTTAGGACATGTCTGAGGCATGCACGGACTCTCATAGGAGGATAGAAGAGGCATCGAAGCCCGCAGCAGTTGGCACCAAGGTACATCCGTGCCACTGTGCCGTGCCAAGTCGAGGTGGGGATTCTGATTTTGTCTTGTTAAGTTGGTCGTGTCCTGGTGCAGAGCGCAGGTGTGTGAGAGCAGCGAGGGTTCTGGATCCCCCGCCAGCAGCTCCGAGCCGCGTGTGCTCGAAGGCAGGGGGTTCCCAGGGGGGTCGAAGCCTTGAAGGAAACTGCACCTTCAGCTTTCACCTTGCCGAGGTGGGTTGGGGGACGCGCCGCGCTCGACACGCGAGCTGATGGAGAGCGCCGCTGGTCTGTGCCAGAAGCCCTCCACAGCCTTCAAATTTCAAACCGCTTTGTCCCATGTGGGGTCTGCTTGGGAGCTCCTCTCCCCGAGAAAACAAGGCTCAGAAGCACAAGGACAAGCGTCGCAAGTGCCGAGCACGCACCCTCACCATCCGCGCAGGGCTCCCGGGAAGGGACGTTGTTGATGCTGAGAGAATACATGTTCAGTGAGGAACCCGTTGAGAATTCGGGAAGAGCTGTCCGTGCGGGTACTTCTAGGACTGTAAACAGAACCTTTGGTACCAGCTGAAGTTCAAAGCCCCCAGTAGATCAACACCAGAAGGGACTGCTGTGCCTAGGCTTTCGTGGGCCAGTACAAGGCCAGGCATCGGGGAGGGGGGGAGGGGGGAGGCGGGTGTTACTTGGGCAGGTTGTTCTGGAAACGTCAAGCTTTCAGGCGCCTGTTGGACGTAAAGTTTCGAGGACCCCCCTTGCTGTGCGTGGTGAGCACCCGCATCGGTCTTCGCACATGTTCTTGCGGGGTCGAACATGTCTCACCTTGTCTGAGTTCGGTTGCAGTCTTTCTTGACCTGGCCTCGGGCTAAACGATCGAAGAAAGTTTGGAACTTCTTGCTCCAAGAGCCCAGGGTCCCAGAGTCAGGCCGGATGACTTCCAGACCTCGGAGAACCCTCCCTCCCTCCCTCTTCCTTCCCTGACCAAAACTTCACGGCTCTTGCTGGGCAGAGGCCAAATGATGTTTTTCAGGTCTCTTGCACAAACTCATGTCGGCCAAAACCGCAGCTCGATACTGGAAAATGCCTGTAGCGGCAGCAGGAGAGTTAACTACTGTGCTGGCGCCAGCAACCTTTGCATCCCCGGACCTTTGCCGTTCTTTTGCTTCAGCGCCGTCTTGGAGCATCACGTCGCAGCCCGGCTTAGCCTTGGAGCTGCCTGCCGACGTGTTTCGTTCCATTCTTGTTCTCGTTCCGCTTATCGTCTCGTGGCTCCCCCACAAACCCTCTTCTTCTCCTTGTGTCTCACAGTTCCTTTCCCTGCGTAGACCCATCTGGCGGCGCACCTTTGAACCTTTGAACCTTTGAAAGCGGAGAGTCTCTCCCAGCGTCAGGCGATCGTGGCCAGGCCGGATGGTTCAAGATCACGGCCCGCGTTCTTCAGCTTGCGATTCGATGACGGCCCAGCCCAGCAACGAGCCAGACGTGTGTACGAAATCTTGGCAGGGTGGAATTACAATGTACGTTGGGTCCAGGCTGCAGGTGGGCAGGACTTCTCAAAGTTGGTCATGAAGTATCTGCACGAAATCAAGAAAGATCGTGGCGTCCTGGTGGCTGTGTGCACTCAAACCTACGGCGAGGACACAGGTGCGTACTCCACGTACACAGAGCTGCACTTTGCTCACGCAAACAGAGTTCAGATTCTTCCGTTAATGATGGAAGACGAGAAGCCGCAACCAAATGGCACGGATGCCCAGGATCTTGTAGAGCTTGCACTACCCGCGACTCTCGTGCACATCAAGTGCAGAAGCAAGAGCGACGAGGAGATTGCCGAGAAGATTGCTGCTGTGCTTACACCATCAACACCACAATAGGCACCCTTCAACTTCAACCCCAACCAGTAGGTGAGCAATTCAGATCACGCCGTTGACAAGGTGAATCGCCAGCTGCAAGAACTCCGATGTAGCCCTAGGCGTCGTCGACCGCTTGTTCTTGGTGTGACGTCAACATGTTGGTACAGCCTGGATGACCCGGGGGCACTGCCATCTGGTGTGATTTCCGCAGAGTCAACAAATATGAAGCGAGGAGCAGTTGATCCACACCTCTGGATGCAGCTCGTGGGGGTTTCCCCGCTATGCGAGACCCGCCACCGACAAGGCGTTCATCAATGTACGTCCCTGTCATATCTGCGTGGACCAATCGAGCCGACATTGACCGCCAGGCTGATGCTTGACGTTTTCGTTGCAAAGGTCTAAACGCGGAAAGCCACTCTGCCCAACTTCGACTTCCAGTATGAGTGGCAGTGGCAGCACAGAAAAGATGCACGTGCGAAGCATCCAGTGGCCCAGTCAGCTCCTCATCGCTTCGCCCCAGTACTGGCAACCCCCTCCCAAATTCTGAGTTTAGGTTCGGCCGGAAAATGCTGTTAGATAATTAGCGGGTGGTCTATTGCGTGGTCTGGTCCTGGAGACCACAACACATGTCTGGCGCCCAAACTATGCCCCAGGCCCTGCACCCTAGAAGCCCTACAGAGCCGAACCGCCCAAGTGTCCTTTTGGGCTAGGGGTTTTCAGCCAAGCGGTGTCAAACAGCTGCGTGCAACAGGCACGTGCAAACACATGCAAGGAAAGGGCGTGAACGCCAGGACATGATTAGCACGACGTAGCAGGACCCCTTGCGCAGACTTTCTTCGGATTTGAGCTTCAGGATTCTATGGTGTGAATTTCTCATGCTCACCCGCAGATCCCTGGGTTCTCCGATAGGGCAGTTCTGCAGGCGTTCCGCAGGCTACGGGATCAAACAAAACATGGCTTCTCCAATGGAGAATCGCCCTCAAGCGGGCGCTGGAGCCGGCTCCAGCGAGCGCAGGCTTCAAGAATCTTCAAGACTTGCTGGACTTGCCAGTCATCGGTATATTGCCATTCACGGCGTTTCTGAGACCTGCCGTTCTGTAGATGAGACCAGTTCTTTAAGCTGGCTTTTTGTGAACCTTATTCTGGTCAATTAGCCCAACGTCAATGGCCAGGATGGATGCGCGCCATGCCGTCAGAACCCATGGGGGACGACGTGCGCAGCCGTCGGCCACATGCTTGCACAGAGACCTGTGAGGGTTGATGGGCGGGGGATTTCAACAGCGGGCTTGGCTGAATTGCAGGCCTTTTCATCTTGCACCGCACCCTTGTACCAGCACCCCTATCCCCTGCAAAACGCTGGGGACTGTGCACAGTGGAACTTGGTGCCAGGAGGGCAGCTTTAGTATCCGCGACTGCGGAGCACGGTTCCAGGCCGAGACGGGAGTGTTTTTGCACAGGGATTCGGATGTTACGGGAGTGCGGTGTGGAGGGTCGAACGTCGTGATGGAACTAATGGTGTTCTCCTGAAGGGTGCCTGGTGCAGATGAGGTGTTCCCGTAAGAACATGTATCGACCCCAAACTCTTCGGCTGGAACCCCGCCTTCCCAAAGGCCGAACCGTACACAGCTTTTTTGGCCCTTTGTGAAATTCCAAGTGGCAGGCCGCGCGAGGTTCAGCAATCTCTCGCGACGGTCAGTTGCAGACGCAGGCCCTGAAAGTCGCAATCTGCGAGCGTGCGTCCCATTTGTATCTCCGAAAACGAGTGTGCAACTCCGACGAAGCCTGGGAAGGCCGGTTAATAAGAAGGTCGGACCTCATCAAATGACACAGCTGCGTCGAGGTTCTTGACTGGCTGCGGTGCAGCCACGAAGCCAAGACCCAGCACCAGGACACCCCAAAGGGCACAGAAGAAGCACCACCTTCATCTGTCATGTTAACGCTCGGGCGGGCACTGCGGCTAGCTCTTTCGTGGGGGGGGGGGAGTAGCAGAAGCAAGAGTTGGGGAGGTACGGCCGATTACTGGGCGGGATAGCGCAAACGCCCCTCCCCCCCCCGCCTGATCCTCACCGTTCGCTCCCGAATGCCTGGAGTAGCAAGAACATACCTAAGCTGCCAGTACAAGGTGTGGGTGAGTAAGGGCTCAGGGCTTCTTTTCGTGTTGGTTTTGAGAGCTGCTAACGTGCGATGATCCCCAAGCACAGCTCTATATGAGCATTCGTTGAATGCTGCCCCAAAGTGGCGTTGGAACATATTCACCCAAAAAGATCAAAAAGCCCTTGTGGCCCAAAGTGTCCGACTCTACAGAGCCGCGGTGCCAGGATGAGATTGAGAGCTTGGAGACCCGGCTCCGCCAGACAGCCGCCGCGGCTGTGGCGGACCAGAGCAGCACCCCGGCCGGAAGCTTTCAGAGAGCAGTTTAAAGGTCCCCAACATGTCGGGTGTGTGGAGGGAGTGGGCGACTGGATCTCCCATCTTGGGTGCGCAAAGGCGCAAAGAGGGCTTTGGGCTTCGGGGTAAGGGATGCACTTTGTCTTCGAGCAATGGCGGCTGATGCCTGACCAAACGCGGTGTCTGCAATGTCGCAAGAACGTGACTTCAATGGAGCTGGACGCCACCGTGCACGGTTTTGTGGGGGGAGCGGCTTGGCACCGCCGGGCCGACACAGGTAAGCGTGAGCTGTGAGTCCATGTAGCATTGTGTGGTCCGGCACGTAAACCTGAAACTCACCCTCTAACTCCTGCACCCTGCACTCTGCAATCCCGTCGTGCTTCGTTGAATCCTTGATTCTTGTTCCAGGCGTGGCAGTTTCGGAGCCGACTCCGCTGGCACAGCAAGCTCGAGAGCAACGAAGCTTCAGTGTCGGTGTGTTCAGCTTAGGGCCTTTTGGGTTTCGGCTTGGGGGGAAGGAGGGTTCAAAGCACTTGCTGACTTTCAGTTTGGGTGGGGGCTGCCATGTTTTTTTTTTTACGCACGGCCGGAAAGGCTGCCCCGTCAGCCTTGTGGTTGTGGCTGTGGACCTCAGTTGGAGAGGCGGTTGCTCTGCCTGTCCCATTTATTTTCTTTTCAGCTGCGTGGCTACGCAACCACCTAAGCCTTGAAAAGGACAGGCATCGCTTAAGGCCGCGATGCGCCGACCAAGGTACACCCGGGCAACTCGCGATTTGTTGAAGTCCATTGTGACTGAGCCTCGGACGCATGAAGGTCAAGGAATGCACCGCTTACAACTTGCGCCCGAACGCATCCCCACAGCCTTAATTGAGATGAGGCGACTAGCGCTTTCAATGACAGTACCAACGTGTCCCAGGAGTTCTGACCCGAGGTTGCAAACGTCAGGCAGGCTTGGCGGCTTCACCGGCAGCTTGAGCGCGAGACAGCTCGCTTCCGCGCACGGTCTCCCGAACGCAGTCGCAAGCCCCGGCCTGCACCTTCAAAGTCTCAAGGGTTGGGTGCAAGGTTGAGTGGCTTGTGGTCCTTGTGTGGGGACGCAATGTCCGTCCCGTGGGTCGCTTGGAAAGGAGTGGGAATGCCGTCTGCAGTCCTCCCAGCAGGTTCGCGTTGGTCTCAGGAGTTTGTCCCAGTTTGTGCCAAGATTGCCAAGGTTGCCGGCGTATGGCCACCGAAGCGCCTTGCTGGCGGCAGTGAAGGAACACCCGGTGCGCTGGCGTTACTGGTAAGTGGTGGGGCTCATGGCCTGGGTTTCGTTAAGGAGTTCAAGCGTAGATCCTATACAGTGCTGACGCAAGGAAGATCAAGGAAGAGCACACTGAGTGCACGCCCTTCCAAACCAGGTTACGATCCTCATCGGTGAGACGGGCAGCGGCAAGAGCACGCAGATGCTGCCCTTCCTTGCAGAGGTGGAGTGTGTGTTGAAGATAGCCTGCCTGCTCTAATCTTTGAAGCCATCAAGGAACCGGGAATTGGGGGGGGGGGGATGGGGCGGGGGGTCTGAGCATGACCGGAGGGTCTGGAGCCCACGTGTTGTTGCAACTGGGGGGCTTTCTACCACAATCGCCATGTCAGCATTGGGCATCAGAGAGGGTTGGAGGACCGTGCAAGACTCGACAGCACATGACTCATGACCTGGGAGGCAGGCATCGTGAACCAACGACTGAGGCGCTGGCGTTTGTCCCTGAAACTTCAACAGCCAGGGGGTTTTATGTCTAGGGGCGTTTGGGGGCAAATGCTTTGAGGTTGGTGCATGCACTCTTGCTGCGTTACCTCAGAATAGCGTTGAATGTGCCCAATAGTTTCGACATATTCGTGCTTCGCGATATCTCGGGCTGAGACTAACGGTCAACATGCCGCAGGATCGCTTGCACCCAGCCGCGGAAGGCTTGGAGCAGTTTCAACTTGTGCCGACGGACATTGCGCCTTTGGTAATTCTAGCCGACTGATTTGCCCCTTACTCTGCACCACCAATTCTTTCCCTCACCGACTGAAGCCTCGACCCTGACCCTGAGCCTGTTGGAAGGTGGCTGCGGTGGAGCTTGCGAAGTTCGCAGCCAAGGAGCAGATGTAGAACTCCTCAACATTAGCTGGGGGTGAGAGAGGTCTGCGGGAACCTGGATTGCGGGCCTCCTGCAACTTCAACTTCTTTGAACAAGTTTATTGTCCCGACTGTAAAGCCCTCGAAGTGCAGGAGTGGGGCTGCAACCTGGGGGAGGAGGTCGGACTCCACGTGGGTGGGCAGCGTGCCGTCAGCCGACAGACGCGCACCGCGGCCGTGGTACACTCTTTGCTTGGGCGTGTTGTCAGTGTTGTCAGTGTTGTCCTCAGCGTTTTCAGTGGTTCTGACATTTTGGCATGGCCAGGGCTTCATCGTGGCCTCAGGTTGGGGAGCATCAGGTCGAGCGGTTGAGGGAGAGGTCCGAGCCTTTGGCTATCTTGGGTGCCATTTGCGGTTCCCAGTTTGGTAGCTTGAGGATCGAGTTCTGATAGGAACATCGGCAATCTCCAAATCAACCAGGCTCTGGACAGGATCCGAAACCACGCCTACCAAGCGACAGACTAGAACTCGCGCGACATCTGTACTGTTGCCTGCCTTCAGGCTCGATGCATAGCTTCTGCAAAATGACAAAGATTTTCACGAGGCTGAAATTGCCCGTTTTCTTCCACCCCACAGCCACCCCATCCACGCCACAAGCCGTCCGACCTAAGCTCCCGGAAGCAAGACGAAAGGCATGGTGTACACCTCGGAGCGGTGTCTGCTGGCCCTGCTGGCCAAGGAGCGCAGGTCTTGCAGCCGACAGCAAGACATTATGTAGGGGCCTGCGGCCTAGGGGCTCTCTCGGTCCTTCTGGGGAGCTTTGTGGAGATGCTCCCAGAAGGGAGTTGATTACGCACTCTGAGGGTGCCGACTTGATTGGAGGGCTTTAAGGGCTTCCGATGGAAACCATTTACGCCGGTGGTTCCCTTCCAAAAGTGTCACGCACCGTCTCTGCGCCTTCATGGACGCTTGAAGGACGCCATGCTGTTGGAGTACGGCTGCGTTGTCGTGGATGAGGCACACGGTTTCGGATTTGGGTGTCGTAGGTATCGTGTCTGGTCAGGTGCAGGCGCCCGAAGTTTTCGACAATGAGTTTAGGGATCAGCTGATGTGGTGTTCAACTTGACGTTTCTGGACCAAGCCCTCCTCCCCTCCGAAGCCGTATCTTGCATAGAAGCTGGCTTGTCTTACCTTCGGAGCCTGATTTGTGCAACTGCATGTCTACCTTATATGTATGTGATGTAATTATGTATATATATATATATATGTGTGAGTGTATATATAAAATTTCTGTCGTTATCGTATACATTTACTGTGGAGAAGACCCAAGGATGCCAAAAGCCCAGGCGCACGAGCGCAGCATCCACACCGACTTGATCTTGGGTAAGCTCAAGGCGGTGCCGGGGCCAGGTGGAGTGGAATGTCGTGGATCAACAGTACCCTGTTTTCAGTGTGCGATGCCGCAGGGGCAGGGGGACCTCTCATTACCCGGTTTTGCCGATGGTGGGCGCGCAACCCCCCGCCCCAACCCCGTCGAGTACCTTCATTCAATCTCCAAGTCTGGAGCTCAGGTTTGCCGTGCCCGCACGGATTTCCGGGTGATCGTTGCTTCGGCAACGATCGAACCCGAGGCAGCTCGGCTCGGGAGCCCTGCCGGGTGAAAGTCCCCAAGCTATGACCTATTTTTGGGGGGCACTTCCATAAGCTTGCGAGAGGTGAGATGGTGACATTTGGTTGATGGTTGAGTGTTGAACTTTGCAAGTTGACTGTGAGTTTCGAACCTCACGAAGCACAACCAGACAGCCTGGTGCAAGCATCCGCCTGCGTAGTCGCAAACAGGGCTGGCTCAGGTATTCATGAGGCATTTCGGCATCACGAGCAGTGATGCGGTGGTGCGGATTCCAGGCCTGCTCCGTTGTTGTATCTCAACCTCGCGTGACGCCTGCAAAAGAGCCAGTCAGAAAGACTGTATGCAGCATATTCTCTTACTCCTCCAGAAATAGCAATTCATCGCCTCTGGTACCCATATCCCCTGGCCAGGAGCGATGTACCCGGTCACACACCGGTTTGAGAGGCGAAGCCTTGACATGCGAAAGCCTGTGCCCTGGCTCATGGAGGACACGGAGTTCGGTGTCAACAGAGGGGCAGGGTGTAGTTTTGACAAATGGTGTTCAACGGGCTCTCTGTATGATTTAGGCAGGCTGTATGCCTGGCTCGGGCGTCTCACGACGGACTTCTGACCACGTCGTATTCGCGCTTGGAACGCTCCGTCGCTAAAGTTCGCCGACTTGTCCCAACCATTTCAGCCATCTCCGGCCACAGGAAGCGGATTCTAAAAATGCCTTGTTGCGAAGAGAGCTGAGGTAATATCACAATACCGCACGAGTAGTAAGGAGAATATGAAGAAGGCAACATACCAAAATCAACATCTGGATGATATCATTCCAGGTGCAGGCTGTCATTGCCAAGCTCCAGAAGCTTCTCGATGACGAGGCGTCAGGAAGCAACAACAAGTCGCATCTTTCACGCTGCTTAAATATGTGTTTCGAAGTCCTTGCGCCAGCCCCCTGTCCTGCACCTACGCTTTGTACCACACCTGGACCCTGCAACTCATATGTTTTAGATTCTTGAAGCCAGGCGAGCAGCGGAGACATTCTGATCTTCCTCCCATCCCCTGACGATGTGGCGTATGGATTGGAACGCTTTGCCGGGGCCTGGGCCTCGTGGGGGCGGGGAGGGGGGGTGGGGTGGGCCATGCGTGGTGGACACCTCTCGCGACGGAGAACGTCGGCAGCGCATGCCACCAGGAACGAAGTATGCAGTTGCTGAGTTTAAGTGCTGTACTTCATACACAGAACAGCCGCTACCACCTTGAAACTGCTGCAGATTGCCCTACAGAGTGGTGGCCAAGAATTTCATTCTTACTACCTGGCCTGAATCCCAAGAACCTGAAGCCGATCAGATGGAGCGGTTTGCGGCCACAACCGTGGCGCTGCCATTCCACGGAAGGCAGGGGAACCGCAAGCGTCGGTTGCAGGGACCGCAGCGCTTTATGAGCAGGTCTGTTGTTAGACGCTTGTAGGGTTGCCAATGGCGGCGAAGGGTTGCCAATGATTCAATGACTGTAGTCACCCAGACCCAAAGGCACCCTCTGAAGCTTCGGCCACACCACCCAAGCCGCCCAAGCCTACAGGCTGCCTGCAGATGACGTGAAGGAGGTCTTCCGCCCAGCCCCAGAAGGTCGGCGCAAGGCTGGGTGCCCATGAAAACAGGGGTTCTAGCCTGGCAAGCCGGCAAACCCTAAGCCAGGATAGCCTCTTGTGCGTGTATATCTTGGAATGAATTGTGACCGTCCGCCCGGCTTTGCCGACTTGTATCGTTGAGCCAGTGCCGTGCAGTCCCTGCGAGAGATTGAGAGTGTAGGGCTAAGTGTTCCAGACCAAAAACCTTGGATCTCTGTAATTGGTGGTATGACACTTGGTGGTATGGCTCGCTAGAAGTGAGCACTGCAGGCGGACTGTACACGCGAAAGGTGTTTCACACGTACGTAACATACATTGTCGCGTCCCAGAACAGTGGAATGGTACTGGTTTCTCGATGGCACGCACCGGGGGACCACCTGTGTGTTGAGACCTGGCACAAAGACGGTGTGAGGTGATCTTTGCCACGAACGTGGCCGAGGCCAGGGCTGAAAGCACGGCAAAAATGGGTTTAGGGTTTCAGGTCTCAGGCTTAGGGGGTGCTTCAGGTCGGGCTTAGGCCGTGACGAGTCCTTCAGAGCTCTTCGGTAAGAACTCTCTATTGTGACATAGTACAGTAAGTTCCCTTTTCAAGTTCCCGTTCGCGGCCACAGGGCTACCTCTGAACAGTCGGGTGTGTGAGGCCGGCTTGACGATCGACGGGGTCGTGCATGTCATCGACACAGGTCTGGCTGGAGACCTAGCCAGCAGCGTCTTGTTGTATCACGTCAGTTGCCGGAACCTCCTTCGACACTTGAGGTGAAGAGCGCAGTGTACGACGACCTTCGGAACATGAACGTGGTGCAGGTGGGCCTCACCACCAAGGTGGGGCGGGGCTTCCAATTCTTTGCCTCGAAAACTTGTGCGCGCAAGACCTCACCATTCCAATCCTCCGAAATGTCAGCAAGAAAGTGCTCAGAGCAACTCGCTCCATCTGGGTTCCAAAGGCCCTCCGGAAGCCCCAAACATCCCCACACCCGGCTGGGTTTGGGGTTTGTCGGGTTTAATATTGGACCCGCCTTTAGTGCGTCCCCCTCCCCCCCCCCCCGAACGATTTGACATAATGGCGGACCCGTCACAGTTTCCTGAATAGCACAGCCAACTTGACTTTGTAGAGGGGGCAGGAGGGGGCGCGCTGTCCAACACCAAAGGGTTTAGGGTTAAAAGGGTTTCGCTGTGTTCAGCGGCAGGCCTCTGTGCGACAGCGATCGGGTCGGGTAGGCCGCACGGCGCCGGGTGTGGTCCACCACCTGCCCCTCGGGCCGAGGTTTGGGAGGTTTACGGGCTTGGAGTGTCCGGATGGACCCAGGCTTTTGGGTCCATAGAAATTGCCAGGAATTTGCATGACACGTGGTAAGAACGGAAGCTTTCAGATCTGAGTTGGAATCACGGACGAAGTGCGGAGGTACGACGAGGCGACGCTGCAGAGAATGAGACCCGCAACGCAGGCCGGGCCAGCCACAGAATCAAGTTCAACCTGCAAACCCAGGTGATCCTAGGTGTGCAACACTGGGAGAGCAGAAGAGCGGAAATGCTGCAACTATCAAATACCCGATTGCCCTAATGTCTGCCGCATGATCCTCTCTTGGATTCCTCACGTACAGGCAGAGGTGCTCCGAACGGAGTTGCTGGGCGCTGTGCTTCGCCTGAAGGCTGCCGTATGCACCATGACAAATATTCAATCAATTCTCTACGTTATGGTCCCGTCAAAGTCCCTGTGAAAATACGGCACCCCTGACCTTCCCAGGGCCCCAGAAACGGGTATCCGGAAAAGAATTCGAAGATTGACTGCCGTGGGCACCATGTAGTGGGATCGAGGAACAGATCGGTCTGCGAGTGCAATTCGTGCTTTGCTGTTGGAGGAAAGGGGCCCCGTCTGCTGAGTTTTTGTTCGCTCCAGGAGCTGGGTGTTGAGGAAGCGTCCAGCGGCTTGGGCAGCCTTTGAAGTACGTAGGATTTGAGGGCTTTATCTTCGCGTGCTCGGAACTTTCGGCGGGTTTTGGCTTAAGTCGGATTTGGCTTGGCTTGGCTCGGAGTGGTTGGGTTTGTGGGAGTTTGGGTCGGATTGTTTGCCACTGAGTTGCCAGACAAGTGGCTTTCAAGCAATGCACAATCTTGAGGCTCTATTTTCTTTAAAGTGTTCCCCCAAATCCTTAAAGATTGCCATTGGAAGCAGCACATCATTCCACAGTTGCTCCCCAGAAATGTCCTTGTGCATCTCACGGCTGCAAAGTATGGCAGAGCTGTGGGAACCCCGATCTTCCAGAAGTCTGCAGGGACAGCTGGCAGCTTGTTGGTCCCAGATAGGGGTGTGAAGTGTGAAAGTACAGCCACTGGTGTCGCTTCGAGCTGCGCTTGACACAAGAGCCCTGCTGATTACTTCAGTCAGCCCATAATTGTTGCGAAGACACTGACAGCCACGTGGAATGTGAGGGAAACCTGGATCTTTTTTTTCTGGTCTGTGGATGAAATGCCACGACAATTGGGCGGCAGACGGTCCCTTGATTCACCCCAAGCCTGCTTGGCGGGCAAACTACCGCCTTCTCCGCGGTGTGTCTATGTGAGCGCCGAAGCCCTGAACCCCAACCCCCTCCCCCCCAGCTCCCAGCTCCCAGGCTTTGAGTTCGTCGAGCACCCCGGCACCCGTCGCCTTGACGATGCGACCAGGGACCTTCAGCAACTGGGCTTCCTGGACAAGGACCCAGTGGTTTAGAGGGCTTATATGGGTTTTGCGGGGTGAGCTTGTGACTCTTCCGCCGGGAGTCCCGAGCCGATCTTAACCCCTGTGCAGGAGGGGAAGCTCACGGTCATCGGTGAGAAGTGCAGCCGCCTGGGGATAGCGCCTTGGTCGCAGCTGCGGCTTCACGCTCGTAGAGCTTGTGGTCGGGTTTCTTCGAGAGTTTTCTGTGGTGGTTGGATTGGGTCTTGGTCGGGGGCTTCTCGAATTGGTGCGAGGCAGATTCGCCGCCTGGAAGGGGTAGCGTATGGTAGCGTTCAGCCCTGATGGGGCCCAGCCACCCCAAGACGGCAGAAAACAAGTGTTGCATCCGATTTCGCTCGGTGCGTTCAAAGCATCGGAGGTGCTTGGTGCTTCGGTTCGAGAGTGGTTGAATGATCTCCTCCTTTGCTTAGTTAAAGGCCATGTACTTCAACTCCAACCTTACACAGGACTGCCGGCTTGCGAAGATGATCTTTGCGGCATCCGAGCTGAGAGTGCTTCACCTGGTGGTCCTGCCTTGTTTAACCTCATGGAGGCGGTCTCTGAGGGATCACCTCATGTACAGCCTAGACCTTGAACACAGATGTCAGACCAAGAGCTTATGGGGACAAGTTCCACCAGAGCGGAGCCACACCCTGGGGAAGATTTGAGTCATGTCCTGTGGGCCTCCACAGACCCCCCATACTGGCAGCTCTCTTCGTTTGTGCCAGGTTCTTCCCTTGGTCGGCGTTCTCAACGCGTCAGGGCAGCTCTTCTTCCGCGGGAAGGCATCCAGGGTTTTGTGGAAGGCGCTGTGAACCCTGTGAACTGTGGGCCCCAACCTCTCAACCTCTGGGGGCATTGATCGTGAAAGGGCTTAGCAAGAGACCCAAGCGCCACATCTCCGAGTGCGACACACAGGACGGGGATACCCCGGGCCGACGGGAGCTTCAGAGCAACGACGGCGATCTCGTCACTGCCATCAAGGCACCACGCTGTGGGCTATTCGGTCAGGGCTTGGGTTTTTTTTTTTTACAAGGGGGGTGTGGTCTGTAAAACAATAGGGTGGTTCCGAGTAGTTCTGAGGTCCGTTCTAGCTTGAAAGCCTCCGTTGAATGAGAGTGTCAGTGTTCGCTGTTTGCACTGCTGCAGCAACTGTTGCGGGCGCCCATGGCGCGTGGTTGGGAAGTGGAGCTGACCCATTCCCTAAGTCCGTTCCCGCCCTTGTCCCAGACCCGCCCCCGATGCCTCACCCCAGTGGTGAGCAACGACAACCAAACGACAATCCAGCTTTAAGGCGAAAAAATGGGGATGCTCCATCCTCCTTTCAGCCAGACGAACATCCTGGGAGGCCTTCGCCTCATGGCGGCGAGTCCCATCTTCTGAGCGGAAGGAGTGGTGCCAGAGCCACCAGCTCGTTCCCAAGGCCGATTCTGATTGGGGCTTGCGAGAGCCGAAAGTGTCTGTGTATGCTGAACGTTTCTTGTTGCACTGCCTTCATGCAGCGCTGCGCGCACGTGCAGGCCCGCTTGGGAGTAGATGGAAGTAGCCAAGGCCTGCATCCCCCCAAGCCAATACATGATAATAGGTCATAATGCCTCAATGACTTCAATCATGTGGAAGCCTGTCACGAATGTGCATTTGGAACCCTTCATGCAGTTGGGTTTGGACGTGTTTGGGTGCCATCGAGCCATAGTCGTAGACTCATAGAGCGCGACGAGCTGACGGCCATGACAAGTGCCGGTCGAACTGTGTGACGGAAACCGCGTGAAAACTTCATTCTTCGGAGAGGTTCTGCATGCCGCCGCCAGTTTCGTGAAGCGCCTTGGGTCAAGACTCGATTAGAAGGCCATGAAGCATGGACCCTTTCGGTGGGATCGGCTTTGCTAGGGAATAACATTTTTTCGATTCCTCATAGAGCTCCTACACCCTGGAAGATCTTCAGCTTTTCCAGCCCGAGGTTCGCCGAGGCCACGTTTCACGAGCACCCACGGCTCTTCGCGCACGAGGATCGCATTGGGTCGTGGCGACTACTAGATATTTGTGGAGAACTGATTCTGGGTGCTTCGGAGTGTAGGCACTTCCAGAGTGGCTTCCGCGCAAAATTGTGGGATCGCTCGGACAGCAATGGTTAGAATTGCAAACGCTTGCGAGCGCTTCCTCGGAGTTTCCAGTCTGCCCCGGGCTGCAGATGCCAATGCTGGCCCACCGTGGGAAGGGGTTGTGGTGGGAAGGAAGGCTTGGAAAGTGGTTGGAAAGAGGCGCGAAGGGCATCAGACCCTGGTCTGCTTGCCCACCGGCCTGGCCGGCCAAAAGCAGAAGCGAAGGCTTGAAGGGATGAGGTAAGGATAGGAAGAGGCTGCGATCGCGTGTACAATATATAGAAGGACTGAGAAGAGCCCTGCTTCACTTCAAGTAGGGTTTGGGGTTCAGGGATCAGGTCTAGGGCGTTGGCGAAACTAGGCTTAGGCAACGCCCTGGACCTGAGCTGATCTAGTGAAGCCTTTTGTGGCAGGTGGCGGCTTTGAAGGATGCCGTGCGCAACACGCCACTTGGTGCTGTTCGAGTAATGACTTAAGACCTTCCTCATGGCAATACTGTCCCAAGATGGAAATGGGGCTGCCGTAAACCGCCATTGTTGATTCCAGGATTCCCCCCGCCCCCCACACGACACAGACAAAGCCATCCCCAAACCCTCATTGGCCAACGTGCTGCGCATGGTGTTGCGCCGCCAAAGTTCCAACATGAAGAGTTTTGTCGGCGAACCGCGCTTGCGGCGCGCCCGTTTTGGACAATGCCTCTCGCTCACAGCCGCTCGCATGTTGGACGAACATCGCGGGCTCGCCTAGGCTCGGGCATACCGCTTGGAGTTCCAGTCTTGGGGGCTCCCGAAATGTGGTTTTCATAGAAACCAGTAACTAGACTAGCATGCGTGCACGTTCCGTTCTCCAAATCGTGCTCCCGCCTAGCACCGTTCCATGTCGCGAAAACCATTGCGGGCCCACACATCATGCACTTTTTAAGTGCTCAGTCGCACCTGGGTCCCGTGCACGTTCCGTACTCGAAGCCGGCGAGCGCAGACTTGTGAACCCCAAGAATTCCTGCATACGTGGTCAGTCTAGCCTGGCAAATGGTTGTATGTGTATGGGGACATTTTGGGCAGGGTGGATGTCAGACTGGAAGCATACAATATGGACTTTGGGCACTTCGGCTGGTGTCAGAAAACAGCCCGAGAAGCCGAGAAGAGCCGGACTCCGGACGCCCCACCCTGGATTGGCACGAGTAGTGCCCGAGTGCTTGTCACAAGCCACTGTCCTCGCGCATTTGTATCCCAGAACTCTTGAACACAGGCAAAACAAGCTACTGTTACTCCAGGGCGGCGGGTACATGGCTCCCTCGCCAGACTCCTGAATCCCACGCGAAAAGTAGCTACTCCCGATGTTGAGACCCTGACCCACATGGCGTCTCTGGAGCACAAGGTCTGTCTTGGAGTGGTACGGATGGCCGATGCCGCCGATTGACACTGCTTGCATCAGCCGCTGCTTCGTGCAGGCCTTTCACTCTACGGGCACCCCCGACCCCAGCATACGTCCTGAGTCTCCCCTAAAAGCCGTGAAAGCCCGGAATCAACTCTAAGAACCCAAGGGGGCAGATTCAACAAGACTGTGTTTGGGCCACACAGTTGGAACCTCCACTGGCCATCTTCCAAGAACATCGGGACCTGGTGCACATCAGGGGTTCGGAACATGTCCGCTTGCAGGTGTACTTGTCTGGGACGAGCCCGTATCTTTGCAGAATTTGCAAGTCCCTTTGCAGGCCCACATCAGCAACATTTGTGTGACAGATGGGCACGGCGCCCGACTCCTCCCAGTGAAGGACCTTGTGCGCTGCAGGGGACTTCTGTCCAAGGAAAGGCTTATGGCAGAAGCTGCTTTCTCCCTCGAAGGTGTAGGCCTGGTGATAGAGGTTGAAGCAGACCAGGACATGGACGCCTACTACGAGGACCTGCCCCCTGAGGACAGCGAGGAGAGACCCGGGGGTTGATACGTTTTAACCGAAGCTTTGGCAACTGGGGGGAAGTTGATCCATGTTGAGCCCTTTTGTTGGCACCGCTTGGTGCAAGCCATGTCGCCGTGCAAAGTGTCAAAGACAGTCTGGAGCACCACCTTCAGCAGACCAGGACCACGATGTTGCTCCCAAAATTCGGGCACCTTCTTCTGACTCGTGGAGGGTTAAGGTCAAGTTGTCGCATGTAAAGCGAAGGGCCTGTAGACCCACTGACGCGGGGATTTCTCCTTACCAAATCTTCAAGTCAAGCTCTCCCTACACCCTGGTTCCGAGCAGGAAGACGACGATGACGACGTCTGTGCGGTCTGCTTTTCCTCCCTCAAGGCACGCCCTGACATTGCAGTCTCTGCTCTATCCTCATCTTTGGGGTCCTTAGGTCGGTGCAAGCTTTTGGGTTCACCCTGCAACTTACCCTTGGCTGATCTCCTTAGTGGCCCTCGTGCGACCTGCCCACCTGGTGCAAAGGGGAGGATGTAGAGCTTGTGCAAGCAAGCTGCAACAAGCGATTCTATTCTGGCCTCACATGTGATGCAGCCTGCAGTCGATGCACCACCGCATCCAGACCATGCAGTGCGGCCACTGCTTTCACGAGAAGTGCCTCCTGGCCGTTGCTTCTTTAATTGCAGGGAATTGCAAGGCCCTGACTGCAAGTGCACTGAGCCTGCATGAGGAATTGTGGTGCATGCTTTTGCCTTTTTGACAGTGGCGTACAGATGTCGGCTTGAACCTCGGAGCTGTATTTCACTTCCTCGTCGGGGTTTAGCTATTGCTGCGTTGTTGCAGCGCTGGCCATTTGGCCATTTGTGAAAATTGCCTGCTTGATTTGGTGTTGGCATGGTAGCTCTCTCCTTCCCTGTCTTACATTGTAACATTGTAAGCGGGTGGGACTCGTGAACGGTATCAGATCTTCTCGTTGGCCTGTCAGTCGGGCCATAGTGATGGTGCTTCCGGTGATCGGGGCTGTGGCTAGTTGCTGTCGGGGCCCTCTAAAGAAGTCATGTTGGCGTTGTGTATAGACTTTCTCCATAGTGTGTGCAAGGTTTCGGTCGCCCGACGCTTTCAACGAGAAAGGCCGATTGTTTTGAAACCCATGCTTGCATGCTTCGTGAAGCAAGCCAAGGTCTGAGGAAGTGGTTTGAGCGGGGTACCGGTACTCGCAGCGCCTGCCCGACGTGCCCGGGCAGATCGTAAACGCTTGTGGAGGGTGGCCCAGGAATTCCTAGTGTGGCAGCAATAGAGGCGGGAGGCAGCGACGATAATTTCTGACCAAAGGCTTCCATGTAGCCACTTGGGCAAATCCAACGAAGAAGCTGTGAGGTCCCAATGTGTGCGGGTCGGGTACCAGCCGAGTCCTAGGGCGAGACAGTCTCCAACATCGGATTGCGTCTCCGATGCCAATCCAAGCCAAGCCCAAGTCAATCCTGAACTCGGTTACGGAAACCGAGGGCCTAGCTATACATAAACACAAGGAGCAGTTGCTCGGATTTTTGTCTATCGGGCCGAGGTCAGCTTTTGTCCAGAGCTTATCTGCCCCCACAACAACACAGCATGTGCCTCATAGTTTCGAGCCCAGAACTGAGCCCCACGCCCGAGATGCCCCAGCTTGAGCTCGTCACTCCGATTGCAGGTGCCGACGCCCAGACCCAGAGGCCAACCCACGCAACAGGTGCGCGGCAAGCCCTGGTCCTTGCAGCCGCTTTCGCCCCTGCTCCCCTCCCCAACCACCCCCCGCCCCCCCAGCCGCCCCCCTTGAAAAGAAAAGTGCCCTGCTTAACGGCTTGGATCCAAACATTCCAGGAGCAGAGAGTTTAGGATTTTCGCAAAACATGTGCCAAGGGGTTGGTTCGTAATTCTGGGTGCACTGGATGCAGCTGCTCCGAGCTTTTGGCGTTGCATTGGAAGGAGAGGCCACCACCAGGAGAGGGGAACGTGGATCCACCCTTCCTCAGCCATGTACCGGTCACTGGAGGACCCCACTGAAGATGCTGGAAACCTTTTGGGGGGTTCGAGTGCATTGATATCCCAGGAATTGCCTTGAATTATGAGCAGCTTTAAACACGCACGCCCGGAGTCTTGCGTTGAGGGTCGTTTCCGGGCTCGTTTCCGGCGTGCCAGCGTGTGCCAGCGTGTGCCATCCCGAGAACACAAACACCGAAAGGCAAGTCGGACCTCAATATGTGTGTGCATGTATGTGCGCAAAGATGTTGAGACACGAAGGGTTCAACCTGACCATGAGCTTGAGAAGCCCGTTGAAGACCTCCACGTGTGATGCCATAGGACCGGACCACGGGGATTCGCTGGTTCGCCTATCAGACCTTGGTGCACCTGGGCTGCCTTTTGGGGAACATCATCCTGAAGGGCTCTCCAAAAGGCTGAGGCTTCCGATTCTCTAGGTTCCGAGACACGCCTCCATCAGACATAAGAAGCCCAGCGAAGGCGCAGCACCAAGCCTTGGCTGCGCACCGTGCCTTGCAGGAACTGGCCAGGGTCCAGCGCGTGATTCTGTTGTTGAAGTCTTTGTTGTGTTTTTTGGCTTTTGGGTATTTGTACGTGTCTCACTTGTGGGAATCTAATAGGGGGTACTTATTAAGAACTGCTAGTCTTAGGGTTTATAGGGTTTAGGGTTTAGGGTTTAGGGTTTAGGGTTTAGCGCTTTAAACATCCCAACCCTCGAGCCAAAACTTCCCCAACTTCCCTGTCCTGAGAATGGAGCTGCCGAAGAGGGCAGCGTCGAAGCCCATGCATGCGCGTGATTTTTCCTGTGTAATCCGACAAAAGCAAAAACGAACATTCATATAAATAAGCAATTGCATATATATATATATGTGTATATATATATATCTAGACATGTGCGTGTGCGCGCATGTGGCTAAACTGCATGTGTGTATATATACATATTTCTATACGTACTTTGGTCTAACATCGTAGTTGCTTGCGCCCGCCACCTTGGCAGCCGGGCCCGCCCAACGGGGCAACGGTGTAGCGCGCGCATCGCAGACGAAGGACAGCCACAGTCATGTCGCTTGGTGCAGCGCCGCAGACGTCATGAGTGTAGGAGGTCGGAGGGCTTCAGGAGGTTTACAGATCAACGTGGCCGAGGCAGCTAATGGATTCGCACACTGGCTTTGCGTACTGAACTCCAAATCAAAACAGCCGTATTTTCGTGTGCCTTGTAGTTGCAACTGGGCGGGGAAAGACATTGCTCTTTAAACTTTGTTTAAGAGTTGGTGAGGGAAGTGCTAGTTGCTCTCAGCGGGCATGAAGTGCAGAAACATCGGCATTTGGGGGAGGCAGGTCTCCTGTAACCAATGTGCCACGTTCGTTAAGGCACAAAGGGGGATCTTCTGAGGTCCTTTGGAATTTTCAGAATCCTAGATGAAATTCCTGCAGAAAACCACATCCTTTTGAGTATCGGGGGGCTTCTTCAGACGCGAAATGCCAGCAAGTCTCAAGTCTTGAAGCCAAACGGAGCAAAGCGCTTCAACCCCTATCTGAAGCCCCCAAGAAGCTGAGGTGTGCGAGGTGGACCCGACTTGGCCAGAGGTTGCCCGAGTGCTGGATGCAGAGTACGTTGAGGGTCAAACGAGGACTCACCAGCTGCGCTACGAAATTCTCATCTCCTTGCTTTGTAGCGATCGTACCTCAGCATTATGCATGTTGGCAGGTGGCAAAATAGTGCTAAGCCAAAGGCGGTGCTTTCAGGGTCTGATCGCATTGCAACCATCTTTTGGCAAGCTCCACAACGGAATCACGGCTCGCCTTCGGTGGTTCTTCTTGGGTCTTCAAGTCTTAGGCTGCCGGAGAAACTATTCCTGAAAAGCATGGTTGCTCACTTCGGAATGGCCAAGCACACAGGAACTGCACCGAAGCGCTCGACGTCTCTGCTCTGCGTTTTTGGCAGAGCCCCAGCTGCATAGGACCAAAGTCCCTGTCGCCTCGGGCCGGGTAGTTAGGGCTTTACACCGCCATGTGTGGAGAGATGGGGGAATCAGAGCGGAGTACGAGATGCTGGTGTTTTGCGTTTTTTTGGCGTTTTTTGGCTTCCATGATTCAGAGTTGCGGGAGACCCAGAAGAGAAATGGGGCAGCAGAGGCGCAGCGACTTTGCCGATTCCCTCGCAGCTATGATGGAGCGTCGGTTCGACCACCAGGTCCCATGTGCGCATCGCTTGCTGTGGTGCAGTTCAGGATTTAAGTGGTGCTTCCGGATGTTGTGCTTTTAGTCATTCTAGTCATTTTCGTGCGTTGGCACGGGGGTGAAACTGCGCAAGTGGAGTGTACGCCTGACGCACAAACACCCTGACGAGGAGGATCTGCAGGTAAAAGCATTAGGTAACTGAGCTCCCACCACGCCCAGGCCGCGGAGATCATGTCCATCACGATTAGCCGCACCGCAGTGAGGCATCGTGGGAGGGAGGGTGCCAGGTGCCAACTTTCTTCTTTGGTCGGATCCACTCCACTCCAAATCCGGAGCCTGAAAATGCCCAAAGTCCCAAGCCCCCGGCAAGCCTCAGACCCTTCTTGACGTAGCGACGCCAACACAAGAGTGGGTACTGTGAAGCTAACTAGCGCTGAAGCGATGCAAGAAGGGGCTTCCCTGCTCGTGGATTCCAAACGCCTGTTGAATGGTATCGAATGGTGGCGATCTTGTGCCCACAGGCCTGCTTCCCAGAGCTTGAGGGAACCATGGTCAATGAGGACCCCAAACGCAGCCCCTGGGATTAGGTGAAATCCGTCTGGGGGCCTTGCTCGGTCCTTCAAAAGTTCCAGGTTCTGGACAACTCCGAGCCGCCTGGAGGAGGTGATGGCCTTGGCGCAGGAGCTCTGCGACGCCTGGTCTTGGGGTTTAGGGTTTAGGGTTTAGGGTTTGGAAAAATCCGTGTCTTCTGGTTGCTCTGTGCTGCCGTTTGGGGCCCTGATTCTTGGAAATCCCCAACTCGACGTCCTGAGTCTTTCATGTCCTCTGCTCTTTTGTCATTGACCTGAATGCCACCATGCTTGTCTCCCCGGACACCAGAGCAGAGACGAAGAGCTCATTTCTTGTCCCCTTAGACTCATTCCATGCTCGATCTACCAATCTTGTGAGGAGCATCTCAGGCTTTCCGTGGAGGATGCGCAGGGTAAGAAATCATGAGGGTGTGATATCATGGCGATCTCACAGATTTCCGAACGTTCTGAAGATTTGCCATGCTTCACTTGGCCACTTACAGTGTCGTAGCCTTGTCTGGTCTCTTTTCGGGCGGGTTGCTCCAGATGGTCCTCCGTTCGGTCTGGGCTGAAAGTGCTGGCTGCAGTGCAAGAATGAGGCCAAGCTACCAACTTCCACTGCAACATCAGGTAGACCTCTTTCAAGTACAGCAGAAGCAAAGCCCTCCAGGTCCAGATGCTAATGCTACTCAAGAAGCGAGACTACTGTAGGAGGTTTTGTGAGTCTTGGGGGTTTTCGCCCAAAGAGAACGTCGACTTCAGGACCTTCCTTTAAGTTCTACGGAGAGGGAGGCTCAAGTTTCGGGTGCTCTTTTTGTGTTTTTGATGGGTTCTGGCTTGTGAGGCGTGGCAGGCGCAAGAAGAGCGGAGAGCCCAGCTAGCCCAGCTAGCCCAGCGAGCCCGGCAAGCTCAGCAAGACCAGCAAGATCAGCAAGGCACAGGGGCCTTGATGCGAATTGGGGAGGGGGGGGGGGGGCGGGGAGTGGTTGCAGATGTTGCCTACGCAAGCAAACGTGATTCTAAGTCATGCAGCTTTTCGCACATGCACATGCCCACTACATTGCCCCGGTGGACGAAAGACAGCGGGTTGGCATGTCACACCCCCGAAGACCCAAAGGCCCCACGACAGTCCTGAGCTGACTCGGATATGGTTAATTGTGTTTGCACAGTCCAAGTTTGCATTGAAACCGGTCTTCGCCAAGGCCTCATGAAACGACCGGTGGTGTGGGTTTTTTTCAGGTTCGGGTTTGAAGCTCTCAGGCTTCAGCTGAGGTCTGGCTGATGACGACGAGCTTGACTTCGAGGAGCCTGACGTGGAGGAGCTGCAGGCCAGACAGATGTAGGGTTCAGAGCTTCGACCAGCCTAGAGTGGCTCACTAGGGCTTGGAGTTTCAGGTTTGGATTTGAAGGGCTGGGGAACTGTTTGTTCCTACTTCCTTGACGCCTTCTCGAGCCATGCAGCGCGCGGACCCTAAAGAGGCCTTTGCCAGTATTTGGGGGGATGCACAGACCCCTCAGTGCTTAGCCCGGTGGGTTAGTGGGGTTAGTGGCACACGTGTACATACATATACTTGCATAGATCTGCGATGCGTGGGCTGAGCTTATGATAAAGGAGATTGGGTGGTCGGTTCAGTCACATCCAGTCCGGCCATTCCAGCCTGCCCAAGCTCTTCAAAGAATTGGCGAAGCGAGCCCAGAAGCAGTAGAAGCAGAGTGGGGTGCGAGAGGCGGTGCCCTTCCGACCCCCTCCCGGCCTGGAGATGCAGGACGTAGTTCCGCACGACTGTTCAGGGTTTCTGGCGTGCGGAAGGTAGGTTTTCAGGGCTGTGGGGGCGTTTTTTTACGGATGTTTCGGGGGCTCTTTACTAGTAGGGTTCAGGGGCATCAAGCTTCCCTCCTTTGACACGAGAGGAGCTACCGGCTGCGGGCATGGTTCCAGTGCAGGGCCAGGAGGACTCGGCATGCCAGAGGGCATCAACACTCCAACCGAACCCTCAGTCTGCAGCAGAGGCACAGCAAGCCCCCTCAAGAGAAGGCACCAGTTGGGAAAGGTGGGTGTGGGCGGAATGACAACACAGACACTAGTAGCATTTCGTAGCATTTTGACTTTCCCAAATACACCCAGCTCCGATCTGCTGTTCTCGTACCATGCGCTGGCCCACTCGTTCGGTTCAGGTTCTCACCTTCGAAACCCAAGGCGCGCAACAAAAAGCATAATCTGCAACTTGTGCCACCCCTTCTCGTGCACAGGAGCCTGAGGGACATGACCTCCCTTTGCCTGAAGGAGGCTGGACTTTAGGCACTGCGCATACTTTAGGCTTGAAAAGGTGGATGCCCGCTCTCCCCCGTAAAGCTTCGGGAAAACACGGGCATCAGAAGTGGAACCTGCGGCAGCTTGATCATTCGTAGATTTTCCGACCGCCACTTAATTACGAGGCTCACAGTGTCTAGACTGTATGTAGCCTCTGTGGGATGAGACCTTGTGGGACGGGCCGTGCCTGAACTGCAGCGAAGCGCTACGAGCAGCGGAGCATCTGATTATCTGCAGCCCGTCGTGCGTCCCAAGACTTAGCAGGCATACCCAGGTATTTATAACTATCACGTCGCGATGGTTTCGCTCTCGGGCACCTTCCCTTCAGGAATTATGTAACCCTTCAGGTGAAAGTATGACAGGGTCCGGTGCCGACTGTGACGATAGTTGCCTGTCTCCGTGTTCAGGGCAAGTGGGCCCGGCAGACGTCGATCACCAGGAGGCCTGCTTCTTTTTTCTTGACATCCTGGGGGGCCAAAGTGCCCTGAAAAAACCACAGGTCCTGTAGCAGAAGCTGCACAGTCACCCAGCCATTACATCAAAAATATCAGCGGGTGTAGAGGTGCCTTTCTAGGCCATTCCGCATAGGTCCGCTTTTGAACTGGCGTTTTGTGTTTGCGAAGTGAACAGGAGACTGAAGGCGCCGGAAGCGAGGCGCCTGACCGTGGTTTCCGGAGCAACGCGCTAGATGTAGAGGACGCCTATGGGTCAGAGATGGTCAGGGCATGCATGCGTGTTTGGCGCTGTCAGTCCGCATCGGGGCCTGGATCGCAAGACCTCGAGCACCCTGAGGAGATCGGAGTCGGCTGCTGAGCAAAGTGATGTGTGTACCTGAAAGCCCAATGCGAAGAGACTCTCTGTGCGACATGGCTAGCTTCGAGGACGACGACCCTCGGGCAGAAGATCCTGCTGCGTGGTCGGAGAACTTGGCCGAGGGAGGCGCTTGGCTCTTGAGAGCTTTCATTTCAGAGATTATAGGACGCGGTCTTACGACTCGATTCCCAACCCGAAGGCTCGAGTTCACGTTCCCCAAGAGTCGCTGAAGCAAGTAGAGAGGAGGTGCTTCCAAAGCCAGGCAGCAAGCCAGGAACTCCAATGTCCAGGGTTGATAGGGTACGACCGTACAAAGGTTCAGGATTGAGGGTTGTTGGGGAATTGCGCATAAGGTGTGTTCAAGAAGAGCTGGGTTCAGGAAAAATGAGTCGTAGGCAGGATGCCCCTAAAAAGTCGCTTGCGGACTTCCATGGGCCTCCTCATGCTTCTCGTTGTCGCTTCACAGTCACCCAAGTCACAGGACGCTTCATGTCCCGAAACCCCAAATCTTCGTGGCCCAGAGCTCGGACTCGACCCAGCTGAACTCTCCCGAAACAGTCAAGAACCTGCCCCGAAAGCCCTGAAAGTGGCTTGCGCAGACGCTGACGATGGCGACCCACCTGACACGGAAGCCAGCCGAAGTGTCGAGGCCGGCTGGGGCTCCAGATCCTCACAGATTGTCGGGAATTGAGAAAGGATTTGTGCAAGCAAAGTATGTTATAATCCCCTGGAGCCCAAAATTTGGGAGGCGAGAACTCGGGTGTCACTGCTTTTACCTGGATAGTTCTTCTACCTGCGACCTGCGCGAGTTCCCCCCCCCAGCTTACTGCGGGCAAAGCATGTGGCTGATGGCTGTCCTACAGATGAAGCTGGTGCTGCAAATTCGCCAGCCCTAAGCCCGCCCTGCCAGGAAGCTGTCGTGCGAGACATGCCCGAAGCCGACCATTTTGGAACAGGAAGGGAGGATGCGTGGGACGATTAGGCGGCTGCTGGTACTCCCTGTAGGGGAAACCTAGGAAACCAGTCATCTTCCCAGCTTAAGGGCAGTTTCGCTTGGTATCTGCCATGTCGCTCTCAGACCTCAGACCTTATTGGGAGCAGTTGATGGCATCATCGACCTTCCATTGCTCGCTGAGACTTCCCAGAAATCTTCCCCCACATCTGAGAGTGAGCTCGTGATAGAAACCAGCAGCCCAGTCCACCAAGCCCGTCTTTGGGGGATGACAACTCCAAGCAGACGAGATCAATGTTGTCATCCTCCCCTAGTTTTTTTGCTTCCAGTCTTGCCGACGATTGCATGGTGAAGAAGGTTGCCTCGCGCTCTGGGCCAAAACAAAGGGCTCTAAAATGCAAACCTGCACCCCGAAACGCCCCAAGCCCGAAGAAGTTTGTGTGTAAATAAAAACAAATAGTAGTTATACATATGCATACATGCATGGTTCACTTTGTTTTAACAGAATTTTGCGCAGAGTGTTTCGGGAGAGTCGCGGATCCAATCCTGGCCCCTTAGCAGCCTTAGCCAGCAATTGACTTACAGCTCTTCTCTGAAACCGTTTGGAATGACGGAGACACTGCACCTCGGTTCCGAGTGCTGCGAAGCATCCTCAAAAAACTCATTTGCCGGATGTACAGAGTGTGCCAATTCGAGAAGTGGCAGAACCCAAAAGAGTCCATCTAGTCATGGAAGCCACCTGAAAGAAAGCCTGCTTCGGAGTCTGCCCTGTGCGCACGCAAGCCAAAAGGATGGATCACCACACGGCGGCCTCAAGTTTGTGGCCAACAGTCTGCATGGAACGCAACTAGGAACTTGCACCCTTCCTGCTTGCCAGGATTGGCAATTTAGTTGCTTCTCAACATCCGGGCACGCTTCGTGATAGCAGCATGTCTTGGAGTGTGCTGGATGTGCCTGGTACAATTGGGAGGCTAACCTGTGCATGGCGGAGTTCCAGGGTTTAGTTTCAAGGGCTGGCACAAAGATTCGAGCACAAGCTTGCCAGCTTGCCCGTGGGACGAGTTGCTGAGTTACTAAAGCTTCCAAAGTTCAAGGCAGAACTCTCGTTGCCATGGTTTTGCTTACAACTCCAGGGAGTCAAGCGTGCCCGTGCCGTTTGAGAAGCTCCCGTCAGCAAATTCTGCCCAGCGACAAGACTCTTGCAAGAACGGCTCAAGGAAAACACGGCGTGCTCCAATCAGATCCTGGGCACTCCCGGCACCCTCTAGGCGACAGCTCCAGGGGACCAGCTTGAATGCGCGATCTAAGCCCGAGCCCCCCGACCTCCTCGGAAGTGCCAAAAACATTGGAGTTGGTAGACCGTGCCGTGACCCCCAACAAAGGCTACAGGTCTATCCGGTCGTACTCGCAGACGGGTCCTGTATGCTGTCTCTCTCCTCACGCTGCCGCCCATCTCTCCACTATAGTCGCTATAGTCACTATAGTCGCTCTAGTCACTATGGTCACTGTAGTCGCTTTAGTCATTATAGTCACTCCAGGGCGCTGCCCTGGGTGGCGGAACCAGGGTTGCCCTCAGTTCTGGTGTGCGGACAATCGTCTCATGAGCTTGGGTTATTCTCCGACCCTCGGCTCAAGCCCATAATTAGTTTCCTGTACCAAGCCCTCCTTGCCATACCACTTCACCAGGCAGGGACCTGCCCAAGCATCTCAGCGCAACACGGTTTTGGCTAAGAGTGGGGTTCAAGTGAGCTCAGAGGACACCAAGAAACCGATGAAGCTCACAGACACTCAACTTCAGGAGCCCGGACATGCAGCCTTGGTGTTTAAGGGTGTTATCGGTTATGGTGTAGGGTGGGCAGTCAAGAGCTCCAAGCAAGTCGGTAGAGCGCATTGGGCTTAACACTCGCAGACGACAGGTTGTGTCGAGAGTTAGCTGTCAAAGACGATGAGCCGAGTGCAACGAAACCATCAACGGGCCTTCTTGTTCACGAGTTCATGTTGTTCCTTTAACGATGCCCGCAGGACTTCCTCCGGCTTTGGAACAATCACAGAGTATTTTTCTACAGGACCAATGCTCTGGTTCTTCTGGAGTTTGTGCAGAGGGTGACGGGTCAGAAGATGCTCGGCCACAAGGGGCATAGGACTAGGCATGCTCACAAGGTTACGTGTCAATCCCTTGCCAATATGGAGCCACCATCAACACCGTTCCCATGAGGACATGCGTTTGAAGCAACATCAGGGGCAAAAATGCGAAGCCTGATGAGACGTGTAGAGCCGCAAGAGTAAAGCCCACACATGCCTTTGAATGGGATATGATGCTTAGGATGCCGAGACATGGTTCCTATCCCCCTGAGCTCTGGCAAGAGCTGTGCCGACAGGCTGGGCCGGGCATAGTGTGCGTAAGGGTGCTTGTGATGGAGCCCACAGCGCCAGCATGGTTGTCGGGTTGTATTGCTGAGAGCCGCTGTGCCATGCTGCATGTCCTCGCTCGCTGAACCCCGCCCATGCTGCCAGCAGGTCAATGCGACCTTGCGCTCCTGGAATCCTACATATGGCGCCAAGCCCGTCTTTACTTACCAGACACTCGCGCTGACTGTCTTGGTCTGTTATTTCATTTGAGGCGAGGCCTGGCAGGCTTCTGTAAAGCTCGTGCAAAATAATCATCCACGATGGCCCAGGAATGGTCATGTGCATTGCCAGCGTCCATGCCGGCAATCCCTGCCGCTGACTTGCAATGACGATCAATGATGTATAAAGTATCAGGACGTGGGTTTGGCACGCACACGGCATATCCCGTTCCCAGCATGACGGCTCTGAGGACAGATATTTTCCGACCACCACGAACCACCCTCCGCAAGGAGGCAGTGGAAGCACCACCGCAGGAGGCAAGGGGTATGTCTTGTAGGCCCCGTTTAGGCTTCTATTGCGTGTGGATACTGAGGCTGGCCCGGCTACGATGAAGCCCCAGGTGCCGGTCTTGCCGGTGTCCTGGGCACAGCCGGCGCTGGGCCCTCCGACTGCAACAACCACGGCAAGAAGCGTGAGCACCGTTCGCTCGGAGCTGGAGGAGCCTGGGCTCTCAAAAGTCGCAAGAGTTCAAGAGGGTCAAGTTGCGCTTCTCCACAGTTCTTTCATACTGCAACCTGCGAGGAATCTAGCATTGAGGTAGCGCAGCCTGGCGCAGGCAGGGACCATGGGCCATGGAGGGGGCATCTGGTGCGTGCACCATAACAATCCATGGCTTGTATGCGTGCGTCAAAAGTAGTGGTGTCGAGGAGGAGAATACTATGCTGAGGACATCATGTGGCTTGGCAGCAAAGGAATCGCAATCTAAGTTTCTGCTGGGATCTTGAAGTTGCATCGCCAGTTCCAATGACTGCACGGTTTGTTAAGAACAACTCTTCTTGAATTCCTAGACTGTTTGTATTTTGTACCTTTTCTGGCTCATTAGTTGGCATGTGACCCAATGGGTGGCTCAATCGGTCCGTCAAAAGTTCGCAGTTCTCAAAGTTGCGTCGAATCCTTTCCTTTGCTCGTTTCTTTTTTCGCTAGCTTACAATCTTTTCGTATCGTGCCTGCAAGGTGCCAGCAAAAGCAGGTTTGCCCCATTGTTTGATTTAACTTTGGGTCAGTTATGGTCAGTTCATGTCAGGGCACGGGCACATGAGTCAGGACACTCGCGCTATCGAGCTGCGCCACAATGGCAGAGCAAGAGCAAGTCACGCGCTGCCTTCGAGAGCTGGAGGGTGTCGTACGGACTCTGGGCAGTGACTGGTTTCGAGCTTAGCCGACGTCAGCTGATGAATCGAACTTTCCTCTTCGAGCCCAGCTTGGAGTCAGCCCGAGGTGTGTCCGCCCTTATGGGAGCAGTGCCAACGGCTTCGCCGTCAAAGGCTCGGATATGGACGTCACATGCTTCCGGGCCGGCAATGTGAATCAGGACAGGCTCAGGCTCAACACATCACACAGCGACAATAGGGGAAGTAGGGAACATTGACAGCTAGCTCACCACGCAGGATTGCCGACAGCCCCTGTCACGGCTGCAGACTCTTCTGGAGAGCCTCCCTCAGTTCAAAGTCACGGAGGCAGTCTGGGGAGCCCGCGTTCCCATTCTGAAGCTCAAGTTCGAGGATCTGGATGTGGACTTGTCATGCCAGAACTTGGACGCACTCCGCAACACGGAGCTATTCAAGGCATACTCTCGACTGCATCCTGCTGTGTGGCAGCTTGTCGTCTTGGTGAAGTGTTGGGCGCGTGCTGCCAACGTGTGTGGCGCCCCCGATGGCTACCTGTCCTCCTACTCCTGGACTCTTATGGTCATCTACTTCCTGCAAGTTCATCCGGAGTTGCAGATGCCATGCCTGGACACCGAGCCATTCAGGCAAGGCGCCACCGTCGAAAGCGGTGAAATGCCCACTTGGAACTGCAGTCGCCCACCCCACTGGCTGCTAGAAGCCTTCTTCATGTTCTATGCCGGCAGTAGAGATGGCTTCCGATGGGGGACAGAGGCACTGAGCCCAAGAAATGTTGCTCTAGTATGGTAGTGATTTTGAGCTTCCTTCAATTGCACGCCCCTGCAGGTGGTCTCCGTTCGCCTCGGCAGGCGCGTGCACTCGGGGGTCGAGGACTTTAGCCCGCTGGGCTCGCGGAGAGCGATGCGGCTGCACGCCCGGACCTCAGGAGTCCTTGGGCCATGGGCCTCTGGCCTCGCCCAAGCTTTGGCAGGGGTTTCTAGAGCACTAAAGCCCTGGCATCCTAGACTCTCAGGCTGTAGCACCAGCCGGCTTGAAGTTGCCTCTGCTGTGCCTCAGGTCGAGGATCCTTTCCTGAGATTTCGCAATCTCAACTGTGTGTTGCTCCAAGAACAGCGGAAGACAGCATGGGATCAAGAAAGAGTCGCCCTCACTCTGTTCATTCAGTTCACAGTGCGCGAGTTGCAGGTGCTCGGGAAGGCGCAGGAAAAGGACATGCGCATGAAGATTGCGCAAGCGGCACGGGCCATGGAGAACTGTCTCCTCCCAGAAGGCATGCAAGGCCAGGGGTAAGTTTAAAGGGCATGCTGAAACACGAGCCATCCTTTTCAGATTCTTCGACAGGGGGGGCGAAGATGTGATCTTTGGGTAAGAAGCTGTGTCTCCACCTGGGCTGAAGCAGGTCTCATTGATGCTGCCAAAGCTTCTTTGGGCCTGGCACCTCAAAGTCTGATGATGTCTGATGCAGCAACTTTGCGCGGGACGTGATGAGCTCCGCCTCTCCCCAGGTCCAAAGCCCGGAGCGCAATCTGAGCTTGTTGGGCAGCCTTCGCGACCGCTACAGCACCAGGACAGTAACACGCCTGAGGCAGCACATCGGGTGATACAGCTGAGCTTCAGGTTCTCATTCTGTTTGCAAGGACTGGGATGGCTTTTGGGATGAGGCCGTGCCCGTCGCGGCACCCCACTGCGCGATTGCCTCGACTCCAGATCATAGTGTGGGTGCCACAGCTGCGGACCTCTCCCGGACGTCTGCAGCCGAGTCTGCCAGCGTTGGCTCAGGCGCGCCTCTGCTTTGACATCTGAGCATGCCTGAGCTTGTCATAGCTTGTCCCCTTGCGCATGTTTCAGGGATCTCTCCCTCATTGCCATCGTCTCCACTTTGTCCTGCAGAGTGGAGTGTCGAAGACGTCGTGGTGCCTTGGAGTTTCTTTGGCGGTTCGGCAGCCAATGAATATCAATGAAGAGCGGAGTTTTGGGGTTTGTCGGCCTCCTAGAGTCTCCTGACAGTCGAGGAGTGGCTGCTCACCTTGAAGTATGATTGGATCACCAGGTGGGCCTTCCAGTTCGTCGTATGTCATCCGGAGTCCTTTCATCTATTTCTTTCGGAGATTTGCAGAGGTACACCGCCTCCTTTGCTCAAGAGGAAATCGATGGGGTGGTGCTGCGAGAACTCACCTCGACGCCTCGAATGCAAGAAGTGAACAGTTGCCACCCCGAAGACTCCAGACGGTTCTAAGATGTTCTAAGCCTAAGGAAGGAGATGAAGGATGAGCTTGGGATTGTGGAGCTGGGCTACCGAAAGGCCGGGAAGGGACTCCCGGCATATCCTCTTTTGGTGCATCTTCCCCAGGTCCTCCTGGCCGACATCCAGGCGCTCTTTGCGCGCGGAGCGCCTTGAAGCCAGTTCCGAATGCTACGTATGTACAGAGAGATTTTGTTTGAGCTACACGGGCTACACGCCTGTGCTGCGCCAAGCCAGTTGGCAAATGGAAGACCAGACTCTTGTGCAGGACCTTCCCAAAGAGAAGAAAGCTTTCGTGCCATCTGCCACCCGCTTCCTGCAAGGGTTGGTTTATGGTTCGGCCTAAACGCCCAGCAGGTCGCCGGTTCTTTTCTTGATGCGGGGTGGCGACGCGGATACTGCATCGGTTGCAGTAACATGCATGACCGGCTCCTTCGGCCAGGCAGTGTTTACCAAATTTGCTTATTCACCACCCATCATCGCCCTTCTGGGGCTTAACTATGTGCGTGAGAATGTGAGTCGCGAAGCCCAAAGTGGGAGGAGGCATGCCGCAGCGCCTTGGCTTGAAGTCGGGAGCGAAGTAATCTCATGAGCCCCACCGAAGTCATGATCTCGCCGAGACATGCTTCTTCAGTGCACAGCAGACCACGACAGACGACGTGCAACACGTCGAAACCCGTCGAAACGTGTCGGAACTCTGTACTGTTCAGTTGCCAACCTCCCCGCAGCAATGGAGATCGGCCTGGGCCTGGGCCTGGCCTGGGGAAGTTCCGCGACGAGTGCGGCCAGCGCGGCCCTCGCGGCTTCCGGTACAGTCGTGGGCTCAGTGCCACTGGCTTTGGCTTTGCATGGCTTCGCGCTTCTAAGCTTCAACCTCCCCTCCGCCCCCTGCACGCCGAACTGGCAAGATATTGCGCGCTGCGGCATTGAGGCTTGCCCGATATTCATGCTGCCAGCAATGGCTGGCGCAGCGGCGCTGACTTGGCAACTTGGCAGAGTCTCGCTGTTGCAGCCCTTCCGCAAGATCAGGCCTGAAACGTTGCGTCTGGTAGCTCAGGATGCGAGTCTACGAACACTTCCTTTGGCAGCAGGTACTGCGATCTGCAAGTTACATATTCCGACATGTATTTGCATCCTCTGCGGTAAATGGCAGTGGAATCTGCTGAGATCGACCGGGATAGCATTGAATTCATTGAAGAGATGTCACCGATGTCACAAGCGGTCCGCGGCCCTGTGAGTTTGAGATGTTACGCGCCCCTTGCACTGCGCCTTGCGTAGCCGTGGCATGCTCTTGTGCTTATCTATGCTGCGAATGCATTTTGTCTCCATGCTGTCCATGCCTTTGTATGCCCAGGCAGTGGCGGAAGATCCCGTGCATGCAGAAGGCCAGCCCAAGAGATTCGCAAGAGGGTGAGGTTGCAGCCTGGGACACCAGCCAGACACCATGACGACTGGGCAAAAAATGCAACAAAGATCACGTGGCGAGAGGTCTGCGAAAACAAGATGGTTGGGTTGCTGGCGCTTGCACGCAAAGAATGTTAGGCGTTTGTGAAGGTGATACTGTAGATTGATCGAAAATACACTTGAGAAAGGCATCTCGATTATCCGGCCCGTTTTGAAACAGAACATGCAGCGCTGATGGAAGGATCGATGGCTTCACGTTGTTTGCGAGGTAGTGGCGGCAAGCCTTCCTTGCAAGTACCAGGGTCCTTGGACCGTAGTACGCAAGCCCCGAATGCATTTTGGAGAAAGATTTTCAGGGTTAAGGGGCTCGAAGAAGTTGATGTTGGGACATATGAGTCAAGTATACTGCATGGTTTCAGATGGATACTTGGCCTCCACTTAGTGTGGAACTTGCGCGAAGCACGGAACCTTCAGCAGCTGTCGGACGATTCGTTGGCAACCTCAGGGGCTTGTTGGGATTTCGCCGGAAGACGCCTCGCCCCCCCCTAGCTGCCCTAGCTTGCCAGGCCGACAAGATGGTTGACCTTGGATTCGAGGACCGGAGCTCCGGAGATTCGAGTTGCGTGATGTTGCGCGAGGAAGTCTTTTTAAAGCCTTCAACTGTCACATACTCATGTTTGGGACAATGTTGCCCACATGCTTAGCGTGAATTAGTCTGCCGTAGGGTTCAACAGCAGGACAGCAGCATTTTTTTCTCCCCAGCCTAGCGTTGATGACCTGAAATACTGCCTTGACTGCAGCCGAATGCTATGTGCATTCCCGGTCTCCAACAATCTCCAACCTTCGAAGGTGAAGTAGCTACAGGAGAACCCCCTGGGGTCGTATATTTTAATCATCCGCTTCAGGACTGGACTTCGAAAACTCAAATCGTATGTCTACTTCAGCAATGTCTCAGATCGCTTTGCAAGTCGGCACCATCACTGTCTGAAAGCCCCCCCAAACCCTGCTAGTGTGAGAGTCGAAACCTCGCAATGGACGTCGCAGTGGTAAGTAGTGGGACGCTCGTCTTCTGCCTTCCTGCAACCCATATTCTAGCACGTTGTCCGCAACCTGATGTCCAGGCTTGAGCCCGCCGGAATTGGCTGGCGGCAGCGGTTTGCTGCCGATCTCAAAGCGACGGCATGTTTGGTAGGGTCGGGGGGTTCCAAGCGCAGATGCCGCCATCACATGGTGAAACAGCTGTTGGGGTCTTTGAACCCGTCCCAGGCAGAGGTCCAAATGAGGCCTTTGCCTTGTACAAAAATTCCAGTATGGAGGCAGGTTGGCAGTATCCCCTCTCAGCGTTGGATGGTGCGACAAGGCTGTTGTGTACGCTAGCATTGCTAGAACGGGCGTCTGTTTGAGTTGGGGACAGGCCAGATTGCGACCGTCTATTTTCTAGTCAAGTCACTTCCGTGGTAAGTGCAAAACTGGAAATGCAGTCACAAAAAGAGCTTTGGCGCTTTGTTAGCACGTACAGGATTTGTTCGCGCGAAGAGGATGCCCTTTCAGTCTTGCCGGTGTCTGCACGCCATCTTCAGGTCTTGGTTTCTCCGATGTAAGCTATTGCGTGGTTCAATGTTGGCATTGAGATGCCCGATCCAGCTACGTTCAAATTCTGGTAGCAACTCTTCAGCCACTGCGCTTGTTGGCCCGATCAGCTTCATGTGCCATGCACGGATCCGTTTGAACTCCCGTACGCTCATATGAGCTGACACATGCAGGGAGTGGTGGTAGCAGTTAGTACATGACAATACCGATTCTTGCAAGTTGTTTTGCAACATGTACTCTGCAAGATAACGCAGGCTTCGAGATGTCATAAAGCAGCAGACATTCCTTCTTGTAGCAGGCTGAGTCGGGTTTCTGTCCATCTTATCCACGCCAGAGAGAAGCCCCCATGGTTTTTTCGAGTCTGCGGAGGTTGTGTTCGCGTTGCAGAGGGCGTAGGCGCGATCGTCGCGACCCGCTGATCGAGACAGACTTGGAGAACCCGAGAGCCGGCTGTGCTTTTCGGATTGGCAAGGAAGATGGAACATGTTGACAGTGATGAAAGTGATGAAAGTGATGAAAGTGATGAAAGTGATGAAAGTGGTGCGGTAGTGGTGCAGCCCGTTGGTCTGATTTGGTCTGCAAACTTCTTTTGCACCGTGCAGCGCACCTGTACTTCAAGGCCGCTCCAGCTCCCACGCCTGTGGCTCTTGCGCCTCCGAGAGTTCCCCAACTCCGGCCAAACGTGCTCCCGTTTGAGGATCCGCGTGGCCCCGGCGCAGGGCTTGGTCGTTGTATGTCGCTGTCACCAGACCACAGCTTCTCACGTTTTGAGACGGGGGATTCCGAAGCTCTGTGTGCTTTGAGGTCGCGGTGATGTTGGCCTTCTTGCCTTCTACTTTCCAGATCGCGAGGAGGAGTGGGACAGGCCGGGCCAAAATCTGGAAGACGTTGGCTTCTGCTGGGATTGCGCAAAAAGCTGGTGCCTCCTTCGACGTCCGGCTAAGCCAGCGTGCTAAGCTGCTAGACTGCTAAACTGCCACCAACATGTCCGCAAAACAAGAAAAGGGAGCTCCTCCCGCCCTTGAAATACAGCACTGAAGCCTCTCCTGCATCTTTGTGCTCTTGGCGTCAGGCTCTGCACCGCCGGCTTCCTGGGCAACTTCTACCCTCTGGAGGATCCCTTGCGGCTGGAAGCCCCAAAGACAGGGCGCAGCCACACCTTCACCAACGCAGAGGCCGCCTTATCGGCCTCTTTGGTGCTTCTCAAGTTTCGATCGCACTTCTCTGAAATTCTCTGAAGAGCTTTGCGGCCTGGTCATTGGAGCCATGTTTTAGGCCCCATAAACGAAGAAAGAGAGAAAGAGAGAAAGTGAAACCAAGACCGAAAGACAGACAGACAGGAAAAAAAAAGGCAAATACATAAATAGAAGGAACTAACAAACTAGCAAAGCAAATAACTCAAGTGACTCAGGTGGTAGGCGGTGATGGCGATGGTAATCGTGCTAGCCCCACGCAGTCCCGACACTGCCGCCTCGTGGTGCCGACACTGGTCACACCTGCTGGGGGACGCCGGTGAAGTTCCTGATAACCCTGACAAGACAAGCGACAGCCGCATCCGGACGGGGTTCTTGCAGCAATGAGCGGCAGGGGGGGGGGGGGACCGGCCCTGACTCCTGAGATCTCCTGAGCCTGCTGAGAAGAAGGAGAGGGAGAGAAACTGAGTAGGGGCTTCGTAGCCCCCACGAAAGACAGAAAAAGAGAAGAACCGAAAGAGAAAGAGAAAAGGAAAGAGAAAGAAAGAGCAAAAACAAGAGAAAGAAGAGCAGTAAGCACAGACGGTGCCCTCTCAAAAGGCGTCTATAGGTGACCGATGTGACCGCAGCCAGCTCATCAGGCAGCCTTCCAGGCGCTGAAGTTCTGGGACCGGGCCGAGGAGTTCGAGAAGCTGACGGGCTCGCAAGCCTTCAGCAAGAAGAAGGGCCTGCAAGGCCACTGCAAGGCGACCACTAAATTCCGCCATAGGCCCCGAGGGCCGCTGTATAGTTATAGGAGCGATCTAGGACCGCTGTATGAGATCCCACCTTTTTTTGTGGGTTTCATGGAAGTGGCCGCGCCATCGGCCAGGCTTGGAGGACTTCACATACGGAGGCTTCGGCAGCAACTGGTCTGGCATGCTCCACGTCCTCCGGGCCAAGCTTCTTGCATGAAGCCTGGGGTGACTACGTACTCACAAGGTCTTGAAGTGCATTACATTGGCTCGGGTGAAAACACCGATGTGGGAGCACAAGAGAAGTCAGGGCTTTTCTCGATCCATTGAAAAAGACATGGTTTTGGGGCACCCCATGTTTCTTCCCAGACGATCAGATTGATCACATGCAGTTGGGGGCACCGCGTCACTCTTGGCCGGGAGTTGTTTTCCATGACATCTCAGCGCCTACGGGTGATTGATGTGGAGGATGGGGGCTCGATCTTCTTGGGCTGACACGATGTGATCCCTTTGCCAAGGTGTCATGTGGTCGATGAGGTGTCAGGCTTGTGGATTCTTTTTAATGTTGCATGTGGTGACAAACCAAACTCCTTGGATTGAGGGTTGGAATGGATTTTCTACGGCTCCGATTGTCTCAAGCTTCTTTTGTCCGTTTAGACAATTCACAGCATCCATGGCCTTTCAGATGGTGCTGCCGCTCCTTGTGCTTGCTTTCAGTGGCCTGAGCATGGCAACGCGCGTGGTGGATCTCGAGAAGACAAATACGACCAAGAAGGCACAGAAACTCAGCTGAAAACCAGACGGTACGTCTTTGCGAAAAAGCTTTGTTGGGCTTTACCGGTTTAGAAACGTGTTTTCATTTCAACATTGAGTTTCCCGTTTTCGGTCTACGGTTGGCTTGCTTTTCGCATCTTTAGCGCAGCCGTACGCAGCATTGCCAAGGTATCATGAGCCTTGCACCTGCAGTCACCAATATTATCATCAGCAGTCCTGCTGTGATTATGGCCTGGTCTGCAGCTTGTCCAAGCAGATGTGTTTGTAAACAAGCTATGCCTTACCATGCCTTGCCATGCCTGACTGCGTATTCGAACTCTCAGAGTCGCTGCTGGCTGAGGCAGCTTGTCCAAGCAGATCTGTAAGCCAGCGCTCGGCGCGGTTTGTACGCCTTCCTGGGTTCCAGGCTACACTGACTGCGCCAAGAGCACCTACACGGAACGCGAACATACGCCGGACATCCACTGTGGTCTTCGTCGGCGCTGCTGCATCGCGTCTGGACTCTCCGGACCTCCTGCTTTCCTCCCACGGCATCTTCATGGACGGCAGGATCTTTGTTGCAGTGAAAAAGCTGAGCCTGTTGACACGTCAATGTCTGTGCTGTCTTCGGAGTACCGCGAGAAGTGCCTGTAGAGACAGACGTATGGCTCCTTCACCGCGAGATGGTGAGAAAACAGGTTCGGGAATGTGTTGCAATCGCCTGTTGCAATTGCGGCCTTAAAGCTCCCAGAGCCCTCAAACGAAGCCAACCTGGATCGGGGTTACGTCTGCAAAATGACAGGGAACAGTTTTTCAACGATAAGATTTGGGTTCTGGGTTCTGGGTTTGGGGTCTGGGTCTGGGGCCTGTGTTCAAGGGGGGTCCATCAGGGCTCGTCTCGTCTTTTGTCCCCTTCAGGCCTTTTGGGGTCTTTCTGGGCCGTGGCAAGGGCGATTTCTCCCACTGGGTTTCTGCCTTGCCTGTGCAGGCGGCCTCTTATAGGGCTTTGGAGGCATTATGTATCTCGGACGTGAGGCTCCGACACAAGCCAAAGCACATCTTGCCATGCTGATGCCGGCACAGTCCCTCCAGTCAACGATAACAAGAGGTTTATACGCGGACTTGGCTCGCGAGCCCTGGTGTTTGCTGTAACTTCTCCTTCCAAGCCCAGGTTCAGACCTGGAACGGCGATGTCCCAACGGCTGCAACTCACTGGTGAGGCCACACTTGCAGCGTGTAATGCACCCAGGTTTTTGACGGTCAGCAGAAGTCTGCAGTAGAGTTTCTGCCCTGATCCCTGTGAGTTGGGCTTTGACACATTGCAGCAGGATTCGGGAGGTTCCAGTATGAGGTTCGAGGCGACTCATGCCCTGAACAGGCCTACCTGCTGGAGCACAACGCCAGGGCTGGGCGCGACAAGATCTGGCTCCAAACTCAGCATAGTGTAGTTGCTCTCTGAGACGTGCAAAAATCGGCTCAGGTCGGACAACAGCAGCGGCGATGGTTTGAACTGGCTGGGCTTGCAGCTGATGCTCGTGCGGGAAGAGCACAGAGCAGCCACGCCATGGACGGTGCCATGTCCAAATCCGTTCTGTGCTCTGCGGCCCGGTGCTTTGTCACTTTAACGCTACGGCTACGGCCAGGCTACGCCTGAGGAGGCTGAACTCAAGCCTTAGCACTGTAGCATCTCAAGCCCTGTCCGGTTTTTGTCCAAAGGACTGGATTCAGGAGCACGTGAACCTGGCCAACGGGCAAGTCGACCAGGCGCTCTGCTCAACCATTTCCCGAGCCTGAAGTTGGCCCGACCGGCTTGGAGCTGCCACTTGCATGCTGGATGTCAGAGATGGGAATTTTATGACTCTAAAGGTCAGCAGATACGGCTCTCATGAACGAACCGTAGGGCAGATGCTGTCATCTGCAGTTTTCACGACCGCAGATGACGGGGGTTCGAGTGGGTTCCCGAGGCATGGCAAGACTCCGTTGCGATGGCAGCACTGCGGCAGCATCGTCAGAATGTTTCTTTGCTTTCGGTTCGGGCATGCTTGTGCATGGTATCGTATAGTATAGGGTGTTGTAGGCTACGGTTTGCAACCAAAGGATCGTCTTGCGCGTGTCGCTTGGGTGTGCTTGAAGAAGTTTGGTGTATGTCAGCCGCGCTTGAACACTGGCTTTTCCAGTGAGGTTTCTGCCCTGGACCAAGCTCTAGCTTCAGCCCGGCAGGAGAATCAGGGCGCGTCCGCGCGCTCAAACTAGCATCAAAAAATGAAGAAGGTGCCTTGCACATATGCAAACGGCATGTCAAGCCTGTGTTGACGCATGAGAGTTTGGGTGAATTTCTTGTGTGACTTGTGGCTCCAGGAAGACATGTTGACATACAAGGCCCAGCTGCGCAAAAGCCCATGGCATACTGCACAGCAGCATCGGCAATAGGCGTCAGTTGGCAAACGAGTCAATTGCATCTCTTAGTATGCCTGGATGGAATAGTTGTGGCTTGGCGGCTGCGGCATCAGCACCACCAGCGTTGTGCACATAATGCCTGCAGGCCTGCCATCGCTTTTTATGCGGGATGTTGGCATTGTTTTGCGCGTGTTTCTCTGTCAAGTTTTTGGTGCACACCTTTTTGGAACTCATTGCGCGACTACGTCGGAGAATTGTTACTGAGAGTGTCCAAGGTAAGGTAACCATGCATGCCCAAAATGCGTGTTGCCACGAACGTGCTCAAACCGGATGACCTGACAAACCAATTGAAAGGCTTTTGCGAAGGCTCGGGGCAGGGATTGTGAAAGGAACATGCATGGAGTAATACTCCATACTGTATGGAAGCATGACGGCGGGAGGAACAAGGATTGGCGAAAGGATCCTGCGTCATGAGAGCCTGCAGGGATGGTGAGCTTTTGCCACATGCGCTCACAAACCGTGGCCTTGCAAGAGGGGAAACGCTGGCCATCTTGTACTCACAGCAAATATGAACAGTAGTAGAAATTAGAAATTAGAAATAACTGCAGCAGTAATATCAGTTGTACTTCAGAAGAATTGTCAGCCAAATAATCATAGTAGTAATAAACATTCCGTGCCGTGCAAGATGCAGGCTATGAGGGGTTGGCCGTCGGTCTCCAGGATCAGGCTTGGGAGTCCTGACACCAGATGCAGTTTAGGGTTTAGGGCGGTTTAGGGTTTAGGGTTTAGGGATGTTTAGGGTTTAGGGTTGAAGGTTTTGGGCTTAGGCTGCTGGTTAAGGGTTTAGGGTGGGTGCAGCAGAAAGGACGTGCTAGCTTCTAGTAAGAATGTTGGGGCCAAGTTAGGTGAACTTGCAGCTGGAACTGTATTCCTATAGTCGAACTAGGACGGGGTGCTGGGAGACGGCACGAAGCCCCTAAGCTTTGCATTCAGTTGCGGTAGGCCGTGGTGTGGATTACCGTGCAGATTGGCCTGGAGAATGCAGTTGAGATGTTCCCCATCTCAGTGCATGATGCGATGATGGTGCGCGAAGTGCTGAAGGTTGCGGAGGAGAAGCTCGAATGTGCTATTGAGGATCTTCGTCTCGACTCGAAGTACTTAGGCAAAGGTCAGACTGTCCAGGAGGCAGGATTGAAAGATGGTGCGAAGATTACTGCGGTTGTGCCTTGCTTGCAGCCCGTGGCAGCAGGCATCATTCAATCGTGGAAAGAGTTCGAGTCCTGCAGCTGCGCACCACCTGACATTCAACAAAATTGTGAGAAGATCCGGAGTGGACAGCTTGTCATTTCCAGTTCTGCACTTAGCACCGGCTTCTAGGCAAAAAAGCGGGAAGAGATCCGAGATCTTTTGCTGAAGAACTTGCAGGCTCTCGCACTTGGACTGAAGAGCTGTCATTTAGGTTCTTGTTGGAAGACAGATGGCGCTTCTGTTGGATGTAGTGCTATGCATGTAGCAGGCGGGCTTGTGTTTTGTTGGGGTTAGGGCTCATGGGTTGGTAGCCGCATGGTCCTCGTTCAGAGAAGTTGCATTGCTCGGGCCGAAACTGTGTCTATGCAATCTTGATTGCCAGGAAACGAAGACGCGAGGAGGCATTCAAGTCTTCGAGGAGCACGAAGTGGAAGTGCGCAGGCTTGTGGCTCTTAAACGCATTAAGGTGCAAGAAGCACTCGTGGTGCCCTATACTATCCTTTGGGGCGCTTCCGGCACTCTGGGGGGTTTGCCGGTTTGCCCAAAGTCCCAGGCTCGTGTTCATGCCGGCGGGGAATTTCTGCAGCAAAGAGACCATAACCGTCTTGCTCAATGGCAAGAAGGAGAATGACAACACCCTGCGCTGCGGAGAGTGCGGTGAGTGCAAGGCGAACGGCAAGACTCGGAAGGCTCTGTGGGGCCCTGCCCGGCCCATGAATTTGCGCATCCTTGGCGACTTGTCAGACGAGTGCAAGATGTGTCTTGGGTCGCATTGCAAGGTCCGTAGGTCTGTCTGCCTGTCTGTCCAGAGACTCCAGCTGTCAGCCGTTCGCTCACGTATCTCCCAAAGGCCAGAGGCTTGCGTGTCTGTAACTGTACACTGTACACCTGTGTATCTATCGACCACACTAGCTTTTTCCTGATCCGCTACCAATCAAGTCAATCAACCGATGGTGCCGGTACTGGGCCATGATTTGAAGCTGTTTTGTCTCACAAGTTGGTCGTTCTATGCCTCGATACATCCATCCAGTTTCCGAGCCTGTGTCGCCTGCTCACGTTGGTGCCGCCTTGATTGCAACCCTCCTCGGGGCACGCCTCAACGCTTCAACTGACAGGGATTTGTAGCTGGGAGCCATCAGAGAGACACAAAATCTATAAATGTGAGATTTTGCCGCTGGTAGCAATGGTAGCAGCTACTCAACCCACCCATCGCTTCCGATGTGGATCCGTGCCTATCTATCTCGTCTGTTCAGCTCTCGCTCACCGTCTTTCGTTTCTATCTTTTTGTTTTCCTTTCCTCTAACTCTCTCACTCTTTTTGCTCTGTAGGTAGCTATCTTTATATGTTTATGTATATATATATATGTATAAATATCTTTCTTTCTCTTTTTCTCTCTCTGTCTATATCCCTCTCGCTCGCTCGCTCTCTGTCCCTGCCGCCCTGCCCGTTGGTGCAGTTTGCTGAAGGGATGCTGCCCAAGGGGCAAAACTGTGCTATGGCTAGGAAGCTCGTGATCTTCAAGTGATTTTGGATGACAATCCTCAGACCGTACCGTGTTCAGCTGGATCTGCATAAATGCAGGCTCAACGCTGAACGAGATATGCCTTTACAAAACATTGCCCCAGCAAAGCTCCGCAAATTCAATCTGCCGATTCAACTGTCACGATGGCAAAGCTGCTCATCTTTCCCGACGTGTTTACTGCGCAATGCTCGGCATGGATGCTTAAAATTTCCACCTTCGACGGCACCGCGTTGGCGGTAGGCCTGTAGACCTTGTGTGGAGCTCAGGTATACCTTCAAACGCGACGATGAAAACATCGCGGTTGTCAAAGCTTGGGCTGTGCTGCTCGACGAGGATTTCGATGCAACGTTCAATCTGCAGGACCCTGGCACTTCTCTTTTGTGTGAGCTGGTCAGGCGGGATGTGGGAATCTTGGAGCCAGGACGAAGACAAGTTCGACACATACGCACGCAGCGCGCTGCAAGACTGGAAGCTGCTGAGCTTGCAAGAATTAGGAAAGTGCTTCACTTCTCTTCCCCTGCCGCTTGCTGCCAAGAATCAGATGTTGGACATTTCCGTCTTTGCATGGACAAAGGGGGGGATGTGTCCGCCTCAGCGACAGAGAGAGTGTTCTCCAGGCAGGTCTTCAGCCGGGTCCTGCCGGCAGACGTGCTCAGCAGCGGCCAGTGGAAGCTTGCCGTACAGAAAGATGCTTGGCGGCAAAGCACAAGGTGCAGATTTTTCTTTCTGTAATGCTTGAGTCCGAATCGGACGAGCATCTAGCAAACAAATTCCACCCAATTAAAGTTCGTTCACAAGGTGCAAATACAGAACTCACAGTACAGCCCAAAACTATGCTTTACGATGGGCAGAATTTGCCGCACTTAGGAAGCTAGCGGAAGCCGAAGGGTTTCTAAGGCCTCCTTAAGTCCTTAAGTCTTTCCGGCTTCGGCGCCAGTGCGAGACAGTGACATGTTTTCAATTGCAGGACCATCATGGAGGCGGTAATGATGGTAGTTGTAATTTGATTTCAAGGCAGGAAAGAAGATTTGAAGCATGCCTAAGCACCATCCATTTTTCCATTCCGATGGCGTGCTGAACACCTGTTCCGGTAGCTCCATCTGCTGGATCCATGTCAGCCACCCTTCTGGTACAGTTGCCGGTAGCCCTGTTCCTCAATCGGAGCATCAGTTCATGAACTTCTACCTCCGAGGTATCTGTCTTTCTATCGCAGAGTTGCTGTAGTTCCTAATGCAGCTGACTCCCTTTTTTTGACAATGCAGTGCTCGATTGCGGCGCACCTTAAGTGGCTATTGTTTGATTGAGGGCACGCAGGGCCGAACTTGGACACTGTAGCATCGGGTTTCGGATTGAGGGCGAATCCGGCTGCTGTGCGGCACAGAGCTGGGCTGAGCCCCACTTTTGTAATGGGCAAAGGGTGCAGAGATGCTAGTAACTAGTAGGCACCGAAATCAACAGGCAGTACAGTAATGCGGTCGGACGAGCATCGAAGACTTACCTTTGACGTGCGTTGCTGGCAATGCCATTTGCCCCCGTGCATTCCACTGTCAATGCCTCCACTGTCAATGCTTCCAATCTCGGTTCTGTACAGGTACCCTACAGCAACAACTTCCTGGCCGTTTCAGGCTCTCAGAAATCGCTCCTGGAAGCCAGCAAGAAGTGTTACTTGTTACGGCAGTGTTTTGGCAGCACTTCCTGGTTCCAAATGGAAGGAGACCGGGTAGACTCGGGTAGACTGTCTCGATTGTTCGCAATCACACCGTGCAGCAACGTGGCTTGCATGCAACTTGCCGCGCACATAGAACAGTTTCCAGTTGCTGCCGAGGTACTTTGGTATCCCGGGCCTGGACCACGAAGGCACGTGGACTCGGGATCGGACAGGTTTCCAACTGCTTGAATGGTGGAAGTCGAACAGGTTGTGCGTGTGTGCATGTCCTCTGGAGGTATCGTGAACTCCAAGTTCAAGCCCTTTCAGCTTCCTGGCATCAAGAAGGGGGTTGGGGATTTACAAGGAGTGGGTCGCTGGAGTGGGGGAGTCCGAGGGGCATTGAAGACGACCGCCACTACATGCTGTACATGCGGAAGGGCAAGAACAAGGAGTTCAAAGCGAATTTGGAGGACAGGGAGGAGTTTGCACTCGACAACAAGTCACTTGACAGCACTTCGTGGAAATGTCGGCCGATGCTGTTGCGAATCTTGCTTCTATAGAGATCCTGGCCTCGCGACGGCAAAGGAGTGCCCCAGACGACACTATCCAGAGATCTACTGCTTCGGGCGAGATTGTCAAGCTTTGGGCCCTCGATGTTCTAGGACGTGGCAGCACCCTGGCGCAGTTGCGGGGCGGTGTGATTTTTTTTGCATGAGAGGAGGCAGTGCAGGCCCAAACGCTAGAGTCACCAGACTCTGCAAGGAACCTTTGCCATTGAACGCAGTGCCAAGAGAATCCAGTGCTCCCGCAATTTATGTCATACTTGTATGATACAATGTTCATTACACGGCATCGTACATGTTTAAGTGAGAGAGACACCGACAAAAAGCAACCTGGCCCAGACTTCGCCACGGTGATCAGCGTGTCTTTGCTGGTGGATGGGTGGCAGGGCAAGAAGCGCGGGGAGAAGCTGGCTCTGAAGCTGCTTCACAACTCACGCGTTGGTGAGGCGGCCAGGAGGTTCGAAGCTGAGACGGCGGCATCCTTCGCGAACGACTACATCATCAAGACCTTTGACTGGTTCCAGATGTCCGGCGAGCAGATAAAGGCTAAAGATGAGAACGCCTGGAAGACAATAAGTGGAATTGACTGCGGCATCCTCATGGAGCTTGCTGATACAACCCTCGAGCGTTTTGTCTACGATCAAAGTTCTGACACAGGGAGACAGATGACAATTGGGTGGCTGCAGACATGTCAAAGGCGCATGCAGGAAATGGCAAAAGCTGTGAAGTACTTGCATCAGGACATGAAGGTTGCACACCGAGATTTGAAGCCGGACAATGTGCTACTCAAGAAGATGGAGAACGGTGATTTCCGCGTTCTGATCTCGGACTTCTCCTTAGTGAAGGGCACGCAGGATTTTGCATTCAACTCTGTGAAGGGTGCAAACCCGTACCATGCTCCGGAGAGAAGCCAGACTGGGACTGGGTGGGAGAATGAAGAGAACATCCAGAAAGGTGATGTGTACTCCCTGGGTCTCATCTTCACTGCCATGGCCCACCGCAAGCGCCGCACCAATCCGGATGCCATAGATCCAGATTTCAAGACAGCCAAGGGCAATGCATATACTTGGCCCCACGAGCTGCAGAATCTTATCCTGTACATGGCAAAAGAAAGTCTACAAGAGAGAAAGGACATTCTGTGGGTGACGTCGGGGGCCTTCTTCGGCGAGTTAGGCCGACTCAGGCTGGAAGCGAGCACGTGTCGATACGAGGGTATGCAGTCTGCTGAAATCCCTGAGACCTTGTGGCCCCGTGAGTTCCATGTCATTTTTCCCAAGCATCTCAGAGTCTCTTCTTGTTGCACATGCAGCCGTGCTTCCCGTGGCGCAGCCGTCTCTCAATGCCCTGAAGGTACACCGTGAAGCCAGTGCTGGAAGGCCAGCCGCTAACGGCGAAGTTTCCACAGGCCATGCCATTGACCTGGAGAGGCTTTAAATTTCCTGGGGTGTGTGTGGGGTTGTTAGATTTTAAATTCAACTCTTCTCCCCGCCCGGAACTCTTCTCCTCGCCCGGTCTACTCCTTGCTCATCCCTGGAGTGCCCAACCCCAGAGTGTCCCCGGACTGCCCAGCCCCAGAGTGTCCCTGGAGTGCCCAACCCCAGAGGATCTCTACCAAGAGAGGGTGGGGATGTTCGAAGTAAATAATTTCTGGACTTGTTTTCGCAAAACGGGGCGCCGAAGCTGAGGGATGGCTTTCACAATCTGTTGGAGGTCCATGTCACTTTAAGCCTGAACCCTAGCCTGGGAACATGATGCTTCAGGGCATTAGCTTCCAGAATCGTGCCCAGACCAGCAACAGGAGATAGTGCAGCCTTGTCGGTCTTGAAGCTCTTGCCGCGCCGGCCCTGGCAATATTCCCCCTTGCAGCTTCGCAGGTTTTGCCTGTGTCGGGATCCTAGGATGTCGACACCAAAAACGTACGGAGTGGCATCAAAAGCAAAGTACGTGAGGCCCCACGCAAAGGTGCGTTGCAAGCTTGGCAGCCCATCCGAGTTCTTAGCCCCAATTCTTGGGGGGCTTCGTGGCGTCAACCAAACGCTTTCACCTGGAGGGCCTCTAGTTGCCTTAAAATTATGTTTTCCTTCGCCCCCCCCCCCCATTTTTCAGGGCCTCCATGCCCGTCATCCCGCCATACTGTTGCGTTTGTCTGGCAATGCGGCTGCTTTGACCCGATCTTTGGCTGGGCTTGACTTCCATTCGCAGGAAGAATGCAGGGGCTTTGACTGGCCATAAACTGTGCCCCAGAAAAGCAAGACAGCCCTAGTGCGTGTTTGGTATGGACTGCCTAATCTTTAGCAGCACGGACGAACACTTTTCAGTTAGGGGGGGGAGGCCCCTTGCAAGAAGTGCTTAGTTGGGGTTCAAGAAACAACTGGATGCCAAACAATGTGCCTGGCATGCTATTCAGAAGGCCCGGCAAGAAACCGAGGCCACTTTACACGGGTTCACTAGCCCGAGGCAATGTGAACCTCCGCCGAAACTCCCAACAGGAGCTGCTCTGCAAATTGGTCAATGCTTGATTTGCCGTGTTTGTGTCTGCGACCTGCGATAGATTCCGCTAGATATCAGACACATGCGAGCACTTGTGCAGTGTTTGGCTTGTCTCGTTGGCCGTGTGCAGCCATGCTGCCCTGTTGCAGGTTATCGAAAGCTGGGAGGACAACGCTGAAATGGCAACACTTGTCGATGACAAGTTGAAAGATCTTGGAATGCCAAGGGGAACAAAGCTACATATTGTGGGCCGGCCTGACACAAAGAACAAGTGCATCCACGTCCGGCAAAGGTGAAGTCTCACGAAGGGCACACAGCCTGTGCAGGGCTTTGCTTGATTTCACCTCCACTAAAGACCAACATCTTGAACCCTGAGCCGTAAATCCCAACAACGTCCGAGAGTGGTCAGCTAGGCGGGTGGCAAAGAGCAACCTCCAACAACCTGATCGTTACTGATCCCTAATCGTTAACGAAACGGCCCTAGCCGAGCCCTACGTCTCGACATCATAGAGTCGTTTGGAGGCCCCCAAAACATCCCAAAACACTGTGCTCAGGATGCGAAATCTAGATCTCGCGGCCCTGCCCCCCGCATGGGTGTACTCTTCAGCGCATGGCTTTTGTTTGCCATGTGCCTGGTGTAGCATGGCTTGTGGAACCAACACGTGGAAGGCCTCGTTTTGACGTGACTTGAAAGCAATCTCCCAGACTGCACCTGGTCCGTCTTGGTTCATGGCCGAGGTTTTTGGTTCGTAGGTTCAGCGAGCGCAATGCGCGCGTTGACAGCATTGATGCGAGCAGAGTCATTTCTACCTGGCAGTTAAGCTGTCAAGACCTTGCTGAAGCTGTATGGCGATGCGCATGCCCATGGAGAAATGTTGATTTGTGCCAGTGTGCATCCAGCAGTAGCAAACCAATCATGTGCTGCGACAGCTCTGTGCAGGGCTTGCAGGAGACCGCACCAGGTAGGTGCTGAGCCTCGGAATCTCCATCTCCGACGGCAAGTTCTAACTTGAAATGACCATTTGCACGGCCCAAGCAGACATTGCGCTCAACAACTGTCGTTCCAGAAGCCGTGTCAGGCCTGTCGCCGAGCCCGCTGTGGCAGAGTTGTGCGAAGAAGCAGCCGCCCTGAAGGCAACTCCTGAAACAGAGTCGTAGGCGGGTTGTCAATTTAGAGGGTTTCGCCCTGAAAAATGTAGTTGCCAAGAATCCCAGTGCGGACCCGACAGCTGCGTGCAATGGGCAGCTGTTGCAGCAATGATGTTGACGAGGCGTCTCGGGCAAATTCCGCAGCTGTGACAAGAACTCCAAAGCATTGCAATGCATCGCACAGATTGGCACGAGTCACAGCAATGCGCTGCGTTGGGGTGTACCCAGCGTAACATAGAGTATAGAGGCGGCAGGGGTCGGAGGGGCCGGGCCGCGTCTGCCTCCGTGGCCGCCACATTAGCTTTCTGTTTGGATTCTCCGAGCAACGGTCTCGCGTGAACCTGATCGTTGTCGCTTAGCGGTCTAGCTTCCTCTCTAAACGGGTTGTGCCGCTGCTAATCATGGCTGTGAACCACTAATTTTTGAGAATTTAGAGCAATGCCTACTTGCTGTTTGAGTTTTTCTCGTCATGACGAAGCAGTGGCCCTCCACGGGTGTGTCACTTACCATCGCTGTGCAGGCTGGGACAGAGTTCATCCAGGAGGCCATGAAGCTAAACCTGCCTGGAATTGTCAGACCTGCGAGGTTAGTTCTAGGGATGCTATCGGCCACCACTGCAGCATGTTTTTGTACCAAGGGGTTTCGTACCAAATAAAGGACATCCAGTACTTGAGAGTTCTGTTAGAGTCCGTGTTATATGTTCCATGGATCTGAAATCCACATGCAGGACTTAGTTCGCAATTTTTGAAGCCTTCGTGTCGCAAGTGCAGTCTGCAGGTCGACTTGAACCATCTCATGGGCCGGTGTAGTTTCCCTTTCTGCAGATGTTGTTGGGCTGTTTTCCGATTTCTAGTGTGTTAAGATGGGGCTTTGAGCGACGGTCTCGATGGGTTTTGGTGGATGCTTTCATGGCTTGTCCCGAAAGCCTGCCAGACATCTTGTTTTTTTGCCGCTTCTTTCTCTTTTCCGGATGTTTCGCTCTAGCTTCTGGAAATCTTCGAGACGCTCGATGGCGACCAATGACGCATAGCCTAGCACTGATGATACCTCCCAGGAGCTTCCAAAGTGGCAAACAGAAAGGAGCGCAGAGATGAACACAGTTATTCTATGTTATTCTGGTAAACCAGAGTTCTCATCGCAGACTACTGAATGAAGGACTAGTAACAGAATTACAGGCAAGCCTCTACATCTGAGAAGGATTCCTGAGCAGGAGAGTTCAGCGGGACATGAAGGCGTGCAACATGCCTTCCTACTTTGTTGAATGGTTTTTGCATTCGCAGCTGTACTCTGGAAAACGAACTGCACGCAGTGCCTCAAGTGTTCTTGGCCAGCTCATCATGCACTGACAGGATGATGTACAAAACCAAGACTTCGAGAAACCCGCCTTGGGGCTCAACGAAGCCTTCCCTGAGAGACTTGGCCGGCAAAGAGGGGGACGGAAGAAGTACCGGAGATTTCTGGCGCTGTCCATTGCCGCGTGCGATTCCTCAATGCGAGCCGAATCGTGAGGTTACTCTCACAAGCATCGACGTTTCTTTCCGTACCTCGGCCCCAGTTCCGCAAGCTTGTCGATCCACATGATCATGGTGGTTGCGCCTTGACAGGTTCAAGAATCTGCCCAACTTCGAGCTGCCAGCCGCCAACCTCAGGACAAGGCGCAGTTTGTGGTTATGTGCTTGCAGGATGCATCGCTGCCTGATGTTGCCTGTATCTTTCGCAGCAACGCATCCATTTGTCCTGTACGGCCGTTTTCGAAGGCCTTGCAACAGCTCTTGGGCCTACCTGAGAACAGGCAGACTCTTGACACGCGGGGGGGGGGGGGGTTGTGATGCATCGAATCTCCCCGATTGTAAGATCCGAGTTGTCATATTGATAGAGTGTGTGACGTCTTGCAGTACATTGTGGCATTGTGCCGGCGAATGGTCCCTGCGTGTTACTTGCACGATTCCTCATGTGCTGTCTGGGGCGCAGGCGCAGAATGATCATGAACGTGAAGGCGGTCCGCTCGGCAGTGCAATGGGCTGAGCTTGCCGAAGAACATTCGCACAAATGCTGGATCTACTTCACCAGGAGAGGCACGGGTTGCGACTGTTCTGACCTTCTTTGCGGCTTATGCTGCCCAGAGAGCCAACCAAAAGTCCGGCGGCCAGAAGACATTCTCTTCCGACCAGATGGCTTCGGAGGCTATTGGGGTGATGCTCCAACGTCTTTCAAGACACACTCCCGTTGAAGACCTTACGGGCTGAGGAGAAATAAGGGGACACGCTTTGAGCCGGAAGACGGCAGGATAACACGCCTGAAGCTGGGCTGCTGGCTCTGCCAAGCTCTTGCCGACTTTGCAAGCGGGCCGTCAGTGCACTGCGCAGGGGCGCGCCGCAAAGTCCACGAGGAAGTCTCCCTGTTCGTGAACAGTGAATGGCTGGCGGCTTGTGCATAGCAGGAGCATTGAGTGGCGAACGTTGCAAGTTGCCAAGACGAAGAAGCGTGTGCCGGCGGGTTGAAAGGGCATGAGGCGAGGGCTCCCATGACGGTGCAGGCGACATGTGCGTAGCAGACTGCTGCAGATTGAACTTAATCGCTTCCCTCTAATCCTAAACACGGGCCCTACCCCCCCCCCCCCCTAATACTAAACCCTCCCTTTTGTGCTTTGTTACAATATTACGGGGGGTTTTCTGAGGTGTATTTTGAGGCATTTTGGGGTTTATACTCCTCAGTGCCGTGCCCCTGACATGGCCCCCGAAAGCGTTTTTGCATCGCGGAGACCCACATGCATGTTCCAGGACCCAAAAACAGAATGTTGAATCCCGAAGCCCATAAAGCCCCAAACCTTACAGCCTCGAAGCCCTAACTGCAAATTCGTCAAAGCAACAAAGCGACGAGACCCAAAATGCATGTCACTTTCAAAAACAAAACCAATAAAGCAACAATTCTCAAAGCGATTAAGCACAATCAAATATTGAGAGAAGCAGCTAAAATAGCCAACCACAAGTAAAAAGCAATTAATTAAAAGTACTTCACCCAAAACAATTGCAAACAGAAGCAAATTAAAGATAGTCCAAGACAGTTGCAAGCAACACCTTAAATCGAAAGCCCGTCTAAGCCCTCAACCAAAGCAGCCGGCGACGAGACCCAGAATGCATCTTCCAGGCCTCCAAGAATTGCTTTTCCACATTAAATTCCCGGAAAAAGCCTTCAGCGAGACCCCAAATTCCGTTTCCAGCTCTCCAAAATTTCATTTTCCACCCGAAACCCCGAAACCCTCAAATGCATTTTCCACCACCCGTAACCCTAAAGCCTTAAGCCTCCAAGCTCTAAACCGTAAAACCGTCGCAGCCAGCATATCCACCTAGAACTTGGGCGAGACCCAAATGGCTCTTTCCAGGTCACAACATGCATTTTCCACCGTAAACTACTACTTGAGTTAAACTTTTTGCATTGTGCCATGGCGGCTGGTGCTTTGTCCAAGGAGCTGCAGCACAGGCAGCAACTGGTTGAGGCGCTTCTCAGAGATAGCGTCGTGTTCGCATTTTTAAAATGAGTGTTCACAGCTGGCGGTTTGACGGAGCCTCCCAAGCAAACAAAGGCTGCCGCACACCAGAGTCATGCTTCCGTACTGAACCTGCACGCGTACTATTGCAACAGCAGGTATTGAGGGCATGCCCCCTGAACGTTAGCTAAGGACCCAGGACTGATGAATCGGGGCCTGCCAGGGACTGTGATGACGAGGTACCGCCTCCCCTGAACGACAGCAATGCGCTGCCGGCAAGCACCCACTTTGCAGGCCCAGGGCTGCCATGTTAGGCCATGGCAGGGCGCTGTTGATAGAGTCTGACAGAGTTCGTTTGCGCGTGCACAAGAAGAATTCCCGCCCCGCCCTGCAGAAAAGCTCGCCGAGCTCGAGCAGCTGGAGAGTCCGGAGCGATGCCAATGCCAAAGGCATGAAAAAGTTGAAAGGATCCGAGATGCGAGCCTGGAGATCTCCTGCTTTCTTGGGGCAGATGGACAGACTGGACAGTTGGACGCGGTGGCTTTTGGTCTGCTGAGGGCACATCACGTGGAGCCATTTGCTGAAGAGAAAGTTTGTGAGGTGCTGATGGATGGCAGTTGGCTCCTTGCCTTTGGTCTGTAGAGTCACTGTAGAGTCGGCTGTTGGGAACCGAGTCCGACAGGGCAGCGGTTAGATCTCGAGAGCACAGCCCTTTGGTGTCGTCCTGCGCCAGTTTGACTCAGGCTGGACCAGACCTTGCTTGCAGGAGAAGATCTAGGACGGTTGAGTGGTGTGCATTGTCGGGTTGGGTTGTGGGTCGGATGAATACAAGAACGTCACGCATGCTTCACCAAGTCCGTGGTCTCACGTAGTGAGCACTGTAGGGACTGTAGGGCCTCTTGGCTGCACCACTCGGCTTTCTTGTCTTATGGTTTGTTTCCCAGGTCTGCTCCTCTTTTGCTGAAGGCATCCCAAACTCTCACCGAAAACTCCAACTCCCTTTAATCCCGGGCACCGTGGCACCCTGCCACAAGACATTCGCCCCACCAAGTCCGTGACACGGCTACACCCTCAAAGAAATCCAAACCTAACTGCAACCCACGAGTAGCTCACACCCTACTCCAACCCAACCCAAAGCCAATGCTCCTCCCCTCCCCCCCCCCCGGCCGAAAAAAGCCAAGCAGTAGTACCTCTCAGGTCAGCGGGAAACTCTGAGATGTCCAGACAGTGCCTCAGTGCCTCCATGAAACGTCCCTTAGTTTTCCGAGGGTTTGTGGGCATGTGCAGGACACGGGCAGTCAAACGATGACGGCTTCTACGACGAGGAGGAGCAGGACGACCAGACCGAAGAACCAGGCTCTCGGGGATTCAAAAGCTGTCAAACTGGGAGCTGTCGATGTTAGGAGGCAGCCATCTCGGACCGGTAGCTCCAGCTGCTGATTTCCGGGCAAGTTCAGCAATGTTCAGCACCTCTTAGGTCAAAGCTTATGTACATGCTCATAAATGCACTGACCCTTTCCCAGGAGATGGCGACCAGTTCAGGGCTTCGCCCCTCCCACAAGGACGTCTGCCCACATTCGCGGAGTTTACAGGTGCAGGATGTAATGATGCAGAACGAAGGAGAAAACACTAGCGCACTTTGGCACCACCCTCAATGTCCAATATGAACTGCTCGCCCATTCCGTCGCTCTTCCATTGCCCGCTGCTTCGCTGGGCCACTGCAGCTTGGCGCAAGGAGCCACTGGACAGAGCTGCACCCCAATGACGCCACAAGCCGGAGGCTGGTGAGATCTTCCATGAACTTCTTGCGTCTTGATGTTCAAGTCAACATCAAGTGACGCGTCTTCAGGATGGCCTTTGGCTTCTGTCTGTGACGATCGACCGGCATCACCGGCATTGGGACTGGTCATATGGTGCTTTGAACTCGGGCCGTTTGGGTTTCCGTTCACAAAAAGGACGTCATGCAATAACCCTAACGGTACTTTCAGGCACTCGGCACGATAAAGTGCTGAGGCTTTGGCTGTTGGGGTCTTTGGTTGGGCAAGTCGTCGGACCAGCTTCCAGGGCGAGGGGGCATAGGATTGCTGCAGGACACGAATGGCCAAGAGAGGACGACGATGGTTTCTACGACGAGGACGAGGAAACAGAGGAAGAAGGCGCCCCGGATTTGTGCACTTAGGGGACAACTGGGGGTAGAGGTTCCATGTTGGGGTATATTAGGGTTGGAGCAGCTACGCTCATGACCTGTTCCCAGTTCACAATGGTTCACTATCATTGTGCAGTTGAGGGTCTTGCAGTGCTTCAAGAAGTTGTGCCTGATTCCTTGCTTGCTGGCGCCTGGTCGATAGCTGTCAGCAGAGCTGCCTGATGGGAAAGCTGTCGCTACGAGCCCAGATGCAAAAACTGGGTTGGAGCTGCAGGGTCTGCGTAATTGTGAAAAGGTCTGAAAATTCCCGTGCCATGCCCGGAGGTGTTCCCTGTGAACTGGCGAACGTCCCGAACGGCCCAGGGTGCGCTGCCGACGATGGCAAAGAGCCGCTTCGCCTGAGCTCCAGTCAGCCACCGAGCATCGACGGCGCTGCATCAGAAGCGGAATCCAGCAGCCCAACTGAAGGAACGTCACAGCTCAGGCCGCATGCCTCTTGGCTGCGTGTTGGGAACTTTTAAGATTCTTTTTTGGAAGCTGCAAGTGATTGTTAAAATGGTTGGAAACATGGTCATGTTGGAGACAGCACTTGAGGCTCCGAAGCTGCCCAAGGAGCGCTACACACGCAGAGTTCCGAACGCGCCCCTCAGTTGACAGCTGGTTCTGGTTTGCCAGGATCCTTCGCATGTGGGTGGAGGGAGGGAGGGATGGGGGGGAGGGGGGAAAGTGTTGTCTTTGCTGAGGCCTGGTCAGGACCTCACTATGTGTGACGGCTGCAGGAAGTGAGCCAATATGAGCCGATTGCAATCATCGCCTGGGCCTGGCGCATGTGTCCCCTCAGTATTGCTTGGTCATAGTAGACAGACAAGAAAGACAAGAACTTGTACCGCACATGGCCAGGCGCAGCAAGCTCTGCAGCTGCCTTTCCTTAGTGGCTTGCAAGCTTAATTCTAAAACTCTTACTCTGACACAGCCGGCGGTTCTGCCGAAGTCATTTTTCAGCTACCCGCAGACAGAAACGGCGGGCGGTCTGGTGTACAGACGTGTACTCGTAGCAGCAGACAGGACATGACGGGACTTTTGCAGGCGACCGCTCCTACAAACTATAGAACGGGTACCAAGGGTGTGTGTGCTGCCCACTGGCATAGTGATAGTTGCCAATGCTCACTTTAATTGTCGTTTTGCTGTCACTCAGCTTTAGATCGGCAGCACCAGAATATGGCACAAGCCTGTCACTGGACATTCGCAAGCATCTCAGCAACACTGTCGCAGCCAGGCACTAGAATGACACGTGGCTGAAGCAGAAGCACGAGCAATCATCGCATGAACGCGCCCATGGACTTCACTTCGAGTCTCGCAAGCCGAGAGCTCGGCGACGGCATACGTATGGGTATTTCCCAAAATAGGGGTACCCCTTTTAGACCCCTAAATCGAATAGAATCCCCTTCCACTATTTCGGAAACCTCCATCATTATATACATCGTTGAGCAGTTCTGGCTCGGGAACGATGTGGCTTTAGCTGACGTGAGACACTGTGGAAGTCAATTGGCTTTCTTTGGCTCAATTTGGCTCAGGCGACGCACGCTCTCTTTCTTGTTGTTTCAGCCATGGCCATGACCCTGCTGACGCTGAGCAATGGTGATCAGGACAACACCTTGTGCAAGGAAAAATCCAAGGCGAGCGCCGGTGCTGAGCTTCTCCCCTCGAACTCGGGGTTGCTTCTTTTAGAAGCTGATATGTCATGACATGTCGCTTTGCTTCACCGCAGCCTGGCAGGTTTGTGTTCACCTGGAGTTGGTGAATGGGCAGGAGAAAGAAGAAGCAAAGATCTGGGTGAGCCCACAAGCATGTATCGGTGAAGTGAAGCAGCAAGCAGAAGACGAGCTTCAAGTTGTAATCAGCAAGCTCCAGCTCCCCAGTGGGTGTTTCATCGATGGGCACAGAAGTGTCGAAGAGGAAAGGCTAGATGAGAATGTGAAGATTCGAGCGCTTGCAGCTCGATTGGTGTTTGTACATGATTCAGCTGCTGCATCCGAGAACGGTAATTTATTGTCAACATGCTGTCGGACTGTTTGCATGCTTGAGGTTGCAACACGAGAAGACCTAGATTTCAAGATGCGTTTGCAGCAGGCACGGTGTTATAGCCCCACAAGACTGCGGGCTCATTTTCATCTTTCTTCAAACCTGGAGACTCATCGTGGAAGCTCCAAAGGCTTGGTATGCGACACGTGAGGCGCTGGAGAAGGAAGAAGGCGTCGAGGTCGAGCGCGAGCACCAAAAACGAGTGAAGAGGTGGGGTCTTGCATTTCATCCTTGAATGCAGACAGTTGAGCAACACCTTCGCACTCATGCTCCAAGACCAAAGGGGCCCCAGGATCTCAGAGTCTGCAGGATTGTCTTCTTGCCTGGTTCCGAACACTTTGATCCAGTGGCCATTCACACGGTCATGGTCAGCGGGAAGGAGGAGAAGCAGTGCAACTTTCGGAAGGGCAAGGCGCTGTGGAGTCCAACTCGCCCCATGGACCTGGAGCGCGGCATCGATGCCGACTATCCCCAGTACCTCGTATAATGCTAAGCAAAAACAGATACAAATAAGTATCTAACCAAAAGCATGAACACATACAGAGATATACATTTTTTTATAGAGGTTTATGTATGTATGTATGTATGTATATATATATATACCTATACACACACACACACACACATATATATATATATACTAATTTTTTTGAGCTCGCCCCCCCCCCCCCCTCCCCAACAGACCAACCCCAAACGACCGTCTTGTCTAAAAAACGTGTGTTGTTTTCCTTTTCTTGCACTTATTTGTGCTTGTTTTGCCTTTGGCACTTATTGGTACTTTTCTGCATTGTTTGCACTTATTTCTGCTTTTCTTAACTTTTGTTTGCATTTTTTTCATTTGTTTTGTGTTTTTTTCGCCAAGAGTGTGCTTTTTCTACGCTTCTCCAACGCATAACATAAGCACAGCTCCGAAAAATCGATTTTGGGTTTTGTTTTCGGGTTTTTCGCAATTCGAGGCTACCTAAATTCATTCTGCATTTTTCTCACTTCTAAGATGGGGACGTCTCAAATGTATCCGTATCAGAATCAATACCATCCTAACTAATCAACGTGAGCACCGAATAAGGCTTTGAATTTGCGTTTGCTGCAAATGAGAACCCTGTAAAGGTCTTAGATATTGACATCGCAGCATCGCGCAGAGGGAAAAACATCGTTGAAAAAACATGTACACGTGTTATACACAGGCCTTTGCTGAGGAGGTTTTAACGACAAACGCCCATATTTGCCAATATCTATCTAGTTTGTGCGGATATTGAAAGAAACTGAATCATCATTTTCAATAAGAACCAGTTCTGTGATCCCAATAGCTGCCTTTTCATTGGCGTTTACATCTCATGAACAAACTTACCTTCCGATAGGAAATGTTTCAGTTTTTCTGATCGTTGATGTTATAATCTTGTGTTACCCGCTTGTGATTGTTGTAGTCGACCCTACTACTAGAATACCATTAAAGTCTCAACCGATTGAAGATTGTATCGTTAAAATCCTAAATCGCCTGCGCAAAAAGACAAAAAGATTTTGAATAGAAGCGTTCATAGAAAGTAATAGGGCTTAGGTCCACTCGAGGGTCATGGGCGTTGCCTTGTGAAGTGAAGTGTCCATTTCACTTCTGGGCTGCCCATTTCATGTTACAAGGTTTGGTTGAACTCTTATCTTAATCCTGCATATGGAGCCCCTCTAAATATCTCATGTATATCCTAGAAGCGCTTATGTCTGAAGGGAGAGAGGAGATTTCTTCAGTTGGTAGGAGATGCTTTATCCCTAGTGCGATGTATATTCACAGCTCCCCCTTTGGCGCCTGTAAAAAGCCTGAATTCCAAGCGTCCTAATTCAATTCCAGAAATGCTACAAGCTACTTAGAATTTCTATTTTGAAGGGCACACCCTATATGAAATCCCCTCTTTGGGGCCTGTTCATTAAATGTCACACCCCTAAGAAATCCTCATCTGGGCTTCATTCGGAATTAAACCCACCTAAAACGAAGAGGCCACACACCACGACATTCTTCTCTAAGCCTCATTCGTAGTTTGATCTTGTCAGAATTTTGTATTGAAAGCCACACCGTCTGAACTCACCGTTGGTGCCTCTTCATTAAAAGTCAGTAAAAATTTGTATGATACAGCTACACCCGAACAAATCCTCTTCGGGGCTTCGTTCGTAATTAAACCCAATCAAAACAATTATGTTAAGAGGCCACGCCTTTCTAAGCCTCATTCTGAATTCAATCTACTTAGAATTCTATATGAAAAGGCCACACCCTGCGAAATCCTCCTCTGGGCCGTATTCGTCATGCAATTTAGTTCGAACTTTGTATTGTAAAGCCGCACCCTAAGAAATCCTCATCGGGCTTTGTTTGTATCTGAATTGAATTATAATTTTCAATTAAAAGGCCACACTCTAAGACATCCTCTTCTAAGCTTCACTCACAATTCTAATGAGAATTGCAAGGCCACACCCTAAGAAACGCATCCCAAGAAATCATCATCTGGGCTTCGTTGGTGATTTAAATCGATTTCATATGAACTCAGCATCGTTTTCTAAGCCTCATTCATGATTGAACGTATGTAGATTTTTAGAATACAAGGCCACATCCTAAATAACAGCTTCTCTGTAAATGAAGTAACTCGAGTCATATCATGAAATAATTATAGGGATAAAACATGAGTTCTAGTTCTTATACTACATTTACGGTGCAACCCTATGGTTTGCCCGCGCTTGTTTTTGGAAGGTACATAAAACATGCGCAGGCGCGGCGTTTCTAGCCTTTGCCGGCCTTTCAACATTGTTCTTTTTTTCGGTTTTTTCTTCATAAACGACGACCCTCTTCGGGTTTCCCTGCGTTCCGGACGTCGCAGAACCCTATGGTTTGCCCGCGCGCGCGTCTTACGGTTTGGGCTTTGGCACGAGTCCAGCACGAGGGCTTCGGTGTTTTGTCGTCCTGGGCTTCAAGGAAATAACACTGCTTTCGGGCGTGGGTTCGTAAGACACTGCTCGGTTTGCCCGCGTCTTCTGCTTGTCGTTGTCCTTCCTAAACCCTAAACCCTAAACCCTAAACCCTAAACCCTAAACCCTAAACCCTAAACCCTAAACCCTAAACCCTAAACCCTAAACCCTAAACCCTAAACCCTGAAAACCCTGAAAACCCTAAACCCTAAACCCTAAACCCTAAACCCTAAACTAAGTGAGGGGTCGCTTCCGTCGAGCGACAGACCCCGAACGCTCGGCCGAGGGCCTTACAGCCCGAGCGCCCAAGCGAAAAGAGAAACGGAAAGGTGAGGGTTAAGCCTCACCGTCTGTCCTGGACAGGCCAACGGACATCGGCCTTTTTTACGACAACGTCAGTACTCGGCTAAGGGATGGCCGGCACCCAGACCACCTTTAGCGTAGCTAAAGTATAACCCCAAATCGTAACCCTGCCTCTGGAGGTCGGTTCAGGGTTTTGGGTTCAGGGTTTGCCGGGCCCCCCCCCCCGGGGGCCCCCTGGTCCCCGGTAGCTGGATTCCTGGACCAGGAGGCTGGCGAGGGGTCCAGGCAGGCTGGCTGCGCAATTTCGTGATTTTGGGGGCTTTTTCGTGGCTTCCCCTCTTCCGGGCCAAGCCGGGCCAAGGGCCCCCCGGGCCAAGGGCGTGCTGGGCCAAGGGCCCCCCGACCCAAGGGCCCCCCAGGGCAAGGGGCCCAGGCCAAGGGCCCCCGGGCCAAGGGCCTGCCGGGTCGGCCAAGGGTTTTGTGGCCAAGGCCCCGCCCCGGCCACAAGCCAGGGGCCCCTCGATCAAGGGCGTTTAGACCCAAGAGCCCCGCACAAGGGTTTGTCGGGTCAAGGGCCCCCCGCCAAGGGCCTCCCGGCCAAGCCCTTCCAAGGGTTCCGGAACTCGCCCTGCCCAAACACCCTGCCAAGGTCCCCCCCAACCAGGGCTCGGGAAAGGGCCCTTCGGCAAGGGGCCCCCACACCAACGCCCTCGCAGGGAATCGCACGCCCAGGAAGCCCCCAAGAGGCGCCAAGAGCCACCAAAAGGCTTCAAAAGCTTCAAAAGGCCCACTAAAAGAAGGGGACCACAAGATTTGTCCGTCCACAATGAAAAATGCGATATTGAAAACGATGGTTGTGGGTACCCTTGCCCGCAATGAAAAATGTTCTTTTTTAGTACTGAAACCGATGGCTCCCCCCAAATCAGCAAGGACCTCTACGGGCCCTGACGTGCCGAAGGACCGAGGCTACCCCGAACCCCAGCCTAAACCCTAACACAGGCTACCCCGAACCCCAGCTTAAACCCTAACACCGCAAAACCCTGCGAAGGCCTTCAAGCAAATAAGGGCCTCTACGGGCCCTAACTTGCCGAAGGCCCGAAAAGGGCCGAGGCTACCCCGAACCCGAGCTTAAACCCTAGCGATTGAAATACTCATTGGCGAAAAACTCATTAATAGGTTCCCTGACCTTTAAATGAATGAAGCCTCTACGGCCCCTGACACGCCGAAGGTCCGAACAAGGTTTGAGAGACCCCAAGAGCCACCAAAATGCTTCAAAACCCTAAAAGAAGCGGGACCCCAGGATGCCCGTACCCGCAATGAAAAATGCGATTTTTTGGTAGTGAAATCGATGCTTCATTGAGGCCCTTAAAGAAGGGGAATCCAGGAGCAGACACAAAGGGTTTCCCTGACCTTCAAATAGATAAGGGCCTCTACGGGCCCTGGCACGCCGAAGGCCCGAAAAGGGCCGAGGCTACCCCCAGCCCCAGCTTAAACCCTAACAGCGCAACTTTAAAAACATCAAAGCAAAGAAAGTAAATTCCATAAACCCTAAACCCTAATAGAGTATAGTTTGGGTGGCCGGGGTGGGTTGACGGGCAACGCGAGCGCGCGGCCCGGGGTGTTTCACACCCAAGCGCGCGCCCTCCCCTGACACACCCTAAACCCTAAACCCTAAACCCTAAGCCCTAAACCCTAAGCCCATGCCCAAACCCATGACCAGCCTGTGTGTGGGCAAACCACCCGGTTGGGGCGTACATTTACTACTTCACTTGTACACAGAACAGCATCCATTTGCTTATGAACAGCTTGGAACAGCACAATATTAATAGCAGAGCACGAATTGTGCCTAGAAAGCTTGATTTGCCTAGAAAGGCTTATAAAAGCACAATTTCTTAGACATTTTGCCTACAATACCAAAAATCCCAAAATCCAAAGCCATGAAGCCTGAACCCAACTTTTTTTTTGATTTGTTTTTTTCCCAAGGTTTTTTCTTTTTGAAAATAAAAAATCATGCAGTTTTTTTGCTTTTGCCTTCCGCAGGCTTGATGTCCTTTTTTGGGTGAAAATCCACAACAAACCATTTTTTTTGGATGTTCCGGCCCAGAACACCTAAAATAAGGCATGTTTTTTTGGGATGTCAAAAAGAAGCAAACCAAAAAGAGCCTTGGGAACACCAAAATGTCCCCAAAAGTGGGGTCCAGGCTTCATGGCTTTGGGTTTTTGGATGTTTGGGTTTGTTTTCTGCAGAAAGTGCTTATTTGCGTAAGCCTGTGCTTTTGTAAGCTTTTCCCAGGCAGACCAATCACGCAGTGTTCACTACATAGCATTTTAATACATGTCTTCGATGTTCTCTTTGGTCAAGATTTGTAGAACGTGCAAAACACACGTGTTTTTGACCGTTTGCACGGTTTTTCACGATAGAGCCAGACTTCCCGAAAAAGGACTTTGCCTGATACGCTCAGCATGACTTCTTTTTTCGTTATTTACGAGGGTTTACGTAGGAAAAAGAAGACCCAGATCATGGAGCTGACCATATACATACAAAGACATAGTGCGTGACATTGCATGCTTGGGGTACATGGGGGTGTGTGACATTGTGTGTGACTGTATCGGAGCCGCAGCCAGCAGTCGATACGAACCCCAAATTCCAAACACGATGAGGTACACTGTCGAACGTGCCGACGGCACCACGGCTGTTGTCAAGCTGAGCACCATTTCGGATCCTTCGCTTATGCATATGAAGTTCGACCTTTTCGAGTCTTGACTCCGTTCAGGTTCGTTTGGCGGTCTGTTGCTTTTGCAGTCGGAAAGAATCATTGCGTGTAACTAAATATACGAGGCTACTGAAGGTGCTGTCATGTTTGCGTGTGTCGGCTTAGGACGAGAATGCCATGCCCGCAAGACCGCACCGTGCGGTCATCGCAAGCTTCAAGACCGGGTTGGGATGATGTTTCTTGAAGGGCGCTAGAATCTGCATTGCGGCCTATGCAAGCCGTGGCAGCAGCCCTCCCGATCTATATTTATAGATACATACAAAACTGGCTAGTTGATTGAATCGAGCCGCCTTCTGAAAAGTGAGTCCGCGGCGGCGCGACCACGGTGATTGCCAATCAAAGCTCGAGGTTGTTATTGGCGACATACCAAGACCATCATAAACCCACGCTGCTAAAACTTGGCGCAAAGGCACTACGTAACTACTTGCTTGCATGCGGCAGTTTGGAGACCGTCGGTCGAGGTTTGGGATGAGGGGCTATGATCATGAAATTGGGGTTGCTGCCTTCGGGTTTGGGGTCCGTCCTGAGCGTGCTGTCACACCCGTGTTCTGCAGTGTGCGAAGATCAAAATCCACTGGTTTCCGTGCCATCGTTCGCTTCAATTTCTTAGTGGCACATCTTCGTTGACCCCGCTCATCTTTTTCTCGACCCCTCCCCTTGTTCCTGATCTCCCCTGAGGGCCTTGCTCTTCTTTACCTCCCCCACCCCATGGTTCCCCGAGCTTTCTTTTCCAACCCTTTCGGACCCCCCTCCCTCTCTTGCTTACAACCCTCCCGCCCCCTCCCCCCCCTCCCCCCCCCCCCCCCCCCCTCCCCCCCCCCCCCCCTCCCCCCCCCTCCCCCCCTCCCCCTCCCCCCCTCCCCCCCCTCCCCCCCCTCCCCCCCCTCCCCCCCCCCCCGCCTGTTTCTGATCCTCCGCCCCCGTTCCACTAACCCTTCATGAGTTACCCTTCGGGAAAACTTTTCAACAGCTTTGCGAAGATTTCTGGAGCAATTTGGGAGCTTCGGAGCGTTTGCGAAACCCTTTTCGGGCCCTTGTGCACCCTTTTGGGAGCCGCGGGATGAGGATGGCAGGGTTTAGGTTTCTGGAGCCCTGGGCTGAGGCATGTTGCCGGCGGGGAGAAAAGAGCGGCCGGGGGTCAACAAGAAAGGAAGGGGGTTCAAAGAAAAGCCGGGGGGGGTGGGGGGGTCGGTGGGTGTCGGTGGCAGGGGCTTCCCCGTTTGTCGTGTCGCGTGCCGAGTTTTGCGCGTCAGGCCGTGCTCCATGAAACCCTGGAGTGTACTTGCAGATTCCCAGCCTATGGGTCGACTTTGCCCGGATGGGTCGACCGCTCACGAATCAAGGCCGTGACTTTGGCAGAGGGCGGCATGGGTCGACTTGCTCCCACCGCCTGCCTGGGCCTGCCTTTGTTACAGTTGGCCTCCACACGCTTGACAACACGAGATGCAGGACCGTCCTGGAACGAGTGCTTCCGGAACATGTCGTTCGGAACGGGCAAGTGAAGCTGGCCGTGCAGAAGGCTCAGCCCTGCAGCCGGGGATCCCCTCAACATCCCTCAACTACCGTAGGAATGCCTACGTGTGACTATCCCCATGTTCATAATGGTAAATGCTCACGCGTGCCGCCTTGGCAGCCCAATGCGAGTCGCAGCTCCCGGAGAGCAGACAGCGGTGCAGAGTTCCAGGCCCGTAGACAGGGAGGCCAAGGGCAAACGGGGGTCCCAAGGGGGGTCCCGAAAGGTGTGCCAGGAAGGTCTTGGGGAAGGGGGTGTCTGCTTTGAATGTTTGAGTGTCGGCCGGAAGCCGCGGCGAATTCCTTGCAATATGGACACGACGGCATTGACTGTTTCTTGAACAGATGCCGCGCTCTGTCATGCGTTGCTTATGGACGCCAGATTCATATTCGTTGTTCATGTGCGTACTTTCGCTTCAATGAACACTCTTCTGGCCAGGAGCCTTTGAGTTCCGACTGCAACAGCTTTCTGGCTGTTTCTGGGACACGCAGCAAGCTGACGGAGCTCATTAAGACTAAGCATCCCGTGCTGATGCGACAGCATCGCCGCCGAGTTGTGTAATGATTTGTTGCCGGATTTGTGCCCTTTGAGTTGCGTCCTGCATCCATGCCAGCTTGTGACGTCTTAGTCATCGTACCGTGTCAGCTCAGAAGCTGTAATTTCCCATGGCAGATACTTTGGCATCGAAGAGATCCACAATGAAGGCGCCAGCACGTGCCAGCTCTTGAGTTGCCTTCACGAAGGGGCTCCTTCCTTGAATTTGTGTTGTGTCAGGTGAGCACGGTAACATTGAACCTGGTAAGCATTGATTGCCGTCCCTGAGGGGTTCGGGTGAAGCAGGGGGACAAGGTGCATTCTTTCAACGCATTTCTGCTCCTTGGTGCACCTTCGTCAGCTCCGTGCTACTGTGTTGCAGCCACTTTTACTTTCAGGAGTGGAAAGAGTGAGGATCGCAAGTACACGCTCTATGTTCGTGTGGGCAGCGAGCACGAGACACCTCTTGCTGTACTGGTCGACAAAGAGGAATTCTATATGGACCTCATGAGCCTTGGTTCGTAGCATAAGGTCCTCGAGGTTTTGGGAGGGAGGCCAGCAGCCGTTGCCGAAAGTCAGGAGTATGGTCTACGGGCCCCATGACTTATAAGGCGCTCGCAGACGCAGAGGGAGATCATCAAGACGGAGAGCGCAGAGTACCAAGAGCTGAAGGTACTCGAGCCTGTTCGTGGTGGTGGTGTCCCGGTTAGCAATCATGAGGAGAGAGCCAGGAGTGCAGCAACTGGAAGCAGTCGTCTGATGCTAAGGTTTTGGTGCAGTGGTTGTCGTGCAATCCCGACACAAGGTCACGGGACATTTCAGCGACGCCGAGCTTGCCCTGAAGTTGTTCCGAAACCAGAACATCAATACCCATGACCCGATGCGGCGTGAAGTTGAACGGGCCATGAGTTTGGACCACCAGTACATCATCAAAACCCTAGGCTCCGTCAACATGTATCATGAGAACGTCCTGGCTGGCTCATTTCTCTTTGACAAGATCGACTTTGCAATGCTCATGGAGCGTGCTGATACGGATCTTGAGCGCTACGTGCTCCCCCAAAGCTCTGCAGACGGGAAAGACTTGACAGATGAGTGGCTGCGCGAAGCCAAGAGGTACATGTGGCAGATGGCACAAGCCGTGAAATATTTGCACGGGAAGGACATGGTGCACAGGGACCTCAAGCCGGCCAACGTACTCTTGAAAAAAGAAGGCGAGGCGTCCGAGGCATACTGTGTTAAGCTTGCAGATTTCGGATTTATGAAGCCAGTGGGCGAGGTTGAACCAGGCATTATGCGATGTGGGACACCCGATTTCGCAGCTCCAGAAGCTCTGTACATCAGAGATGGCAGCTTCGTGAACTGGGAACAAGCGGACATGTTCTCCCTGGGCCAAACCTTCAGAGCCCTTCTGGGCCGCAGGTACTCTATAGACAAGTCGGCGGACCAATCTAGAGACAAATCGGATAGTTCCAAGTGGCAGTGGAAGCTGGATCCGCATGGCAATCCGAAGCAGTGGCCAAAGCTGGATCTTGTCTTACGGGTTCTCCTTAATCGAAATGAGCCGGGCAAAAGGAAGAATGCGACATGGCTCTGCGAGCCCACACGCCCAGAGAAGTTTGATCTGTGGAGCGAGGCACCTAGCATGTCCTGAGGAATCAAGAGGTTGGCAAATCGCAGGGCTCAAGCAGATGGTGGCGATGGCGGCAAAGCTGCCTGTACAGAGATCCACCTGATCTGCAGCTGGGGCAGGACTTGGCAGGACCCCTATCCCGGCAGCTGAAAAAGAACTGCACTGCTCGCTGTCCCTCTTTGGAGCATTGTCGGCACACTACTACAGTCTAGTTCCCTAGGTAGGAAAAATGCATAATTACTCTTGTTTATAAAGCCCAAGAAAATGCGAAAAAAAACACTAAGTTGTTTCGATTGCTCGACGGGCCGAGGCCTCGCTGGAGACATTCCGTGCGTGTCTCACTTCTCGCTGTGGAAATGCCCACATGCAGTGCAATAGCGCCCTGGCCGGCCTTGTTCCAGGAATCTATAGGGTTCTTCAAGAAGGAAGGGCTCCTCCAAGACTCGAATGCAAGTATCCTTGAAGTATCCTCCAAACGACGGAGACGATGGGCAAGATGCGCTGCCTGGACAAGAGTCTATAAGCCCAACATGTCCCCAAATTCGCCCCACCTCTACGCCGGACTACAGTTGCAAGTCTGCGTGCAGTCTCGGGATCCAAGCAAAGCAGTCGAGGGTATCGAAGGGCCTCGGCATCGTAGACTAGGGAGTCGCGCACTTGGAAAGAAAAGAATTCTTGGAATCTTGTAGGGTTGTAGGACGTCCATGGGTTTTCGCGGCTTGAGCCTTTGTGCATCTCTCTGTACCGTATTCGCCGCGGCTCTAAAACTAGCGACCCACGGATTTTGGAATCATTCGTCTCGGAAGCAGCATGCCGAGTTCACCCATTTAGAAAAAAGAAGTTGTGCGCAGCCACCAACCGGAAGAAACATGCACGTCGACCGCTGCTCTTGGCCCCAGCGTTTTTTAGTCAATCACTTGGCTTTGGGGTTGAGGCATGTTGTGAGCATGCGGTCTTTGGGGTAATGCGACCATTGAATCACTACCAGTCACTACCACGGCGCCTCTTTCTCGTTGCTTGAGCCCAGTGCAACGCCGCCTGCACCGGGGATGGAGGATGATGAGGAGCCACCAGAACTTGGCGAGTGGAATTTGGTGGCAGGCGTGGACCTAATAATGGGTAGCCTTTGAGTAGTATCTGAGGCACCTAGGATCTACCATGCTATCGGATGTTAACTGTACCTCTGGTGTGCTCCCGGCTGAAGGATCCATCCACGGCCCTCTGGCTGGATACATCGAAATGTTCCTGGTGGAAGGGAAGCCGAATGAGACTGCAAGAAGGCTCTCAGAGCTGAACAAGCTGCTGCTGCTGCAGGGTGATGTGCAGTCCCAGGACAAGATGTTCAACAACGTGAAAGACTGGATGTCGGAAATGTCCGTCAAGAATAAGTACGAGCTGCCGGCGAAGGTTGCTCAACAGCTGGCTCAGGCAGGATATTCGGAGATGGTGATTCGAGACAAGGACTTACGCGCCTTCTGGGACTTTAACTGCTGGCTCCTTGGCCTGGCTGAGGCCGCAATTCTTGCACCATCCTTTGCTATCTCATGTCGTTTTCCAAGTTTACCGCTCGTCCATTCTTGTTTTGTGCTTCTGGCAAAGGCTGGACGACACGCTGAAGTCAATGCGACAGGCAGAAGAAGTTCTAGGACCAGCCTATGCACGATCAGGGCTCAGGGCATGCTGTTCGGGGCACCTGAAGTATGATGCAGAACCAGTCTGACATTCCCAGTCAGCTAGAGTTGGGGTCCTAACGTGTTGCTCGTCTTCGTAGTCTTCTTGTTCATCGCTATGGTTGCTATGTCGAGTGTTTCCATTATGCTTGTGACTTGTAGATACAAAAGGGGTCAGATAGGGCACCTGAAACTGCGGGAGAAGGTGCATGGTTTTGAAATTTCAGTGGGACGCTACATTGAAAGCTGATCCAAAATTCCTGACAAGGAGCGGTGGACAAGAATGCAGGCCCAGCCCCTCCTCCAGGACAGGGCTGTTGCCTTCCATAGTTTTTGGGCTCTTGAAGCCCTTTGACAATTTGACCTGTCAAGTGCATGTGCTTAGGGTAAGTTCCTGGAGGACTTGATGCAGCTGCCTCCTCGACAGGACATGGGCACCATGCTTGCACTGGCACAGGTGCTGCCATGCTTTTTGAGTGCTTCCTGTTGTCGTGGCCGTGGCGTGTTGAGAACGCGGGTGCTACATGACAGCTACATTCAAAAGAACGTCGGTAGAGACGAACGTGTTGTGGATGAGACGCATGAAGAACCGCGCAGGGCCGGTGGCCAGACTACATTAGCTGCAGCTAGAGATACAAAGCCGTCATCCACACCCTGATAGCCAGGAGCGGCTGGCGAGCAGATCGGTTCCAGCTTGAAGAACCGACCGAGACGGGGTGTTTTAAAGTGTGCAGTGCAACACATGCCAGTTTCTCACTCAGCCACGCTCAGCCCATTCCATGTTTCGTCGGAGGATGGGCTTCGATACAAGAGCAAGGTGACGGTAGCACAGGCTGGCTTTGGACATTCCAGCATTCCCAGCTTCCGTGTGTGCGGGGAGCAGTGTGGTGGCACGCGCCTTCAGGTTGGCCGTCTTTGGATCAGCGGCAGGCAGCAGGCCTGGGCACTGGCTCTGAGCTCTATGCTGTGTCTGGAGATGCTGCAGCCGCCCTTGTGCTTAGGGTCAGTTCCTGGAGGACTTGCTGCAGCTGCCTCCTCGACAGGACATTGGCACCATGCTGGCACTGGCACAGGTGCCGCCATGCTTTTTGAGTGCTTCCTGTTGTGGTGGCCGTGCGTGTTGAGAACGCGGATGCTACATGACAGCTACAGTCAAAAGAACGTCGGTAGAGACGAACGTTGTTGTGGATGAGACGCATTTACAGGAGCCGACAATGCTGGTTTCTATGACGAAGACAGTGACGAAGAAGAACCGCGCAGGGCCGGTGGCCAGACTACATTAGCTGCAGCTAGAGATACAAAGCCGTCATCCACACCCTGATAGCCAGGAGCGGCTGGCGAGCAGATCGGTTCCAGCTTGAAGAACCGACCGAGACGGGGTGTTTTAAAGTGTGCAGTGCAACACATGCCAGTTTCTCACTCAGCCACGCTCAGCCCAATTTCATGTTTCGTCGGAGGATGGGCTTCGATACAACAAGGTGACGGTAGCACAGGCTGGCTTTGGACATTCCAGCATTCCCAGCTTCCGTGTGTGCGGGGAGCAGTGTGGTGGCACGCGCCTTCAGGTTGGCCGTCCTTGGATCAGCGGCAGGCAGCAGGCCTGGGCACTGGCTCTGAGCTCTATGCTGTGTCTGGAGATGCTGCAGCCGCCCTTGTGCTTAGGGTCAGTTCCTGGAGGACTTGCTGCAGCTGCCTCCTCGACAGGACATGGGCACCATGCTGGCACTGGCACAGGTGCCGCCATGCTTTTTGAGTGCTTCCTGTTGTGGTGGCCGTGGCGTGTTGAGAACGCGGATGCTACATGACAGCTACATTCAAAAGAACGTCGGTAGAGACGAACGTTGTTGTGGATGAGACGCATGTACAGGAGCCGACGAGGCTGGTTTCTATAACGAAGACAGTGACGAAGAAGAACCGCGCAGGGCCGGTGGCCAGACTACATTAGCTGCAGCTAGAGATACAAAGCCGTCATCCACACCCTGATAGCCAGGAGCGGCTGGCGAGCAGATCGGTTCCAGCTTGAAGAACCGACCGAGACGGGGTGTTTTAAAGTGTGCAGTGCAACACATGCCAGTTTCTCACTCAGCCACGCTCAGCCCAATTTCATGTTTCGTCGGAGGATGGGCTTCGATACAACAAGGTGACGGTAGCACAGGCTGGCTTTGGACATTCCAGCATTCCCAGCTTCCGTGTGTGCGGGGAGCAGTGTGGTGGCACGCGCCTTCAGGTTGGCCGTCCTTGGATCAGCGGCAGGCAGCAGGCCTGGGCACTGGCTCTGAGCTCTATGCTGTGTCTGGAGATGCTGCAGCCGCCCTTGTGCTTAGGGTCAGTTCCTGGAGGACTTGCTGCAGCTGCCTCCTCGACAGGACATGGGCACCATGCTGGCACTGGCACAGGTGCTGCCATGCTTTTTGAGTGCTTCCTGTTGTAGTGGCCGTGGCGTGTTGAGAACGCGGATGCTACATGACAGCTACATTCAAAAGAACGTCGGTAGAGACGAACGTTGTTGTGGATGAGACGCATGTACAGGAGCCGATGCTGGTTTCTATAACGAAGACAGTGACGAAGAAGAACCAGGCGCAGGGCATGGGCCGGTGGCCAGACTACATTAGCTATCCCTGATTGCTGCCTCGGGCGTATTTGCCAGATCCCGAATTCGCGGTTTACCCGAATCAGGTCTGTGCAGCTTCCGAATCCGTTCTTTTTTTTCTCTTGCCGAATCTGCAGCAGACCCCCTTGCAAGCTTCGGAGAACCAGCGCACATAACAACCCCTGGCAAGCTTTCGGAATTTGAGCTCCCGCTTGCTGGCCCAAAAGGAAAACCCACAAGCAAATTAATTTGCATAATTGTAAACGCTTGCGCGCGCCGCCTCGGCAGCCGGGCCAACCCACGTCCCAAGGCCTAAGAAATTCGAAAAACCTTTCGCGTGTCTGCAGTCGCAGGCGGAGAGAGCTGAAGGGGGGGGGGGCCGGGGGGGGGATGCCGAGGGGGGGATCCAGGGGGGTCGCAGGGAATCCAGGAAAAAAGACACCCAACAGGGCCGGGTTCTGTTTGCGCGGTCTGCGGCTCTTCCAAGCGATCTGGGGGTATCTCAGGGGGGGGGGGGGGGGGGGGTTGGGAAGGGGGAAAGCTGGTCTGCTTGTTCTAGACGATATGATACATACAATATACGCTCGATAGACAAGCAACCCGAAACAACCCAGCTTTTTTTCAGAAAGAGTGTAGAGAATCTTTCTGCCACCGGCAAGTGATGAGCAGGACCGCAGGAGCTGACGCTGGTGGATGTTTCGCAAGGAGTAGTGCAGCGGAAGCAACCCCTTTGAGCCAATGTTGGTTCTTGGTTAGCTGGATTGGCAATGAAGCCTGCGAAGCTCTGCTTGATCAGATTATGCCACAACGGCCAGCGAGTTCATTAGTTAGTTGTTGTCTGTACTTGGGTCGATGTACCCGGCACGTGCAGGAGAAGCCGAAAGGGTGGAGCCGGAAGTCAAAGACGGCGTGGGAGGTGACGTTGGGGGACCCTGTAGCCTTCGATCTGAAGCTCTGGAGTGCCCTGTCGTACGCATGGTGGGCTGAGTGAGAATCATGTAGCAGCTCACCCCATTTCTCGCAATTCAGAAAAGTCCGGATTGGAGGTCCAAGAAAACTGGGGCGTTTGCTAGGAGAGTTTTTAGAAAGTCCTGGTCGAGTGGAGTTGAGCACATGCGAATCACCTATCAGAAGGTGGATCGTGCAATAACCAGAGAGATTGATACCCGAGATGCTGTTGCAATCTTGAAGATGTGCGTAGCGGCCCATGAGTTGATAGATGCTCGGCTGCAGCCTGAATTGCCTGTGAAATTTCGACTGTGAGCGCTTCCTGAGAAAGTGATGCAGATGATTGTGCGCACTTAGACCTTGCAGCGTTTGGCGAAGATGTTTGCCCTGCCAGGAGGCTACATTCCCGAGCATATTCCCGCTGCACCGTGGCCCTGGCCAGGATTGAAGGGGCCGAGCTTTTCTTGTGGACTCTCTGCAGGTCCGCTCACAGCAGTTTGCATACACAGGCGCAGCCTCTGAAAAATGCAGACGGAACTGATGATGCACATGTGCAGCAAGCAGTCAGTCCCTGTCAGGCTCCCCTCCCACTGACTTAAGTCATTTCAACGAGTCCATCCGCTGCAGTCTGCTCTCAGGAGCTTATGCTTACGACCCTATGAATTTCTATCTGGAAGCACAATATGCTGCCGAACTTGCTGCGTGTCTCGGCGCAAGCCACAGAACTGACGATTGTCACGGTGTGGCCCTGACGGTGGACTAGCTCTGGTCATGTCACCAACTACTGCAGCGTCTTGCGTCGTCCGTGACTCAGTCAGGATGCAGTGGCACTGGCCCCTTGATGCTCAAGATGCCCATAGTTGGCCATTTTCAAGCCATCCGACAGGCCGTGTGCAAGTGTTTGCATGAGAGTTGAAAGGGCGGGTCTCGTATAAATCAGGCCACTGGGAGATGGGACAAGGTCCGGCAAAGCCATCGCGTGGGCGGAAAGCTGCTTGGCGACAAGAACGAAATTCCGCCAGTTGAAAACGAATAAATAGCTCCCCATATCCCCACCCTGGAAACGTTTTTTTTCGGCAGCAATCCTAGCGACTCCTAGTGTCGCCATCAGAACGGAGTAATGGCAGCAAGCGAAGGCTAAATCGTCACAATCACTCGATGTTTCGTTGAATGTCATGAGTTTGTGAATTTGCCTTAAGCATAGCCCACACTCTTTGTTTGTTTGTGTGTGCGTGCGTGCGTGCGTGCGTGAGTGCGTGCGTGCGTGCGTGCGTCCGTCCGTCCGTCCGTCCGTCCGTCCGTCCGTCCGTGCGTGCGCGTGTGTCTTTGTGTGTCTCTCTGCGTGTCTCTGTGTGTGTTTGTGCGTCTGTGTCGTCTGTGTTCGTCTCTGTGTGCCTGCATGCTGGTTCAGATGCATCCTTGGAACCCTTAGTATGGGGTACAGTGTCACAGCGTCAAGTGCAATGTGGTGCCCAAGGCCAAGCCTCGAGTGGCAGGCCAAGGCAATTCAGAGCAATACAGAGCCCGACGGGCGTCCTCTCTTATGTCTTTGCTTCTGTAGTTAAGACTGTAGTTGCTTCTTTCGTCAGCTGGGGCACCAGCGCAGGAGATTTAGGACGGCCTGGCCAAAAGACTTCGAGGGTTCCGCTGTTTGGCAACAGGCAACAGGGCTTTCCATGCGAGGTGCTGCTTCCAGCCCCAGGTCACACTTACCTGTTGCCCCCTAATTTCTTTTGTACTTTTTCTACCATAGCTTCTTGTAGCAACTGTGGCACATTGGGAGGCTCCGGCACGGCCAGGCTGAGTCTGCGCCTTGCGGTCCGTGCCAACACCGCCATTCCACAAGCAAAGGGGCCTCCTTGGCTTTTATAAAGGATCCTTTTGGACCCCGCCACCCAGTGCTGTAACACTGAACCTCCAGGCCATCTTGTGCCGTACAGTGCGGTTCTGCCTTTTTCTGAGGAAGCCGGGACCCAGAGCTGGCCGGGATCACGTTTTCAAGAATTCCCACCTGGGACGCTACATCAAGGATGTCTTGGACGAGAACAGCGAGTTTGAAGAGCTGAGGCCAGGAACATTGCAGCCGAAGCACATCAAACAACAATTCTTGACTACATCTTCGTGTGCAGGAAGGACGACCTGGCAGACCGTCACCCAAGCAACGTCTACTTCGATGATTGGGAGAGAGCTGCAGCTGGGACTTTATTCTCAATGCTGCCTGTCCTTGCCCTGAGCCCCATGATCCTTCAAATCACCACCACCTTGTGAAGTTTATGTCCTCAGCTGACTGCGACAGGTAAGTCCGAAAGCTTCCATCGAGACCTCAGCAACGATCCTCATCCTCAGCAGGCATGATTACTTCCCAATGCAGCAAGAGATTTCCTATGACATCCCGGATTTGAGAACAACTTTCCCGAGAGCCCACACATACCTCCTGGCCGTGGACGAGGCCTGCCGTTTGCAGTTCTTAGTAGTGGCTTCGATTGGCTCAGTCAGTACTGGCCCCAGTTCCCATGACTTTCTTTGCCACATGGAGGCCGATGGGCAAAGCGAGAACCCGTTCATTGAGAAGCTGAAGGAGAAGATCTTTGAGTGTTGCAAAAAAGAGGTGACTCTGATGGCATTTGCAGCGAGTGCCTGCTCTCAACTGTGCTGCGCGGCCTCTGTCGTCCAGTGTTGCTTTGCACTTTAGCAAGGCTCCGTACTGGAGATAGCCACCTGCAGAGGTCAACTACGAGACGATAGGGACGATGGAGCTACATCCTCGTCATTCTTGAGCACTTGACGAACAGGCCCTGCATGGTGCATAATGTAATCGAGTGGTCTTGCGGGGTTCCACAGTCCACGAACAAGAAGAGAGGTGCCGCACTTTTTGGAGCTTCATGGGTTGAGTTGATCTGAGTTGTGGTGGGCACTTATGCGCGCTTCGTCTTGGTTTCCCCACTTCCTTCGAGGCGGCTGTTTCCTGTGCAGACGGCGGTCGAAAGACTTTTGCGTGATTCTCGACCTTGAATCTCAGAAAAATGCACAGAAAAAGAGGAGTGCCTTTCTTGAGTGTATTGCGAACATCTCTTCGCAACTCCCACTCGCAGATATCCACACCGTGTTTTCTCAATGTGTGAATGAGTTTTGTCGCGTGGCAAGCATTGATGAGGGTGCTTCAGGTGCTTGAGTGCTGGGCCGCGATATCCACCCCATCTGCAACCAAGCACAGATTCAGAAGTGAGTGACCTTTGTCAAGGCCAACACTCCCAACAACATTAGTGAACTCCTTCAGAACTCGAAGCCTTGACAAGAAGGCTGTGTGCCAGGGCATAAGACTCCGTTGGATGCGTTGTATGCGGCTACCGACTTACTGTGTACCGAGTAGTTCTACGTATAGTTTTGCACACCCTCGTGGCTGCTGGCGCTCCCCCAGCTCCTCGCACCGAACGGCTTGCGGTTTGTGGGACCTTGTGGCACGCCGCAGCCGTTCTACTCTCAGACGCATTGTCGCATTGTCACTCTCTACGATCATCTTCTTTCCCGTCGCCGACATGGGAGGCAAGAAGTCCGCCAAGGCGAGCGCTAGCCGCCATGCAGAGGAAGCTTGCCCGGAGCCCTTCCGGCAGCAGTTGAAGGACAAAAAGTTCCGTGGATTCCTGTGCGGCGTGGAAGCGTCGAGCCTCGATGCCTGCGCGCTGGCCATCATCCCGGACAACGAGAAGGACAAGCCCGCCAAGCTGCTGTTGAGCGCCTACCTGGGGTGCCGGGAGGAGCATGTGAGGTGCCGTCATTTGGATGAGTTCCACTTCTACTTCGTGGACAACTCCAAGCTACAGAGCCCTGTGCCCAACAAGCTGGCGTGCCAGATCGCCTTCGCTTCCGGGGATAAGTTCTTTGCTTTGGGCAAGCTGGCCGTGGTCACCGCGAAGGAGCGGTCGGAGAAGCTGCCCCGTATGGGCCTGGCTGCTTTCGAGGAGCTGGAGCGGAAGCTGGAAAAGCTGGACGCAACAGGCTTCGACGCCTGGTTTGCAGAGCAGTGCCAGAAGCTGGATGCCCGCAACGACACCGGCAGCTTCGTTTACGTGCCGATGTGGCGAGAGCCCGGGCGCGCGCAGGAGCTTGATGCACAGTGCGAGGGCTGGGCGGAGATCTCGCGCCGATGCCAGGAGCTCTTTGAGGATTGGGGAGCCAAGAAGAAGGACCTCACGGAGCCCGAGAGCGAGGACGAGGAGGAGCACGAGGAGGACAGCCTGGGCGACGAGATCTTCGATGCGTTCACGCTTCAGGAGCAGCGTGAGCGCGAGCGGAATGTGGATGTGAAGACTGGGGCATCCGGGGCGAAGATGTGGACGGCCTTCAAGGCCCGCGGTTTGTCGCTGGTGTACATCCGAGGATCCGATGCCATAAACTTTGTCCTCGTGGAGCGCAGCTCGCAAACCAACAAGCAACAGCGAGGGGGTATCAACGTGGCCGTGGCGCGCTACATCTACCACAAGTTTGGTGCCAGCGCCCTGGAGAGCTTACTCACCAAGATCCGTGGCGACGTCATCATCTTCAAGGCGAAGCAGTACCACTCGGAGGGGTCCTGCAAGGTCGCCCCGCGCTTGGGCAGCAGATATCTCAAACTCCTATCAATCAAGGCTTGCATGATACTTGCATGGTGTGTGTGTGTGTGCTCTCTCCAAACTCAACGTACCCACGTTCTGCGAGCTCACACATGGCGGGCTTAAGCGCCTCCTGAGCTGAGGCTGCCTGCGGACGAGAGCTTGGGGTACCTCCGCGAGATCGAGCAGCCGCTGCCTGGTGCGGACGACACCTGCCTGAGCTACACACATGACTTATATTATGTAGTCTCTTACGTGTATGTATATATGTATATTCATATGCATATATGTATATGTTTATAGATATGTTATATATATATATATATATATTATTGTATATATATATATGTATGTATATATGTATGTATATGTATATGTTTATTTACATTTACATTATCGGCGTGTAGCGGCTTTTGATGAGGAAGGGGAGCTCCAATTCCTGCTGGACCGGACGGACCTGGGAACCATCATGCAGCGCTGTGTCTTCTTCCCGAAGTCTCCGGGCGCCAGCTTCTTGGAGCGTATCGCGGAGCTGGAGAAGAAGGCGCAGCCGGAAGACTGGCGCAACCGGCTCAGGAACAACGACGCACCCGAGTACTTGGTGAACTACATCAACTACAAGTTCGCCCTCTCCTGGAAGCACCGCCAGGGGATCTCCATCGAGATGCCCCCGAACAACAGTGCCAAGCTTCGTCTGATCTTCGCCACGGGGCTTCTGGACTTGAACCTCCAGCCCATCTACGGCGTCTTTGAGAGGAGGAAGGACGAGGATGTGGACGACGCCTTTGAGATCCCGGACTTCAAGTCCAGGTATGTCTTTCAGAAGTGGGACACGCATTTGCCGAATGCGCCTGAGGCCCTGGACTTGCTGAGCACTGCGTTGCTGAACAAGGGCTGCGAGAATGCGGGCCTGAGGCCTGAGGAGCTGAGGATGTTCGACCCGTCCTGGGACAAAGTGGACGTGTCGCCGGGCAGCATCGAGCACATCCTCCGGAAAAAGTTCCGGTTCCAGCAGGACAACGACTTCCAAGGAGTGCAACCGGGTCAGGGTGGTTGGGCTGTAGACGACCCCAGCAACCTCGCCACCCAGTTCAAGCATGCGCTGAACCAGACCATGACGCTGACACGATATGACCGTTCCACGCCCGTAATCACCTGCTTCCAGCTTGGCCAGTACCAGTGGCTGCTGCCCCTCCTAAATCCCAGCCAGGTGTGCAAGCAGGCCCCGAGCCTCACCGTGGTGCTGCGACCCGCCGCAGGGACGGGGAGCATTTCTGCATGAAGGAGTACTTCTACGAGGGACGGTGCTGGACCTTGACATGGCCTTGAAGCTTGCCAGGACCTGCGGCATGCTGAGCGCTGGACGGCAAGCCACCGGCAACTGTCCGACCGGACGTCGAAGAGACCATCGCCCAGATCCAGGGCTTTGAGGACCACAAGAAGAGGGCGCTGAGGGCCATGCGCAACGCCAAGAGCAACTTCAAGAAGTCGCTGGCAGCTTGGGGCCGCGTGCAGAAGATCAGCTTCGAGGAGACACATATGCCACCTCACAAGTGGCTACTAATTAGTCGCTACTCGTCGCTACTATATATAATCGTACTAACCAAGTCGCCACGCGCCCAGCACTCGTGTGCAGGAGACACGCAGCTGGGACCGTCCCCGGACTTCTCGAGAACGAGCTCCGTCCGCCGGCTCGCAAGGCTCAGCGAACTCCCGTGGCAACTCCCGTGGCAACTCCCGTGCCAGCGCCGACCGGGACCCCGACTGGCGCCACCGTGAGGCCAGAGTCACATGCGTAGCGGCCCACGTGTTGCAACATGTTGTGTCAAAACAAGCTTTGACGAAGTGGCAGCACGTGCCAGAAGGAGTGCCAGCCTTCTTGCCCTCATGCCATCTATAGGTTGAATGGCCAAGAAGCCCCATAATGCTGACATATTCGAACTTTTTTCATCAATTGAACTAGACTTATGCCGAGACCGGCGAAGAAGCAGGTGGCGAGTACAAGGGAGTGCGTGGCTGGCAAGTCTCCAGCCCCACAAAGCAAGTCGAAGGTGAGGATTCTTGAAAGGGCACGGGGGAGCCCTCGGTTACAGTGTACGATGTCTGAGACCCAAGTACTATAATCGCATAAACAGAACACTCCCCATGAAGACGTGGCGGTCCTGAGCAATGGGTTGCAAACAAGACCTGAACAACTTGCGGTAAAGAGAGCCACGCAGCTTGCAAGGCGAACGTCGACGGTGAGGATCCCTGGGCGAATGGTCAGGATCCGTGGAGTCAATGTGCCAGCATGAAGGCGAATGCAGGGAGCGGAGGATGGAAGAGCCCCAGCGCCACCAGCGCACACGAAGCGGGATTCCAAGCTGCTGCTGACGTGGCCAAGGCCAGTCCTCTACCGTTATGACATATGAGCGAGTTCGTAGGCCCCACAACACATGTGCGCTGTGCATGAGAGCACGTGTGACTTCGCATACTTTTTCCAGCAGCGCACGGGCACTAGACCCGTCTTGTGAGGACTCGCTACCGGCCATGACCGCTCCGTCCGTGCCACCGGAGCAGTGGGCCGTGAAGGATGTGGTTGCCTGGGCACAGCGAGAGGGTTTCGGCGGTCAGGCTGCCAAATTCCAGGCTGAGGAGGTCGATGGCAGGGCCCTCCTTCAGCTTGACAAGGAAGATCTGGAAGGTGCGTTCGGAATCCCACCACAAGAATGCGAGAAGCTCTGGAGTTCCATCTTGGAAGTGAAGTCCCTTGTGCCCACGCAGCCCGTGCAGCCCGTGGGCCCCATGGAGCACTGGGGTGTGCCAGAGGTGCTGACCTGGCTGCAGCAGCAGGGCTTCCAAGCAGCGTCTGCAGCTTTCGAGGCAGAGGCAATGAGCGGCCGGGCACTGCTTCTGGTGAGCCAGGAGGATCTCGAAGGTGAGCCGTTCCACCTCACCCCAGAGCACAGCAACAAGCTCATGCAGGCGATCAAGCAGCTGAGAAGCATCCAAGTCTGAGAGGATCTGGCAGACAGCGTCCAGAGAGTGAGATGGCCCGCGCCTGCGCGGAATTGATCGGGCATTGGGCAGGACTCAGGCAGGACCCAGAATGCAAAAGGACGAGAGTCTGCATTCAGTTGAGAACTTGGCTTCAGGCTCGAATCCGTGATGTCACACCTATTCTCTTGTGAGTCTTATCCTCTCATTCCTATACCGACCTTCGGTCGGCCCCATTTCTTCGTTCCCACCTTGTGCATGTGCCGTTGTCGCAGTTGCATCAATACTTTGATGAGGTGACAGACTAATATAGACTGAACCGCGTTCCCGTTGTCTATGCCAGGCATATACACAACGCCAAGCTAGTTTGTCGGTTGCGGCTCAGCAAGCTATAGCCACACTATAGTTCGAAAGCCCACGCTTGCTGTTTCAAGCCATGGCCGGCCAGATCAAGCTCATGGGCCAGGAAGCCCTGCTTTGTGCGAACGAAGTGTGGTACTGTGTCCTGCGCTACGGTCAATATGCCGGCTACCTTTCGGGCGGACTCCTGCTCCGTGCGAAGCGCCCCAGCTATGGCCTGCCGGTGCTGACAGCCTCGGCGCTGTGGCAGTACCTCCTCCGCACTGAGAGCCGACGCATGAGGCTGGTGCCCAACATCCGGACACTCTGCCAGGCGGCCGCCAAGAGAGCGCTGGAGGCACATGCCCAGCCTGCCCAGCCTGCCCAGTGCTCCACGGGTTGCATCAATGTCATGGACGGCTTCAGCCAGGCAGTCTCCCGCTTCCTGTTTCAACCGCCAGAAAACTACGGGGAGGATGGTGAGGTCATTGTGGTCGAGACCATGCTGACAGATGGCAGCCGCGAGTCCAAGAGCAACTTGAAGAAGAACAAGGGTATCTTCGGCTTCACTCACGCGCAAGACCTGAATGCCGGCGTCGAGCCCAAGGCCCATGCTTTTGGGAGAGCTAGTCTACATCTAAGGGTCTATAAGCGTCTATAAGGTCTTATCATATCTTGTCTCCCCATCTCGCTGCCAGGAGCCGTGCAGCTTTCAGCGTGACGACGGTACTACGGCTGTGGTCCGCATGTGGTGCGTGAACGTGCCAGGCCGAGCACTCTGCTCGATGCAGCTCTAAATCCAGAAAAAACATGTTGCGCATGGGTCTGAGTAAGGGCGAGTCACTCCGCACGATCGATCCCTCCACTCATGTACTTGGATCATTGAGCATCCACAGCGTCGCAAGGTTTGGAGAAGGCCTTTGACATGGTGGAGGTCAAAGCGGTGAGTGATCTGAAGGCCTTTGGCGAGCAGGTCGCATACAACGATGCCCGAGCTGCAAAGTTTTCTCCCTAAGGCGGCCATGTACGCGGCCACGCCTGTATGGGTGCTGCAGGTGAGGTTCCTCATTGGGAGTCCGTGATGAGGGTGAAAGTTAGCTGCTGAGGACTTCCAGCAGGCTCTCAGCAAGTTGCTGGGACCCGAGCGTGTAGCACAAGGCCGCATCTTGAAATGTGCCTCGGCCTATCTGCCTATCTTGGCCCTCCAGGGCCCTTTTGTCGGATGTTTGATGAAGCCCCTCTTGCGTCATTCATGTGATTTCCACAGGCACCCAGCGGCAGGCGATGGTGAACGATTTCCTGGCCCTCGAGGGCAGCTTGCCGCTCGGCTTCAGCTTAGCCGCTTCAAGCTTCCCTATTCTCGGGCCGGGACCTGGTGTACTATAGTGTATACCTGAAGCAACACGCCCAAGCTTGCCAGAGGAATGATGTGGTGGAGGTGCTTCAGAGGCACCCGCTGCTTCGGCAGCAGCGGAGAGCATGGAAGACATGGGGATGTGCTGACTTGAGGTGCAGCACCCGCTTAGGTTGATCACACGGCACTATTTCCGGCTCTTCTTGAGCGAGGAAGAGGGCAGGGTGGCTTTCCATGTCAACCTCGGCTTTGGCCAGGACCGAGATTCTGCCGTTACCTGTCCTGGCAGAGAAGCCATGCACGCATATGCACGCGGTTGTGTTTCTTCAAATGGTCTTCCTGCAGAAATGCTTGGACCTCTTCCCGGGCAGCCGCAGCAGCCGATGCGTTCTGTACACCCGTCAGGGAGGCCAGATCCATGCCTGTACTCAAGGCCTGTCTCGCTTTGGTCTCGAAGAGAGGCAGCAAGAGAGAGAAGCAAGCAAGGGCAGGCGAACTTGGAAACGCTTCTCTTGTTTTTTCCCTGAGAAGCCTCTGGCGAAGGCTTGCCCGAGTTCGTGCTGGACCGACGAATGATCACCACTTCGGACAAGCGCTCCGCCCCCGTCATCGACACGTCCTCCATCTCCGGCTTCGGGAAGGTCCTGCTGCTGCAGCATCTGGGTGGCGCCGTGTACACGACGTCGGCCCAAGAAGGACATAGACTCATAGATTCATATGTAGACTCATCGACTCACAGACTCACAGACTCATGGACTCATGGACTCAGAGACTCATGGACTCATAGACTCATAGACTTGTAGACATGATGAATGTTCCTGTCAAAGCCCATGTTTGAACGTTTCCAATACCAGGCCCACGAGCGGGCCAGCAGTATGCGGTGAAGTTGACGAGCCTGCGGATCAACGAGAGGTGCGTTGAGCGCGAGAAGCAGATCCTGCAAAGCCTGCAGCACCCCTCCTTCCTACAGGTCCACGACTGCTTCGAGGTGTTGCCAAAGTGGTATGGCGCAGACATGGACCGCGTCTTCGGCAAGAAGGGTGTGGTGATGGACGTGATTGACACCAGCCTACAATCTTTCATGTCGGAAACGAACCCCAAGCCCTTGGACCCCTCATGGCTGCAGGATTGCCGACCACTGATGTCTCAGATGGCTTCGGCCGTGCAGTACATGCATGGGAGGGGTGTGATGCACGGAAATCTGAAGCCTGGTAATGTACTCCTCCGCACAAAGGGCACTAGCTTTGATGTGGTGATCTCTGACTTCAGTTGCGCCGTGGATGGCATGGTGCAAGGCAAGCTGCTTTCGCATCCGCGAGGTGCTCTCGCCTATCAAGCTCCACAGATGCACGCGCAGCCCCCCGAGCCTTACAGCCTCAAGGCCGACGTCTACTCGCTGGGGCGCACCTTCCAAGCCCTGCTTCAGCGCAGTGAGATGAGAGCCAATGAGGAGACCGACCTCGAAACGATTGAGCCCTTGGAAGTTCGCCAGCTGCTTAGCAAGATGCAAGCACACGCCGAGGTGGATCGCCCCAGCACCGTCCCAAACGGAGGAGAAGTGCTGCTCGCACACCGCTTCTTCGCAGATTTCTCCTGGGGCTCCTGTCGATTTGCCGCGGTCAAGGCCTCGAACTCAGGTCTTTGATCGCCAAAGCAGCAACTGTAGCAATGTGCAATGTGCCAAACGCCGAGAGGCGTGAGAGAACAGGGAACTTTGCAATTCTCACCCTGCACATGTGGCGGGCATGCTACCCAATTCTTGGATCCAAGTATAAAGAATGTGCAAACTGAACCTGGAAGCTGTCAGAAGCGCGTGCCCGACAGTGGATAGAGGTGGCTGCACGCTCAATGGACAGCTTCAGCCTCAGCGGGACTCTTGCAAGACTGCAGCTGCGTGCGCAAAATTGGAGCTTTTGCATGGCCTGGACCAAAACACAAGATCTCCGAGACTTGTGAGGCTCAACAACTGCCGACTTCCTCCTAAATCAAGTGTCGACAAAGCTGCCTCCGAGTTGATTTATCTTTTGCTGTTCACCAACCGTGGTGCCTCTCGAAGCCAGCAGTTGCCATGTGTCGGTCTCGTTCTATCCCTCTCTCTCTCTCTCACACTCCCTCCCATTGCCAGCTTTCTCTCAGTCAGCCCACCTTAGTGAAGCATCGGAGCAGTCCACGTATGCTCACTTAAACATAGCATGTGTTCTGAAATGCGGATGCACCGTTGCGACACGCATCCCGGGCCGGGCTTGGCATGCAAGTGCTTCGGACCCGCGTAGGTGCTGATGTGTGCAGCTTTGGGGATGCTGTGTAGAGTCTGGGTTCCTGGCTCAAAGGAAGCTCACGCGGCAGTAAGAGTAAGGTGCCTTGATAGCTTGGTCGCTGCTTGTCGATTGAGTGCCAAGTAGGATGGATCTCTGATGCCCGACACGTACGGGAGTTGTGTCTCGTCGACTTATCATGACCCTGAACATACTGGGGTTGTTCCGGATTCGAGCTCATGTCGTTCATGTCGCACTCCTCGGACCACAGCAGCCGCTCTGTGTTGCAGAGCAACTGTTTCGGCGAGGTTGGGCCCAAGTATGTGAAGGACTGCACCAGGAATTGGGCATCACAGAGCAAACTTGGGGGAGGCACCTTCGGAGTGGTATACGAGGCCAGAGATACAGACGGATTGAAGTTTGCAGCCTTACGGCTGGAGAGCAAGCACCCAGGATACCGCCAGCGGATGCGAGATCTGACAGAACAAGACCTGGAGACACTCACTGCCTTCGAACATAGGAACATCCTTTCTGTGCTTGGCTACAGCAAGAGTGAAGAAGCCACCGTCCTCCTCTACCCGTTAGCAGGCGTAACATGCTTAAAGGCAGCACTCGATAGTGCTGAGATCGCGTCAAAGATGGAGTGGTCGTCCAGGATCAAGATTTTCATTGGCATAGTGGCAGCTCTCGAGTATTGCTACTACTACCACAGAATGGGCGGCACTCCTTGCTACCACCGGGATGTGAAGCCCAGCAACGTGTTCTTGACGGTCGAGTGGATCCCGAAGCTTGTGTGTTGTGGTCTGTCAAGACTCATTCCACTCGTTGACGATGATAAAACAGCTGCGCTGGGCATTGTGGGTCTGGGCAGCGAGGGGGGTTTCCTCTGCCCGGAGTTTACGAGAGATCGCACGTTCGATGAAAAGTCCGAGGTGTTCTCCGTTGGCGTAACTGCCTTGCAGCCGCTTGGAACAGTTGGCAACTGGCTCGACTCCCCTTAGGGCACCAAAACCAGGGGCCCTCTCATGTCTCAGCGTGCCCTCAGGATCATCACAGGGAGAACAAGCTTTGTGGACGGAGAGCCGTCCGTTACGGACCTCCTTGACCTTTGCCTGCTCTTAAGTGCGCATGCGCGTTTGCAGAGGGGAGACGTGAACAGACGCCTGGCACGTGGATAACTAAAGCCCAGGAGCAGATATCCGAGATATCTGAAGATGATGACTCGAGTGCCGAAGATGAAGCTGTCGAAGCAGTGTTGGGAGCGCGAGACCGCCGGCCCGAGTGGGAAGCTGCCTTGCTCCCTGCCATCCGTGAATTTGCCAAGCTCACTGTGCGTCTTGGCAGCATCTAGGTGGGGGCTCGGGTGCCTGCACGCACACACACACAGACACATACACATATATTCACTTGTGTATTGCTGACGTTCCAATTCTAATTCTCTTGGCCTCGCCCTATCCGTGGCCAGTCAGTTGGTTTTTGTTTACAGGTTTCCTGTGTGCACCCTCAGTAGGTGTGGAATCCCCGCTTTGCGTTGATCTGTGGAGAGCAGCTGGCTATCTTCTTATGTTTCGCATGGCACATTCTAGACGTAAATCCGCGCGAAGTCTGAGGCAGGCCACGAGATGCACCAGGCAAGCTCGACCCAACCTCGGCGGGCTTCAGCAGCAAGCGGATGAGGCTTGGCTTAGTTGGCACAGACTACTCTCGAGGATGGGCTCCCAGCAACAAGCCCATCTTTGAGTTCTGCTATTGGTAACGCCGGTACCTTGCATGTTGTGGGACCCACACAGCCAAGGCTGCCAGATACCTGCTCCCCCAACAGCCTCAGCCCAAGGAGAGGCACTGTTTGTGCAGATGTGTCCAGCTCTGCTTGAACATTCGTGCGGGCCTACTGTTGCACTCACGGCAAAGGCTTCCAAAGAGTGGTAAGTACTGTACTGGCAAGCTGCAGCACCCGGCTTAACCACCAAGAGGAAGAACCAACTCCTGATTCACAGATCCATTCCCGTGGAGGCTATACATGTTACAAATTGCTTAAGTTTATGTGAGTTATCACCCCGCCAGAGGGCTGCGCAAGCCCGAGTATAGACATGAATGGACTCTGGGAGGAATTTTTCAGCTGGGTGAGTGAGTCCTCCATGGCATGATTCATAGAAGCCCGCAAGGAGATGAGAGGCCCAGATCCCACGGCCACGAGCAGCTTTGCCAGCGGCTAGTGCGGATGTTAATTTCGGTGCACAACGTAGTGCTGCCCAGGCAGCGATGCGATGGCTGGATACACACAGGCAGCCCCGGCATGTGACAGATTGCAACTCTTGAGTTCAGTTCTTTCTCTCACTGTCAATCACGTCAGATCCCACTGAAACTCATAGTGCCTGGATGATAGTCCAACCCTCGCGCCCGGCGATGTGTGGCAGGGCGAAGGCAGCGAAGGCGGACGGGCGGCCCTCTCAAGGCCACAGACCCCGCACTTCTGAGTGATGCATGCTTTTCAGTACTGCTTCACACAGTTCGTTTGACAGTTTGGGTGGGTTGCCGGTGCATCGTGAGGTCTCAGGATTCGCCCCCGTGTTCCGGCCGGTCCGGTTCCGAATGAACCGTCTCCTGGTTTGCGATTTTGCTTCCAATTCCGATCTAGCCCTCCTGGTTTCCGACACAGGCATGGTTTCCGATATTTCTGGATCTCGTTCCGATTTGGCCGTTCTGGCTTCGATTTTTCCGTCGATCCTTTTGTAGAGGTGCTTTGCCTCAGTCGAGCTTCGTTCGCGTGTATACCATGTGCCAAACGGATTCAGCCGCCCCAATCGTCTATTGAACGCCCCCACAGCCCTTGGTCTCTTTCGGCTGTCAAATGCCTGGTTTCGGGTTGGCATTGTTGAACTCTGTCGGGGAAGTTGCCAGGGGAAACCTATCCTGAAAGTTTTGGTGGTGGGACACAGACATTAACAATTTTTTCATCAAGATGACAGGCAACCACCGGGCACTGCAACTCGGATGATGTCTGGAGTGTGTGTTCAGAGTCGGGTCCGTCAATTTTGGAGTGGGTCTGCACCGGATATGGTGACTTGTCCGGCTTGCGTTTTCGAGGTCGCGCCTTCGATGTCCGTGCAGAAATCGAAGCTGCGACCAGGGATGTTCAGCATGCGCTTCGACCATCGAGATGCTGCCAAGCAGTTCCGGCGAGTATTCCAGATTCTGAAGCGGAATGACTTTCCAGTGCGCCTAGTCAACCCGGACGTCGGTGACGATTTTGCAATGGAGGTCTTCAAGCATTTGGATGAGATCCGAAGGGAAGAAGGAGTATTACTAGCAGTATGCACCGAGGACTATGGCGAGCGTACGGGAGTCAACTGCGACACTTTCAACGAGCTGAGAATATCATACTCGCAGCATGTGAAGATCGTACCCTTGAGGATGTCCGACGTGTACCCGCCCCAGCCCAAGGATGAAAAATCCAGAGCTCTGGTCAACGCAGTCTTTTTGGACAATGTTGCCTACGAAGACTGCCGGGGAAAGTCCGACGACGAGCTTGCCGGATTGATGATGAAGTTGCTGGTGCGACCACCATGAGCTGGCAAGGTCAGCAAAGCTTGCACTGCCTTTGGCCTTCGCGACAAAAGTGCCCGCACCAATCGTTGCTTTGTCGACAAGCTCAGCCGGCAATTTACTGTTGTTCTCACTTTAGTAATCCCCCTCCCCCCCCCTGCCCCGCCACCCCCTTCTTCCCAAAGCCACCTGCTTCAAGCCGCTGCCATTGGGGCTCCTGAGTTGCGCCTGCCACCTGCAAGGGAACCTGCTCAGAATCTTGGCCAGGAATGAAGGAAGGCAAAGCAAAGACTTGGTTTCACTTCTTGACGTGGCAATCATATTCTAGACGTAGAAAAACCTGAGTTTTTGGTTTAGGGTTTGAGGTGATGCAGATTCCAGGTTCGGCAGCTTTGCTTGATCGGTTACCTGCCCTTCAGAACACATCCTCGAAGACAATGGTGGGAGTAGGCCATGGATTTGAGGAGGCGTGCGTTGCGAAAGAAGCTGTTTTTCTTTTTTTGCGTTTATGACGCCTCAAAAACATCGGGACAGGGCAGTTCAGCATTTTTGCTTCAAGATGCCCCAAAATGGTGTACTCTAGGTGCTTAAGACCTCAATGCGACTTCCAACGCGTTGCAGGGCCAGGCTCAGCCGGTGTCGGAGGCCTCTGTGACCGTCGGAGCGAGAGTGCAGCGTGCCACGGACTGGCGCTACGGATCCTTGGATGGCAGTTGTGGACATTAGGATGTCTTGAAGTCGTCGTGGAGCATTCGGGTGGGGAGGGGTGGTGCGACTTTGGGGATTTGGACTTCGATTTTGCCGGGAAGGGCTGTGAAAGGAACACAGCAGCTTGAGGTAACCTGCAGTCCTGGGAACACAGTTAGCTCCGAAGTGAGATTGTCCTACGGTACAAAGCAAAGAAGTTTTGAAAGAGAGCAACTGCTTGAAGAGCCCCGAAGGCGCTTTGGAGGATGGCGGCCCCCAAGGCTGGAAGAACTTTGGAAGTCTTTGGTGCAACTCTATGCAAGCTCTCTTCCTTTTTCCAAAAGAAGCTATGGGGCTCGTCTTCAGAGTCAGGGAGCACCGGGTATGAAATCGGAAAGTGCAGGTGCGCCTGCATTCGTGGTTTACTGCTGTTTGGGGTCGGCTCGGGGGTAGCCGCTCTGGGACCTGACATACAATCCCGACCAAGATTACATGTGAGACAAATTACTCCAAAAAAGGCACCCTGACAGTCATCAGATCCACTTTTGATACAGGTCTCAGATCCCACCACTTCCCGCCCATGCCCTTCTACAGCCGGAGGCATCGGCTTGGTGGTTGCCTGGCGGTGTGCCGATGGCAAGGCGTGCTAGCCATGTTCACGCAGCATTCCAGCTTAAGAGTACCCAACCCTCAGCCTGCACTCAGCCTGGGCAGAGGCTGTTGGCCCAGACAGCGCGGTCCCAAAGCATCCGGGCTGGGTACGGGTGCACTGGCAGGCCGTGAGAAAGCTTCCTGGGACCTTGGCTAAATTTAAGAAGTGATGGGCTGCTCCTGGGGCCAGGTTACGGGCTATCACAAGAACTACCGCTTGGCCTCGCGCAACAACCCGGTGCATGACCTCAAGTTCGCTCTCGAGGACTGGTGACTTCGTGGGTTTCGGAAGAGGCCTCTTTTGCTGGAAGCAGGAAGCAGCACTCCATGTAGAGTGTGTAAACAGATCTCCCTAGTGGCGCAAGGACTGGGAACAGCGGCCGAGACAAAACTCAGAACACGAAAAGCCGGTTTTCCACACCTTCCTCATAAGGAAAGGAGAGCAGACATCCCCGCAACCTTCTTTGTGTTGTAGTTTGTTCTAACCTGCACAGCTGCCGATGCAGCACGGATACGAGCTCAATGGAGCTCGGGATCGGCATTTTTAACAACATGCATCCCGAGTCTCAAGGCATCGATGTGCACGAGGAAGAATGAGCGTGAAAGGAAATTGTAGGCATCCCTCTGACGGTTGAGCTGACACCCGCGAAATCCCCCACGCGGCAAATCGCAGGGCGACGAACATGTGTAGCTGAAGCAGCGCGCAGCAACCATTTGCAACAGTTTTGGAGCCAACTTCTTTCCATGGAGCCTTTCCACTGCGCGTTCGGAAGCAGGTGTGTTCAGACGTGAGTCTTCGTGCGTGCTTAAAGGACCGGGCCGTGACATCGCTGGACGCAGTGCCGAAAGGGCGCCTGCAGCTGCATCACCTGCGATGCACGTTCGGCTACCCTTGTGGACTCAAGTACCCCCACTATGCCAAGTTCGACGTGCGGCCGGAGGCATGTCTGAAAGTTGCCAACTTCGTGCCAGGGGACATCGTCACAAGCTCGCTAGCCATGGGCACGCGGAGTACGTGCATCGGCCTCAAGTACAACTCCCAAGAGAAGAAGGCCAAGTGGAAATAACACGGATAACACGCCTGAAGTACTCATGCTGCATCCGACACTCCTCCAGCTTGAATATCACGTGGGACAGGTCGAGTTGTGGTTCCACAATGTGATGGGTGAAGGTGCCGGCGTTTTTGAAGGGGACCTCGATCGGGACCTGCAGTTGGTCGGAAAGACTGTGGTGCAGGCTGAAAGTCTTGAAAATCCAATTCCTTCACAGGCTTATGCGCAAAGCTGCAAGGCTGTTGAAACGTGTGGCATCTGTGAAGGAGGTGCGACGGGAGGACGTGGAGGGCGGGGCTTCGGACGGCGAGGCGGAGCACGACGAGCAGGCTCCGGCTTTCCCACACGTTGTCAGCTCAATGAACTAATATGAGTCTAATGAGGGCGTTATCGGGAGTGTTTCCCAGTGGGGGGGCGGGGGGGGGGGGGCGTTCCACACCCAAAGCTTTTTCACAATTTTCTGTTTGCAGAATGCACTGAATTTGTCTCAATTCTGTCAAGAGTCCCACGGGGTGAACTCCATTCGACGATTGGGCTCTAGCCTGCCACTCTCGAAGCACCTGTATACGAAGCATTCGGCAAGGCAACCGCGTTGAATTCTTAAGCGCCCCGAATGACATCTCTCCACGCAGGCTCCAGACTTGACATTAAGGTGCTAAAAAGCGTTTTAAGCTCACGTGCACACCCGAAGCTGCCAAGCCATCGGATGCTGTGGTCAGGAGTGGGTCGACAGCCACCTGGAGCCCAGTCTGTGCTACGCTGCGAACGGTGGCCAGCTCCTGTCAGTCGACACGCGCGCGGACAGGGTTGTGACGAAGATGGCTTAGACATCTTGTCATGTTCCGCATCGACCACCCTGCTAGCATGGCAGTATAGCTGGCAAAGCGCGAAGCAACACCTCGAGCTTCTGCATGGAAGGAGATGATGAAGAAGTTGAAGCTTCCCTTCAAGTCTGGAGACATTATCCGAGATAAAGCAGACGGAGAGCTGATGACTTGCATTGGCGTGGCCAAAAACCCTGGGCACGAGGTGGGGCAGATACTGTAGGAGGTTCAGTGCTTGGTTGCCGAAAGTGGGGAACGAAGTGCGTGTGAGGTTGCGCGGCTGCTGCATGGCAGCTACTTGCCCGTCTGCGTGTGGTTCCACGTGGCCAACTCGGCAGGCGTGAATGAGAAGTCGTAATGATTTCAGGACGTCACGAGGATGTAGAGGATGCCGGGCAATGCCGGTGCAGGTAGAGCAGTAAATGGCGTTCTCAGGCGCGGGCATCCACCCCAAAATTCACACGAAATTGGGCAGGTGGGGCGCTCAGGAAACACGAAGCAGGCATGTAGAAATGTATGTCGTCAAACATGTCTGCCTTGTGACGCACAACAGGCTGCAGTGGTTACGCAACGAGCCCGTCTCCGGCTTGCCGCAGGCTCGGAATTAATGTGTGCTGCCTTGCCTGGATACAAGAGCCCTGAGCCTATAACCCTGAACCCCATAAACCCCAATCAAACTTCTATAAACCCCAAACCCTCAACCCCAGACCCTATAAACCCGAAAACATCCCCGACAGCCCCAACATACCACTGGAGTTCTGAAAGGACGCGCGATCGAACCCTCAAGTCCATTCCGCAGGCGGTGCTGCCTAACTTTGAAGTGAGTTGCTATAGTCACCGGCATGTGCTGGCACCTATGTATAGACATGCTGCCCCACCCCCACAGCCCCCCAGACCACTGTCCCATACAAGTATAATTTGTTTTGTCTCGCATGGCGCTGCCGGACACTATGGTGGCCCAGGACATGCTCCCCAAGCGAAAGAAGGTGGTGAAAACACACACACACACAAAGTAAATAAAAATTATGAAAGCAAACAAAACACAAAACACACACAACAAGAAAGGACAACTCTGAGTACCAGTGCCGAAACCGAAAACAAAACGAAGAATTGGCAAGACGGAACACAAACATTCACAGCTCTGGTGAAACCAACAGGCAATCAACCAAATGCAAAACAACTCCGCGCACCATCCATTCAGGTCCCGGATACTAGTCCAATTGTTCTCGTTGTTTTGCCGCTTTTTGTTTTTTGGTTTCGGTCTCACTACCGGTGCTCAGATTTGATGTTTCCTCGCCCCCACTTTTGACCATACATGCGGGAGTACTGCAGTGGAGACATAAAAGTATCTTTAGAATGTTATCTGCTCACGGTATTCCCGAATGCGACATCACCTCGGTGCTGTGTCTGGCTTCCTATCGTAAAAGGTCATAAGGGTCGTCTTGGGGAGGATTGTCGTACATGCAGACATTTGTGTGTATATGTGCACTTCAAAAAGATGTGTCGACACACACACACACATATACACATATATATATATATAGACTCTGCCAGGCAAAACAGTGAGAGCCCATCACAGTTTGTCATTTCGCGACCCGGAGTTCCAAAAGCCACGGGCCACGACAGTGTCGTATTGCGCAAGCCCCAACATCCAAACGTGATCGCATTTTCGCATGTCGCGAGCCAAGACATCCCAGAGCACTTTGGATTTCGCGAACCCAGACTTCCAAAAACTATCGACAGTTTCGAGGACGGCGAGCACGGCCACGCCTTCGCCCTAGGCGAGAGCGCGATGTTCGTTCAAAAAGCGGGCGGGGAAGGCGTTTTTTTTGGTCTAGAAGCTACATTGGTGTAGTAGATGTCTCACAAAAATGCAACGAAGAGTTCCGTTTCTTCCGAACAGTCACAGTGCGCGCCGGGCGGCTTCAGCGACCTAACCCTCTACCCAGTCTTAATCTGAACGTTGGAACCCAGTAGTCAATACTATAATCTACAGGTCAGCCGGATATCAGCTGCCTTCGCCCTCTCTCCTGCTGGCAGGTGCGGCTCCAACTACCACAGGGCAAGCAGCAGAAAACGAAACTGGCATTCGCTTCGCCAGCGACAAAGCACGTGTGGGACAGAGGGTGACATTCCGGTTCCTGAGCCACTTCGGGCCGCCAGGCCAGCTTTTCCTGGACAGCCTTCATTCGGGCGCTGCAGGAGGGGTGGCCGGTCTCCTAGGAGCAAGGGGCCAATTCATCTGTGAGCACCTTCAGCGGCTCAGTGGGTGTACAGGAACTCTCTTGGGTTGGAACTCTTGTGGTCAACGGCATGGGGAAGGCCACGACCTGTCAGAAGGTCGATGTCGAATCCGCTTTGACAGTGGCGAGATGCAAGTTCTGCCCACGGAGGATGTCTGGATCTTGAGCAGCACAAGCACGGATTCCGAGGTGAAGGTTGGTCTGCAGAGGAAGAGCAGCGTGGACGCCGACCTGCTGGATGCCGACCCAGAGTTGAAGTGGGCCATCGCAGTGAGCATGCAAGAGGTTGTTCCCATTCAGGACTTCATGCCGCAGAAGAGGACTCAGAGGACACAGGGAGAGAAGCTGCTCAGCGACCAGGTGGAGGAGTTGGACCTTGCTTACGTTGCCCTGTGCACGGAGAACTGGGCAGAAGACCGTCTGCTTGGGGCAGGAGCATGCGGTAAAGTCTACAAGGGTATCCACAGAGATGATGGCGGGGAAGCTGCACGTTTCGCGGTGAAGCGGCAGTGGTGTCCGGACGACGACATCGAAGCTCGCCAGCGTCTGGAGCGAATGAATCGGGCCGAGATCGACACGCTGACGCGCATCAAGCATCCGAACATCATCCGCCTCCTCGGCTACAGCAAAGGCCAGGAGGACATGGTGCTGATCTATGAGTTTGGGGAGCAGGGCAGCCTGGAGAACGCCTTGCAAGAAGACGCGCTTGCAGCGAAGCTGGATTGGGCTTTGCGCATCAGGATTGCGCACGGAATCTTGGCGGGCGTCCGGCACTTGCACGAACAGCAGCTGTACCACCGAGATGTCAAGCCTGGTAACATCGTCCTCATGGAAGATTTCACCCCCAAGTTGAACGACTTTGGGTTGTCCAAGTCTTTCCGGGAGGCCGAGTGCGCAGACGAGGTCCCGGAGGGGACGCCTGAGTTCATGTGCCAGCAGTACGTGAACACTCACAAGTTCGACGAGAAGAGCGAGGTCTATGCGATCGGGGTCACCCTCCTTCAGCTTTCTGGCACAAGCATCCCAACTCTGTTGTCTCGTCGCTGTTATTCTGCTCATATACAGTATATGACTCATATATGTTTCATTCATTCACTGCCTAGGATTGTCACTGGCAGCACTGACTTGCAGTCGGGGAATCCTGCGTTGATCGACCTCCTGGATGAAATCGATCAAGACGCGGCCAATGGCAGGACATCGGCTTGCCAGGCCCGTGACCGTCGACCCGACTTCGAGGACAATCTGCTACCTGTGGTTGAAGCTTTGTCCGACATGGCGGTGCATCTTGGATGAAGATTGTCTGGCTGACTTGTCTGGCTGCTATGGAATCCCAATGGCCCAAGCCCAACCCCACCGACCTAAGCCATATTCCGATGCCTGCGGATCTGATTTTCGAACCCCAAGGTCATCAGGAGGGGATGACAGTAGTTTCCATAAGCGCCGGCATGCGGCAAGGAATCACAGATCTTTGCTGTCTTTTCCTGCAACCAGGCGATGTAGAGTTTAGAGGACGAATCGTAAGGAGTCATCCCCAAGCTATGTCCCCAAATCTGCAAATTGCATAAACTGCAGATGCATAAGGATGGCTGCGGCTCCATATTTGTCTCGAGCTTGGCTGTCTGAGCTCTTTCCAAAAGTGGAGGCATCTTGGGGACGAGCTAGAGGTTTGCCTTTACGCGTCTTTTGCCGATGCTGCGGGCACATGTACGGTAAACGCATTTCCCGCTTCTGCTCTGGGCAAGGAAAGTAGGTTGGGAGCGTGACAACGAATCAAAGCACTCGCACGCAGTTTCACCAGGCGATGCCAACACCACAGGCCCCCCGAATCGCTATGTTGGACCAAAGGTGTGGGACCACAAACCCGTCGTCGAACAGAACAGAACGAGTGAGCCAAGGGCATGTTCATGGCCACCATGTATGTGAGCACGCAGTGTGCAGGACGTTGAGCGCGCAATTTCAGACATGAGCCTTGGGCCTTGCAAGGCAACGGCCGCAAGCTTGGAGAGGAACACAGAACGATCCAAGCTCCAGACCGACCAGGTGGGATCCCGCATGCTCCCGAATTCCGTGGTCGAACATGACTAGACTTTGTATGTTGTTGACAGGCTATGGGTATCATAACTTAGCAACTTTGTGCTGCAAGTCGCACTTCAGGTGGAGGAGGTGGAGATCGCGTATGTTCAGCACTGTACACAGAACTGGGCAGACGAACGAGTCCTCACCAGGGGTGTCTACGGCACGGTGTACAGGGGAGTGGATGCAGAAGGTCCTGGCACTTGTCTGTTTGCCGCGAAGCGGCTAGAATGCCAAGACAAAGAACGCCGCGAGCACATGGAACGTGTGACCCAGAAGGAGATTGAAAACCTGACAGGCTTCGCGCATCCCAACGTCGCACGATTGCTTGGATTTTCCAAGACCAAGGATGCGATCGTGCTTTTGTATCAGTACGGGCTTTATGGCAGCCTTCACAACAATCTGGAAGGTCCTGCAGTCTGGTTTAGACCGTCAGAGATAAGTTGCTCTTCACGAGCCATTTCAGGGTTGGGGCGAAACGAAGAAGGGGGGGCGGGGCAGGGGGAGGTCGCTCCTTTGGAGAACGCAACGTCTTCTAGCAACTCTGGAAATCAGGCCAGCAAGCAGATTCACAATCCTTGCCGGCGTGTTGTATGGCACACGCAGAATGTAGAAACTAATGGAACAAAGCACAATCAGGGCCAGTATCTGGGGGGATGGCGAATCAGCAGTCACTGTGTGTGTGTGTGTGTGTGTGTTTTTGCTCGCCTAGTCTGTGGGGTGTTTCGGGATTGGTCACCAGAAGGTCATGGCCAAGCCCAGCGATTGTCTTGGACCGGCCGCACCTGGATCATCCACGGTGTCCTTGAGGCCATCAGCTTCCTTCACGAAGCTGGCGTTTTCCATCGTGATGTGAAGCCTGGGAGCATCGTGCTTGCTGAGCCCTCGAACGCCCAGGACTGCATCATAACATGCTGTCCCAGATGTTGTCTCGAAAGATGACATGTCTCCGCATGGCCCAGGTGCCAAGTAAGTGCTAGATATGGGCAGCGTGTCAAGGACGGCATGCTGCTCGTTCCCAAGTTGATCGACTGCGGCTTGTCGCGGTTCCTCCCGCCGACAGAGAGTCTCGACCCCATTTCGCAGTGCTTTTGGTTAGCTTCACTGATTTTCAGCACACTGAAGTCTGTGCAGCTCCCTGAGCCGGTGATTTCCCTCCAAACAATCCGGTAAGGAAGACGCTTCGCGCAACGACGGGTATGCCTGTGCTGGGCACTCCCGGCTTCATGTGCCCAAGGTATATGACAACCGGGGTGTTTGATGCCAAGAGCGAAGTCTATTCCGTCGGGGTCACCATGATCCAGCGCCTGGCCTTCAGCTGCGGATATTTCTTTTGCTAAATGTAAACGCTTGTGCACGTATGTGCACGTAGTCACGTAGTCCAAGCAACGCACCTCGGAGTTTCTTGTCCGCACAGTCGGGCAGGAAAAGCGGCCGCGGGTCGAGCTAAACACGCTTATCATCCGCTTTGATCAGTCTAGAGTTGCTATATGTTGCTGTGGAGTCTAGAGATGACCCCTGAAGCCCTGTTTGCCTTGGTAGCGGTGCCAAACCTTCGGTGAACTTGTTGTTTGTGCTCGTGCGTTGCAAAATGAAGGCTTCGGCAGGGCGGCGGGAGCTGCCAAGAAGCTAAAAAGGCAGCAAACAGGTGGTTCCGGAAGGGGGCGGTCCTTTTCAGGGAGGTCAGCGGTTGGGTTTGTTCCAAACTTCCAAACGAATGGCTCCCAACTCGGCCCCACCGAAAATTGCATTGTGAGGATCATCTCTGGTCTGCTGGACTTCTGCAACACTACTCTGCAAGACATCGTCAACAGCAAGGGCCGCGAGAAGCCCAAGAGAGTTGCAGAGGCCCGTGATGGCCGGCCTCCTTGTCAGGCCGAGGATGTCGAAGTGGTACAGCAGTTGGCGAACTTGGCTGCGCTGCTTGGACTGACATGAGAATCCCTTGGCCAGGGCCAAGAAGCACGGCCTGCAAACTCCATGTCTCTGATTCTCTCTGATTCTAATGTGAGAACCTGGCACCCAAGGCAAGCCACGGCCGGGCACGCCAAGCGATGCACCGTTCAGGTTTTGCGCAGTCAAACCGAAGCACCTGGCAAGCTCAGCTCTCAAACCAGTGTTGTTGCTTAAGGCGGGTGTGCGACGCTGACGCTTGGAGGCGTCCATGGCGTACTGCCATTGGTTTTCCGGATGAATCCGGGTCTCAAGCTGGAAACCAGCTTTCGAGATGAATAAAAACCTGTAGATAGTAGATATGTGCCCGTGCCGGACTGGGCATGGCCATAGTCATAGAGCATCTGGGGCCCTCGAGAACCTTCGTGAAAGTTACAGTGCATGGTTCGACTGCTAAGGAACTCGGGGCAACCGATGGTTTAGTTTGCTGCACATAGGGTAACCCAGTACAACCAGACCCAGCACAACCAGCAATGTGGCGTTTGCCGCACAAGCCCGCAGGAGTGGTAAAAGGGCTGCGGAGAGCGTGGCGTCCAGGCTTCCCCTCCCCCCTCTCCCTCCTCTCCCCCCTCTCCCCCCTCTCCCCCCTCTCTCCCCCCTCTCCCCCCTCTCCCCCCTCTCCCCCTCCCCCCTCTCCCCGCTCTCCCCCCTCTCCTCCCCCCCCTCCCCCTCCCCCCCTCTCCCCCCTCTCCCCCCTCTCCCTCCCTCCCTCCCTCCCTCCCTCCCTCTCTCTCTCTCTCTCTCTCTCTCCCTCTGCTCTCGCTGTCGCTCTCGCTCTCGCCTTGGCTCTTCACAACAATATATTCACCCATACCTCTTTCTGCATTTATGGCCTTTATCTAAATGAATATACTAATATCTACACACATATGTAGCGCAAGTACACGGAAGTTCTGTCCGCACATGAACTGGGGTATTGCGTTCAGAAACCCGGCATGTACGTGTTTCATGCTGTTGGGACACATCGGGTCAAGCTTGGAGATGCTTTTTTTCTCGATGTGCCCAGCGCCAGCAGCATGGTGCGAGCCTCCTCCGTCGGAAAAAGTTAAGGAGCGGCGCGGACTGTTTTCAACTGGTGGATCGAAGTTCCCAAATTACAGCGTCAACTTCTCAACCTTCCGTACACCCTACCCCTTGCCCCTATTTACTAAGAGCAGGAGATCTTGTGCCGAGTACGACTCTTCAGGAGTCGCGTGAGCTGGAAGCCGACTATGTCAATATGTATATATATATATACATATATACATGTAAATATATATGTATGCATAGTATTCGTACCAGTCTTGAGACATGTCATCATCATGTCCTTACTCACATGGCCAATCCAAGAACGAATACCACATAGCAGTGCTTTGCACATACGCGTACTCATGCTTCCATTCATGATTCTTGGGCTGCTGGTCTTGCCTTGCTATGCATACATTTTTAATGGGTATAGCTCAGTTCGAGGGCCCGGAGTGCAGGACCCGATGCAGGGCCAGCCGGTATCGGAGCAGTTGGTGACCCTGGGTGCAACAGTTCAGCGTGGGCCTGACTGGCGCTACAGAGTCTCGACAGCACGAATCTGGTACTCTAAAGGCCCACTCGCGAATCGCGGATTCCCGGACCCTCGGGCTTGCTCTGAGAATTCAGCGGCATGCCGCGGTGGCGCCACATGGTCAGGGCTTCGCTTAAGGAACCAACAAGAGCTCAGGGTGGACACCTGCCCAGAGAGCTACAACGTCTGACGATTGCCCCATGCTTTCCACATGTTCCCACATCCACAAAATCCATCTGGGCCTCCTATCCTGTCGTCCTCGTACCTTAGAGACCGTCCTCTGGTGCCCTGGCCCAACTACTGAAGGTGCTGACGAAGATGGCGGCCCGCGAGGCGTGGGGAAGCTCTTGGGTTGATGGGGTTTGTAGGGTTCAGGGTGTAAGATCTGTTTATGAGGCTCTTTGAATGCTGAAAAAGGGGGGGCGGGGGGGCTCAACCGAGGTGTTGGCATCGTGATGGGCTGGCGATCTGCCGATGGCCAGGCCGTCCCCCCCTCCTCGCCCATGCGGGAGGGCTTTGAGGTTGAATGTGTGTGTGTGTGTGGGGGGCGTGGGGGTATCAAACATTGGGGGGACGGACACGAGACACACTCCTCCAATTTTGCAGGCTTCTGGCCCAGAAGATGCAGTGCCAGCACACCGTGGATGGGTGCGAGTACAGTGGCAGGTGGGAAGCTGCATGATCATGCGCAGTTCGGCTCGCCCAGATCGCACCGGGTCCAAACGAAAGTCCGGGGGGATTGCCGTGGCTGAGCGAAGCACACGCGGTTGGTGCGTTGGCTTAGACTGGAGGCCTGCTCGCCTTTGGTCGGACATCGCGCTCTGGCCTAGGTGCAGGCCTAGGCCATCCCGACACACGGATGGCCTCGCAAATAATGGCATGCCTTTGGCCTTGCAGAGGGTGCTACTCTTGCCAGTTCCCGGGCAGGCTCTGTACTGGAAGTCGACCTTCCTTCTAGATTCTGGGTCACATGCGCTTTTTTGGGGCTGTCGGGGGAAAGCATGGCAAGCGCGTACTTTCCTGCGTTTGGGGCGGGCAGGCGGGGTCTAAGGAGATGTGCATTTGTGTTGCAAATGGCGCACTCGCTGCGGCCCCGTGCGCGTTCCCGTCAAGAGCAGAACTGTCGTCGCTTTTGGCTACTTGGTCTTGGAGTGTGTTTTGGTGTCATCTTCAATTGAAGTAATCTTGGGTGTCTTACACTGTTTGGGGTCTATGCTGGCTTCCTCAGTGGAGCCACAGGCTGGCCCATAGCCCAAGCATGACAAGATGTGTTTATTTCATGCGTGAATACCACATGCAGTTGCCCAGCCATACGCGGTGACATACCCGATCTTCCAGAGATACCGCCCCTCCCCCTCCCACTGCGTCCCGCAGAGGTGACTGGATACTGCAAGAACTATCGCCTGGGTTCCAGCAGCAGCTCTGTGAGTGACCTCATGTTTGCTTTTCCGCAGGACCCCAAAATCAAGAGCCAACAGGGAGCCCAGACATTTTTGAAATCTTTGGTGTGTGTCGAGCGTATCGACATTTGAGTTCACTAGGCTCGCTAGCTTTACGCGGCCGGCATCTCTTACTGCCTAAAGGACCCGGCCGTCACATCGCTGGACGCAGTGCCGAAAGGGAGCCTGCAGCTGCATCACCTGCGATGCACGTTCGGCTACCCTTGTGGACTCAAGTACCCCCACTATGCCAAGTTCGACGTGCGGCCGGAGGCATGTCTGAAAGTTGCCAACTTCGTGCCAGGGGACATCGTCACAAGCTCACAAGCCATGGGCGTGCGGAGTACGTGCATCGGCCTCAAGTACAACTCCCAAGCGAACAAGGCCAAGTGGAAGCAAAGTCAGGTTCTGCACGCCTGCAAGTACTCATGCTGCACCCGCCCGACACTCCCCCAGCTGTGGTATCACGTCACGTGGGACAGGTCGACATGTGGTTCCACAATGTGATCGGCGAAGGTGCCGGCCTTTTCCCAGGGGACCTTGATCGTGACATGCAGTTGGTCGGCAGGACTGAGGTCCAGGACCCCTTGCATGTTCTTTCTGTTGTAAAGCCAAATAAGGAGTAGAAAGTGCGCGGAGCGCAAAGCCAAAGCACCAAGCAGGCAGTCAAACAGGCCATTATCCCTTGCTGTATACCGTCATACATACCATTATGTACCTTGAGTGGCTGTTGCCGGCAGGAGGCTCAGCCTGGGGACCTGGAGAGCGCCTCTGACGGCGAGATTGAACATGACGAGCAGGAGTTCGCCTCAAATCCTTCCGACCAGCCTCTCAAAACTCCATTGCAAAAACTGGCCCTGACGGCCCTGACTTGAACCCGGACCAGAGTCGCCGTTTGTGCAGCTTGTTCCGATGCCCCTCAGGAGTGGGTCAGCAACAACCTGGCGCCTTCTCTCCGCTACGTCACAAAGGGCGACCAGCCCCTGCACGTCGACACACGCACGGAGCTGTGACCTAAATCGCAGTTCAAGACCACCTGGTTCAATTTCATTCAAGAGCTATAGAGACCCGAAGTGACGAAAGATTGAGCATGGAGGAGATGATCGCGAAGTTCAAGCTCCCCTTCAAGTCCGGGGACGTCCTTCGGGATCGGGAGGACGGCGAGCTGATGACTTGCATCGGGGTGGCGGAGCGCCCCAACTACCAGGCCTTGGCTCTTCAATTGCTGGTGCCACCGTAAGGGATGCTAGGAAGACGTGCCCACAGCTTCCCAGGTTCCGGGACACCTTTGCAACAGCGCTCCTCCGGTCAGCGTGTGGTTTCATGTGGAGTCCTCCTCAGGCCAGGGCCCAGAAGCAGCATGTGAAGAAGGGAGGGTCTTGGGAGTTTACAGCCAGAATCTGGATTCTGGGCTGCAGATGCAGATGATGCGGCCCTGTCTCCAGGTGCCGGCATCAACAACGGCATGCACAGGATGTTGGGCAGGCGGGGTCTCAAAGCCGCCGCCCCCCCCCCCCCCCCCCAATCCATTCTACTCCCCATGTCCACCTCCAGGTTCGAGCGCGTCCGCAATGCGCCGGTGCCTGATTTGCTCCCGCCGGAGGACAAGCTACCAGCACAGGTGCGCACAATGGGGCTGAAGCAGCCGAAGCATGGCTGCAACCTTCGACAGGACCCCTCGGGCTGGGACGTAGAAACCTACAGAGGCACGGCCTCCCGTCGCCTGTGCATCCGCCTAGAGGCCGCATGTGCAGACGCATCCCGAAAGGCATCCTCGCCAGCCTCGACGGGCAGCTGTGCTTGGACTTTGCCTTTCCCCGGGGGAGGAACCAGGCTTCCTGAAGTGAAAAGTGCGACAGATGTCGCGCGCATTTGGTCCTTTACAGCTTTGTGCAGGCAAGCTCAGGTTGCAAAAATGTTGGACTCGCTTTAGTACGTAGGGGTCCCCCCCCCCCCCAAAACAATTTTGGGGTTTTCGGGGATCCTGAATAGTGTGGGCTGGGGCTGGGACGGGGCTGGGGGTAGGGCGGCTAGGGGTCGAGGGTTGAGGGGAAGCCTTGAAGCTGGAGGGTCTAAGCTTTCCAGGCTTTGTAGCTCCACGGTCGCCGGGGCTCCGCATAAATGCGGACCACCGAAACAACTTGCTAAAGCGAATCAGGGCAGTTCGTGGGCTACTCCCTTGGAAAATTGTTTGGGGGCCTGTTTCGTAATGAAATTTTAAATGGAATTTAAATAAGGCTGGACACCAAAAAAATCCGGAGTTTCTTATTCAAAACTGTCTTTAGTTTTTGGCTCCCCGGCCCCCCGCCCTTCAACCCCGGCCGGCAAACATCGCATAATTGAGGACCACCCTAAACAATGGGGGGTCCCCTATAGGATTTCCGGAACATCGCATAATAGTGCCCCTTCTCACTAAAGCCAGTCCAACATTAACAGGCTTCCATGTGAAGCACCAGTACGTCAAGATTTATAACGAACACACCATCTCCTTTCTTGCAGCAGATCGTAAGAAGGACTGGAGCTCTTACATCACGAAGCACATAACAAAGAGACCAAGCTGCAGCAGCCTGCGGCAGGCAAGAGTGGATCTCTTTGACGTGCGGGAGGAGGTCACTTTTGCTGCAGGGGGCATTTTTCTGTTTTGTTTGGAGCTCGTACGTTCCATGTGTGACAACCAAAGGTGTTGCGACTCGTCACCGGCGGTTGGGTGCCGGGAACTGTGTTGACGCTCCCTGACGCCCGGACTCAGACAAGCCTTGCTGAGCCGCTAAGCGCTTGTGCCTCTCGGTGCTGGATCCTGGTACCTGGCCCTATAAGCAGATTAACGCGCAGCCTTCCGAATGCAGCCCTCCACCCCGACCGTGAACCACCAGCTAAACCCAAGCACCTTCACCTGGCCTGTGGCCACCTAGCGCTGAACCTCCACAGCTCAGGAGCAGCCGTTTTCCCGTTTCACTTTGGTGGGCCTGGGCCCAGATGATCAGGGTGGTCCCAGCGTCTGGTGGTACATGGAAGAAGAGCATGAGGCGTTCACACCATCCCCCCGAACCTTTGACATCTGATATGTTTTTTTGGGGGCGCTAGGCTGGGTGATCTTGAGTGTCCTGTGTGTCCTGGACAGGCTGACCGTGGTGCTGGCATTCTGAGTGGATGGGAGGCCGGCAAAGTGCGGGGCTTCATGAACAGTAAAGGATACAGTATATGAGGTAGGGCTTTCGTTTTGGGCATTTGGTAATTTTCTAGATGGTTGCTCAGCATACTGGTGAGTGTACATATGGGGTGGTGTGTGGGAAGACTAGTTGTCGATACTTAGTGGAATCAAGCCAGCAGCCAGCATCCTGCATTAGCTGCGCAGAGCCCGCAGTCCTGAGCTCAGATGCTGCGGAGTCGCCTGCGAGACACCGGCGAGCGCGTCGATCTGAAGGTTCTCCGCTTGAAAGAACGCTGAATCCTTTTTGAGTCTTGACTTGGTGCTGCTAGCCCCTAGAAAGCCCGGGACCGCCACCGAGACCTCACTTGGCCCTGAAACCTTGTCAGTGTCCATTCAGGCCCCGAAGTTTGAAGGGCCTTTGTGTCAAGGAGTCAGGCAAGCTCATGGGCAAGGCTTTCAACATTTTGGATAATATGGCCTCTGCAAGATGTGGCTGCACAGTGTCGTGCCGCACGTGCCGATTCCGTTATATTTCCGTTCCTTGTAGTTCAAGGCTGAGAAAGTGAGCCTCACCTTCTGATGTCCTCCCCCATGGCACTGTACCACTTCTTAATGGTGAAGCATGTGGTGGTTTGTTTTGTGGAAAGGGTGCATCATCGAGGGTGGTGCCTGTTGCCGGGCCACTCTCATTGTATCATTGTGCTGAAGTGGGACGAAAACCGGCGACACTCCTGCAACAAAACCGCTCGCCGGATTGCAGATTTCAGCAACGCTGCGAACGGGTACCGGTGTCTGCTGCTATTGTCACACGTTTCGGCACATGTCGCCAGGTTCTTTCAGAACGTCTACAGGCCGGAGATGTACCAAAACGTCACCCACCAGTCGTGCAAGGATTGCAAGGATACCCGCAGACTGGAGGCCCCTTGCAATCACATTCGGCTTCGGGTATCTTCCATTCGGCCGAGTTGGAAGCTAGGAAAGGCGTAAAGCGTGTCCGAAAGTGGTATCCCCCGAGGTCCACTTGCGCAAAGGCCCCTATCCTTGGCGGCGCCCGCCGCGGCGCTCAGCCACGCCAACGCCCGGGTGGGGCTGAGGGTGACGTTTCGGTTCCTGAGCAGGCACCTCGGCCCAGATGGCGCCTCGAGATTGTCTCAAGGTGGCATTGACCAAGGCCTCGCTGATCTCGTAGGGCCTGGAGGCAGGCTCGTCTTCGAACACCTTCAAAGGCTCAGTGGTAAGCCGGGCACCCTCCTTGGATGGAAATCCAACGGTGTGGGTCATGGTGAAAGCCAAACCTTGAACGAAGCCTGGTGTCGCATCCGCTTCGACACGGGTGAGCAAGAGGACCTTCCCATGGAAGACTGTTGGATTCTGCCAGCTGCTCAAAACCAGGTTCCTGGGCTGTGCACACTTAGAAGTTGCTTAGAAGCTCATGCAAGCTTTGCTTGACACCTTAGAGGCTTAAATTGGCTTAAATGCTTCCTTGCCGAGTGTCGAAGAGTCTGAGGTAACGGGAGGCGCGGGAGGCGCGCAGGACCTTTGTGCAGGCAGCGGCCTCAGGCCAGAAGTCTCCACACTTTCTGATAAATGGGAGGCCTCTTCATGTTTTTAACCTAAGGAGGTGCTTCGATGCAGCACAGCCAGGCCCGAGGCCCGCAGCTGACTGGGGCAAACGCGCGAGTTGGGTTGAGGGTGAGCTTTCAGCTTCTGAGCCACGCTGGAGCACATGCTTCAAGCATGGTGCCTGCCATGAGTCACATGCTCGGGGAAACTGGGCAAGCCCTTGGTGCCCACCTTGTCAAGCTCGGCGGCTCTCCAGGAACTCTCTTGGGCTGGAAGGCAAGTGGTATTGTACACGGCGAAGGCCAGAACTGTCCTGAAGCCTGGTGCAAAATCCGCTTCGACACTGGTGAGACGCACGCTCTTCCAATGGAGGACTGTTGGATTCTGCCTGATGCTCCGGCGGCTCCGGCGCCGGTGCCTCTCACAGCTCCTGTTGCTCCCTCACCGGCCCCCACACGAGCAGAGCCTTGGTACGACCTAGCCGAGGATCCAGAACTGAAGTGGGCGCTGGAACTGAGCATGCAAGAAGCGCCACCCAAGCAGCCGACGCAGCTCGAGAAGCTGCTCGGCGACCAAGTGGCGGAGGTGGATCTTGCTTATTTGGTCAAGTGCACGGAGACGTGGTGCGAAGACCGAATGATTGGGGAGGGAGCATATGGCAAAGTCTACAAGGGTGTGGACCCGGACGATGGTGAAGCCGCACGTTTCGCGGTGAAGCGGCAGTGGTGTTCGGACGACGACATCGAAACTCGCCAGCGTCTGGAGCGAATGAATCGGGCCGAGATCGACACGCTGACGCGTATCACGCACCCGAACATCATCCGCCTCCTCGGCTACAGCAAGGGCCAGGAAGACATGGTGCTGATCTATGAGTTTGGGGAGCAGGGCAGCCTGGAGAGCGCCTTGCAAGAAGACGCGCTTGCAGCGAAGCTGGATTGGGCTTTGCGCGTCAGGATTGCACGTGGAATCTTGGCAGGCGTCCAGCACTTGCACAAACAGCAGTTCTACCACCGGGATGTCAAGCCGAGTAACATCGTCCTCATGGAAGATTTCGCCCCCAAGCTGAACGACTTTGGGTTGTCCAGGTCTTTCCGGGAGGCCGAGTCCTCGGACGAGGTCCCGGAGGGGACGCCTGAGTTCATGTGCCGGCAGTATGTGAGCACCCGCAAGTTCGACGAGAAAAGCGAGGTCTATGCGATCGGGGTCACCATCCTTCAGTAGTTGAGCCTCAAGAGAACCCGTGTTTTTTTTCTTTTCTTTTCTTTCGTGCGGAGTTGCAGAGTAGGCGTCAGAATCTTAAGGGCGATCCCTGCGCAAGGCTTGTCACTGGGATGCTCGAGTTTTTGAACGGCAGCCCGTCACTGGCAGACCTCCTGGAGGAGCTGGAGGAGGAGGAGGAGGAGAGCCTGGCTCAAGCAAGTATCCGCGATGCTCACGATGAACGCCCCAACTGTGACTTTGGTATGCCGCTCGTGGAGTCCTTGGCAGGCTTGATCGTGACGCTCCGAGATAAAAAAGCAGCCCTGAGGTCTTTCTTGGCTTTCTTGCTTAGCACATTCTTCTTCGGGGCTGAAGCCCTCGAAGCCTTTGTCAACTCAGGAGTGCTGCTGCCCCATATCCGTCCCGCTCGCTGCTGGAGCCACTCTGCCACCAAGCTGAAGAGACTTGACGCAATGTCTCGCACCGTGTCTTTCTGACCTCAGACACCTTCGGGTCCCATGGTAGGGATCGTTCCCCGCAACTCAACACAAGTCAAGAGATGTGCGTAAAAGTAGGGCGAAACGTTGTTCTGAACTCTATGAGGAGTTCAGGGTTTCATTTTGGCAGTGGGAGGTTCAGACTAAACTATGTGGCCTTGGGTGTGAGGCTGATCGTGCACCAGGAATCATTCACTTGACTGTTCAGTTTAGCTTGCGATCATGAGTATGCCAATGAAGCCAGGAAGCAGTAAAGATTGCAGATGCGCTCGCGGCCAGTTTCGAGCGAGGGACGACGAGATGCAGGCTGGTCAGCGATGATGTTGAACAGATTGATTTCGAGTACGTGACAAGCTGTACACAGAACTGGGCCAAAGACCAACTCCTGGGGAGGGGTGCTTTCGGTGAAGTTTACAAGGGTGTGGACACTGGCGAGGGTGGCGCAACGCTGTTTGCCGCAAAGCGTGTGGATTGCCAAGACGAGGAAAGTCGTCAGCGCCTGGAGAAAATAACTGAAACCGAGATCAGAATTTTGTCGCAGTTCACTCACCCCAATATTATCCGGCTGCTCGGCTACAGCAGGGGGCATGAAGTCCTTGTGCTGCTCTACGAGTACCAAGAGCAGGGCAGTTTGCAGATGAACCTGGAAAAAGATGATCTGGCGCGGCAGCTTCTGTGGCAATCGCGGGCCGAAATTGCACGTGGTGTCATCGAGGCCATTCACTTTCTGCACACCAGTGACCCAGAAGGTGTTTGCTATCATCGAGATGTAAAGCCAGGAAACATTGTGCTCACCAGCCAGCTGCAGCCCAAGCTAATTGACTGTGGATTAGCACGCCTGCTGCCGCCTAGTGAGACACTTGGTTGATCCAACAACCTTTTTTTTGTACCGATGATAGTTGAGTTGATCCTAAGCCACGGACGCAAGCAGAGGGATGTGAAGAGGTAACAGGGATGATTTTGTCTTTTCTGGTGTTGCCAGACTGTGCCTTCTATGACACAGTAAGGAAGACGCTTCGGGCAACTACAGGCTTCCCCGTGATTGGGACACCCGGGTTCATGTGCCCAAGATACATGAGGAGTGGATTGTTCGAAGAAAAGAGCGAGGTCTATGCGATCGGGGTCACTCTGCTTCAGCATCCTGGCTTCACATGGTCCAAGGAAGTTTAGCAGGATGGCAGACCAGATTCATCTGGCTTCTCCGGCTTGCTCCAAAGAAGCTTCTGTATCCAGTACATCGCCGTGCCTGTTGCATTTGCCTTCATAGAAGCAGTCGCACTAGGAACGAGGCGCCTGTAATGCACAACTTTCGCATCTCTCATGTAAGCTCAGGATCATCACGGCCATGCTGGATTTCTCAGATGAGACGCTGACCTCTCTGTTGAATACAAAGGGCACGGAGCAGTCCAAGAAAGTGGTCGAGGTGCATGACTGCCGCCCTCACTGTGAGGAGAAGGAAAGCTGGATGATACAGACTATGGCAAACATGGTTGCGAAACCCGCAGGCAGTTTGCATCCTTTGTGTTTGGGGCGAAAGCTGTGCATGTGCTGTCTCAGTGCAGGTGCCTGAAATGGCAACCATATCCCCTAGAGAATCAAGGGTTCCGATTTGTTCCCTAACAGTCATACAGCATTAGGGCCCATCCGTGTAATTAACTGCAAACAGCCAAGGCAAGCCACTGCCGTGCACCGCACCCGGTGTTTGCTGGAACCGTTGCGCAACGAAGCTGAAGGCCTTTGCAGCCTTAGTGGTGATGATCACCACGACACTTCGGGATGAAGGATCCCAAACATACTTGGCCAATCTTGGCCAATAGAATGATACAACATGTTTCACCGCAGCAGAATTCATTTGCTGACTGCTGCTTTTGTTGCTCATGGCTCTCGGTGCGGCATCTGAATCCTTTGTGCTACAGCTGATTGTGCCCGAAGGGTATGGACTTGGCTGTGGATAGTTGGAAGGCTGGCTCCAGCAAGGTGCAATTTCCCGCACTTTGCTTCGTGTCGGTGCTGGTCTGCCTTCTTCCGATGCTGGTGGGTAACAAACCCAGGCCAAGAACGGGCAAACACCCATGCGACAAGGATTGGGCCCAACACTGAGCCAGCAAAAATCAGGGCTTTCTACCGGTTGCAGGCTTCGGCGCAACCAGGCTTCTCACAAGACACGACCAAGCTCCAGCTGGATCGCTTGAACCTTGCACCCTTCTCAACCCCATTGGAGCACGCAACTTGTTCTGTGTACACCTTTTATCCTGCCTGCACCCCTTCTGGAGCTCGCCTGGGAACTATTAATTGCCCGCTGATCTACAACTCAGAATAAATCAGAATTTGAGTTCTTGCTATTCGATCTGGTCGACCTTGCGCCTTTGAGCACGTGCCGCAGCAGCAGCAGCAGCAGCAGCAGCAGCAGCAGCAGCAGCAGCAGCAGCAGCAGCAGCAGCAGCAGCAGCAGCAGCAGCAGCAGGGCATTCTACGCTCGCCTCATCGACGCCTTAAAAGCTTCCTGCGCTGCACGAAAGCGTGCGAGGAAGATCGAGGAAGTGTGTGAACTGCTTGAACTCCTTGACCCAAGTCCAGGCTCAATATCCACAGGGTGTCATTGCGTCCGCCAGATCTCGGCTTAAAGGGTGCTCCTCTGCCTGGGCCTATCCGATGTCGTCTCGATTTGAAGTCGAGCCTGGGCCAGAATCGCTTAGGTCACTTTCAGGGCCTGGAGGATCCTGGTCTGGGGCTGGGGCGTGGGGGCTGCCATGAATCTGCGGGTCAAGTCGACCATGAAGAGAAAGCAGGCTTAGGTAATGGAAACTGCGGTGAGCGAAAATAGATGAGAGCGTTTGTATGTTGTCCCAGGGCTACATTGCGAGGAACATGTTACTCAAGATGAAGATGTTACTTGATGCCAGCAACGCACGCTTGTTGTCCACACGTCGGTGCGAAAGGTTTCGGAAGGCTGGTCAACAAGTGGTCAACATTAGGGCTGGTCAACGCACGCTTGTTGTCCACAACGTGGGTGCCAAAGGCTTTGGGGGACTGGTCAACAATGGGGCCGGTCAACGCACGCTTGTTGTCCACAACGTCGGTGCGAAAGGCTTTGGGGGACTGGTCAACATTGGGGCTGGTCAACGCACGCTTGTTGTCCACAACGTGGGTGCGAAAGGCTTTGGGGGGCTGGTCATTGGGACTGGCTTTGGTGGGGCTGGTCAACATTTTGGGGCTGGTCAACGCACGCTTGTTGTCCACAACGTCGGTGCGAAAGGCTTTGGTGGGGGGGCTGGTCGATCAACATTGAGGCTGGTCAACACACGCTTGTCGTCCAGAACGTCGGTGCGAAAGGCCTTGGGGGGGGGGGGGTTGGTCAACATTGGGGCTGGTCAACGCACGCTTGTTGTCCACAACGTCGGTGCGAAAGGCTTTGGGGGGGCTGGTCAACATTGGGGCTGGTCAACGCTTGTTGTCCACAACGTCGGTGCGAAAGGCTTTGGGAGGGGCTGGTCGACATTGAGGCTGGTCAACACACGCTTGTTGTCCAGAACGTCGGTGCGAAAGGCCTTGGGGGGGCGCTGGTCAACATTGGGGCTGGGGGGGGCTGGTCAACATTTGGGCTGGTCAACGCACGCTTGTTGTCCACAAAGTCGGTGCGAAAGGCTTTGGGGTTGAGGTGTGCAGAAAGGAGAAGCCATCCTTCGAATGGCTAGACTTTTGCAAGTCCATTCCTTCGACAACAAGTCAAAAAGGTTGGCATCGTCTCGACACAGTGTGGCTTACAACTGCCCATACCTGCAACGTGTCTTGGACCCCCCAACAATCCTAAATCTTTGCATGGCATTGCAGACAAGATCATACCGGCAATCCGCCACGAGCGGCTGATTTCGCATCTGACCATAGCCATAACCCACATGTGGGCATGTTCGAGTCGGCATCGTACCTTGTGAGCTTCATGACCATGCCGCAGCCACGGGCTTGAGCAGAACTAATCTCCCTTTGTTGCCTTCGCAGCAAGCTACCTTGGACGAAAGCGATGCCTTGCATTCAGGTGGTTCGGTTGTGGCCTGGTGGTGGTGATGAGACGCACTTGGACTATGATGGCATCCTCGGCCCACGCAGCTTTGACACGGTGAAGCCGCCTGGCTTCAATGATGACCGGGCTTTTGCTGCGGCGCCAGTCTATAGTAGAAACCGCCGTGGCCTAGAGTAGCTGGATTCGCCACGCTGGCTGCAGCACGCGTTTTTTGCTCCCCATGTGGGTACTTGTATAGTGCAAGAAGTCCAATGTTGTGCTGTCGAGGCATAGACTTGCACCCTAGATCGGCAGATATCTCCGCAGCTAAGGCTTGGCAAGCTCCCTGCCGCGCTCTTCAAGCCTGGGGCGCAAGGAACCTTGGACCAGTTCTACGCAAGGGACATCTTTCAGGTGAAGGTGCTCGAGACCGAGCATCCTGGGCTTTTCATGCTGACTCTCTATCCCTGGCCTTGGCCAGTCGGTGACAATGAATACAACGACTTTGCCTTCCGCCTTATGTCCCAAAGCTTCCGGGAGGTTAAGGACATTGAATACGTACTTGGAACCGCTCTGGTCTTGCGCACAGCGCCCAAGCCGAAAAACAGCATCATGAAGATCCCACCACCACGCCAGGACCTTGTCCTGGACTCGTTTTGGGAATTGGTGCGCCCGATCTTGGAGCCTCACGGCCTACCAATTCCGAAGGGAATGCCTGGGGCCAAGGCAAAGTCTCAGGCGGCACCACCAAAGTCCGGAAGCATCCCTCATGCCGCGAGCGTTCCCGGTGCAGGTTTTGCCAAGGCATCCGGCCGGAAGCCTCCACCCCCGAAGCCCTCGCAGCCTTCGCAGCCTTTGCAACCTCCGGCTTCCAAGCCTCCGGCCTCCAAGCCTTCCACAAAGCCTTCCGCCCCGAAGGCTCCCAACCACTTCTCAGCTCTCGCAGAGAGCGCAGAGAGCGGGGACTCCGATTCTGACACCAGCCCCTCTCGCTCCTTGCCAGCGCAAGCCGCAAGGGCACCTGCCAAAGCACCCGCCAAAGCACCCGCCAAAGCCCCCACCAAGGCACCCGCAAAGGCGCCCGCCAAAGTGCCTGCCAAGGCGCCTGCCAAGGCCCCGGCGCCTGCCAAGGCCCCGGCGCCTGCCAAGGCCACGCCCGAAGCCGAGCGTTCCTTGCAGGAGCCGACGCCGCCGGCCGAACCGAAGATCTCACAGCCGGTGCTCACAGCAGAGCTGCTTGCAGCCTCCACCAGACCAACTGGCCCTGGCTGTTTGCAGTGCCTATGCCCCGATCCCAACCTTGTGAGGCAGTGCCCTGCCCTGGTACCACCGTGGAACGCGGGCGACCTGTTGACACAAAGTCCAACCCATCTCTTCCGGAAGCTCTTGCAACACGGCGCCATGTTCCTCTACCACCTCGTCAAGGCACGCTTTGAGGCAAACGATTCCTCGGGCAAGAAGAACCAAAAGTTCCAGTTCAAAGTTTCCGACAAGCTCGACAGAATCATGGAGAAGACAGGCGAGATCAAAGGCATCTACGGCGTCTCCGGCTTTCGCATGGTCAAGGCATCGTCCAGCTTCGTCGACAGTGCACAGGGATTTGAGAAATGCGGCCTTCATGAAGTCAAGGATCTGGGTCGTCTCCTGGACCACATGCTGAAGCGGAACAAGTTCTACGGTGCGTCTCAGACACATGCCCGCACGCTTGCTATCCTTCGAAACAGCTTCAGCCATCGCCCCTACCTTAGGCATGCAAGGACAGCTCCACACCTGGTGCATGAGGAAGTCTTGCAAGCCTCATCGAAGTTCTTGCAAATCCTCCTAGATCTTGCGAACCTTGGCGACCTCCAGAGGCACCATGTGAACACAGCTGACGGTGTGGAGTTCTATCGCAACATCCTGGCATCCTTCAAGCACAGCATCCGGAGAATGAGGAAGATGCAAGCAAGCAGCCAAAGCAAAAGCGAGGACAAAATCGATGCCAGGAGCTCAGGCAAAGGGTGCATGCTGTTTGCGATGCGACCTCAGTGCTCAATAGGTCTGATTTGGCCCAGCTAAGGTCGACGCGTGCTTGAAGGCCTGGCAGAGCAAGATCATGGCAGAGTCCGAGGGTGACAAAAGCTCCGCATCTGTTGCAGTCATGGGCATCCTGGGATCGCGCTTTGAGCAAACGGAGAAGCTTGGAGATATCCGAAGCAGCAAGGCTGAAGGAGAGGAAGATTGGACCACCGTGAAGAAGGATGACAACTTCAGGAAGGGCATCGATGTTGGCATTCCTGTGTATGACCTCAAGAAAAAGACCGTGTCGGTTCTCTATGACCCCCTAGCAGTGACCAATCAGGACTTAGTCAACACAGGCTTCGATGCTTTGAGCCTCATCCTGTGGGAGATCGAGTATGTTTTCGGCAAGGGGGACAATTTCCAGGGTCAGAGCTTCGCCAAACTCAGGTGCATTGTCATCAATGAGGACGGCCTGTGTGACTTGTCACAGACGCTTTTGCGCGACGCGCAGGATCCCGCAGCCGAGTTCGAAAAGTTCCACGACCCGAGCATGCTCTTGGAGGTTGCGGCCGCGTTTTTTGAGCCACCCAGTTGTGATCGCAAGTCGCTGACGCCTGATGAGCGCAGAAAAGCCAAAGAGGAGCAGCATCGATTGGACGCCCTTCGGGATACCTGCGAAAAGTTGATCCTCTTGTGCAGGGCTCTCAGCCATCATGCCGTGCAAGCAGATGGCGAGCAGCTGCCAGCCAAGAACGCCGCGAAAGCAATTGCCCACATGAGTGCAGTTGCTCACGCACTTCAAGAAAGAGCTCGTGAAAAAGGCCATGTGGTGAGCAACATCGAGCACTACATGAACTTGCTCGAGGCGCCGTGCACCTGCAGTGATGCACAATAGGACAGTAGGCGATTGAGTGCCTGCACATCGCTCCAGGTGCTGGAAGAAGAATTAAAGGAGGGCTCAAACTACAAGAAGTTCCGCAGACGAGAGCGTCAAGCCGAGTACATGGCCAGCCAGGGCAAGGCCGCGAGCTACACGAAGCTCTCCTGAAGAAGTGCAGGCGTGAGATGGTGTGAGAATGATCCGACCATAATTATATATGTATATACATACATGTGTATATATGTATATATATATATATATATATATTTATATAGGCTACCATACATATATATATACATGTGTATAAATCTCCCGACATGTCCATCCCTTGGAAGCCAGACGGCTATGTCTAGTGCATGAATGCGGCCTAGGAGTGAGCGGCTGATTCCTCTTTGGAAGCAGTTGCCCGAATCGGAGCTCGAGATATTGCGAGCTCACCTTGCTCGGGTACCAAGCAGCCTGAAATTCTTCGCTGAGAGCCTGGGCTGCAACATCGCCAGAGCACCGATCACGTCTACGATCGTTCATTCTTCCATGTAGCAAGTATATTGTACTTACCACGGTACTCAGCATATGCTACACGATGTGTTGATTGGCTGTTCCTTCAGATCATCATACGGTAGTGTATGGTGTTTTTTTGGTGTTTTTTTGTTTTTCGATCAATTTTTTCCGCGTGACGAACTAGCCCATTGCTCCAGAAAGCTTCAAGAGAAGTGGCGCGCCCTTATAGAACCACAACCGAAGCATCATCCATACGGCAAGAGGAACCCTGAAGCGTATCCCGCAGTACCCTCGATTTGTGCCTGTGGAGACTCAGTCAGCCAGGCAAGCAACCAAAATGAGAACTCCGAGCGCCATGTACCAGAAAACGAAGCCTAGCAACCCTGCAGAACCTAAACATACTGTTCAGACCCAGCTTTGTTCTGTATGTGTTGGAGCCTTTAGGGTTGAACGTGCTACCCCACAAAAGTAGTGTGTAGTGGGCTCTGACTGGACAGTGTACGTTGAAGGCTTGCCTACGAGCGTGAGCGACGAAATCCTCATAAGCCCCTTAAAACTTAAACCCGAAACTCCTAAACTCCTAAACACCTAAACTCCGAAGCCCTAACCCCTAAGCCCTAAACTCCTAAGCCTAAAACCGCCCGGCCCAGGAGTGACCCCATGTCTTCCGACACCTCCTCCCTGAACCTGGGCGAAGAGATGGGTCTCCTGGCATACCAGCAGTAGGAAAGAGGAGGAGACGGGTAGAAGTACTAGGGTTTCTATCTAGTATGTGATGCTGAGAGTTTGTTATGTTGTCCTGCTTGGGCTGTCCTAAGAAAGTCGCACTAGCACATGTTCTTGAACTTATTCCCTTGCATGGCCACTTTTGAATCCGAGGCTTGTTGGAGGATGCCGAGGCGTTCCTGGCAGGAAACGCCCCACGACAGGCCGCATGACAGCAACACAGTGCATTGTGCTCCTGAATAGCGCAAAACTTTGCAGCTGGCATCTTCTGAAGCTGAGGCCATTGAGAGGATGAGGGTGTCCTTGCAGGAGAGCCAGGCTACAGTAACTGTGAAGTGAGGCCTTATCGTAGAACAGTTGGCTTGAGGTATAACTAGCACAATAATGCACAGTATGTTGGATTAGAGGATTTACATGCTGTGCAGGAGTTCTTGGATAAGCGCAAGCCATCGGATTCTCAGGGGGTAACGATCACGGCGCTCAACGCAGAAGAAGTCCTTGAAGCCATGGACAAGGAAGATATGAAGACTCTTGCGGAGAGGTTGAAGCAGCTGCATCTTGCGCAGCTCGGGGAGAGTGCTGAGATCAACGCTCGGGCACTCAAGAAGCTCGTGAAGGCATTCAAGGATCACTATGCTGGGACCACCAGTCAGGGCCACGTGCTTGGCGATGCCCACCGCGAGGATCATGTGGAGCCGATTGAGGCAGGGGCTGCTACCATGCCATGCCTCCTTCCACCAAAGAGAGCTCGCTGCAAGTTTATGCCCCAGCAGTTTTTTTTTTTGCAAGCGTAGTACCTCCCCTGTAATCGATCCGCATGCAATGTCCACCGCAGCATGTCATAGTACTGTACAGAATAGAAGGCACACATCAGGGACCCGTGCGCGTCAACACGGTTCAGGGGTGAAAAGCCCTGGTGGCGAGGGCCCACCCTGTATGCCCCCTCCCCCCGCCCTCCCTCATGGTTTCCCCCGCCTTTCTGGGTTATGTAGGTGATTTTTGGGTTGTGCGGCCCAGTTGAATAAGGTGGGCTCGTCCTGCGTTCTGTGCCACGGCTTTCAGGGAGGGAGTGGGCATCCGAGGCCAATGTGTCGGATGGCGCCACAAAGAACAGACACCGGAGGGAGTGCTTTGGCTTAGACCATGTTGGACCAACCTTTCGGGGTTTAGTATCCGCATCTCCCGGGCGAGATGAATGTAGCTGATGTCTCTTGAGACTTCCACGAGGCCCGGCCAAACACACCCCAACGATGCTCATGCTGCCCCGTATTACAGAGCCAAGCCATGGTGTTGGCCGACGCTTCCGGAGGGCTCCGGGCCCGAGTCGATGATGCTCCTGACATCTCATGACGCACGGCACGCCCTAACATTTGGGCTTCCGGTACCCTGGCCAAGAAAAGCACTGAGGTATGTGCCCAGCACGAGATGTAGGCGCGGTGATATGCTGTGATGCTCCAAGGGTTGGTGATGGGCTTCGGCCTCCCCCAAGTGGGGGAGAGCCTTCGCCTGGCTCCCAAGACGGCTCTCTCTAAAAGCAGCAGGGATTACAAGAGCCGAGCATCATGAGCACTGCGAGGAGGACCCCATTGCAGCAAGCGTGTCACATATTACAATGGACAGCCCTACACCGGTCATAGCCTGTCCACGCTTGGGCCTGGGTCGGGCCCCTCAGGGGCGCACGAGCGTGGGGAAGATGACATGAGGTTTCTGTCCCTCCTAACCCCTTCCATCTCTGCTTGCCTGTCCGGAGCTGACAGGCCGTCGCGACCCCGCCAAGAGAAGCTCCGACAAGCCGCACTCAACCTGTCCAGGAGGCAGGGCTCAGAACTTGGAACATGCAGTCCTGCAATGTAGTTCTTCGCACGACTCCAGTTGTCGAGCCTTCCTTGTAGTTAGCGGCGCCTCTTCTACGAAGCATCAGCATCTGCATCCCTTGCTGGCTTCTGGCAATGTTAGGAGAAGGCAGCGGTCAGCAACGAGGGTGAAATCAAAGCGATTGAAGAATCTTGGCTCATTGGCAAGTCTATTTTGTCAATTGGGTTATGCCTTGTCTCACCCTTGAACTATGCAAGAACGTGCGGAGCTCGACAAATGTCATGAGCTACATCCGCTTGTCTCAACATGCCGAGCTATGAGTGACATGAATGACATGTCTCATGGAGGCATTCATCAAGTCAGCCATACAACAAGCCACTAGCGGAAGTCCTTGTAATTATGTTGATCCATAAGAGTGGAAGGATAGTTCTTGGATCAACACGGGAAGTGCTTGATTCCTTCGTGCAGCCTTCCGCTGTTGAAGCAAGGAAAATAACAATAGCATGCCCGGCAAGCATTGTTAGATCGTCCCATGTCAATGATGAATGCAGCCCCGAAAAGGAAACTGAATGTGCTAACCTTTTTAGATTTGCTTGTAGAAGTACTCAGGCTTCGCGTGGTGAACGTGGAGAGGCACTGAAGCCAGCAGTCTCTTCCGAAAGCTTGGCCCATGAGCTTGGAACGCCCGAAGAGACCGCGGCATGGGTGATGGAGGTGACAGGATCCCGCAGGCGGGAGAGCTTGTAGGAATGAATTCTTCTGGATCATGCAACTACCAATGACTTGTGGTAGAATGCGAGTCGTGAGAATACCCGTCGGCCTCTATAGAGGGGGAACTGTCACGAGCAAGGCTGGAAGAGTGGGAAGGGGGGTTGGGGGAGTCAATGATGGACGCGCAAGGCCGAGAGGCGACTTTTGTGATATACTTGCTGCGCCATTTGCAGGACTGCCGACATCTTTCTGGAGGAGGACATCACCGGAAAATCGCTTCAGTTCTTCATGACGAGGGAGAAGTTGAAGGAATTGGGTGTGAAGCAGGGGCCGTGCGAGGTCCAGCGGGTGGAGCTTGAGCACATGTGAGCACATTCATCTCCAGACTTGAGCTATCTTGAACTGAATCAGTTAAGCCTTTGTTCAGGCGCTCCTCGACAAGTTCACACGTCAATGAGCCTCCAAGCAACTGGCACAACAAGTAAAGTGTAGGGTTTATAGGGTTTAGGCCTCATCATTCATGCTCGGCAGCAGTCAATTTACGTAGAATTCTTTGAAGTCTGCCGGGCTGCCGGACAAATGGCGCATTGGGAGTTTTTTTCTGCACATGTACAGATCGACCTGTGGAGAGCGCATCGCCAAGCCTCCGGTCAGCAAGACTCTTCGCAAGACTGGCCCTCCGAACATTGGTGAATATCGGCTGCAGCCAACGAGATGTGCTAAGGACAAAATGCTGTCACATCTTCCTTCTGGAACCACTGACCCGTAAACAGTATGCAGCTTTGACGTGCCCACGAAGAGCACATGTACACTACAGACGTATATGTTGCATGTATGAAGGCTCACGCCGGCCACATTGTTGTGCTGCCATTCCCAGACGATGTACCTGAAGCAGAACCCCGTCTGTGTTGCTGGAGGAAGGAAGTCGGGTGCCAGCATCCGGACGCTAGAAGGCGAAAGCAAAGGTACCACAGGCAAACTGTTCAGGGAGTGGTCCTGAGAGTACTGCCCTGCAATGTTTGATCAGTTTTCTTACCATGAGTGCCCGTATGCTTGAATTAATAGGAATTGAGAAAGCGAGGCTGAAAAGTGTAAACGCTTGCGCGCACACCACCTCGGCAGCCGGGCCAGCCCAACGTGGGGTGTAGCATGCTCGCAGACGAAGGAAAGCCATAAGTGTGGTTTTCAGGGCTGACGTGTCAGCAGTGAGCCGAATTAACGCACTAGGCTATTTGTATTACATGCGCTGCTTGGCATGCGCGAATGAGTGTGCATTTACAGCGCAGAGACATCGGCAGGACCAAGCGTGCGATCCCTGTAAGGACGTGGATTGCGCCGGATGCACGTGGAAGTTTTGCACTCCTAACCCCCCCAGTATGGGCGCTTTTCTGCTCACTGCTCGTGTACCGAGTGCAGCGCTTCAGCCAAGTGCGGAGAATTTGCCAAGGGGAGGCTCCAGCTGGAAAGTTGCAGACAGGGAGAAGCCTGTTTGGCTAGTCAAGCGAATCCTCCCTGTGCTTGCTGCCATGGTGAGCGCCCATCGCACAGGGTCCTCAAATCGCATGCAGGCCATGTCTGTTCTTCTTGGGCTAAGGCAGCATCCGTTTCATTGCGGAATTATGGCTCCGTGACCGTTAGCTTGACTCGAACGGGCAAAGGCAAAGACCGTTGACATCAGTTGATAGATGTATAGTCATGTGTATCCAGCTGCGGCTGTACAAACTGCTACAGTAGAGTTCCGAAGAGCCAACAGCATCATGGTGAGGATATATGTGTAGTATGCACCGGCAAAGTCTCCACGTGATTCTGTGGGGTCCTCCAAGCACAGGAAGTCATGCTCGCTGTATTCTTTGTGGACCCCTTCTCCCCTGCAAGGACCCAAGATATATTCTTTACGGCCTTCACATCCCTTCCCGTGCCTTACATGGTCTGGTCTGTGGCGTGACGCAGGCAGCTGGGCATCTTCGGCCTCATGACCACAAGAAGGATGGCGAGCGCGGCTGCGGCTTTCAGCTGCTTTGTGCCAGCTGTGGCTTTCCCTGCAGAAATCGCTCCGAGTCCTGGGTGCATACCAAGGCTGCAAATCCGCAGAGCCGGTCTAGTTGCTTGGTGTGTCTTTCACAGACTTGCAGCAATTTTGAGCCCCTTGTTTGAGAACAGGCGACCGGACACGAAGGTTTCTACCGGCCCGGCGATGGAGCAAAAGACCACCGCTTCCTGCCGATGACTTGCGCAACGTGCGGCTTTGAATGCATCAGCCGAGCGGAATCATGGGAGCACACCATGGCCGGGATCTCGGATGAATGCATTCACGGAAGAAAGAGTGTGGGCAAGGTTTTTTGACCAGGCCACATGGCACGAGGCGTTCCACAGCGCTGAGGCGGACGTTTTTGAAGTGAAGAAACGCTCTGTGCACATGGTGCTGCTTACCTGACACGCAGGAGAACACGCAGGAGACAGGGCGCCGTTGCTTCAACGTGAACAACAAGCAGCCGGGCGACCTCGAGGGAAGTACTTTGCAACATCTCCTTGAAGCCGCTTGGCTCTTGCAAAGTTGGGTGTGACCAGAGCTGTCATTGCATACCGCTTGCAGTTGAAGATGGCAAAGACCGCCTTTTGCCTTTTAACTTTTGCAAAGGTCTTGGAAGTAGCCAGCAAGAAAGCTGGGATGGTGTCCAGCGCAGAGATTGCAGGCCGACGGTCGGGTTGTCATCGAAAACAGGCGGCTTCTTGGCATGTGCAAGTGTGCGGGGCGTGCGCAGGCCCACGGACTCCGTGTGTCAGACCGCAGTGTGGCCGACAGGTGCGGAGCTTACTTGACTTAACGAAGTTACGCTCCTCGAATTTTCACAGAACCCTCGGCCTCCCTCAGAAGTAGGAACTGACTGCAACTGACTGTTGCCAGAAGAGCCAGTGTGCTCAAAAAAACACGACTCCCGAAGGTGGGCAGCCAGGACTTCGGCGGCTTCTGCTCGAAGGGCTGCCGGGAGCAGCCATCCAGCTCCGAAGCCTTCTGCAGCCCCGCCTCGGAGGAGGAGCCGCTTTGTTGAAAGGAGCAGGCTGCCAGCAGATGTCAGTGGGACTTATCTTGAATCTTGAGCTCGGGACCTTGAGGTATTTCGAAATGGCTCCCCAGTGTTTTGACTTCTTCAAGCCAGTTGTCTATCCGGCCAGGTCAGGATGTTAGTTGGCAGGTCTGCGATATTTGCTGGGATTTCGGCTTCTTGAGACCTATGTAGAGTGAGCGAGGGGAGGATGTATATACGTCAGCTGGCTGGCATCTGTGTTTTCTTGACAATCACTTGTTGTTCCCCACACTCGGCGACTTAAGCTGGCGTCTCCTGCCTTCAGACGATCTCTGTTGCAGCGATTCTTGGATGATCCCTGCAACGCCTTCCCCTGCCGGCATCTGCAGCCAACACATGTCAGAACTGGAGGAATCATAAATCTTCCTTATAGCATCTCAAAGCGTGGTGATGTACATCATGAGTTGTTACGCTGTCCCTGTGAGCAGTCTCGTGGGGTCTATGTACTTCCGATGTCCTTCGAAGTCACATAGCTCACCTGTTTAAGCCTGACGGCCCCAGCCCTTCCAGGTTTGCTGTTGCCCCCTCATCTTAGGTGGAACACCATCAAGTCGCTGGATGCTAAGTTGCTCCTGTTTGGTCCTGACCTAGATTCCGAGGGGGGAGGGGAGGACATGCTACATTGTTCCTTAACTCGTCTGTTGAAAGGTGCAGAGTGGCTTACGACGTAGAGTCTGACAGACGAAGACTTTTTGTTTCTTGGGAGTCTAAGAGAGTCAGGGGGGCACAAGGTTGTTTCTGCTCAAGCAGCGTTCCTAAGCTTGGATAATCTTGATCCTGCGACAGACTGCAGAAACTTGCTGCAGCTTCCTCTTCGAAACACCAGTAGTCGGTCAGAACTCAGAGCTGCTATCCCAGTCGCCGTGGTACTCCGTGTCAATCTCCAACCCTGGCAAGGCAGCTGACTCAGAACTGGAGTCCCGACGAAGCGCGGGGACCTGCCTTGTCCCCACACGCGATCTACAAGATTCATGCCTCTCCGGCGTTGTCTTCGGTATCTTTTAGTCTTTTAGTCCTCTATATGCTCCGAGTGCTTGAACACCTTCAACAAGCAGGCAGTTCAGGCGGTTTGGTGGGACATGGGACTGCTGGAAAGATCAGACCTCACGGTTTTGAGCTCCGGGTGCTTCTCCCGTAGGGTATCCGGGGCGGCTGTAATGTTCAGAAGTTCAGGAGTTTCCACAAACGAGATTTCAAAAGCTCGTCGACCGGGTCCGGGTTTGCATTCTGCGCGAAGTTTTCATCGAAGGAAAGCGTGTCCCTGCCACGTTGTAGCGATACGGAATGCTGCAAGCCTCGCAAAACACCCAGAAGCGCAGGACCTAGGCGGGAGAGCGACTTTGCTACCAGCCAAGAGGCGAACAAGCATGCTAAGAGTGCGATGTTTCGGACGCGTCTCGGCGTTTGCGGGCCCTGAAATGCGTCATTACGCGTAGGCGCCTAGGCGAGATTGTCCGGCCGGATCCAACTCGCTTTAGTCTCAACGTAGGAACAGTTGAAAGCTCCGCTAGGGGAATGCAAGGAGAGGACTTGCACTTCAGTAATGCAAGTGCCGCTCATGGTACTCAGGCTTCTTCGGAGATGATCGGGCGGTTCAACAGGCCAGGGATCTGACCCTCTTGCCACTCATGCCACTGAAAAACAAAACGCAGAAAAGAAGCCATGAATGGCCTGTTGCGCCCAGAGCTCGCGGACTGAAAGGCTTTGGCATTGGGAGTGGGAACCTACAGTCAAGCGATGACGAGGATGATGGTCCTGCTGATGATGATGGTGATGGTGATGACGACGATGATGATTGCGTGCTGAGCCGTGTAATCGGCCGGTGCGCAAGTTGAGCCCACACTGTAGCGCACGGTAGCGGAGGGACGACCCTCATTGCGAAGGAAAAAGATGATGATGCCGATGACGATGATGGTGATGACAACGGCGTCGACGATACAAGATGATGAGTACGACTGTGACGACCCTGCTTTCTGAGATGTGCTTCCAGCTTGCATGCTGCAACACTTTGAGTGGCATCACATGGAAGAATGTAGCCATCATTGCATGCAGGAAGGAGTAGTTCCGGTGAAGGCAGCAAAGACCTTTGGGCGATTCACCGCAGGCAGCTTCTGACATGTGAGAAAGTATTTTATGTATGCAGGGCGGCTGTTTGCTGGGCATGCCCTGCAAAGCAGACATGTGGATGAGAACGGTTTCTTGATGCATGCCACAAGCATGGCCCTCTCAACCGTCTGAGAGCGGAATCTCTCAGCAATCCATGCGCCCGGCCTGCTGCGACAGGAGATGTCGGCGCATCGGCAAGATCACAGAGGCGGGAGCGATCGACAGCCTGGGAAACCAGAGGCAGATGCTGCACGGCACTCGACTCTCGCCGGGCTGGGTCACGCATCCTTTATCTGTGGGTTGCCGAACGGGGGAAGTGTTGCCCCAACTCCAGTCTGGGGCCCAGGACAGCTATGCAGCAGTTCATTCTCGGGCCGGCCGTGCACACAATCAGGCAGGGCTTCATCAAATCTCGCAGCGGAGTTGATAAGACCCGGACGTCGCAGGCTGCTCTGCCTGTTGCATTATGCGCAATGGCTTTGACATCTCCCATCTGGGCAAGTGCACCGGCAATAGGCAGGCTTCCGGTGCTTGAGGTCCACCAGTGGTCCACCCAATCACCACTCTCTGCCAGGGGAGCCTTTGGCGCTGGGCACTACTCTACCTCTGTGTGCTCCACTGCCCTGGGCTATGGGAACGTCGTCCTCATATGTAAAGTGGCAGCCGCGTCCTGAGATACTGGGGAGCCCATGACAACATTGAAATGCCTTTAGATGTGGCGGAAACGAAGTTGGTAGGCCTCAAGACAGAAGGTTTCTTCTTCAAGGGCTGCACTGTGCACATAGGACTTCTGAAGGATCCAGCAAGGTGCTGTTTACATGCCGAATAGTGTGCCTATTGCAAGCATCCATGTGCGCTCAAAAGGCGCGGCTTTTAAGGTTTGGGTGTGGTGTGGGGATACCATGGAATACTACTCGACACCGGGGACCTCAGATAGTTTTCGGTTCATGCAAAGCGGCGAGAGGCCTCGATGAGTTTGAGGTTGTAGGTTGTTGCAAATGGTGCAGAACAAGGAGAGTGTGTGAACGAGTCGGTGTTTGCACCACACGAACTGATGGCGAGGAGCAACATCTGATACTTGTGTTGTATCATAGTTCGGCTCAACGCCTGCTGTTTTGCTGCTAGGCTGGGGCCTCTCAACAGGCCTCCTTGCCGACGCCGGTAGCTGAGTTCACACTTGTCTGCTGAGAGGACATGCGTGTGTCCGGGTCTCCTTTTGTCCAAAGATCTGCATGCAAGGTCGCAGTCGCTCCCTCCAGGATACCACTCGCGAAACGTTATTAAGAAGAGCGGGGTGGATGAACTCATGGTGGAGTGCGACGACCAGATGCTTCCTGAATACCTGATCCAGTTCTGAGATGCAGTTCCGCAGATCCCTGGCATGGTATGCATGAAGGTGCACGCCTGGCCCAGCTTAGGGCAGCTGCAGGCTGAACAGCCTTAGGTCTGCTTGCCCGGCCAGCAGGACTCTTGCGTGACTGGCCAAAGCCAGACATTAGGACACCCACAAAAAAGGGTCTCGCTGCCAGGCATATGCTGCGCATGATCCATCACTGCAGTCATGAGGCACCATGAAGCGAGACAGAGACAGACAGACAAAGAGAGAAAGCGAGAGAGAGTTAGGACTCCTAAGTGCAGAAAAGAAGAGAAAGAGCGAGCGAGCGCTGTGTTGGGGATTCTTCTCCCATGCCCTCTGAGAAGAAGAATAAAAGAAGGAGAAAAAGAACAGATATTAGATGTTGAGAGAGGATGTGATGTTGAAGGGAGTGGGGACAGGGAGTGAGCTTGCTTACCAACAGCTCTGAATAGGCGGTCGTTCGCGGAAACTCGTGTGGAAGTATACACAGACTGCGGCAGACGGACGCGGGGCGGGAGGGGAGGACTTACTGTAGCGGCTATGCTGCACGTGCGTGCCTTGTAAACAGATCGCTGACAAAGGAACCACCCGCAGAATAGACGCAACGTGGCCCAGCACCTCATGATGCATCCTGGGGGCCGCGGACGGCGCGGAGGGTGCGGAAGGCACGTCGTGCCATGCATGGTCCACGCCTCCCCACGCCCCTCTCCCAGCCAAATGTTCCGACCCCCCTCCCGTCATACGTTAAGCGTCCAAGGCACGGGAGAGTGGGCGGAAGCCTCCCGCTTTGCTCAGCAGAAATAGAGGAAGAGAAGGGGAGAGAGAGAGAGAGAGAGATAGGCCCTAATGGGGTGCATTTTTCAACACAAGACATAACCGAGTGCGGCCTGGGAGCGCCTCGTGCGCGCGCGGGGGGTTCCTTCGGGCCCCTCATGCCCGTAGAGAAGAGAAGAAGAAGAAGAAGAAGAAGAAAGAGAAGAAGAGAGACGAAGAGAAAGAGAAGAAAGAAAGAAGAAGAAGAAGAAGATGAGGCCTAGGGTTTCGTTCGGGAGTGGCAAGGTTGGGGAATTATTGGGGTGGACAGCCAGATCAAGCGGTCAGCGCAGCAACCGCCGCAGAAACCGCCTAGGGGGGATCCTTGTTACGTACGAATAGTCGTGATTTGAAGGACACGGACCACGGTCACACACAGAGGAAATCCGCCCGGTTTCAGGGGTCAGGACTGGAAGGCAATGCAGGAGTGCCTAGGTAGGATTTGTTCGGGAGTGAGAGGGCTCGGTCGAAGAGGATGAGGGTGGTTCACAAAACGAGGCTTAAGGGCAGGGGGGTGTGAGGTTACGTAATTTGGGGGTGTCTTCTTGCTGGTGGAGCGGGCCTGAGCCTCAGTTTCACAGGAAAACATGCAGCGAGGCGGTATTGGGGGGTGTCAGCGTACCGTCTACTTGGGGGATGCCGTTCGAGCATTCTGCCTCACTGCCTGTTCCACAAGTAATGCGTGAAGTCGATCCACCACTGGCTGGGGCGCGCGACCTGCGCAAAGGGCCCGGTGCCCTCCTGCCCCAAAGAAAGAAAGAAAAAAAGGAAAAGAAGGACAAGAGAGAGAAAGGTTCGCGGCCATGCCCCAAGAAGGAAAAGCCAGAAGAGGGAAAGAGAGAGAGCGAAGGAGCTGGCGAAGCGAGAAGCAATGCATGTTTTCGCCTCGCCTCGCCATGTTGTCCCAAACGGGGCCGTTTTTACTGTATACTTACCAAACACACAGGAGGGCGCACATGTATTTGCTATGATCATGTAGTGTGTCTTGGTTTGGAAGCAAATCCGTTCCTGGTCATTCACCACAAACTGGACAATAGCGCACGCCTCGGGAGATCCCCTTCGGGGGTTTAAGGGCTGTGGAAGGAAGGACGAGAAGCAAGGAAGATGCGGGGAAGAATGTCAAGAGAGATATAAGGTCACGTTGTGATCTGGCTTTGTTTCAGTACACAGCTATATTGCTTTAGTATGTCCGCCGATGAACCAAGTGGCGAGAAGCTTTTCATTTTTGAAACATCCTTCGAAATTGGTGGCAACAGACAGGGGCCAGTCAATGCAGGAGCGGCCCAGTGCAGGATGTGGGAACCCCCCCCCCCCCCCCCATCCGAGCTGCAGCTTGCAATGCCCAAGCCAAAATCGGCAGGCCTAGTGGACGAAGCCTGCTCCCGAATTTGCAGTACGTTCTTGTTTTGTAGAAAAACGTAACGGAGCTTGCCCAGCCACCACAGCTAGGGCTAGGGCAGGTTCTTCAGCAAACTTACGGTAAAGCCACATTCAAATTTGGGCTCGGTACTGCGTCTCCCAAGCTTCAGCGAGTGGTCTACCAGCAGTGCCGCGATAAACGATGTGAAATTCTTTGGCTACAGTGGAAGCCAATCTCGAAGGAGGCTAGGGAGGCTGTACGATCCTTCGGATCCGATGAAGGGGCTCCACGCCTCTCGCAGGCTGCGAACATTCTGGGGCAGTCATGGCTGCGAGAAGCCCCGTACTCCGAGGGAGGCCTGGGGAGCGGCCCAGGATGGTCACAGAACCTGTGCTTACGATCCCGGCAAAGGAGTGGGTGTGGACTGCAGAGACTTATTGCCCCCTCATGGTCCAGATGGATGGGATGCGGCTCTGTAGGTTTGGGGCATAACACCAAGCCACCGAAGAACGCCACAGCTTCGATCGCTTGGCTTGGTGTTAATCTTTGCGCTCCAAGAAATCCCATGATGAAGGACTTGAGCGCCTCCTGGCGGTTTGCCGTCCTGGTCAAAGCAGCTCGGGATGCGAGGGTCTTGGGCCTGGGCGGTGTTGGTGTGTCGCAGGTGGCCCTCGCTGATGTGAACGATTCGTGAAAAGGGGTTTACTCTGCGTCTTTTTTGAAGGAAATGGCTGTTGGGTTCGGGTCGGGGGGGTGCAAGGTTCAGTGTAGCACATTCGTGGGAGATTTGTGTGCTTGGCATTTATTCATGCACGTGCTGTGTCCAAATTTTAATACGAGGATTTGGACGCCGCTTTCTCAAGCAAAAGCTCGGTAATGGACGCAAGCAGTAGTCAGAAAGGAGCCACGGATGTTGCTTTTCTTGGCCGGTCAAAGAAACGGAGGTTGTATTGTGACATGCGAGGCCTTGAAAGCTGACGGCTAAGAGTAGATTCTACAAAGTTGGAGTGGCAACCGGGGCGATTCTAAGGACTCTTCTACAGTGTTCTGCTCAGCTGCGGCAGCCGGCTGTTGAGCCAGGCAGTCGACGTCGATATGAGAGGAAAAGGCAAGGCAAGCACCATAGCAGAACCCCGAAATCTTCCTCGAAGCGACATCGAAACTCCGAAAGCTGCCGGAGGGGCGATGGAGTTGTGTCCCTTCTGCGAACGTGGTGGGTGGAGATCCTTTGTCCGGAAGAACTCGGAAGGGTCAGATGCTGTGATTCTGCAGCTCAAGCAGGACAGTGGATGTGCAGGGACATGGCAGACTCGGAGAGATTCTATCGGTGGGTTCGGACGAGAAAGGGACGTCTTGCGGCCCATTTGGCAGCGGAGACAGGAAATGTGGCAGTTGGCTGCAGGTGCTGCAAGAGCTCGGACAAGATCTTGCAGAAAAGATGACAGGGCATCATGCCAGTGCACACAGTGCACGGCGGTTATTCTGAAGTGTTGGGCATTGCACGAGCTAGGGGCAGATGGCACGGACAGGATAGCACGGGCAAGACCCCAGCGCACTGGGGCGCACAGAACGGACACGATGAAACGTGTTGCAGTCACTCAAGGATCTACGTGCAGACATATCATCCCAGGAAGGGCCGGGGCAAGACGCCAGCACTACGCAGCATTGAACGACTTTACGGCCGAGGCTCTTCATGCCTTAAAGAGCGTTGGCGCGGATCTTTTTGCCCGTGATAACCAAGGAGAGACACAGCAAAACTTGCGGCAGAGCAGGGCCATGTTGAGGTGTTGCAGATGCTTTGGGCAACTCGGTCGAAGAAGTGGCGTTGACGCAGCGGTGGGGGTGAGCTTGATCCGCGGCCGAAGACATTTGTATCCCGCAGGACAGGGGGAACCAGCACATTCCGTGATGTCAGCATGCTGCAGAGGAGAACGGGGGTTCCGATTGGCCGGCTGATTCGTAAAGATTGGGGTCGGTCCTGGAGAGAGTGCTGAGGGTGGACACTGCAGCTGGGTAGAGACCTCACCGCCATCGTTCAGGCCCTGGGCTGGACCCTTGTCTCGGTAGATTTACAACCGAAGGTCCAACTCTCCGACTAACAGCAATGTTCCCAATGAGGTTCCTGCAGCATCGGCTCCCGATGAGGCGGGATCTGCTGTAGAATTCCTATGTCGCTGTGGAGAATCAGCTGGCACCCGTTGAGGCAGCTGCCATTTACACTGCGGATAGTAGCTGCTTTCTCTTGATGTCATGCGGGAAGATGTCCATCGCTGCAAGCTGCAGTTAAGGCCCTTCGGTCTCGGTGTTTATAGGAGTTACGCAAGAAATGATGATGCACATCTGGCCTCATATCAGAATGGGAGGCGCATTTGGAAGACCACTCAGCTCGGGCGTTCGGTTGGCGACAAAGTGTTTTTTTTTTTAAGGCCCATGATGCACAGGGACAAACACCCACACAACCGAAATCAGTCTGGCATTTGCAGATTGTGCAAGCTTTTTGAGGCGGAACCTCCCTGTGTTGCTACTGCGCATTAAAGGGTGTGCCAGCGTCCGAAACTTGCAACACGCCAGGAACTCAAATTGACTGCAGGTGTCCTAGGATGGGCGTAACGATTGTCCCTGATCTGTTTTGATTCGGTATGCTTGCCTATGTGAATGGGCCACCCCTGCCGCCCAACATGAAATCAAAGCAAGCAAGCAGCAAGCAAGAAAAGCAAAGCGGTCATTGGGTCAGGCATCCCAAGAAACGAAGGCAAGCCAAGGAACCAGCCTGCCAACAAACAGCGACCGAACCAAGCAACCAAGCAATGCGACACAAACGTGTTACTACATGTTATACATGTTACTACATGTGACCTACTTTCTTACATGTTACTACTGTATAAATGTTTATCGACATGTACTTTACATTGTTTCGTTTTATGTACAGCGAAACCGTTCTTGGGAGTCGGTGGCCGCGCACCGCCCCCAGGTATGCCTGGGACTCGAAGCAGGTGATTTCCAGCACAGGGCGATCTACCGTATCGAGCCCGGGCGTGCTGCCATTACCAATGGGGTTTGCTTTTGCCTGCACCAGACGATCAGTAGTTTGGGTTTTCCACATGCGATTTGCAGCAGTCTTTCAAGTTTTCCGCAAAGAAACTGGGCGACAAGGCAGCAGGGCATCGAGGGCCCAGGCAGGCCGCCAGAAACAAGTTGAGGATGTTGATTCCTCGGTAGAGCGCGATGAGTATACAGCAGGATTGTTCTTCATTTGCCTTGGTATGGGCAGCATGACAGTCCATGAGGAGCTATGTCGACAAGGCCAGACCAGCAAGAAGCCCATCGAGAAGAGCAGGATCCCTTGGTAGTGTAGCGAGCGTTCTGTAGCAAGAATGGCATTTCGTCAGTAGGCGTATGCATGCATTAGTTTTCGCCTGGGATCACACGTGCTTCGCGGGCGCCTTTGTTCGTTAAAGCAACTGCTTTCTTTGTTTAGCCTTGTCCTTAGAACACCACACGTGGAGTTTTCGTGTACCCGCTCTCGCCTTTTCTCAGGAGTCATGTCCAACGGTTCAAGTGATCAAGAGCACGGGTGGACATTTCTTATGGGATCTCTACCAACAGTTAATTCAGGGGTGTCCGACCATGGAGATTCCCGCTTCTGAACTTGTTTCGACAGGAAACGATGCAAAAGAACAGATGGACAAACTGACCGCGAGGCTCCATGCATTATGCAGAATTTGTGAACGAAGATCGTGGGGAAATTACCCGTTCCGTTTAACAGTTCACCAGAATGTCGCACAGTGTGTGTGTGTGGTGTCAAACTCAGGGTGGTCGGATTTTTGGTAGCCACAAACGGGAGTAGCGTGTAGCCACATTCAGCTGCTGGGATCCGCCGAGGATGGGACCCATCAATATGCCGCGGGGCGGCCAGCAAGAGACTGGAATCACTGGTTGTGCGAAGAGAGCATCAGAAGCAGGCAAGATCGCAGCTGTGGTTGCGAGGCTGCGTACTAAAAAACGTCTGGGGCCCAGGAAGTCCACCAAAAACGCAAGCAGCCGACCACAGCAGGAAAGTTAGGAGTAAGTGAAGAGTCCTTACTTGCGGGGGTAGGATGTGGGGTGTTTGCCCTTTCAGGTGGAATACCGAAATATTCGGGAGCATCAAATATGATCTCTCCGAAGGGTGGTTGTAGGTCTGGGGGTTTACTGATCCAACTTGGGGCTGGTGATGTTGCGTACTGCACGACAAAATCCTCCTTGTGGCAGACGCGAGCACTTGCAAGCAGCACGGCCCAGATTTTTGGAGGTTCTGCATGGGGATTGATGGTTCGATGAAGCTGGAACATGCTGTGGCATGAGTGCTCTTTCGGGGACCTTCAGCCACCATGGCGTGCGCTTCCCGAAAGCCCCGGGGGGGGGGCGCCCCTTTTTGAATTCTCCAGTTTGGTGCCGCCGCAGCCGCAGCTGACATGAAGGCCTGGCGCTCGCTGGGGATGGAGGATTGGGCGAGCTGAGTCTGCTAAGTTCAGTGCGCCAGCAATCCTGAGGACTAGGCACTTTGCCGCGTGGTCGCGGCAACGGGATGACATTGCAGGCCGTGTCAAGATATCATGTTACACTGAAACCCCGATTCGATACCAGATGGGTCATTTCGAAAGTCGGCTGCGACAGTGCAAGCACTGTTGGACGCACTCCCTAAACGACGAGGAATTCTTTGCAAGGCTATGAAATGTGCAGGAGGCCATTGCCCCACTGGGAACGTACGCCGGAGGGCCCCCCCCCCCCGATTGCCTTGAGCTTGTTTTGGCCGATTGCAGATTGCATCGCAGCCTGCAGAGCCGGGGAAGGTAAGTTTCGGGAAGTTCCCGTGCATGTCCTTGGAGCCGTGGACCGTCGCCCGAGCCACGCGTCGAGCTGAAGAAGTGGAGGATGACATGCGTTCCGTCGCCACACATTCCGCACTTCGGCGAAAGAGTTTTTTCTCCAGCAATTATAGGAGAGGGCCTGCAGTCGTCAAAACAGTTTGAGTTTCTTGTCTGGCTCTTGCCCATTCGCTGGTCCTCCTCCCTCATCGTACATGCTACTGTTCTCGCAGACTTCTGCCGAGGCCTTGCCGTGCTAGGTTGAATGGAGAAATTCTCACCAAGGGTTGCACCAACAGATTCTTGATGCCGCTTCTGATCGGCTTCTGAATTAGGCTTTAGCCAGTGTCTGCCCAAGAGAGAACGGAAGTCAACAGGACTGCCCATCCGCTGCATGTCAGGCGGGTAAAAAACCCAAACCGTCGAACAGACAAGTGGCCTTGGTGCCGACCGAGGAAAAACTCACCGGGCCCTCAGACAGCATGATCAGTTCCAGATGGCTCCGAATGACGAGCGGGTGTGTGGCGGAAGGGGGCGGGGGGAGAGCGGTTGTTTTCTGGGGCCTCAGGCACTCAATGGCAATGCATCCAGCTTGGGTAACAGATAAGCCTTTGAGGAATTCGCTGCGGGAGGCGCTTCCCGAGGACAGCCATTGAATTTGCAAGACGCAGTGGGCTAGTGTTGGGTTCGTGCGAGAGGCGAGGGAGCTCGGCTTCAACGCCTCGCAATCCAGTCAAGCTGACGGGGATGGGCTGCTTGGATCTGCTTGGATAGGTTCGAAGCATTGCCCTGTCAGGGAAGAAGTAGACGGGTTCATGCCATTGCTTGAGGCACTGGAGAGCCAGGTAGGAAAATAGGATGCCCGAGCGGAAGAGTTGCCCGATGATCAATTTGCGCCCGGCCCGAGACTCCCATACGCTATCATAAGCACAGAGTGCTCTCTTGCGAACTTGCGCAATGCAGAAGAGATTGTGCCCGATTAAGGCTCCGAGCGAGGACGCGCAATGTGAAGAGGCAGAACGTCCGAAAGGTTTCCGCTACCAGCCTTTGCCAGAAGACGAAGGTCCACCGAGAAACGTTGCCTACTGCCATTGTGTCTGACACTGCCAAGAATTTAAAGCAGAAGGGAATTCTTCAAACCAAATGGGCTCTAAACGGAAGGCAGGCTGCGCACCACCCCCCACCGCCCCCCCCCCCCCCCCCCCTCCCCCCATGCAAGTACAAACTCGGGAGCTGCCCATAAATAACATTCAAAATGCTATATGACCATGTTTAGGACTCCACCCCCTGTTTGGGGATTTGTGTTTTGCTGAGCGCACTTCTGAAACGGCTACATAGGAGGGGACCATGGGCAGAGGCTTCAGGCCTGCGATTCTGCCGTCGTCCATAGTGGCAACGACAATTGGGGTTTAGGGGTTTAGGGTTTAGGGTTTAGAGGGTTTAGTGTTGGGGCTTTCGTGCTGTATCATCCGGAGTCTTCCAAGAGACAGCCTGCAGTTGTCACTGGGGTCACAGTGGTGACCCAGTAGGATAGAACTCGAGCTCCGAATTCCCTTACCCGGAAGCGCCTGCCATGCTTTACCAGCCTTCTTTACTCATGCGTGCAGGCATGGGTGTTGCTTGAGTTTTTTGCATGCAGCAGGCGGCTCCGAGCATACCCGATGGATCATGCCACACGGCCAGCCAGGTCTTTCAGCCTAGCGCTCTCAAAACAAGACCAGGGTCGTCACCCAACAGATGAGAGAGTCTTCACAAGAGTTGTTGCGCAGCCAGGGGGCCAGGTGGGAATGGTCACGGAAGAGGTATGGGTTGGACATTGGGGAAGCGGTTCGAAGTACCGTGCGAAAATTACGCCGGATGGTCTGCTTTCTGGCGTGCTGCACTCTTCGGCTATGGAGAAGAGACCAGTTCTCCGTCCTCCACGTATGCTGACAGCTGAAGTTATGCCGTGGACAAGAAAATTCGATTCTTCCGCTGGTTTTTACAAGTGCGACGAGGCGGGGAAGGGTTTTTTACTGCACCACGACCTGACAGAAAAGGAGCAGGAGCTGGTGAAATTCGCCTTCCACAAACAACCTTCAGGCGGCATATACTGAGTTTCCGCAGAAAGAACGGCGAGGCCAAGTCCGATTGGAGGAGATCGCGAAAGCGCATTGCCGAGGAAACTGCAGCGGCCAAAGACTGGGAAGATTCGGTTCCTCTTTGGTCCATGTGGGTAGTCCACAACTCGTCATTTCGTGCTGTGTGTGTTTGGGCAATCGGCGCTTAGTCGCCGGTGCTGCCTCCTCAAGGTTTGCAGAAGCGGGCGGGCCCCGGTTTCAAAGATAGACGGCCCACGCTCTGCCGAATGACGAAGGATGACGTTCACTTCGGACTGTAGGGGCACACTGTTCGCGCATGAGTTGGTCATGGGTTGGAACAGTCTAAGTTATAGGTGTGGTGATCTAAATGGGGGCCCAATTCGATGTCTGCCTATATTGAATGGTGTTAAAATAGTATTGTATTCGGGTCGCAAAGGGCCAACCCCACGTAGCACACACAGACTCTACATGTGCCATGGTATCGATTCAAGCTTGGGACTCCTGAGGCCCAGTGGCCGGAGAAGCACCTGTGCTCAGTAGATGCATGGGGAGCGGACCGAAACACTTTGCCGGCCTTACAGCAGGGAGGTCTGCAGTATGGATTCCTGCACAGCTATTTAAGCTGGGGACGATTGCATCTATGGGTCAAATCAGAGTGTGCTGATGACAGCTGCGCTGCATCGGCTTCAAAAAATGATGTTTTACTGGATTTGCTGCGCTCACGAGCTCGACACGTTAGTGCACTAGTGCGCGGGCGAACGTGGCAGGATTTTCGGGCAGTCTGATGCTGTAATGAATCTGGCAGCTGGGTTTCTGGGATTGTGAGTTGAGTGGTTGGTCACCTGGTGGCAAACGTACTGAAATTTGAATTTCCCACAACTTCCCGCGGAACATAACCCTAACTTTCGGGTTGGGCTTTCCAAAGCTCACAATTGTGGGGATGCGAGGGCATGAGGAGGTTAGAGGGCAAAAACGGGGTGAAGTTGAGACGGACTTCGGGTTTGGGTTTTCGGCTCCTCAAGCTGTTCCACCCAAGCCTCGCTGCGCCGACACGTTGTGCTGGCAGGCCGGGGCTGCAATTGGCCCCGCACGCAGACTTCGAGAAGTATCCTTCACAAAAACCCTACCTAGCAGCAACAGCAACACACATGTTCTCTGGGGCGGTCATGGTCTGGGCTACCACGATGGGCGCCGGTTGTCTGTCGCGACCCCATGTGATTTTTTTTTGGGGACCAACCCATGTAGGATTGGAGTTAAGGCCAGTACAGAGTCGGCGGCGCAGGTGGGTGAAAAGAATAGGGTCTGGGGTTTATAGGGTTAGGGTGGGAGGGAATGCTGGCTGAAGGGCCGCACCATGTTAGCAGAGCTTACCCCCATGGCGTGGAAAATGTGCAAGTGGCCAGCAAGATAGTTGGCTGCCTACAGTAGACGAGTCCCGACACTTTCAGGTTCTGATTTACAGTGCCTAAGTGGCTTGGCCAAGGCCAAGCCAAACTTTGGCTTGATGGCGGAAGGCATAGGTTTTCAAATTGTAGACCAAGCAAGAAGAGGCACTTCACTCACAAACGGCTCAAGGCGGACGATGGCAGAAGCTGAGCCCCCGCGGCTCGCAAACCCTAGCCCGTCGGCGGAAGCGCCGGTCTGGAGCGACGCTTGCGGACGGATGTTCGTGCTGACTGCGCTGCTGCCTCGCGTGCCGCTTCTGGAGTCTTGTGGGGGCCATGTGGATCAGCGGCGGGGTAACGATTGGTACCAGGGCACTTCCCTCGCCTTTAACTTCTATGACCGTCAGGCCCACGCTCACAGCATGGCAGCGTGATGTCCGGGAAAAATTTAAGGGAATGGCTTGAGCCAAACTTAGAAGAAGGTTTAAAGTTGCCTTCCCAGGAGACCTTGGCAGCATAGCTGAGCCCCAGCGGTCCTCGCCGACCCGAAAGCTGCCTAACAGCGCGGTCTGGAGTGACGGCAGGATGGAATCTTGCAGTTGCCCGCTAGTGGCCACAGCAGCGACGATGGGACATTCGGAAATCTCCATCATGGAAATTCCGACCGCTTTGCAGGCGGTGGGACGCACGATGCGTGCACTTCTCGTCGGCAGGTTGCGGGCTTGAGGAGGTCACAGAGGGCGGGCGAAGTGTGAGAGACACACATGGTGCAGCCGTTCAAAGAGACATGAAGGCTTAGACAAAGAAGCCTAGGGACAAAATCCAAGCTTGGAATTAGTTAATGGCGCACACTTACTGTTTACGACGTAGTAAATCATTGTGATCATTGCCGCCATGGGTCTAAGTTAAGGTTCGTCTTGGCGGACTGTAGGCACTTGCAGCACGAGCTTTGATCCTGCAAGAAAGCCGCCATTGCATGGCCAAACACATGTCATTCTTGTCCGATTTTTTTCGGGGTTCCCGAGCTTTCTCTCTTGGCAGGGCGACAACTGGCAGCCAGTCTCAGCCCACGGACAGCAATCGACCCCGCCTTCCACGCTCGGCTGGAGCCACGCCGCCGATGGTTTCTAAATTTCTTCGGGGTCGGATATGGTATTTTTGGAACGTCTGGCGCAGTCCCGACCTGACGTGCGCGAAGTGGCATATGCCGAACCGAAGGGACAGTAGCGTGTGAGGTTCTCTGAACAGCCTGCACTTATATGACGGCAGGCCACGAGGAGGTATTGTTTCCCTGACGGCGCTGTGTTTGTTGTGTGTGCAGAGTTCGGCGGTAGATGACGAGTGTATGTGTTCGGAAAGTGCGGTGGTAACATGAGCACTGCATGTAGAATTCCCAAGGGGCAGTGCGAGTGCCAGGCCGACCAATGAGGAGCTTCTTTGACCCGTCACCCGCCCGAGCCCTCGTGAAAATTCCGTTCAGCGGTTGGAGCGCCAGTTGAGAGGGCATGTATGTTCTTAGGCGGCTGGGTAAGCGACGCCGGCCACAGCCTTGGTGTGCGCAGCACCTCGACCGTTAAGCTTGGTTGTAATGCGAAGAAGACATGGAGGCTATCCCAGGAGCATGAGCGACTTGCATTTTTTCTCCCGCGAGGTGGGCGGCAAGCAGCTGCGAATGCACTCTTGGCAGGTTTAAGAATCTTGACGAGTGCGGGGTGCCACAGTCCTTTTGGTGAGCATGAAAAAAGGTCTGCTCAGGTCCTGGATCTGGATCATGAGTTGCGGCAGCCACCAAGTGGAGGAACTTAGCCCCACTGGGCACGACGCCGGCTAGTAGGCAACGACAGTGGCCTCTTGGAGGCACCACGCCGCCGGTGGATGTATTCTTTGGAGGCTTTTGGATGCAACAGCACTCGCCTTATGTAGCTGGTTGGCAACTGCATTCACATTGGATCTCACATTAGGCTTGGAAGAAGATTCTAAGGCTACGCTCAACGTAAGTTGCATTTATCCGATTCTCAGGCTGTCTCAAATATTGAAAAGAACACAGCGCCAGCAGCCCGACAGCTCGTGGAAGGCCAATCGTGGGAGCCACTTAGCACCGTATCTGCTCCAAGTCCTCGTGAATACCCGTCTTCTGCGGGGAGCGCAAACAGCCGATGGTAGGTATGTCTTTCGTGGATACACTTGGGATTGCTATTTGTGTTTTGCGGTTGGCCTTGGAGGTAGTTGCTACACTTGCAAACCTTCAAGACGAAGAGGATGCTAGACGAAAGGGTTTTCTCAAGAACTGCAATTTCTTATGGGCGTGAAGGCAGGCCGATGACCTACGAAACAGACGACGATTTAGCTCACGGTCACACAAGCAACTATCTTAAACAAAATCCAAAAGTCCTCGCGCGGCAAGCGATCGAAGTTATGATCCTCAAACTGCTGAAACCTGCTTCGGCAACGCCGTGCGAGGTCTGGCCGGTTAGGCATCTAGAACGAAGCTGCGCCACCTGGCTGCAGAGCTCGGCACCGATTGTTCTCGTCCAACCATGCAACGAACGCAAAATTTTTTGGGAGTGCTGCAAACCACCCTAGTCTTCGCGTAATGTCATCAATGCTAAGCGGCGCGTGTTTGGCTCGCTCGAAGACGGAACAATGGTACGCACAAAGCTGTGCAAACCCGAAGAGTTGTCGAAGACAAGACTTTGTGCAGAAAGACAGAGCATCAACAAAGGAGCTTGAAGGGGAGAAGTGCGGCTGCGACGAGACTGTCGCCCGAAAAGAAACTTGAAGAAAAGACGCTGACAAAAAACGAGCTTGCAGGGGGAGGAAAAAGCTGCAGGACATCAAAAGGAGGCACCGGATGAAATTGTTAAGGAGTCATTGGAAAGGGAAAGGCGCACCTGAAAAGTAGGAAACAAGCAACAGATGCTGGGGCCGGCCGAAGACGATTTGGCCCAAAACGAGCAGAAAAGAGCTTCAAATCGCACACCTCAGGCAGCTCGTAACCCAGAAGAAAGAGCTCTCCAAACAAAAAACTTCGGAGAAGAGGGGTAGCGATTTCCCCTGACAACCATGACAGTGTCTTGTCATGCTGGTCCCTCTCCCACAGCAACAGTTCCCTGATCTATAGATTATATATATATACACACATACATACGTCTAGTTACCCGGTGTATGTGTATAAGTTTTTTTCCGCATGTTTAGTATGGGATGCTGCGAATTGTGAATGTTGAAGGCGGCCACGATTAAAACCCTCGGAACCCGATCCCCTGATTTGAATTCGCCCCTGTCGACTGCCGCTGCCTGATCAAATTTCATTCTCGAATTGTGAGGGGGGGGGGCCGGGGCGGGGGTGGCGACGGACAGCCGGCAGAAAAGGTCTTGTCACCTGCCCGGCGAACTGTTCCGGAAGGGCCTTTCGTCAACAACAGAACCACGACTACAAGTGAGGCCCCGCATGTTCTCTTGGCAAAGCTCCACAGCAGATGCTAAAGCTTGTTGTTCTCTTGGCAGCACTTTAACCTCGCGGCCACGCGAGAGCATGACCAGCTCAAACGTCTTCCACTACAACATAACCAGTCAGGCTGGGCTAGCCCGAAACCAGCCTTTGTACCTGATTTTGGCTCTCATGCTGGGGCGTCTGAGCAAAACGAAAGCGAAACCTACCTTATCAGGGAGCAAACCCGGGTGCCATTGGGCGGATTAAGTTATATGAAAGACATGTGAAATGGTATATATAATATATATACATACATACGAACAAATATGACAAACAAACTTCAAATTTAATATCCATCTTTCAATTATAAATATTAAATAAACAAGTTAAATAGACATAGAAAGTCGAGATATATACGATCTATGTATTTAAATCATAAAGGTAAAAAATATACATATCTGTTTTTTCAGATATATGTATTTTAGAATGATTAATGTACTATAGTTAATAACAATAAATAAATTGAGATAATAGTGCACTAACAATTAAACAATAATCTATACCTTGCGTTGCCGTCCAGACCTTTACGAGCTCCTCGACCAACCCAGGCCATACGGAGCGGCTAGTGCTTTGCACTCACTTCTCAATGCGGTCGAGTCTTAGAGTGTCGCAAAAGACTTTCAAAGAGCGTTAGGTCGTTAGGGTTGAAAACAGTGTGGAGTGGTTGGACTGTTGGGAGTGCATAGTGGCAAGCACTCCACCAACGCAGACATGACCTACTGTCCCTTGACCATGATCGTATACACAGCTAAGTTGGGCATTTGCAGCGGGCAATTCGCTGGGCAGCGGGTCGTGTATGTAGCAAGATGTCAGCTTATTACACTGCAGAGCCCCGGGCAAGACCTCGACAAGAACCCTCGACGCATCCAGGCACGTCCCACTGCCCCGAGCCATGTCATGTGTCCTCCTGTACGGCCTTCCATGTTCAGTCTGACGAGGGCCATGTCAGGGAACTGCGGTGTCTCCTGCGAGCAAGATTGGAGCATTGCACATGTCAGCTCTTCCACGAACTTGATTCGCGTTTTGTCGTGCGTTGCGCCAGTACCATGATGCATCTTCTTGAGAGTGGCGGGGGGATGGCTTGGAGGTGTCTGCTGCCTGCGCACGACGTGGACAACTACAGTCCCAAACACAGGCTTGTCAGCTGCAAGAGCCTGTTCGGACTGCACATGGTTGCACATACTCGTTAGCGTTGCTTTCATGACCTGGACCTGCAGGACGCCCAACGACATCTTCGACTCGAAAGGGCACTTCGAAAAAGGTGTTCAAAATAGCAAGTGAGGGGAATGGTGCAAGGGGCCCCCCAGGAAATCCGGAGAGGGCTCAAAGTTCATGTGACGATAACAAGCGTGAGTCCCAACTTTAAAGCAAACAGGCAAACAGGCTCTTTATAGAAGGCCTTGTGGTATCGGCAAATGTGAGCAGTGTTTGTGAGCATGAGTTTACACGTGTTTACTTGTATACCCTATCATTTTTACCTCTCTCTGTCCGGTATCGACCTCGAGGCTTCCAGCGCTGCAGGGGGAGGGTTAGGCTCCTGCGCCCTCGACTTAGGGTTTAGGGTTTAGGGTTTCGGGGTTTAGGGTTTAGGGTTTAGGGTTTAACGGGGCTGGCCAGACCGAAAAATGGACGCACGGCAGCGAGTCAGCCGGGAAAGTAAAGTGAAACGCATGGCACTCGGCTTCGGAAATCGCATTCTGGGCATAGTTCTTGCGGAGGGTTGGGTGGTAACACTCTTTGCTTTTTTGCCCGTCGCAGAAAGATTTGTCCGCCAGTCGTGGCTGGGGTGTATTTGCTGGTGGCTTTCGCGGTGATGACAGTCGTCAGCTTGGGAGGGCTCTTGAAGGTCCAGTCAGCAAGGGCTCTGCATAAGACCCGAACTCAACATGGCATACGGAGAACTGAGAGAACAGCAGTTTTGCAGACTGAGCCAATCAAGAACTTTAAGTGCAGGCGGCGCTTCAGGCAGCTGGGCGCTGGACCTTCAGAGCCGTCATCGTGAAGTCTTCAGGTGGACGCCTGGAATGCCTCCACGTTACAGCGGCAATGTCAGTCGCAAGGCCCCGTTACGTGCATCGCGATCGATCTTGCCTATGCGACTGTTACCCTCACATCGCACATAGGGTGAGCTCGAAGGCATGTTCGGAAAGCATTATTGTTCAGTCAGGGTTATGCACGAAAGAGCAACATCATGGCATATGACGTGTGTGACACTGCCTGAGATGACTTGTGTTTGTGAGCATAGGTCGGTCGGCCGAAGCTTGGCTGTCAGCGGAACAGCTCGCTTTCACGGAAGTTTAGGTAAGAGAAAATTTAATTTATTAAATTTTATCTCAGCGGAAGGTGTGTCTCCCTTGTTTCTGGCTCAGAGGGTTCCTGCAGTGCTAGTGCACGGCAGTTAGCAGGTGTCTCGGCCGCATTCTGACCAGTGAGGTACGCATGCGCGTCGATTTGCAGGCGGTGGTGGCCGAGGGTATAGGCCTGCCTGAGAGTGCGAAGACAGCGATCATAGGACGAGATCCAGGTTGACTCTTGAGTTGCCAGGGCTGCCCTAGACAGGTAGCAGGCGCGACGGAACTGCTGGACACAGTCGCAGACGGTGCTGCACATCAGCGCCTGTATCGAAAGAGAATACTTGCAAACCTCTGAAAAGTTGCAGGGGAGAGATGAGAGTTTCGCACCATGAGCTCTGAACGGAGGATGTTGCTCAGTGGACCTGCCTTGTTCCGCGACTCCTGGCAGCGGAGGTCGCCCAGTCGCAGTGTATGATGGAGGCTCGCCAGGCCCTACAATCACAGGGTTTGCAGGGATTTGTATCCGGTTCTCATCAAAATGACCTCCAGAGTCAGAAAGCGCTTGCGCCCAGAAGAGTATGAGGCTCTTGTGGGCCCAGGCGACATAGCAAGCAGGTGTTGACCCGATGCAGCTGCCCAGCTTTACAACTTCACGCCACACTGGCTTATTGTTTCTGTTTGCCCGTAGGGCCAGTTGCGTATGTTCATGTGCGAGTGCTCATATGGTCTCGAATGCTTTGATATTCAGGGGCTGCAAGTGTCGTTTCAGGTGGGATGCTGCCGCGGAACCCTCCAGGGGCTGCGCAACCAGTACAGGGACAAAGCCCTAAATCCCTAAACCCTAAAACACCAAACATAAACCCTAAAACCCTAACCCTAAACCTAAAACCCTAAACCCCTAAACCCAAACCCTAAAACTAAACCCCTTGAGTGACAGGAGGCCTCTGCAACACCGTCGAAGAGTGCAAGGAGAACAGGATTGCGAGCGCTGCCATGATTGCGGCCTTGGCTCTGCCTTGCCATTGGAGGCCAATTAAAGGGACGGGTGTGTAGGGTTTTAGGGTTTAGGTTAGGGTTTAGGGTTTCCCCCTCGTCTTGCGGCCCATCTGAGCTCACGAGCCAAGGTTGATCCTTGGGAGGTGATGCCTTGCATATCTGCTCTTAGGCAGCACGTCACCCCAACGTGGGCGTGCGGCTGCCTAGTTTGGCAAGTTGCAATTAGAACTAGCGAACATTGTGTAACCTAGGTTCTCCTAGAAAGGGCGTAAGGGAATCCACTTAATTGTAAACGCTTGCGCGCGCCGCCTCGGCGCCGGGACGGCCCCAAAGAGGTTTTGGAGGAAGGGCAGAGGGGGGCGGTGGGGGGGTGTGGGGGGGGGTGGGTGGGGTGGGTGGGGGGGGGGTGGGGGGGGGGGGGGTGGGGGGGGGGTGGGGGGTGGGGGGGGGTGGGGGGGGGCGTCAGAAAATTTCGCATGGGGGAGGGTTGGGTTAAAAGGAAAAAAGCCCGATCCGGGTCTGCTCCCCGTGGACATGTCATTCCCTCAAGGTTGGGCTTCCAAACGTGGAGTTGGCCCATCTCCTTTTTGTTTCCTGACGAGCTGAAGCCTGAGGCGATCCGACGCAAAGCAGACGACATTCGCAACTCTCAGTGGTACGATGAGTTTTGGAAGCAGATGAGAAGCCAGATACAAGAATTCAAGCGCCAAGGTGCGACAGGACCTCATGTGGGATTTGGGTAGACGGAAGGGCGTAGGTTGCAGGAAGCGATGAGCCATCCTTTTTCCACAGTTGCCAGGAGGTCTCATCCTGGGCATACATTGCAAGGCCAAAGAAGACAAGGAACTCTGCTACCAGGTCTGGCCGGCTGTGTCGAAAGAGCTGCCAGGATCTGAGCTTTAGGGGTTTAGGGTTTATAAGGTTTAGGGATTAGGGTTGCATCCTGAATCGTTCTCCTAGGGCACGCTGGAAGCCGGCTGGCATCGCCTGGCAGCAGGTCGAGCCTGGTGGGCTCCGCAGATCTGGGCTGGGATGTTCGGCAGAATTATGCTCAATTAATATACTATACAGTGTATATATATATATGTATATATATATATAGATGTTATAAGTGAGAATGGCAGCTTTCTGATTCCAGTTGCTCTTGAGGCGAGCAGCTGCCTCTTGTCCAAAAGGGCCAATTCATCATGATCGTTTCGGCACGTGCAGACGACCAAGAAGCTGAAGAAGCCCTTGCGGCTCTGCGGGATCAGCGCGGCCTTAAAGCAACGTCGCCGCACTGGGTTGGTGCTTGCTTGTCTCTTCCGTTTCGTTACAAGCAGACAACAATGGCAAAAGGAGTTCCTTCACCACAGGCACAGACGCACATACGCTCAGGTCCACCAATTCATTCTAATTACAAACGGTTCATGGATGGAAAGTTTCAGGCTGAGGCAGGGCACAGCAAAGGTCTGCCGCTGTTCCCCGCCCATCATGCAGATGGCAGGCGCGCCTTTTCTGGGATGCACGGAGTTGAGGCTTCAAAGTAGCTTGGGAATTCATCACCTACTTGTACCGGTAGCATCAAGAAGTTGCCGTGCGCGTCTCCCCGAGATGGCTCGTCGTCACGCCCGGCGCTGTTCTCCGCACGCTTCGACGGGAGCGAGGTGATGCGCAAGTTCCGCAGGGTTTTCGACATCTTGAAGTTCAACAACTATCAAGTCATGATGGTTAGCGCCAAAGCTGGAGACGACTTTGGCACACTCATCGTCAAGTACTTGAATCGACTCCGTCAAGAAGATGGGATACTGCTGGCTGTGTGCTCCGAGAGCTATGGCGAGATGACCAGTTCTGCTTATTCAACATATGATGAGCTCAAGTACGCGGTTGACAACAAAGTCGAGGCTGTTCCGCTCAAGGTGTGCCAAGCATACCCCCCAACTCCGCCCAGTGGCCCCTCCCACAAGTTCGACAAGCAAGGCCAAGCCCTAGGCTACATCAGCAAGAAATTCAGTCCCTCGGTGGCCTTCCTGAACTGCGTTGACAAGACGGACAACGAGATCGCGAGGATGATCGCGGAGAAGCTCCTGGAAGCAACCGTCTCTGCAGGAGCACGTGACATGATACCCCTATGAATCCCCCATTGTAGCTCAGGCTGCCTTTGGGCCTGGCCCCCCTCTCTTGTTTTGGAGAAGCGAACCCAGGGGGGTGGTTAACAAATTCTGCCTTAGCCAGTGCTCTTTGTGTAGTTACGTAGCAAGAGGCCTTGCACCGCTTGCGCAGGGCAATATATAACCAAGCTAGCTGCGCTGGTCGCTAGTTTCCTTCGAAGCCGGTGCGCTGCAGCTCCACTGGCCGATGCTTTTGCGTGCTTTATGCACTGTGGGTCATCTCTCGTGGGAAAGCTGGGCTGCAGGACCAGAGACGACTGGTGGCGCGCCACCAGCGAAAGCGCTTGCCGCAGACTGAGTTGAAGTTGACAGGGGTTTTGATTCAAGCCGATGATGCCAGCCTAGAGAGAGGTCAGTGGACCGTTCTGCGCATTCAAACTACTTTAGCGTGCCATCTGACCGGCACTTTCAACCGGCAAGGTGTCTCGGGTCGACCAGCAGCCCAGTGAGCCCAGTGAGGAGCCATGCCATAAACTTGAATTTGAAGCATTTCCTCTGCTTCTGCTGGTGTCAGAGTCGACCGGACAAGGATGGCAAAGCGGCGGCTGCATTGGATGGGTCCCAGACGGACTTTGTGGAACAAGAGAAGCTGCACGATCTGACGGAGGTCACACTCGACTTCCAAGGGCAGCCTGGGACGCTGCACGACCTGGAGGAGGCTCCATTGTGATTGCGAAGGGGGAAGGGGGAGGGTGGGGGCAGGCAGTGTAGCAGATGGATGCATCATGACCCATCAAGGGATGCACAATTCTGAAATCACGAGGAGCCTGTCGAGGAGATGCCCAAGCCAGACGTCATCGATGCAGCTTGCGTTTCTCACCCGTTTATTTGCTGCTGACTTTGCAGGGCATGCCTCAAAGCGTAGGTATGCCGCGCAAGGCACTTGTGCTTCCCCTGCTTTTCACATGCCTTTGAGCAGGCGCAAACAGTGCTCCCCGGGTTGTGGGGTGTTGCCACCACAACTCCCTGGACCTTGTGGCCTGCCGATCAGAAAGCGCCTTCCATTGCTTGGAGCTGTTTGCTGATTTGCGGCTTGAAATTCAGCGAGAAGTTAGTTGGGGTCTGCCATTGCCATGCGAGGGATGGGTTGGCAGACAAAATTACCAGAGAAGCCGAAAACGTCGCAGCCGAGCCCGGGCAAAGCCGATAATGCCCAACCCGAAGTGACTTCTGTATGGAGTTAGGGACAAAGCCCCCGAAGCGAACCTCTTCTGCTCTCATGGCCATGCAAAGTTTCACAAGCTCGCAGCTTCAGGTATGCAGGCTGAAGGTGACTATGCTGAGGGTGCGCCCAAGTTTGTTGCTGGCCTTGGACTTTGCGTCTCAATTCTAACCAAGACAAAGACAAGCTCCACCTGTCAAGGATCAGCCCCTTTCCATGCCTGTGGATTCACGCCCTCACCCCTTGCTGTACCCTGCTGGCATGACATCCAACACTGCCAACACTGAACTATCCTGACATACGGGTCGCTGGGTCACCAGCCCTATTCTTTCCTGTTCCACACTCGAAACAAGCGCATGGCCGGCAGCCCCGACAGCCATGCAGCCTGCTGCTGAGGGCGGATCATCCGACCGTGTCACAGTCGACCTGGATCCAGATGTGCGGTCGGGACCGGGCAAAGTCCGACGCGACAGTGAGCCTGTATCTGAAGACGAGCGGTCTGGCCGTGCGGACGTGGTTCTGAGTCGCATCATAACTGCCCTCGAGCGATTAGAAGTCGAGGAGAACGCGCCTCGGAGCTTGAAGCGCAAACGCTATGCTGCTGCAATGTTGCTCCTGAGCGTACCTGTGCTGAGCAGCATCGTAGCTTTCGGGGTGCAGCTGTCTGTGGCGTTTGGCCGCAGCTTCTCCAAGCTGGGAAGCCTTTTCGTTGCCAGCAGCTTGCTCGTGACATTCCTGACCACACATTTGGTTCTTCGCTATGGCAGTGCTGAGTTCAAGAAGTTAGCGTCGCGGCGGTACCTCATATGCATCGTGAACGGCATGGTCGTAGCGTCAAAGCATACGCTTCAGGCCATGGCTGTTTCCAGGATGAACTCCTCCATCTTTTTCATCGTCATGCGCTTTGCGCTGCTTTGGATGGCCATGTTTGACGCGCTGTATTCCCTCAAGCTGCCTGGACTCAAGGCCATTGGCATCCTCGCCGTGATATTGTTTTCTGTCAGCATCACGTCTGACTCATTAACCTCAGACGAAGAAGGCATGGAGGTCACCATGGAAGGAGTCTTCTTGGCATTGGGCTGTGCTTTGGCAGACGCAGGCTCTGACATTGCCTCTGATGTGATTGGGTCAAGCTTCACCACTGGGCTGCAGGGAACGGCTCGCAACTGTGAGCTAAACCGGTATCTGGTGATGCAACAAGCTTGCAGCATACCTTGCTACATTCTGGCTGCTGCAGCCATCGGAGAGCTCCCGATCCTTTTCCGGGGCTATGACAGCACTGTATTCTTTCTGGCGTCACTGCCGCTGGTTCTAAAGATTCCCGTCTTTCAGTTCGCAATCTTCACAGCTGGTGCTGTGAAAACGAACATGGCCGTGTCTTTTGAGATGGGAGTGTCTTACGTCTTCGAGGTCTTTTTCGGCTTGGCAAAGTTCAACCTGAGCAAGTTTTTCGCAATGATGGCCTTTGCCTGCGTCCTCCTGATGGACTCGCTCCATGCTTCACAGTTGGAAAACGCGGCAGCCGAGCAGCACAGGACAACCTTGCAAAAGGTCCGACGAGAAATTGAGAGAACTTGTGCCTCAACCTCAGTGGTCCGCGACGGTGGCGATGGGAATGCGAAGTGAACCTCAACTTCCCTTGTATTTATGATGTAGTCATCACAATGCGTCGTGTGTGGTTTCAATGCCAGACCAAAGGGGGGCCCAGCCAAGACAAGGCGCTGGCAGCCAAGGTATACGAAACGCCACAGAAACACCGAGACACAAGAATAAGAGTGCTTGCCGGTTTTGCATCCGCAGGCGTGATCCGAATAAAAAAAACAAGGCTTTCTCTGGGACCTACCCTTGCCTGATGCACATGTAAGGACTTTACATGTCTGGTTGGGTGCAGTCGCAGGGAGCGCATGAGCCTTCCGAGGTAGACCAAGGCTTGCAACATTGAGCTGCAAAACTCGGCAGGACCACAGAGGGCTGAGCAGGGAGGTTCGAGATACCCGGTTTAGGGTTTAGGGTTTAGGATTTAGGGATTGCCAACACATGGAACTTGAGCCACATAGGATGCGAATGGAACCTACCGCAACGGATCAAAAACAGCCCATGCCGTTCATTAACGTGAGTTCCACAAGTTGCTGCCTGCTGCTTTCCCCCCTGGAACACACCACATGTGTGTAACCATATATGTATATGCATATCTATATATATATGTCTATATATGCATACATGCTTATGCACATGCATGCATCTGTAGTTGTATACATACATACGAAAGCGGTTGGAAGCTGCACCCCTGCATGTTTGTTGAATTCTGCCGACGAGCCTCAAACAATCCCAAAGTGTACTGTAGCCAGTCATAGACCTCGCAATCAGCCATAATTAAGAACATGTCTGAGGGTCTCTGAATGACCAGTGCTTTGTTCACAGTTCGGTTTTGGAGGCTTTCGGCTAAACGGCCTTGTCACGAAGCATGGCGTCCTTGGCGCTGCTCGGGCTGCAGCTGTTGATTCTGGCAGCGTGCGGCTCTGGCACGAGAGAGATCTGTGGAGGATCTTTGTACATCTTCTGGGACCCACACTGCGGCCATGAAGAAGACACCCCTCCGATGTGGATCCTCTCCCCCCTGAAGCCAGATCCCACCCGGCGCCGGAATCTCCAGGACGAGGAAGGCTGCCATGCTTGGGCCACCTGGGCAACTGAGGAGGAGGCGATCGCTGGGGTTCGCGGCTGGAGTAGCTGGGACCCTTGCTGTGCGTCTCGGGGAGGCAAAGAGTTCATCACAAGCGTGGTGAGCTTCGAGAACGAGAGCATTAAGGTTTCTGGACTCTGCGACGTTGAGGGCGGCATGAGGCTTGGAAATCGAGTTTACCAACTTGAGGGCGTCACGATGAGCGGTCGGAATTGGTACTCCAGCGAATGCTCCAACTATGAGGACTGCTACTACGAAGTGCAAGTCCCAAGTGACTTCGAGGCTGTGGAGGAGGGCGAAGACCCTGTGGAGAATCTCGACAAGCAAGCCGACGCAGATGGTTTGGACGGCTTGGACGTCAAAGCACATTTAGTTTCAGGTGCCGCCCTCTTGATGTTTGGCCTGCTGCAAATCCTAGGTGCCTGTTTGCACCTTCAGAAGCGGAAGAGAAGCGTGCCGCTGCAGCCTGGCGATGAAGAACTGCTGTCACCTCGCCTGAGCGGAGTTGGCCGCGATTTGCACCAATCAGTGCCGCAAAGTGCTTGGTGTGTGACGCTCGAAGACCTTTGTCAGTTTCGCCGTCTCGTGATGCATGCAGTTACAACAGGAAAGATCCATCCGCATGATCGTGACATGTTTGACACCCTGGATTTGACCATCGGACCCTCCGTGTACACAGTCAACGATCAGTTCATCAAGCCTTTGACGGCTCTTGCTGGCAACATGAGCTGGGCACTTTTCAGAAATCCTGCTGGCGTGAGCTGCGATGTCTTCGTGACACACTGCTGGGCAGAGGGAATATACGAATTCATCGACAGAGTGGAGCACTCTTGGCCTCGAGGCGCACGTGCCGCATATGTGTGCTTCTTGTCGAATCCACAAAATCTGGACATCGCGGACCTGATCGCAAGCCCTCGTGAGTCACCTTTTGCCGTAGCGCTGCAGACAGCGCCTACGATGTTGGTTCTGCCAAACCACAGTCTCAGCATTTATACTAGGCTCTGGTGTTGCTATGAGGCATTTTTGGCATATTCCTGGCGGAAGACAATTCGGGTGGCAAAGCGGCATCATCACGGGCTTTGGTGGTGCATGCTGTGGCTGGGAGGCTTGCATCATGCTTGCACTATTGAAGCTTGTTCCTGGACCCTCTGTACGTCTGTACAGCCCTCCCCTGTCCCCGGGACTTTGGAGCTGGGGGCCAGGAAATTGAGACGATGTCCAGAAACATGTCGGTAAACAAGGGGATTGCAGTAACTTATTAACTTAACCCCTCAATAAGTCCCAGGATGTTTGCGCTGGCAAGCTTGCCTTTCTAGAGGTAACATTACCACAGGGATCATTGTGATTCGAGCTGAGTGATGAGACACACGCTTGATGGTTTCCAGACAGCCTCAGGTACATCGCAGCTGCTGGGGCGATATGCTTGTTGCCAATCGCGCTCGACATCCCAGCTGTAAGACGACTCAATCCGATGCTTTCAGTTGCAGCAGGAGCCTCGTCTGGTTTCAGTACTGACCTGTGCTGTAATGATGTCAGAGGGCTTCAAGGCTTCAATTGCAAGTCTTGGTGGTATTTCCTCAACACAAGAACCGAGGCGTGTTCTTTGTTTTGGCAGCTGCGTGCGTGCGCTCTGGGATGTACGGAGCACTTGCGCAGGCTTGCATTGCGGTCACCGGAATTTGCCTCAGTATGGGCCTGCTGGGTGGATACATCGCTGAAGTGGGTCTCCAACGTGACATGTTCTATTCCGGACAAGATCTAGGCCGGGTCTTGACGTGGTTGTGTGGCCTCGTCATCACCTGCTGTGCAGAGTTTGATCGGATCATGGCATCAGATGCCGCTCTGCGCAGCAAATTCCTGCGGAAAGACTTTTCTGGTAGGCTGCTGGATGCCAAGTGCTCATCTGACTCCGACAGAGAGAATATTTTGCAGGAACTGTCACAAAGCGGAAAGGCGAAGGAGGTGGAACGCGCTGTAAAGTTTCTGCTGCAGATGAACCTCATGACGCCAGAGCTGCAACGCACCACAGCTCTGACAGGGGAGCTTGGGGACGTTTCGTTCTTTAGCCGCTCATGGGTTGCTGTCGGTGTGATGCTTTGGGTCGCACTCCCCATACAGACGTTGACAACTCCTGGCATGATCCCCCTGCAACAAGTTCCTGCGGCTGCTATGTTGGTGCAGGGTAGCCTCTGGCTGGCCTTCTTCCCACGCCTCAGTACCGAACGAAAGGCTTTTGCCGCGGTCACAGTGAACATCTGGGTTGTGCTAGGCGCATGCATCCTTTTGGTTGCCGTGATCGTGGGTTTCGCTGACATCGACTGGTACCTCGTTCCAGGCGCTTTGATCGTGAGCCCTTTATGCTTGTCTTTGACGCTTGCCGGGCCGTCCCGCATCGCTAGAATCCCCGCAATAGGAGTCCCGGTGGTGCGAGTTTTTCTCGGTCAAAACCATTTTTGTCTACGACGAAGTCGTAAGAAGGAGCCAAAGAGCTCACCGGGTGAGGACGTCCAGGACGCGACCGTGACCATGGACGTCTGTTCAGAGGCGCCCACGCCTCGAAGATCCAGCTCTTTACAGTCGAAGGTCTAGGCCCTAGGCCCTAGGCCCTATACCAGTAGGCACCACTAGGTGGCAAAATGCCGCAAGGCTCATGTCGCCGACTTCTGCAGTTCATGTACAAAAAGAGGCTGAGTAGACACCAGAGCCAAAACTCTTGGGAGTCTCACAGCCTTGCCAGCCTTGCAAGATCCTGTAGGCCCCTTTCCGAAGGATTGCACGGAGTGAGACGTACAAGGTTGTGCATGCGGCTACCAGAACTCACACGGAACCACGGAGGGGGAACCTCTCCCATATTGCCTTCTGTGGGCCCTCAGGCCCAAACATCTTTCCCGGGACCCACAGTGTATCAACAGACACCGAGTAGCCAAGGAGCATGTCATGAAATGGCATGTTATATATATATATATATATGTATATTTTCGATTGTCATATGATTCGATTACTCTATTTCTGTATTATCGTACGATACGCAATCGCTGGTTCTCCCATGCACGTCTGACTAGCACTAAGCTCAGCTGTCCAGTGACTCAACGAGCTGTCATGTACTCGCCCCAGCTCAAAGCTGAAGCATGCAAGAGGGCTTCTATGCTGCAATCTATGAAGACAGTCTGAACCTGGTTCCACCTTAAAATTTTGCCATCATCTTCGCTTTCAGGTTTTCGTAGATTCGCGACGCGGAACCTGTGACGACACGGACTTGGAGGTGGACATGAAACCGATTTCTTGCAAGTTTGGCACCTCTGCGTGGCAACACTTGTTGTTCGCCTGTGCCACAGGCCAGTGAGGTGCTGGAGCGTGCCTGGGCGAGCAGACCAAGTGGCTGGTTTCAGGGCAGCCAGCACCACTCGGAGACGATGACGCGTGCTACGAACAAGATCGACGTGGCGGGTGCTCCAGGGGCTCGGTGGCCCGTCCCTGACCAGGCCTCACCTTTTTTTCGTGACTACTATAGGCCACTTCTCGTACATGTAACGAGATCTGTCAGGATGCCTCAGAGATGCCACCAGCACCCAGGATGGGCCGCACTCCGAACAAGACCCTTGCCTTACTTTCCAGGGTTCAGCGAAGTTCATCATCAGGACTTGGTCGTTGCGGGAGGATGCTAGCATCCAGCCAAGGATGAGTCCTTTGTGCGATGATCCGGGCGAAGAGGCTTGTCAGCTGCAGAGCAGGTTGCTTGTGATCTCATGACTGAAGCCAGGTTTCGGAGGAAGGACTGTATCTTGACGGGCAGGACTCTTGGGTTGAGGGCTGTGTATGCCTGTGCAGTCGGCTCGCTCGGTGTTGGCTTCATGCTGCATCAAGTAGCCAAGATCGGATTGTGTTTCTTGAGTCCTTTGTGGCTGTGTCAGGACTTCGGCATGCAGACTCGCCAACTCGCACAGTTTCAGATGTTCGCTCAACCTTATGCCCTTCAGGGGTGGGAGAACACTATGCACTATTTCAGTCAGAGCTTTGGTCGCACTGAGGCCTGTCAGTCCTGTCAGTCCTGTCCGACATCAAGCAACATGAATACTGTAAGGTTCGCCGGCTCCGGCGACCATGTGAACGGCCCTTTGCTCACAGCTGGTGAGGTGTGGCCACGTGGATTTGCTGCCGGAGTTGCTTGTGCTGCCTCCGTGTTCATGTCATCATCTTCCTTGCTTCAGTGCATGCAAGGCAATGGAGAGCACAGGTCCGGCACAAAAGTCACTTTGCTGCAGTGAAAAGTGGAGGTTGGGGGAGGTAGGTGCATGAGAGAGCAAGCCAAGGATCCGCGGGCAGTTCCACAAGACCAAAATGTGCATCTTCCACAACAAGACACTCGGAGGCACAGGGTGCCTGTAGCCTCATGTCTTATCAGACTTCCCCCCCCCGTTTCCGAGGAAGAAGTGTATCATGGGTCTGGCGTGCCCCTATGCCCACTCCATTGACGAGCTGAAGGCTGCCCCCGACCTTTCGAAGACCAAGCTTTGTGCGTCTCGGCTGTGGACGATACGGCGCCAGGCTAAATTACTTGTGCTTCTGATTCCTCCAAAGGTCAACTTCTTCAAGAAGAAGTGCTAGCCCGAGCCTCCTCAGCTGGCACAGATGAAGCCGAAGCCAGAGAAACAGCATGGGAAACACTCAAAGGTGCAACGATGCCAGTTGCAAGTTTGCGCACGGGCGCCTGAGCTGCAGCTGTGACCATTCGAGGCACCCGGCAGTGGACATTTGACAGCGCAAACTTTCAGGCACGCCGACCTGCGGGCAACGGATGCAGTGTACAAGATGGAGCTCTGCCACACGTGGTTACGCGGCACGTGCAAGGCAGTGTGGCCACCTTGGTAAGTTACATTATGCAAGAAGGCGTGCGCCAACTTGATTCAACCGACGGAATCAGGACCACCGACTTGCACGTGAACTCTGGTCACGCGACATCATACTACATCATACCTGTCAAGCTAATGAAGAGCCAGCTGGCACCAGCTGTGTCAGGAGCCACGTGTTGTAAACAGCCATGTATCATGTGATGGCCTGCGGCAGGCAGGGCATGCCTCCCGCTATGCGCACGGCGAAGAAGAGCTGCGAGGAAATGACAGCACCGTGCCGGACATGACTGGCGGTGCGGAGAGCTTCGCGTATTTCGCGTGCTTAGACATGCCGCCAGTAAGAGTTGTGGCCGATAGTTTTGTTAAACAGACTTAGAAGCTACATCATCAAACGATGGCACGATCTTTTCAACGCGGCCAGAGAGTCAAGATGAGTCAAGGCCAGCGGGCTACACGAGCAGCGCCTGGGAAAAGGACTGCCAGGACTGCGGCACTGTCAACACACTTCAGGCTTTCATGCTCCGGTAATCTTCAGTGAGTGTATCTTTACGAGTCGAGCACCTCCAGCCAGCGAACGCCATCGTATCTTGAGTCCTAGACAATGCAAAGCAGAGAGGAGAGAGGGCCCAAATAGAATTCGAAGAGCGCAGGACCAGCTGGACCCAGAGCCGGAGCCGATCGCCACCGCGGAGATGCCGGAGCCTCCTCGCTGCCGGCGCTGGGGACGCGCCAAGGCTAAGGCGGCCGAGGCCCAGGCGGAAGAGGACCAGGCGGCCGAGGCCCAGGCCGAGGTCATTCCCGAGGTCCTCCTGAACACCGGAGTCGCTTGCGTCGAAGCTCTTCGAGCGCCCGTGGACCCGGGCCAATGGAGCACCGAGGATGTGGTGCAGTGGCTCACGGAAGCGGAGAGCGGCAAATTTCAACGGCCCGGGCCCTACACCTGCAGTGTGCCTCGCACTGTCTTTGAGTTGGAGGGTCATTCGAGCAATGTGCAAGCAGCCAGCAGGTCTGTAAAAGAAGCCATGTGAAGCCATCTTGCATGCAAAATGTACATGAAATGTAGCGTAACATGCAGATTTTGTTTACGGTTTAACAATGTCCATGCTCGAAAGCGCAATCAAGAGTACATGGTTGCGGTTAGCTGGTAGCAACCTCATAATAGTTCGCAACATGCTTGGACTGCCTCGAGGCAGCACTCTGAAGCGGAAGTACGTGTCATGTTTGTCCGTTTCTTTCCCCATGCCCCTCCCCTTTCCCATCCTGCATTGAGTGCAGGATGCCTATCAGAGCCTATCAACAATGGCCGAGTGCGGTGCAGGAGGCCTATCATAGTCTTGGAGAATTGCCTGGTCGATCCAAGGTACATCCAAGTGTTCCGTGAGAAGGGCATCGACGGGCGCCTTGGCGCGAAGCCAGGGCGATTGGTTTCGCATGGCTGCATGACGAAGGAGTCGGGGAGTGCTGAACATGAAGACCTCGTGGCCAACACGAAACTCCGAGGCAAGCTCTGCGCAGTCTGACATCTGCACGGCTGAAGGACCGTGCTACCAGTCAACCCTTGCAGGCATCTCTGATACTGTAATTCCAAGTAGGATGCATCCTGCAATTGACACTCCCTCCACACCAGTCGGGACAGTCTGAGTACGGGCTGCCCTAGGAGGAGCTCTGCATGACCGAGCTCGGCCCCAGAAAGGCCACACACTAGACTTATGATGCAGTAGGCATGACTCCACATGACTGCACATGACTCAGTATTATTGTTTCAAGAGCGAGAGAAGGGGGATGAGGGGTGTTGCCATCCACGACGCCACGCCTCACAACAGCTTTGAGCTGCTTCGCGAGGCCCTTGCCTTGGCCATTCAGAAGCTCTTCGCAGCCTGAGTCTGGCCGTACTGTAGTTCGAAGGGAAGGCCGGTAGCGACTTCTGACTCTTTCCCAGGCGCGTTGCCTCAGGCATCGCCTAGACAGGACTCTTGCAGGAGCTCCCGCTTGAGAGGAAGAAGGGCGCCAAAGTTCAAAGTGGTTCGACCCTGCGACAACCCTCCTTGGCATTGCATGACCAACCTTTTTGTGTACTCGACTCCTTGGGTGACCCAGGTGGAACAACCCAAGGTTGCACAAAAACCTGCACACGCACGCGCACACACGACACCGACGAGGAGTCTTTGGTGAGGATGTGTTGTTTAATGTTTTGTCTTGCAAACGCTGCCCGCAAATCGTCTACGAACTTGCTACAAGTACGCCAGTATACGGCACTGAAACGCTTTCCAATTCCCATGGCACGCTGATCGCCATGGGCGCGAGGACGCAACCTTTTCTGGCATAACCTATGCAGAAGAGCGAAGCGAGCCGTTAGATATGGCTGAAGAGATCGTTGGAAACCTGGCTCGCTCGCCCGCAGTCACCTCTCAACTCGTAGGTTCGCGCAGCTGTCCTTGTTTCCGTACGTTTGTGCAGCACTGGAATCTTCAACTGCCCCCTCTGCCTCTGCTCGGCGCCATGATGCCCAGCGACATCGAGTCACGATCTGCGCCTGCCATATGGAGAGCTTAGCAACTTCTTTGGAGACGCACCTCATCTCGAACATGTGTGGACGCCCTACGATTCACCCTGCCTCCCTTTGCTCGGCGGGATGGACTGGGGTTTCAGGGAAGTCTGAAGAGACAGACTCGAATCAGCAACTTCTCATTCTCAGTAGAGCCCCACCGATGTCAGATTGTGATTGCCCCGCGTTGTTCGTAAAAGCCCTTTGCACGATTGCCTCCTTCCTCTCACAGGCCACTGCAAAGAGAAACAACTGTGGTCGTTTCGACATGACTCGGACCACTACAGTACATGGACCCACGTTGTTCTTTTGTACGGGTTTTGTCCTCGCACCGCTCTTTGACCGAATGCGTTGATTTTCCGTGGAGCTGCATGGTCTGCATGCGCCGCGCACTCAAGAATGACCTATATAATCTATGCCCGGCTCAAGCTCGTGTTCTCGCGAAGCAAGACGCGGGCGCCCCTGATTGCATGGGATTTGTTTTCTTTTGAGAAAAGTAGTCGGCAGAAGCATGACGCCTTCAATGCCGCGCGGGCGTCTTCCGGACCTCGGCCCTTCGACCTCCCGCTCGTCTTCGCAGTCGTCGGGATGGTTTGATGCCTTAACAGGTGAAGTCATTGACCAGTTGCAAGAGCTAGAAGAGCCAGAGCCTGGACGGGTAGCTAACACCCCTGCAGCCGGACCTGTAGTTGTCACTGCTGTCGCTCCTGTGACGGTGGTACCGTGGACCTTCCAAAAGGCGGATCTGCGCTACCCGCCTCCCCCTCCTCCGAACCCTCCTGTCTTCACGGACAAGATGGACAACGCAAAGGTGAGCATTGAACACAGGAACGGCACGTGTGATCCTTGTGTCTTGTTCAACTCGTCGAGGGGCTGCGCCAAAGGCAATGCTTGCCGGTTCTGCCATCTAGGCAACCATGCCACCGGTGAGAGGACAAAAGCCATCCAACGACCGAGGAAGCAGGCTCGCGACAAGTACAAGTCTGTGGTACAGAAGCTCCTTGCACAGATGGAGTTGAATCCTCAGGCAGACCAGGCCCACGAAGAGCTCCAGACCGAAGCCCGCAAGAGCCCCTATGTCTGGAAGCTCCTCCAAGGCTACTTGGATGGGATCGACAGCATCGACAACATCGACCTCGACCCGCCTCCATTCGGCATGATGCCCTACCAGCACATGCCAGTCCAAGCAGTCTCAACACCCTTTCCTGCACCGATGCACCAGTCGTTTGTGCATCCTTTGGGGCCACCGCCTCATTTGGCGATTCCAAGGCCCCTCTACTCGAGGTGAGAGTATGATTCAGACTCCAGAATCCGGACTCGCGGATGATTTGGTGGTACTTGGTGGAGGCCCCGAGCGGTCCAAATGGGCCGAAAGAGTCGTCGCCGATGAGACATCGATGAGACCGGCTGAGGCGCTTGTCAGCGACAGCGCCGGGGCAGGTGCGAGCTTTGGAGCCGAGTCGAACAGAGCTTCAAGTCTTTAATTCTTTGGCCCAGGCAGAGTCCAGGCCTCCTCTATTCTCCAAGCTTCGGGGGGAGCCATGCTGCCTTTGTGTCGTGGGAATGCAAAATGCAAATGTTGATGTATCACAAGACACGAGTGTAGTTTGTGTTGCTGTGTGCTTCGAGGCTCGAAGGCGGGTTGCTTGGTTCCTGTGTGTTGCTGTTACTGTTGGCACACACCCTCTGCCCAGTAATGTAGACCGTTTCTGGTTGCTTTCAACCAGAAACAGTCGAGCACCCCGAAGGCAGCGACGAGATGAGCTTCTGGGCAGGGGTGGATTTGAAGAACAGTATGACTCATACCACATGCAAGGGTTCCGTGTACAGAATCCTGCAGATTGTCGTTGTCTCACAGGCACCGTTCCCGCTAAACTCCTTGGAACCTTGAAACAGGCCTGCTATGTTCTGTCAATTGTGCGATGCAGGTACGTACACTTCGTCTTTTGGGAACTGTAACACGGCTGCTGTACACTACGCTGTCGGCGTGCGCTAACAGGGCGGCATGCACAGAAATGCTCCGCGCCCTTTCTGCTGCGCAGTCTAGGGAAGTGACCCGACATACTTTCAACAGTCACAACCTTTTTTTCTAGGGTGCCAATGTGTTCTGCATGGAAAAAGAAGCTCGCATGCTGGAGCAGGCTCGTTGACTTGTCCGATCACTTCCGTTAAAGCACTAGGAGCAGCCGTAGCCGTAGCAGTCGGAGTGGCAGTCGGAGTCGCAGTAGTCAGACGCAGTAGCCAGAAATAGCATGTGTAGTAGCAGTAGAACTGCATGGGTTCCTCTGGCTGGACGTGACGTGTAAAAACAGGAGTCCCCCCCCACCCCCCCCCACCCCAAGCATGCTGACCGTCCGGATGGCAGCGTCAGGTTCCGTGGGGTGGGTAGGTAGATTCATGTCTAATTATGTATATATATATATATGTATGTATGTACATATATGTACATATATATATATGGGGGGCGAGCATATATATATATATATATATACATATGTATATATGTTTATATATATATATATATATATATATGCACATACGCACGCAAGATTATACATCTTTGCCTTTTGCCAGCTGCGTTTCTGTTCTGGGAGGTGAGCTGCTTCTGGAAGCACAGTCGGATGAACGACAAGGCCAAGCAATACAGCTCTTGAGGTGTGAAGGGCAGCCTGGCGTTTGCACAGCCATGGATTCTTCAGGGGCCACCTGAACCCCAAGTTGAGAGGGGCAATCCAATCCTCCAAGTCTTAAAGCTCTGGGAGGCGAGTGGAGGCAAGGAAAAAATCTGACAATCCAAGAAACTTTCAACCTCAAGTCCCTAAGAGAGCTGGCCACTTCCGCGGCGTTCCCAAACGCGAAGCGTCCCATTTTCACGTGCTGCAATGACAAGCCCCCGGCTTATGATCCCTGCAGGAGGCCGGGGATGGCTCACACATCCTTGAGGGCATGCAAAGCGTCACCGATTCTAGATCATTGTGACTTCAGCCTATAGGCCCACTTCAGCCACGCCATGGTGCACGTTTTTGACCATTAGTTCGAGCGCGCGCGCAAATTGAGCGTGATAGATGGGCGGCCCCAGCTCGCCAGTGTATGTCGAAGAACGGCCTGGACTGCTATTGATAGCGACCAGAGCTGAGAAATCAAGAGCTGTGCTTCATGAAGCGCATGGGATTTGTCATGTGAGCCTTCGTTCTCTGGCCTTGTCCTCTTCAAAGTTTTTCGAGTCTTTGTGTGCAGGCGGGCTGGCCATCTGGAGCCTGAAGAAGCGGCTGCAAGGCCTTAGTTTGGGAAGGGTCGACCAGTTGACCCGATTATACAGCCTACGGGCCTAGACGCCCAAGGCCTGAAAACGTCTGGGTTGTATCAAGCCAGTGAAATCCTAACCCTATAAGACTCCTGCCTCAAGGGCTCTCTAGTGGTTCGATGCAGTTTGCCAGCTGTTGATCCTACAGATTGCCTTGCTCAAGGTGTTTGTGGTCAGCCTTGCTTTCGGCACCGGCTCCTCAATCAAGAAGGCCGTGTTCTCGACGATGCTGAGAAGTTCCGCGGCAGGACACGGAAAGGCTTTGCAAGACTTTGCACAACATGACAGAAGACGACAGAGAATGGCCACTGCGGCGGGATTGAGAGATGACTTTACCGTAAACCTCTATAGACTCCGGATCGCGGTATGTGGTGAGCCGTGATTCCACTTAGTCGAGTGTAGCCGCCTTAGAGAAGGCAGCCACTTGTGACAACGTGCACGGCAACGTCGGAACGCTAAGGTTGGAGGGGCCAGCAGACTTGCAGCTGATCGTTATGCCCACAACTTCCTCTCCGGAACAAGCGGCCCCATGGTCAAAAAAGCTATATGGACCAAAAGGGACTCGATTCCTCGATCCTTCCAAAAGTCCCAATCGCTCTTAGTCTTATAACTGATTCTTAAGGAAGGTTTGTGTTCCCACAGGTACATGTGACGTCACTTGTGCTGTCTGTTTTTACGGTCGGCTGGGCCGCGAGATGTTGTGCAGGGTTTCCCGGTCTTTGGGGTCCTTTTGGTCCAAGGCGCAGTTCCTTGACGCCTGCCAGCACGGTGACGCGCAGCAGGTGGAGGGTTTCCTGCGCCAGTCTCAGGACCCCAACGTTTGGGACCCGCTTGGGCGTCACACGGTCCTCTACCAAGCTGCATGGAACGGCCACAAGGACATTGTGAGATTGCTCCTGGAAGCTGAGGCAAGTGTGCACACTGAGCAGAGAGAGTATTGGGATTTGCTTGCTGTGGCTTGCAGTCGAAACCACCTGGGCATCGCTCGGCTGTTGCTGGAAGCCAGAGCTGCCATTTCTGGTGCACTGCCGGCGGCTTGCTCCGAAGGCCATATAGAGTGCATCTCTTGGCTGCTCGACGCGCGAGCCGACGTTGAGCAATGCACTTGGAACAGACCCGCGACGTCCTTGCAGGCAGCATCAGACAAGGGTGATGTAGAAGTGGTTGGCATACTCCTTCAGGCAGGTGCGGATGTGGATGCGGCTCCTAACCAGGGCGATGTCCCACTGGCACTCGCTGCCCAGTCTGGTCACCTGGTGCTTGTACAGCTGCTGCTGGATTGGGGTGCTTCTGTGGACAAGCTCGTGGTCGACAGTCCAGATTTCGATACTGGAATCGACGACAGGCGGCCCAGTGAGCCCATCTTCTACGCGCCAGCTCTCTTCTGGGCATGTGCTGGCGGCCACCTTCAGATAGCCCGCCTTTTGCTAGAGGCCCGTGCAGATGTCAACAAGCCGAACAACCATGGCGAGACTCCCTTGTACGTAGCCATCTCGGGTGGCCTCTTGAGCAAGTCCACCGAGCTTTATCTCTATTTAAAGAAGCTCCACACGGGTCGTTTGGACATGGTGGCGCTATTGCTGGAGTCTGCAGCGGACGTGGAGAGGGGGAACATCGAGGGCGACACGCCCCTCTGTACAGCGTCCCGAGGAGGTCTCGTGGATATGGTGCAGCTCTTGCTGGAGGCAAGGGCTGAAGTGGACCGTGCAGATGCAGCAGGCGCGACTCCCCTCCGTGCGATTTGGGATGGAAGCGCCCAGTTCACGTACGCAAAGGATGAGAAGGCCTGCCGGCGCCTGGAGATAGCACGCCTGTTGCTTGAGGCCCGGGCAGACGTGGAGAAGGCGCATGGTCAGGGCATGGCTCCTTGGCAGGTTGCCACGGAACACTCAGTGGTGGTTGGGCTGCTTGCACAGGTTAGCAACTGCTCAAGCTCCAAAAGCGGACATTGGGGAGCCCTTGGGAGCCCACAGCAAGACGCGACGGCCATGCCCAGCTTGCCATCCAAGCACCTTGCAAGAGCATGAGAGCACGCAGCATATGTGTGCACTTGTTGAAGTCGGAAGACGGAGTCCGGAGTACGAACTGCTTTGACAAGAATCCGCACGTCCAGCATGTGCTTTGCATGCGCAGCAAACCAATCCAAAGTCCAATTGCGTGCGCCACAGTGCCCGAAATGACTCAGCAAACCAAGCAGCCACATCGTTTCGCTCGCCCAAGGCAGGTGTGGGAACTCGGCCCGCCATCGGTCCCCGTCGTCTCGGTGGCACCTTTGAAGGACTACTGCTCTTTGCAGGCTCGGCCACACAACATGCCATGCGTGCCCTTTAATTTCCTTAACTTCCATTTTGATAGCCAGGAACAGGCAGAAAGCTGGCTGCGAGGAGTCGGGGGAGCGAGCGTAAGCGATATCGCCAACTTCTACATCAACCCGGGCCTGGGCTGCTTGCATTCAAGCGGCTCAAGCCGAAGGGCTACACTAAAAGGTTCAGGCATCCACGACGTGTGTTTTGGGTTTGTTCTTGTTGCCAAAAATTGACGATAAGGTGATCCTTCTTGCCCAGCAGCCCAGAAGTATGAGAAGGGCTTGGCCACTCTACGCTGCACCCACGTGACCCAGTGTGCCTTGACGCATTGTGCAGCCTTCCCTTATAAACTTTGAACAAACCCTGGTCAACATAATCAGTACGGTAGCGGCAGTGGGGGTTGGCAAAAACAAATAGTTCCCCGAATACATTGTTATCGTATATACAGTTATATGCACATACATTAGGAATTGAACACATGTTGGATTCGCATTTGTATTATACGTATTCATGATCAGGGTTACCAGTGACTAGCAAACCAGAAACCTCCCACAAATCCATGTGCTTCATGAGAGGCGGGTGGGAACCTTTGTAAATGTGATCCATGCGCTCTTGGGCTGCATCAACTGCAAACACAAGCATGCACACACACTCAAACACACACGCACACGCACGCGCGCACTCGCACGCGCACGTGCACACCCACAGAGACACACACACAGACACAAAAAGACACACAGAGGCACAGAGAGACACGCAGAGGCACACAGAGACACGCAGAGACACACAGAGACACAGCGACACACAGAGACACGCAGAGAGACACGGAGAGACACGGAGAGACACAGAGAGACACCGATAAACACACAAGAACACACACACAGACACACCCGCACAGAGATATGCAAAAAAAATATATGCATGTAATAGCTATAGGGGAGTTCCTGCAGTTTGAAGGTGAGTTCGCTTTCCGTAGCGCGAGAAATCGCAGCGAAGTGCGCAGCATGTGCTGGGAGAATTTGGACCCTTCACGCCGGGCCTGGCAATGGCAGGCAAGGCCCGAATGTCCACGCAGTGCTCTGCTACTTTGTGCACTGTGTGTAAGGCCAGCATGCTAGCAGCCGTTGTTAATGAAAACAGTCATAGAGTTGCATCCATTTTCACGATCATTTTGTCCTCATAACTCAGTAGCCCCATGAGGCGCCAAGACGTCTAAGCTTCTGCCCATTTCCACGCCCTGCCAGTCCTATGGACCGGGCGAGTACTTCAGCATCCAGCCGACCCCTCTGAAAGATGAGCCCTGGGGCAATGTGCGGCAAGATTCCCCGTCCCTTAGCCGCCTTGCATTGAAGGGGGGAAGTAGTCAAGAGGGGCGTCCTAGGATACAGGGAAGCTGGAGACTTCATGCTCCTGGCCCTCCACGACTTGCGTCCCTGTGTAGGTATCTCGTCGTCTTTCTGCTCCTCAGAGGTAGCGACAACACAACGCACTGTGGCGGACTTGTCAGAGCAACTCGGTCTCACTCCGGTCACAAGCAAAATCCCTTTGGCCTTTGGGGAAGCCCGGTATTGATCCAAAGACAGTACGAGGTTTCGGAGCACCATATCCACATTCCAGCCTTGCATGCCGCACTTCTCTTGCACTTGAATGGGCTCATAGACGTTAAAAATGGTTTGTGGGGGGTTTGCTGATGTTACTCGCCCAATTCAGATGTTTCCTTTCCGCTGTTTTGGAAAAACCTCCATGCAGGTGGTTGACAGTCCAGCACACGGCCGCATGATGTACTGTGTGCCCCTCGGCGTGCTAGACTACAACGGCGGCGGTGATCCAGAGTTACGGGGGAGCTGCAGGAAATCGATGCAACGTCTCCAAGCCCATACGATGTAGAGGTCTTAGATTTAGCCCGTGGTGCGGCCACAGCAGCTGCACATTTTCGGGCCTTTGTACAGTGCATGCCAGAAGCCCTAGGCCCTAAACTCTCTTCATCCCTGAAGCTGCATAAGTTGCGATGACGATGATGCTCTTGGTCTTAGCTTTCCTTGCAGGAATTAGACTGAAGGACCCTTTGCTTGGCAAGACTCTTGCCAGACCGAGCAGGCGTGGTCAAAAATGGTCGTGGGCTTTGCTCCTCTGGCCGAACTGCTTCCTGTCATTTCCTGGTGGCAAAGAGCCTTGGTAACTTGTCTTGTGCTGAGGTTTCTTAGTCTTAGCTTGCTGCAATGGGATCCTGTGATTCCTGCTGTACTGCACAGTAATCTGCTGATTATTCGTCAGAACATTTGAAAGCTGTTCTTTGACAAAGCCTGCTGCCAGCCGTTTCCTTTGCCGGTCAGTGCCTTTTCCAGCCTGCCGCCCTTCGGCCATGCTGACCATCCGGATGGCCACAACAGGCTCCTACGTGTCTGCCCGCGATGCTATGTAGTGCCACCAAAAACGTCACGAAGACGAAATTGAAAAAAAGTGCGGCGGTATCAAGATGATCCGTGCGTACAAGCATCTGGAAGACATTATTTGACTCGATTGTGTGTGTCAGCACCGTGTGTTAGCAGCACATGGAACCCTTTGCATGAGGCTTCTCTGCTCACAAGATGTGGGAGTTCATATCCAGGTGAGGCGCTACTGACACTCTCCCGCATGGAGCTGGCTGACCTGGAAGGCAGGGCCTGTGACGCGCATGACGTGGTAAGAAGTAGGAATGGGCGTGTCCAAGCTGCACGATCGGCATCGGCGGCTTAGCGCAAGTAGCGCAAGACTCTATGTAGCACATAGAGTGGCAGGAGCTTGATGCTTCAGAGACCCGTGGTCAGTCAGAGTCTCTGCGTGGCTTTGGGATCCTGACTACCTGTGAGCTCCAAAAAGGCTTGTTTAGAAAGCTACGGCGATGACACAAATGTTGACATGAAGTTGGAGCGTACACGTTTCGTGGCCCCAACCATATAGTGTGATCAATCCATGCACGGTCTAGCAGTCAGCAAGCCCTGTAGAGGCCCTCAGCCCATCATCGCCTTGAAGCGCCGCCTGCAAGGTCAAGGGGTCTTTATCTGATCAGTCGCACTTGTTGCCGGTTGAGCCTTTTGGGATTCTAGGAGTGTTCTAGGGGATTGATCACGGATGCTGGGTTCTGACCAGGCTAGCATTGCTTTCTGCTCGCTCTCCCTGCCCATGGCTGCTCGCATATGCTCGCTGGAGCAAAGTGACATGCTGGCAGGCCGATGTGGCCCGACCCGGTTTCGACAGCGGCTCCTCAGTGAGGATGGGCACATTCTGGGGGACGATACCAGGTGGGCGCTTGAGCACAATCAGCTTCGAGACTCCTGTGCCAAATTGGGTTCCATGCTTGTCCCTGCTTGCGCAAATCGCACGTCTGATTTACCGTTGACCGCTTTTTAACATACAGAACCTGTTGTGCATAGATCCTGAATTTCTTAACAAGACTTCCTGTGACCAGGTTGGAACTCTTGGAGAAGCTTACCGAGCTCCTGCTTGTGCTGACGAATTTCGAGAACACCACAAATGAGCAAGTTGCATCTGGTCAGAATCTGCGAGTTTGAGTGCAAGAGATGGGCCCAAGAGTTTGGGGTCACTTCACAAGCTCTACCATCAGTTGAGGGCAGGGCTGGCCGAGAGTTGGCCACAGCCTTCACGGGATCTAGAGTGCTTTGGAACGCCATGCAGACGGCATGGAGATCGTTAGGCAGCCGCATGACTCAAGGCTTTCCTTTGGGGATGTCCTTCAGTCCCGCGGTGTGGTTCCATGATAATATCGGCCAACCGCCGGCATGCACTACTGTTGTGTCTTTGAATAGTGTGAAGATGTCCTGCTAGATGAACGCCACTTGAGTAGTTCAAGTTTAATTGTAAACGCTTGCGTGCACCGCCTCGGCAGCCGGGCCGGCCCAGAGCATGCAGTAAGTGGGGATGACGGCAAGATTCCGCACTAAGGGGGGAGGTCCACAGGGAGGGGGGGGGGGGTGCGTCACAAAATTCTGCATGGGGGGAAGGGCTAGGGGGAAGGAGACCGGATCCGGGTCTGCTTGTTCCAAACGCTTCTCGGCAGGAAGCCGAGGCGAATGGATATTTTCGTCTCAGTCTTTATGCTATCCTTACAAAGCCGAACGGGAAATTCAACTCATACAGCTAAGACTTGCCCATACTTTAGCTAGAACGGCCTCCGACCCATTTTCAGATGTCTAGGAAGCAAATGAGAGAGAGATCCGGACTGGCTCGCCCTCCGCTCCCCCCGAGAGAGAGAGAGAGAGAGAGAGAGAGGAAGCGAGAGAGAGAGAGAGAGGAAGCGACAGGAAGCGATAGGAAGCGATAGGAAGCGACAGGAGGAAGCGACAGGAAACGAGAGAGAGAGAGAGAGAGAGAGAGAGAGGAAGAGAGAGAGGAGCCCCGAAAACCGCGGCGCTCCCAATCAGACGGACTGTCGGACTTCGCGCGCCCCTTGGGGCAGCCTTCCCTTCGGGGGGGGGGGGGGGGGCTACGCGTGCAGGCGAGAGAGAGAGAGAGAGAGAGAGAGAGAGAGAGAAAGAGAGAGAGAGGGGCTCCTCTCGCGGGGGGTCCTCTTCGCTGGGTAGAAGAAGAGAAAGAGAGAGATGACATTCGGGAGCAGCCCCGATCCCCCGTGAAGAAGAGGAAGAGATGGCCTTGATAGGGTCCGGTTTCATCAGCTGTCATAGCTTGGCTTAGTTCGAGTGTCCAAGGCAGCGCTCGCGGACGCCTGCGGCGCGGGCGACTTGAAAGTGATCGAGGGCATGCTGCAGCGACCGCAAGATCCCAACCTGGGGGACGCAGGTGTGAACCTGGAAGATGGCGGTGCCCTCCCCCTCCACGCTGCCGCCAACAGCGGAAGGGTTGAAGCCGTCACCTTGCTGCTGGAGGCTAATGCTGATCCAGACAGCCAAGATGAGTACTTGCAGACTCCTCTGCACCTGGCCGCCATGGAAGGTCATGCCCAGGTGGCATTCCGATTACTGAAGGCCAATGCCAACCCGGATGCTCAGGCTTTGGCACATGATTCTACCGGTCTGACCCCACTCGAAGCGGCATCCTCCGGAGACCATGTGGAGGTTGCCCAGTTCTTGCTTGAAGCTCGCGCAGATCCGAACCGGTTCTCCAAAGCGCATCAAACCCCGCTTCATCGTGCTCGGAGTTTGGAGATGATCCGCCTTTTGCTGGGGGCTGCTGCTGATGTGAACTTGGGCCAAAGCAAAGACGGCAAAGACTGCCACACTGCACTTGATGCGGCAGCCGAAGAAGGTCCCTTCGCGAGGGCTCAGCTCCTCCTGGACTTCGCCTCCGAACAAACGAAATCTCGAGCATTGCAATCCGCAAGCCGCAGTGGACGCGCGGATGTGGTGCAGCTCTTGCTTCTGGCTGGCGCCCACAAGTTTCCGGCGCATCGCAGTCACTCTCCGCCTCTGGCGTCAGCTGCCAAAAGGGGATTCTTGGACGTGGCACGCCTTTTGCTGGATGCCGGGGTCGATGTGGACGAGGCAACGGTCCGCAACGAAACTCCACTTCTGAGGGCTTGTGAACAAGGAAACCTGTCAATGGTGCGGCTGTTGCTGGAGTCCCGGGCTGATACAGGCAAGCTCGACGATCGGGGGCGGACGCCCCTCTGCGTGGCAGCCAAAGGCTTCCTTTTGCTGCCGAGACGTGCAGGCATTGAAATCATAGGCCTCTTGCTCCAAGCTGGTGCCAGCGCGGAGAAGGCTACGGACCTTCTGGTGGCCGCATGCGCCAAAGGCCACGTGGAGCTGGTAAGCCAATTGCTGGAAGCCGGTGCTGACATAAACAGTGCCTGGTGCCATTGTGGCAATGTTCGGTATCCTTGCCTGCAACAACACAGTCACTGTGGCTGGACACCCCTCGGTGCAGCTGCTTCAGCAGGACATGCCAATGCTGTGGCGGTGCTACTGCAGGCAGGCGCGGACCCGGACCTCCAGAGCCAATGCCAGCACTCGGGCACCCACACACCCCTTGATCGCGCAGCTGCCCGCGGACACGTGGAGGTGGCCCGTCTGTTGTTGGAGGCTGGTGCAAAGGTCAGAGCCACCGGGCCTCACTCGCCACTGGCGATAGCATCCTGGTTCGGACACCTCGACGTCATGCGGCTGCTGCTGGCGGTCGCTGACCATGCGGACAAGACAGCCGCCCTGGTGACAGCATGTTTGGAAGGTCATGCAGCGCAGGTGGATATCTTCTTGCAGGCTGGAGTGGACGAGGGCCAAGCGCTGAAGGCGGTGACGGAGAACAACCGCGTGAAGGCTCTGGGACTGATGCAGTCTCACCCCGGAAGTGATCCGAGTTTCAGGTCACGGTTCGAGTTCTGACTCCCCAAGTTGACGGCAAGACTCTTAGCAAGCCCATATATGCCATTAGTTCTCAAAAGAGCAATGTGGCACTGCACTGCAGGAAGGGTCGCGCAGCGGATCCCTTTGTACATGATGTACGAGTCTGCCAGATGTATGAGTCTGCCATTGTCATTCCATGCCACGGTGAATCTGACCTGTGCGCTGCATGTCTGCCGCTGAATGCACTGCAGCTTCGAAACCTCACGCCCAAGTCATTCCTCCAGCTGACCCCAAGCTTTGCGCAATGTTGCCTACCCAGTGCCTCGTGATGACCTCCGGCAGTCATGTCGTTCCGGCGCGTGCCGAATACGCAGGGGGTCCGCTGAACAGCAGCGTGCGCGACAACGCTGCGTGCAGCCCTCAGATTCGACCTTCGGTGCTGCAGGGTATGTGACTGGCACAAGGTGCAAGTGCTCAAACCTTCAGTGCAACCCTTTTTAGCCGCTGTTAGAGCATGTTAGAGCCATTTGCCTCAGGCTTGACAAGCTGTCCATCAAGCTCTTCTTTCCAAGCTTGGACACAGACCGACCGGTGGCAGAGCTTCCCGGCTACAAGGGGATCTTTGTTTTCAGCCCGGATCTGGCAGATGGGCTCCTTTTCCTGGTGCTGACACAAACTCCTGAAGCCCGGAAGATGTTTGGCGTGGAAATGAACGAGGCGGCTTTTGGAATGGTGTCCAAGCAGCAGCGCAGGGACAGGAAGATCACTTTCATCAGTGGCTCAGTGCTCATCATGCGGAACAAAGCTTCTGGACGCGGGCTTGGTCTCAGCATCGAGGACTTCAAGAAGTATACAAAGAACATCCCGGACCTTGATGTAACGTATGCTCGCCCTGCTCAGCCGTTCCGGCTAGTCGCAAGGCCAGCAGCCAAGCCACACGCGCAGCCTGGACCCGACGCCACTCCTCCCCGAGGCTGGGCGCGGGGTGAGGTGCCGAAGCTGCCGGAAGGATCTCGAACACCACAGGCTCTACAGGAGCGAGATGGCACATTGGATGTGCCCGCCGCGAGCACGGCACCCACGTCGAGTCGCAGCACAGAGGTCGGTGACGGCCCGCAGCCGCCGCAGCCAGAGGCGGGGGAGGCGGAGGAGTCGGAGGTCGAGGCGGAGCTGACTGCGAATTCTCCAGAGAAATGGACCGTCGAGGATGTGGCTAGATGGCTCAGACGGATCCACCCGTCCGGGAAATGGAGCCTGAGGCAAGGTTGTTACGACACATGTCATGGCACGAACAGTGCTGGGTTGCCTCGCTGCTGCCTCAGCAGCCTCAGCCAGGCACGTGGACAGCTTCCGGCAGAATCTGATCGATGGCAAGGCGTTGCAAACTCTCAAGAACGAGGAGCCTACGAATTCCACATCAGTTGAGGGTATCACATTGTATAAGGGGCTAAAGAACCGGTACCTCTGCAAGGATCTTCTGGAGCTAGGTGTACGGGAGCTGGGCCCTCGCAAGGCGGAAGAGAGTTTTTTGGGGGGGATGTTGCAGTAATGGTGTACTGGTGCGGCCTTGAAGTTGTCATGTGCCTCAGGTTATCCTGGCAGAGATCCAGCAGCTCTTCTCTCGGTAGCTCTGGCACTGCATGTAGCCTTCATGCCAATTCAAGCTCAATTTCGTCAGAGTGACTTGTCTAGCGTGTCGTTTTCGTGTCAGTGTATTGAGTTAGCTTTGTTCGAGCCCTCTGCCGGCGGAATAGATCGGCCAGGGTGACGTGTACAGGCGAGCAGGACTTTTCGCAGGTGCTCTCGACCAGAAGACAACCTCAGCACACAAGTAGCAACTTTGGCCATCTCCTTATCTGTGTTGAAATCCTTGGCACTCCGCCTTCTTTGGCTTCGGCTTGGAGGCACACGTGGGGTTCTGTTAAAATCAATCTGGAAAGAGTTTGGTGTAAACAAACATCGAAAACGCTCCTCCTCCTACGCTGCTGTTTCTGCTGCCGTGCTGACACTGCTGCCCACTACCTAGGCGGTAAGCAAAGAAGAGGGGCCACGGGCACCGCCCATTCGGCGTGAATACATGTGTGCACTTTGCCATGACCTCCCGTGCGAATCGCATTGCCACTCGCTGCAGCAACCTACATCGCACTGGACTCAAGGACGTGTCGTCGAAGTTCCTCTTTGCTGCGCTGGTATATTCCGTTACCCTTCGTCACGGACTGGGAATAGTGGCATACAACACAAGCTTAATTGTATCTTAATTGTCGAAAACGGGTTTGTGCAAGCAGAAGGATTTTGTTACAACCCCTCCCGTAAGATTCTCAGCAAAACATTAGGAATCAGGATTCTGATTCGGATCGGTGATGCCAGATCCTCCGAAGTCTGAGCTGGGGCTTTGGGTGCAGGCCTTGTACCCATTCATCTAGTTGCTCTTCACTTTTACGACAGATTTGCAGCAAGACCTGCATCCATGATGTCGCCTCCTGTGATGCTTGTACCTTGCGGTCTTTGGCCTGTGTGTCGCTTTTGTCTTGATGCATCAGAAGCGCAGTGCATTGTGGCTCAGAGCTTCAAAAGTGGCCACTACTGGTGGACGTGGACGAGGTGTGAAGATGAGCCAGGCGCTGGACACCTGAAAGAGTTTCTGCCAGTGGGGCTGTCATGGAGAGCACAGGGGCCCCCGAGTTAGGGTCTCATGAGGTGAACGACCCGCGCTACAAGACAGTGCTGTGCAGCAACTTCCAGAGTGGGCACTGATCCTTTTGCAGAATTATTTCCCTGTGGTCTCTTTCCTCAGGTGAGAATCCCATTGAAGAATTGCCCCTTTGAAGGAACGCAGAGTGCAGATAGCCTGCTGCAGCACATCGTGGCAAATGTGAATCTGGCAAGGGAGCTGAGCCTTTTGTAGAACTCAGGCCCCTACGGCCAGCGGTGCAACTTTGCACACGGGCATCATGAGCTGAGGAGATCTAGGGTGGGAACAGATGGGTTAAAGAGTAGAGCAGAGATTGGACTTGCGTACCAGGCCACGCAGCAGATGTCCACAGAGGTTCACAGCAAGATTTGTTCGTATTGCGGTCGCAGAAGCTGATTAGACTGTAGGTTGAAAGGTGTTGTATTCAGGCGCTCGCCCCTGGCGCATTCTTAACATCAGACAAAAACCATTGCACATCCTTTTTGGCTTGCGAACGATTGTCCGCCCCGAACAGCGAATGCAGCAATACAACGATGAAGCAAGGAGGCCCGACCTTGCTGCAGCAAGCTCGAGCATGGAGGTGCCCGGCATGTACACTTTGAGTTGAGTTATGCTTGAGATGCGTGGCGGACACGCGAGCCGAGATTGATTGGTTGCCAGGCCAGCGCCAGCAGCGCTCCCGCCGCTCCCAAGGGCATCGGCAAAGGCTACCCGGAAGGGTCGCAGCCCGCAACGAAAGGCACCTCTTGCTGGGCAGCAGCTTTTGTCCTGGCCAGTTTTGTGCTTTCCCAGAGCCCACGTTTAACAGCGCAGCCCCTTCGAGGTCATGGTAAAGGCCCGTGCCGTTGGGGATCAGGCTGCCGGCGCCCGGATTGTTGGTTCGACCACCCGGATCGGGCCAGTGAGGCCGCAGGAAGCACTCAGGCACCACAGGCACCTCCGAAGGGAGGAGGCCGGCGCTTTGGGGATACAGCCGAGTTGAAGCTGATTTTGTCACTCTTTCAACGGTCCACGGGTTTTATATTGGATTAGATTAGATAAGAACAGGGGCTGGAACCCCCCGCCCCGAACCTTTTTATACTTGTAAAAATCCCGCTGGAGTCAAGATTTCAAGAGCTTGGCTTCTAACGTCCTCTAACCCAAGAGGCCAGGGCCATGATATGAAAGCGGGCCCCGAAACAGTGCCCATCAAAACGGCTGGCTCCTGGACCACCCCTTTGCTGGATTGACCGTGGCATGTTTTTCGTTTATGTAGTGCGTTTTAAAGGTAAACTTGGTTTCGGCTCAGTTGGGATTCCGGGCCTTTAAGCCAAGATGGCTTCAAAGCAAACCATACATCCTTGGAAAACATGCCGGATGTCGGGAACGACTTGATTCACTTTAAACAGGAACCCAAAACAGCCACAGGGTCCTGAATCGCCTGGCAAACTAGACTGTATTCGGAGGGACCCCACGAAAGCAGGTCCAGCATTGTACAGCATGCGAACAAAGAAACTGGCTAATGGAATCCTTCTTCCCATCCCTGGCAGGAAAAGGTGTGGGCAGCGCCACCGACGTCATCGGCAGGTTCCTGGTGGGAGAGGAACTTCGCAGGTGGGTCAGTGTGGGGCCCAAGAAGCCCCCTACCCTACATTTATGTACCTTAGTTTTTATGTAGACGTGTATGTCCCAAGCCAGCGTCGCAAACGCTGGGCTCCGCTCCCAAACACGCATCATGAACATAAAGGCCCTCTATACCCAGGTAGCGCAAAGATTGAAACTGGGGGGGTGATAAGACATTTGGGCAGACGATGCAGGTCTTCTCCCAAGAAAGTCCAAGTCACCTAAACGCTGCTTCAGGCAGCTCCAGGAC